>CM034708.1:61164779-61209262 GCA_020142125.1 Phrynosoma platyrhinos
CCCCTGCAAGGCTTCCCTGGACTTAGCACTGCCATTGGGGTCAATGGGACTTGAGCATTCGTGGATTTTGCCATTTTATATAAGGGACACCATTTTACTATGCCACTGAATTCAATGGGACTTGAACATTCATGGATTTTGGTATCCATGGGGGTTCCTGAAACCAAACTCAAAAGGATACCAAGGGCCCGTCATATGACACTGTGCATTGTTCTGCTGTTGAAAGGAAGGAAGCTTATGGAATAAACATATTTATCTAAAGAAATGCTGATATTCACTTGACACGCTCACTTCACCCAAAAAGTACAGTGAAAAACAAAGTATCAGCCAAAGTCTGATAAGGTTACGTTTTGGACTACAGCATGTGTATTTATTTCTACTCTTATGTAGCAAAAAACTCAAACAAAAACATGGTCTTGAACACACTCCAAACTAAGGATGTGACACAGGAAACAGGCCATCAGATGTAATTGAATGTATAGGTGAACCACAAATACTTAAAAATAAGGTGCAAAACCTTTCAATTACAAGTATACAAGTGTATGAGAAGTGAATGCTTCTTTCTGACACGCACACACATTTAAATGTTAGGTTTTGGCTCAGACCTTGAATTTACATAAAATGCATACACCACCATTTTAATAAAAAGTACTTCTAAAACTAAAAACTAGTGGCAAAGAAGTAGCATTAAACATAATCAAACTTGCTTCTAATACAAGGTGATAGAAGATATTCAGATAAACGAAAGAGGGAATGTATCCCATGAAAGGGAAAAATTGGAAGTAAAATCATTTTTATATTACTTTCAACTCTCAAAATGACTGTCTGTCTCCCAGTCTCAGTAAACATGAGATAACATATGCTGAAATTCTTAAAATCAATGCAGTTTCATCATCAGGTACAGAAAACAGTTATACAGAGTTATATGTAGCTGGGACATGGATTGTCTTATTTAAAAAAGCCTAACAATAAAACTGAGATTGATTGTATACAGGTAGAATTCCCCAAAATATTAAAATGTAGCTGATAAAATGGCCAAGGCTTTATGTTATCAAGAATTAGGTACGATTGGAGGAAACACAAATAGCTGCATTACATTTGGACCAAATATATGCCTTCATTGTTATAAGCACAGAAGCCATTATTTTGTAGACTTGTTCAGGTTAAAGCTCAGTCAGAAATGTATATATAATGTGCACTGAACACCCTGATACAAAAGAAGCCAAAATATAATAACTTGAAAAGCTGTAGCAGCTTGTAACTTTTTTCCATTTCTGTTTTCCATTTCTCCCCAAAATATTTGTTCTCATTCTTGAATATATATAATTTTAGTACCAATATTCTATGTTAATGTTAGTTTAGTGAGTGATTTTATGCATTATACATAAATATACACTCGCCCCTCTTTTTTCGTGGGGAATCCATTCCAGAACCCCCCCCCCATGAAAACGGAAAATGGCAGATATTCAACCCCATTGGCTTGAATGGCCATGTACTCTGGTGTGTGCACCATTTTAACCAATGGGGCTTGCTGGTCCGCGAAAGACCAAGACCGCGGACTCAAAGTCCACGAAAACGGAGGGGCAACTGTAATGAGGAAAAACCATATATATAATCTACTGAATCTTATATATAATCTACCCAAAATTACTTTCCTCTGATGGTAGAAGCAAGATATTGAAAAGCATATATTATAAATCAGCAAAAGAAAAAAAGAGGGACTTATCTCCACATGCTAATGATGGCCCGAATTTATTCTTTAAAAGTCCAATGCGTTTCAGCCTGTATATAAACTGACTCGCCATCTTCAAGGACATTAATTCAAAAACCATCAAAAATTTCTGGAATTACAAATACATGGTCTCAGGTAGAATAGAAGACTGTAATTCCAGACATTTCTACTAGTGTCTGAATCAATGCCCCTGAAGAAAGCCAACTAGTTTATGTACAGGCCAAAACGTGTTTGGCTTTTTAAGAATAAATTCAGATCATCAATAAGCATGGGGAGACCAGTCTCCTCTGACAGTAAAAACTATTAATTTTAATATTCTCCTGGCTCCATTTTATATACAGTGGCCCCTTGGCATCTGCTGGAGTTTGGTTCAGGAACCCTGGTGGACACCAAAATCTGTGGATGCTCAAGTCCTATTAAATACAATGGCAAAGTAAAATGATGTCCTTTATATAAAATGGCAAAATCAAGGTTTGCTTTCTGCAATTTATTTTTAAAAAATAAATTTTCCAGCTGTAGATGCTTGAATCCATGGATAAAGACTCCGTGGATACAGAGGGCCAACAGGACTCATATTCTGTTAAATAAAAGGAGTCAGAATCTAAAGATTATGGCTGATGTCAGCAGCCAAAGGATTTTTTTCTCCTAGTAGTTGTGGCCCAATATCTTTATGATATGGCCACATTATATACATTTTCACATGAATAGTTCCATCAAATCAAATATTATTGTAATAAATATATTTACTCAGAAATAAACAAGGGAAGTAGCTGTTGCAAAATAATCAACCAAAGGATGAGGAAATAACTGATATTAAATACTCTCTTCTTGTGACTAGATACCCACTGCATGCCTGGCCTTTGGCCAACAGCACTGGCAGTCTGACTTGGCATACACTAACTTCCTGTGTTTCTAAGGCTAAAATCCTACGCACAGTTGCTAAACTTCACTGATCATAGCAAGATTTACTTTTAAGTACATTTGTACAGGATTGCACTATTCAGTAACATTTGCCTTTTAGTAAGAATAGAATTCAGCCTTAATCTAAGATTTATTTAATAATTTTCAGCTTTTAAAAACTTTTCTAAGTTAAGAGTCACAAACACACACACACACACACAGAATCATTACATATTATCTATTAAATGCTGATGCAGGATATCACTACACGTGTTTTAGTGCAAAATTCATAATGCAGGGAGAATATGTAGCTGAATTATTCTAATTCTCTGATCAAGAAGTTTTTTTTAAAAAAAGTGACAGTCTAATTATGATTTTTTTCTCCACACTGAGATACTAGCAACTTTCTGCTGAGTTTTCAACTGGTTTTTCAAGCTGTACTACTGAAATATTATCCTATTTAAACACATCTAGGGGCCAATCCACCCTGCCACGCTACCAAAAGGGGAGAAGGAAAGTGAGGAGCAGAGAAAAAACAGCACTTATGGCTGAAAATGGTGGTATAGGGATGTCTTTTCTTTCTAAGCTGGAATGATAGGAAATGCAATGATAAACAGATGGCACTGTACTCTTATGCATAACCATTTATTATGTACTGCCTTCCTTAATTTCTCTAACATGTTCACAGAATTAAGAAAGTTGACATGGCTTTCATATGATTATCCATCTATCTCCAGATTTTGTTAAGAGTAGACCCATCACAATCAATGGTCTTAAGTGACTCATGACATTGGTCTAAAATGCAGTGCAGAAATAATCCAGTTTGAGACCACTTTAACTGTCCTGGCTAAATACTAGAGAATTCTGGGAACTGTAGTTTTGAGACATTTAGCCTCTGCCAGGGCACTCTGGTGCCACAAAAACTACAATTCCCAGGATTCCCTAGTACTGAACCAGGGCAGTTAAAGTGGTCTCAAACTGGATTATTTCTGCGGTGTTTTGTATCTAAATCTCACTAATTTCAGTAGGTATACCCTAAGTATGACTATGTTTGGATCCAGCTCAGTAAATCAAACTGATTTTTTTCTTGCATATTTGACATATTTTAGAGTACTGACATGTCAAAAGCAAATGAATATTACAAATTTTGTGTGCCATTCAAATACAGAACAGACTGTATGATATAATCTACATAAGCAGTATTCCAGAAGAAAATTCATGTCCTGACAACTGAAAAACTACAGTATGCCAAAACTGCAATCAGGGGAAAATGCTACTTTATGAGGAAACAAAAACAAGACTAAGAGCTCAGATGTCTGTCTGGACTCTTTTCAATGGTTAATAATAATAATAATAACAACAACAACAACAACAGAACCCAAGTGTTAAAAATGTCACTTCAAATATAACTGAACTGTAAGTTTGTCCTACAAAAAAAAGGTATCAAAATTCTATCATTTTTAATATTGAACCCTTTCAGATATATGCAATTGGAATATTATGTGTAGATGACATGTGAACAGAATATCACACTTCTGGTTACAGCAAAACAACTTACCGTTCACAGACCACAGGTCTAGACTCATTAAGGACTGGGCCCAACGAAGAACAGGGCTGTCTTGGTGGTGGAGCTATAGGGATATTTGACTCCACAGTACTTGCTTTCCGATGGGCATTCTCCTGCACAGATGTAGATGCTTCATTGTCCATGGGGCAAGACTCAGCTCTTCCATGATTGGAAAGTGATGAGATATCTGGACCAACAGCACCTTGTAGGGCAACCTCTGCACCTCCCTGCTCAACTTCCAGAGTTGGTGATGATGGTGGAGATGCTCGAGGTCTGCGCTTGGTAGATGCTCCTGAAAGCAACTTCAACAACCCCTTTTTTTCTTTCTGGAAATAAATGTCATTATGGTTTTAAAAAATAACTAGATAACAAATAAAATAAAATAAAATACTCCCACTAGATTACTCTGTTTTAAACACACAATGCCCTGCTGATCTCTCTAGATTAATTATGGATTTTTAAAAACTATGGCATATCTTAACTCAGATGTAGGTTTTGGCAAAATCACATTTGCATAGGATGGTTTTTCAGGTTTTCCAAGAATATCACATAAACTATCTAGCTGTAATCTGTGCACCAGACCTCAAAGTTAAATTTATATTTTATCTCCTTCCAGAATTCTGTTTATTGTATTCCTTTGTAATTGATTATTTCTATGGCAAACCTATTTTATTTAAATGTTAACATGTACTACTGGGTCTATCCTGTCCAAAGCAGCATTGTCTCCCAAACACCTTGTTGTTCTTGTTAAATGCCTTTGAGTCAACTGTGACTCATGCCAACCCCATAAATGAAAAACGTCCAAGACCCTTCCCCAGTTTATGCAGGGCTCCTTGATTGAGTCTATCCATCTGGTATGTGGACTTGCCCTCCATCTTTCCTAGCATTATTGTCTTTTCTAGTGAGTCATGCCTTCTCATGACGTGGCCAAAATACCACAGCCTCAATTTAGTTATCTTGGCTTCTGTTCTAGGACCTATTTGTTTGTTTTTCTGGACCCCTTTCTGGGAATCATTCTATTTCTCCACATTCTGTTCCAACAGAAGCCCCCTGTCTTGGATACTGGTTATGACATCAGGGCAATCATACATTTTGGCCAACCATGGTATTCTTACATTTCACATTTCAAGTGAACTGATTTTCTTTCCATCAGCTTTTTACACTGCCCAGCTCTCACAATCATACATGGTGATGGGAAATACAATGGCTTGGACAACACTAACTTTAGTATACAGTTTTATATCTTTGCAGTTTAGGATTTTGTCTAGTTCTTTCATAGCTGCCCTTCTAAGTCCTAGTCTAACCTCTTGACTGAAATCTCCATTCTGATCAACGATTGATCCAAGGTATGGGAAGTCTTTAACTATTTCACTTTCCTCATATCTATATTTATGTAATATTTATTTAAATTCTCTATGACCATTATTTTTGTTTTCTTAAAGTTCAACATTAAGCTTGCCTTATTACTTTTGTCTTTAACCTTCTTTAGTAATTGTTTCACATCTTTATTGTTTTCTACTAATAGAATTGTGTCATCTGCTTATCTTAGAATGCCGACTTCCTTCTTCAGGCCTCCAGTCCTTTTTCCTGCTCACTCTATGATGTTTTCTGCACTCAAGTTGAACAAATATAATGATAGATTGCAGCCTTTTTCTGGCCCCCTTTCTGACTGGGAACCATTCTATTTCTCCATATTCTGTTTCAACGGTAGCCTCCTGTCTTGGGTACTGGTTACTTGGGTACTGACATCAGGGCAACCATATGTAATGGTACATCCATTATAAGATTAATCCATAGTTTTTCATGATCTATGCAGTCAAAAGTTTTGGTGTAGTCTATAAAGCACATGCAGATTTTCTAAATCTAAAGTTGATTCTGTCTCTGTGGATTGTAGCAGTTCTATTGATATGCCATCTGTTTCTAGTGAGTCTTCCCAATTGCTCTGAGTACAGCTTTCATTTCACTTTCCAAAATTTGGGGTTCATATTCATATGATTTTTCTTCCCATTTATACTTTCATCTCTTTTATATGCTTGGATTGTTTGTCAATAAGCGGGATATAAATAATAATAATAATAATAATAATAATAATAATATAGCTCTTTTATGTACTGCTTCCATTGTCTTTTTATTTCATCTTGGTTGTGTATTATGTCCCTCTGTTGATCATAGAGCATTCCTACTCTTGGTTTAAATTTCTGTTTGATTTCATGGATCTTGTGGAAGACATCTCTTGTTTTTGCGTTTCTGTTTTTGGCTTCTATTTCTCTGCATTGATTATATAGTAATTCTCTTTATATTTATGTACTAATTATTGAACAACTGCATTCATTCATCATTCTGGTTCTGTTCCTGTCTCCCCTTTCTTTTACTTTTCATCTTTCCTTTACTGCTTGAAACATTTTATCTGTCATCCATTGTTTCTTCTCTTTCTTTTGGGCCACAAATAGTGTCTTCCTGTTATCCTCCTTAATTATGACCCTGGCTTCTGTACATACTGTAGTTTGGGTTCTCAGTCAATTAGGCTTAATAGTGCAAATCCATTTTTCACTTTTATCTTTAAATTCTGCGAGGATGTTCTTTAGATCATACCTTGGCATGATGATTGATTTTGTATAGTTTTTCAGCTTTATTCTAATTTTTGATATTAACAGTTCATGGTCTGTGCCACAGTCTGCACCTAGTCTTTGCATTGGCTATCCAATGATGACCATGGGTACAGTCCCCTCTCTGGTACAAGGAATGAGCAATAAATAGATTGTTGGTCTCACAAAACTCTATTAGTCATTCCCCTGCTTCATTTCTTAGTCTTAGTCCAAACACCTAGAGTATATTTATTTATTAATATTTTATTGTGCCACTAAACATTTAGATCCAGAAATTATAAAATAAATAATTTATCTAGAAATTTACAACACAGTTTAAAAACAAAATCAAGAAGTCTTTCAACACAGCAGAAATATCTAATCAAATAGAAACACTTCATTTATGGACTATTGAACTTAAAAGCTGGAAGGTCAGAAGAATGGTGCAGTCTACCCCTATATAGTTCTACAGGTAAAAACAATAACACAGTCACATTGTTCCAAATCCTCCTTGTCCTCATTTTCTCCCTGATTGCTTTTATTGTTGGATGTCACTCTATACTCTATTATTCAGAGTAATCCAAGATTTCACCACACTGACTTACCTCTTGACCAATAGTCAGTCGTCTTACAAAATCTGCTAACATTTAGCAAGAAACACTGGAACAAGTATACTTGAGATGTTACATTAAAAAGCTGTGTACAATTTCTTTGCTGCTTTACACATCAAAAATATTTTTCTTTTCCTTTCATGAGGACTCTGGTCAATCCTTGCAATGTATTCTCATGCAGTTCTCTAGTTAAATCATTCTAGTCTAAAGAGTATAAGAAGAACATATAGTGGAAGTCCAGCATGACTGATAACTGAAACAATGAAACTTGTTATATAACAATTTCCACTTATTTTTAAGGCAAAATTCTTCTTTTAGCAGCAGCAATACTTATATCTCATTGAGAGCATTTTTCTTCCCAAAGGAACAGAAACCTAGTCACTATCTACACAGTTTATTGAAGGTAAAGGTAAAGGTATTCCCCATTGACAAGGTTGTCAAGTCGTGTCCAACTTTAAAAAGTTAAACTTGATACAGTCTGATACTAAAGACTAAGAAAAGAACCAAATGACAATCTTTGGAGATGCCACTAAACAATAGGACTTCAAAAATCCCTTTTACTACTAAAAACAAAATATTCTGGGTTTTTAACTACTATTCAGTTCATATGCTGTACAGAGACCATGAAGAAGAACCAAATTCCATGCCCACCTTTCCATCTCTATCAGGTTTACTGACAGCCATAACCCCTGAAGCTGCTAAAGTATTTTCAGGAGATGCTGGAGCTCCACTGTGAACAGTCACAATCCGTCCATTTGTATCTCCATCTAGAGATGCAGAAGTGCCAGGAGAGTTTAATGAAGCTGCTGCACAAGCCAATGGGACATTGGTCCGATTGATATTCACAGCTGTGATATAAGCAGCAGCATTTGAAAGCTGAGGTTGCAGTTGCTGTGGAGCAACAGAATGGTGTGGAATAATGACAGCAGCAGGAATAAGGCATGCTGAACTTTGAGCCTGAATTGGTGTCACGGTAGCTGTAGGTCTTTCTTGGTTGTGTATTGCAACTGGAATGAGAGGAAGAAGTGCATTTTAATAGAATGAAACAACACATCATCAAATCATGATAAAATGTATACTCCAGAAAATACCTTAAAATACTATAATTTTATATTGCGCACATTTATTATCTTATCTCATCCTTACTCTTCCTTCAAGATGACATGTAATATGTCTGGCATCAGTCTATCTTATCGCTGCAATGAATAAGAACTAATTCAATAAAATCAAAAAATACATTCATATTAGATGGTGAGTAGATGAATCAATAGTGAATCAGTTCCCCTAGTCTAAGATTATTATAATATATACAAAAAAATACTGGATTTCCTCTTGTACCTGCTCTCAATCCATCTGTAGAACTGACATAAAAACCCACGAAACTAGCTAATTATGAAAATCTTAATCCTCATAATTTCAGCACCTTAATCTGAGGAATAATGCAATATTTTACCTGTTCTAACTACATTGCGAGCCTGGGTGACTGTCATTTGGCCTGTCATATGCATCAGAACCTTGGTCTGTGGGCTTGTTTGTATATGTGCTGCAGAGACCACAGCAGTTGGTACTGCACTGGAGTTCACTGTCACACCATTTCCCTGAAGTTTCTGCAGTGTTCCTCCAGCAGTGGAGGCACTGACCATGGTTACCATCCGTCCCGATTGGCCAACAGTAGATACAGGAACTTTTGCTTGGGAGGCACTTGTCACTGCCCTGTAAAAAGTAAAGTGATGTTTTAGCCCAAGATCCTATATACTTTCAGTGTAGTATAAATTACACACCAGCATAATTATGCTGCTTATGGACAGTTATGCTGGATTCTGCATTTGCACAACCAATGTTCAATGGATATAATAGTTACTAAGCTCATCTGTTGCTCAATAGTTGATTAAGTTGCAATAGCTGATTAGCTCTCTCTGCATGTGTGCATGTAAAATAATCAGCAGCACTAGGGATAAAATATAAAACAATCTGTGAGAAAGCACAACGGCTTGCACAACTTTTTTTGTGGCAGCATAGTGCCTTAATAGGATTCCAGCCTTGATCTACATCTTATTAAATCAACCAAGCCACCATCTCCCTTCCCCAACAAACCATTACAGGTTCCCTTATCCAAAATGTTTGGGACCAGAAATATTTTGGATTTCAGATTTCTTTTTAAAATGGTTGTTGTTGCTATTATTGTTGAATATTGCATATATTTAATGAGGTACCTAGGAGATGAGGCCCCAAGTCTAAACACAAAATTCATTTTTATTTTCTATACACTTTATACACATAGCCTTAAGGTAATTTTATACATAATATTTAATACTTTTGGGCATGAAAAAAAGACTATGTACATTGAACTATCATAAGCAAAGGTATAACTACCTATGAAAAAAATTTTGGACTTTGGAGTATTGTAGAATTCAGAATTCCAGATAAGGGCGACTGAAGCCTGAAGACATTGCTTCATTTATCTTTATAAAAATGTATACAAAAAAAGACAGCCATACCTAGTAACTGGTGCCACATAATTGCCAGGAAATACACCAATTTTGCTTGTATGCATGGAAGTTCCTTTAAACCAGCCATCCTGACAACGTTCAAACACCAAAAACATCTCGCCTTTTCTCAGTTCCAGTTCATCTTCTTTTCTAGGAGAATATGGATAAATAGCAACATACCTGGAAAAGAAAAATATCAATACAGGTTTGCTGGTTAAATAACAGGAAGGTAAGAAACCTCTTTGTAGCCTCTGCCTCAAAGGGTACAAATCGCAAGTTCACTTGCACAGTGGTTGCCACTTGAAAAAAGAGCCACATGGTTTTCATTCAGAGTGAGAAGTTCCTTACACAGTCACAATAATTTTGACTGTTGAAATGATTGCTAAGAGACCATCAAAAGAGTATTGTTTCAGACCTTTCATTACCTATCAATATACAAGCATCCACTAATCAAATGTTCAATAACTGGAAGTGACTGAAGATTACCACCCCAACAGTTGTAATATCCTTTTCCTAATTTCACCTGCCTTCAGCCATTTGTATTACATTAGGACTCTTTGCTCATTCAAACTTAGCTGCACTTTCATTTTGGACCAGCCAGTGGACAAATCATTTGTCCGCTGGCTGGTCCAAAATGAAAGTGCAGCTAAGTTTGAATGAGCAAAGAGTCCTCAAAAACAAAAACAAATAAACAAATGAAAAACTCTATCACTCAGAAGTTCTGAGGAGGGAATCCATTGTTGTACAACTGGTTGCACAAGCAACAGAATATGTGACTGTTTACACAGCTGGAACAATAAACGGCACTAGCCCCCAAGTTTCCTTATTTTGGATTTTGTCATAACTTGTAGCACCCACTTAGAGTCTGCTCTTTACTATCAATATATACTTCATAATTTAGACAGTGTTCTTCAAGGATGAAAAAACATGTTAATTGTTCATATGATTACTGTTTCCACATATGCATAGGAAGCAGTCTGCAGAGACACATTTTATATATATAACTGTAAATACTGTCATAGGTTTGACATATAATTAAAGAGAGGTAATACATCAAGCCACATTCTGTTGCTTTTCTTTCCTTGCTACATGAACCAAGCATTTCTCAACCAGATGCCAAGTCAAACATGTCTTATTTTATTCCAGAAAAGCCTCAATTCTTGTTCTTTGGACAATCCTGGTTTTCCACACCATTTGAAGTTAATCACTAATACATTCCTATTTCACTTACACACTCGGTCTTGTCTGTGGTCTCAAATGTGTTATGTGCTCAGCTGATATGGGTGCAGCCTTTTGAGCCACCCCTGAAGGAAGAGAAGCTGGGGCAATTACTGTAGCAGACAACAGAGGAGGAGGTGGTGGTGGCAGCAGTGGGGGATTCATGCTCTAAAAATAAAAATTTAAAATATAAGATGTGACATCTTGGCACGAATATTGTAGCAAATTGTATCCACAAGCAGATACATAGAAAGCCATGTACACTCTAAAACTGATGTAGCTTCAGTAATAAATCCATTTTGCCATTTCTTGATGCAATACAAGTTGACAAACATTTGCTTTTCATTTTCCTATAACAACATTTTGTAGCAAATAAACAAACAGGAATGGCTCAACTCTAAAATGTACCCATTTCAATGCAAATTATTGGCAAATATCCAAATACTTTCAAAGGATTTCAATTGGTTTGAAATGGACTACAATTTGTGTTGCTCTTAAAAACAGAATGTGAAACACAGTATGAAGAAAATTTCAATACAACCCACCCAAACTATTCATTTAGGAACAGAATCTCCTTTGACACATGAGTTACAAAAACCATGTACAAAACAGAGCCTCGTTACTATGCTGTTGTTACTCATTTTTATTATTCATGTATTTTAAATGCAAGTCTTTGAAATTCATGTTTATTAAAACTAATAATCTTTAACTAGATGAACACTGAAAAGCTATTTTATAAGGAAGGCTCTAATGGGGCTCTGCTTTACTCTCAGATTTCTGTTTCCTAAAACAAACAAAAACAACAACAAAACACTTAAAAAACCACCACCCAATGAAGCATTTGGTACCCCTTTGATCTATGAAAGTTCAGATCAGTGCTTACAAACAAGGAGAGAAATACATTTAAAAAGAGTTTGACTTCCCATCAATCTCTGAGCTACAACCGGTAATGGCTAAAATAATATGTTGTCTTATTTCAACTCCCAACAGAAAGGGAATTCAAATCTATAGAAAGTGGGTGCTCTATCCAGTGGGTATTCATCCCAGGAAACAGTGCAAAATAATGGGATAAAATCAGAAAATAATGGGATAAAAACTACATACCAAGTGTCCCAGGAAGCAGTCCCACAGGCTTCTAATAAGGGACTGTTATGACAAGGACATATACATGCCATGCAGACAGTGAAAGTACCAAGCCACTTTCATGTTACCATTCTCCCAAAACATCAAAAATGCAGAGAATGAGATAGAAGATAAAGAACTACCAAAGTCCTGTAATACCCTCTAGAAAAAAAAAATTGGTAGCAAAAAATGTACTCAGGAAATTGATGCCTTGAATTATCTCTTCCTCCTGTGGGCTAATTATTTTACCTCTCTGTCAGATTTTATAGTCGGTTAAATTTTACGCTCTTCTGCTAACAATAGCACACTGACATACAACTGTAACTGAAAAGGACGAGGGTTGAGAATTTAATTTTTAGTTCCTTTTGAATAAAAATATAAGAGATGACAATATTGCTACATCTGCTATCAAAGAGTAGGCAAGACACATATCACATGAATAATGCTGAAGCGATACATGTGGCCAGTGGCCAGATTGAAAAATGAATTGAAATCTTTTGAGTTCCATGGAAGAAAAGACAGGAAATAACAGTCATGGGTTAATGACTCAAAAAGCAGAAAAGGAGCAAGTGAGAACTTGTCTGAATAGTTAAGCATGATTTTCAAGGCAAGAATGAAAATACTCAAAAGGGAACTGAAATGTCAACAACTGTACTTTTTTTTCAATGAAGAAAGTACTTCTTTTAGAAATCCATAGGCCTTTCTGCATTTAACAGTATATCCATTTCAACATAAGTCAACAATCACCTTATCAACATCAAATGATCAACATCACACCCCCATTTTTTCATTTTCAACTATTTTTTTTATCTTTAGTTTTTAATCTTCCTTATTCTTATCCAAGAGTAGGCAAGACACATATCACATGAATAATGCTGAAACTGTACATGTGGCCAGTGGCCAGATTGAAAAATTACTTGAAATCTTTGAGTTCAATGGAAGAAAAGACAGGACATAACAGTCATATAATAAGTATGTACCTACTTTGTTGGAAAGCCTAATGACAGCTGCACTACTTACTATAGTACAGATGTGTTAATGATTCAAAAAACAGAAAAGGAGCAAGTGAGAACTTGTCTGAATAGCTAAGCATGATTTTCAAGGTTCTAAGGAAGATTAAAAACTGAAGATAAAAAATTAGTTGAAAATGAAGAAATGGGGGGGGGGGGGGTGTTTGAAAAGTTCTTGGCTCAACCAAGAAGGGAATGACCTGTAGCCATAAAACCTAGATGCTATTCCACATATTCACCACAAAGTTTAACCCATTTAGCACAATGTTTCTCAAGTTTCTTTAACCCTCCTAAAAATATTTGATGTCTGGCCACTGAAATACTGTTCTGCTGCTGCTATCACCTCTGAAATATTTGAAAAATCTCTTCCATTCAAACTCTTTATAAAGTTTGAAAACAGGAAATAGATGGAACAAGATCTGCTGAGTAAGGTGGATAGTCTTTGCAATCAACCCCAAATTCTTGAAAACATCCATCATCTTGCCAGCCTTGTGAGCAGATACATTGTCCTGTAAAAAGAGAACACCTTTCTGCAGCTTCTCTGGTTATTTTTTCTTCTATGCTGCCTCTAATTGGCACAGCAAGTTAGAATAGTATTCCACATTAACTGTTTGGCCCTTCTGATGATAGACCATCATCAAAATGCCTTCCTTATCACAAAAAACTGTGGCCATGAACTTTCCTGCTGACCTTTGAGCCTTCAATTTCTTTAGCTGATTGCTTCCACTGCAAAGATTGTTGTTTCATCTCTGTACCATAGTGATGTAACCATGTTCAATAAACAGTGATGAGTTGTTCCAAAACATTATCATAAGATCACTCAAAATGCTGCAAAATCAGCTACAGTTATCCCTCCAGATTCATGGGGGATCTGTTCCACGCGCCCTCCCCCATGAATCGGGCCCCATTTATTTGAATGGCGGTGCACACACCCCGGTCAAACATGCCATTTTGTCCCTCCCCACTTGCTGTCCATGAAGGACCAAGACCGCAGACTCCAAGTCCGCAGACAGGGAAGGACAAGCGTATTTCATTTCTAGTCAGAATTCAAACATTTTGGGATCCACTTTACTGATAGCTTCTGCGTAGCCAACTGCTCATGAATTACATTTGTTATCTGCTGGCGTTTAATTCCAGGACCCCCCATGGATGCCAAAATCCGTGGATGCTCAAGTCCCATTAAATACAATGGCAAAGTAAAATGGTGTCCCTTATATAAAACGGCAAAATCATGGTTTGCTATTGGGAATTTATACTTTTTGGAATATTTTATAATTGTGAACGCTTGAATCCATGATCAAAGAATCCGTGAATACGGAGGGCCGACTATATAAACCCAATGCATTCTCGTGATATCTCTAGCATCTCAGCAATTGTTTTAGATGAGATTCCACAGGTCATGAACATGCTTAACAGATTTAGGATTTAACACTGCTGAAGGCCTCCAGACCATGCTACATATTTGGTCTCAAAATCTCCATGCTGAAAATTGGCACACCCCTTCTTCATAGCTGAGTATGACAGGCAAGTGTCAGTCAATGTTTGCATTACACACTCATGGATTTCCTTTCGCTTTTTTCTGCAGGAACAGGTACCTCAGGACAGCCCAGAGTTCAGCACTTGGAAATTCCACACTTTTTGTTGACATGGTTCTATTAATGACCTCAAAAAATTCAGAACTACAGATCCTGCAAATTGGCAGTTTACAATACAAAGGAATACTGTTCTAAGCTACACTAACAAAATTGTGCTCTGATTTTGGGAAGTGGGTAAAGGCTGAGAACTTTTTAGCATCCCCTTATAATAGAAAACAAAGAGCAAAACCATCTCAAATTTGCCCTGATGAAGCCAAAGGAAAAAAGTTTCTGATGTATGCAGCAGTTGCAATGGAACTGAGGGGAATGGCAGAAACCTTGCTGGAACATGTGCACTGAATAGGATTCGCATAAATGATACTGCTCAACTCTACATGCTTTGGAACCAGTCCAACATAAGCACAGAAAAATCCCATGTGTGAATCACAGAGAACATGAAAAACATGTGCATTTCTGCATACTTAGGTATACCTGAGTGCACTGAACCCAAAAGTTGATTTTTGGACAGACCCATTTCACCGCCAAACAGGTAACCACTAAAATGGTGACCTTAGGGCCAGAACAAACTGCCCAAAAAGGGTGGATTGGGGCCGCCCAAGCACCGCTCAGCCCAGCGCTGCAGCAACTATACGCTGCAGTCCCAATCCACCCTAGAGCGGGCCCAAATAGGAACAAAAAAAGATCTGCTTCTATTTGGGGTGGTAAAAAGCCGCCTCAGGTAGCCTGGTTGCAATCCCAAGGTGGCTTCAAGCTGCTCCAGCAGCGGCCATGCTTCCGGAGTGTCTTGAAGCCACCCACGTCTGATTGGCCATGGCGGCTTCCAGACGTCTTGAGGGCATGAAGTGTCTAAGTGCTATGCCCCCAAGCCGCATGGAAGCCTGTTTTACCGGCCAGTCTGTTCTGGCCCTTAGTTTAATAATAAAAGGAATAATTCCATCCAGAATTTCACAGTAAATTCTAGAAGTAAAATTCTCTATAGGAGTCTCTTTAAATATGCATTGCATACAAATTACATTTTACAAAAATAATCAGTAGCTTTCAAGGCAGCTTGCAGACACGACTTCAAGAGTTACAGAAAAACCAACCGACTGACATAGTGCTCTATAAAGACTTTTAATATCAGTTAAATGGCACTTACACCAAGAGCAGTTTGGTAGGTGGCTTCAGGTGGAAAAGTAAACGAAGGCCCTGTTGTTACTGGACTGCTGGGTGGTGGTGTCACAATTAGCCCCGTGGTACTGATATGAACCTAATGGAGCATAAAAAATATAGGTAGATGAAGCTGAATTAATGGGGCTATCAGCAAATGTAGTGAGTACCATCACAAGTAACTTAAATGTATGGTACTTTAACTTTTTGAAATTTTGAAATACATGGTATTATTCTGAACTCCTTTCACACTCAAACTGCCATGGATGCCCCCTAATGAATCTCAGGATTCATGGTTCATGACAGTTCACTGAAGGACTCTAGTACAGAACTGTTAATACCGCACAAATCATTTGTGCAGTTACATAAGTGAATCTTTTGCATCACAGACAGGAAGCCAGGAGGGATAAAATGGTGTGTGTGCCCATGGTGCACACCGCCATTTCATTCAATAGGACTTGAATATATATAGGAAAGAGTGGAATGGCCCCACCTGTCTGTGTCTGTCTGTCTGTCTCCCTCTCCGTGTGTGTGTGTGTGTGTGTGTGTGTGAGAGAGAGAGAGAGAGAGAGAGAGAGGGAGAGAGGGAGAATGAATTTATCTAATATATAAATTCTGGATGTTCACCCAAAAGTGAGTATCTCGTCTACATTGTAAACTAGTCTTAAGCATGAATGGTCTCTGAAAGTTAAATTTCTAGGGGTCTGCAAGAGGACCAGCCTTGATTGTGCTAATCATTGTTTGCTTAATTTAGATATGACAACAAACCATGGTTTTCACAAGCCATGGATGGAATGAGAGAATGAGGCAAACATGCCTGAGGGAAAAGGGGAAAGAAGAATGGTGAAGGGTATATAGACTTGTGCTGTTCTATGAATCACAAAACCAAAATTTCATAATTGGACACTGAAATATCTGAAGTGGGTAGACAAAATGTCTTTTATCTCGTTAAGTACATCTCTAGGAACAATGATGCAGCAAGATGTACAGTTGTCCCTCCCCATTCGCGGACTTGGAGCCTGCGGTCTCGCTCTTCACGGGGAAGAGACAAAAGCTATATTTTTAATGGCCACGCGCACTTGTGCATGGCCCCTTTGTGTACCACAGGCACATGTGCCATTACTTTAAATGGGGCTCGAATTTGTGAGCCACCATTTTCACAGGGAGGTCATGAATGGCTCCCCCGTGAATTGGGATGGGGAACAGTAGTGGTGTTAGCATGTATAATTTTGTCCCAAATTACAAGGGAATACTGCTGAACTGCTGCAAGAATATCAAGTCTTTTTTCCTTTTCTTTCTTTTCTCCTAAATAAATATCGCAACTCCCAGCCACCTCTTTTTAAAGTCTTCCTACCTTTTGAAATTCACAAACATCCCCTCCCCCACATTCATCTAAATGAAGGGGATGAATGATCCCTATGCATGTGTGTGTGTGTGTGTGTGTGTGTGTGTGTGTGTTATTTGACCCAATCTCAGAAATTTCTAAACACATTATTTAACCCAATCTCTTAGAAATTTCTAAGCACATTATTTTACACTCCATCTCATCAAGGAAATCATATTGGTTAATGTTTAATTCATGCAAAACATTAAAAGTCATTTGTTGTATGTATTTTTTTTAAAGTGTAATAAAAACTATAATTGCAATTATCCCTCCACATTTGCGGATTTGACTTTTGAGGATTTGATTATTCATGGATTGTATTAGTATGTTCTCTCTAGGAATACCTAGGTCCTCCAGTACAACTCTATGACCAACTTTAACTAAAGTCACACTGAAGGACCTAGAGGTTCCTAGAGAGAACAATCCACTAGGCATTTGTAGTTGTTCCAGTGCAATTCTATGGCAGATGTTGCACTAGAGGACCTAGAGAGGTGTCCTCTCAAGTAAAAACATAGTGTTTTTGTTATTTCCGGTTTTTCCAATTTCACGGAGGTCATGTGCCCCCAACCCTAGAGAAAATGGAGGGACCACTGTACTTAAGGAGCAAGCACAACAGTCTTCAAGATATAGTACTTTTAGTGTGCACAAAAAAATGTCTCCTTCTGACAGCTTTTGAGTACTATAGATGAAATCATCCACAATTATCTTCCATTTGTTTTGACAGCTTTTTAAATTGCTTATTTACAAGTTATGGTATCTTCTATATTCAGCTTCTTGCAAATTACCTGAGAAGGTGCACTGCAGGAAAGGCCTGTAAGTTCACTTATGCGGGCTGCAGCAGTGGGGTTACTGGAACTGATGAGGACAGGAGGGCTGATTTCCATTGAGTGACGATTCTGAGATGATTGTGAGGCCTTGTTGGACATGGTAAGGGAAGTAAAGGAGTGGCGTTTTTTGGTGTTCTTCTTGGTATCGGTGTGCTTCTGAATAGAACTGTTGTGAGATGCACCAGATGTGCCTTCTCCAGAGTCTGCTGTAGAACCTGAGGGTTTGTCTAGCTCTATCAGTTGCTTTGCTGTTGTGTTAAACTGCAAAACAATCGAACAATTGTAAAAATTGCTATCACAAGATTAAAAGAAAATCTAGCTGGTTAAATCATCAGAATTTTAACAGCTAAATCAATTAAGTTTGCAAATGATAAGAACTGGGTCCTCAGATGAAAAGACACATTTACAATCGTTCCTCTGGATTTGCTGACTTCCTGTTTATGGTTTTTGAGTTTCCAAGGACGGGAAGCCAGGAAGGATAAAATGGCATGTGCGTGCTGCCATTTTATTCAATAGGACTTGAATATTTGCGTTTTTCCCGATTCATGGGGGGTGTCCAGACGGATCCCCTGTGAATTGGGAGGGACAACTGTATTTTAATAACAAATAATAATAATAAATTTTATTTATATCCCAACCCTCTGCTGCGCAATTGGAGCGGCGAACAAGATTAAAAAAGAACAAAGTTAAAACAATTCCATCTCACCCCCAATCCCTAACTCACCCCCCCCATAAAAATCGAATTAAACTGTATTAGAATTAAAATACAAATTAACCAGCAGTGATTTAAAACCATTAACAAACAAACAATGGAGGATGGGAACAAAGGAACAATCAATCTCAAATTGGTCGGGAGAGTTATTCATTACATTCTCAAGATAATGTATAACTTTCTCAGGAAGAACAACCTGTTTAGGGCATCTCCACCACAGATGATAAAGAAAAAACTGGGGGGGGGGGGGGAAGGAGCACTGATGAGAGAACATATGGGCTTAGACTATTTAGCTGCCATTTTCCAGAAATAATTTGAAACAATGTTTTACACTTTGCTCCCAATAATGGTCACCTAGATCAGAGGTTCTTAATCTTTTCTTTACCAGAAATATATTTTGTCGCTATGGATCTCCAGAAGACATAACTCAAGATTTTAAAAACCTAAAATGCATCAAATACTGTATCTACAATACAGCTTGACTTGGGATGGCTTTGGATGGCTGGGGTAGCCTTTTGCCATGGGGGAAAGAGCCAGAGAGGGTGGGCAGGTAGAGAAAGAGGCAGGGAGGGAGTGGGAGGGAGAAAGAGACAGGGAAGGTGAGCAAGCCCTCCGAGGAGCACAACTGAGGTGGCGGTGGCTGGTACCGCTCACCTAAGTCGCCTTCCCAGCCTCTTTCCCTCTGCTGCATCCAGCACCTCCATGTGCATCCTGTTGGAGAAAGAGGCAGGAAGGGTGAGTGAGCCTTGCAGGTCCCCATGAATCACAGGTTACGAACCACTGACCTAGAATCTCCTTCCCTAACATTATATAGAAAAAAAGAAAAATGTATTTTATTGTGTTTCCAAGTGGCCAGCTAGAGACAATCACATAAATACACAGTGCATACAAACATGCAAAACACATAGACACTAATATCTAAGCAGCTCACAAGCACCTTTGAAGTTATTTCTTTGAACAGCCAAACTACTACTCTGAAAATCCATAAACTGGCAGACAAATCCAAGGCAGCTTTTCCATCCTCAGGTTGCAATGTCTTATTTGCCCAATAAGGTGAAAGCCAACTGAGATGATGCCACTGCTCCCCACCGTGAAGGAACAATGGCAGTGTTCAGTATTTGAGATTCCAATGAGATCATATTTCAGACTATCATTGTTATTATACTTATTTACATTCTGCCTTTCCTCCAATGTGCACAAGGCAGCTTAAAGCAGTTAAAACTATCAAAAGAATTAAAGCTGATTAAAAACATAAACCATTAAAATTGGGACAACAAATTCAAGTCCAGCACATTATACCGTCACTATAAAACGTTTCTTCTGTGGTCCAGTGGTACTCAAAACAAAGGCTTTCCTATGACAGGAAGAGGCTGCATAAATTTAAACTTATGACAATTATTCTCCACTCTGATAAACCATATATTTTTGTTCCAATAAAGATTTGTAACATTTGCCAACTCTGCCTTGTTTACCCATACATAGCACATCACAGGGTAATTTTAGTAAAATGAGATGGCACTTCTGAAATACTACTCATTCTTTGCATGGTACTAATTTCAATCAACAGGCAGTTATAAACTAAAGTTCATCAAACCACTTTCCTTGTTTTTCCTTTCACTTTTTCCTCCGTAAATAGGCTCCTCTTGATCCAAAGCAGTACCTCTAGTCTAAGGCATTACAAAAGAGGATTCCCTAGCACCACTTCCTTGAATTTGCATTCTATTTTTATTTCTTCCAATTATTTAGTCATTTGCACACTTTTATCTAAGCTCAGCTTACTTCTACACATTTTCTTTACCACTTCACATTTCCCTGCTCGACACTATTTCCTCTTAGGAAATTTGGGATCCCACTATGTTCTAAGTCTCCTTTTCTACCTTTATGTCATCAGAACTATCCTTTTACAATGTTTCTTTTACTGGTTTTCCACCCAATTTCAATCTTCTGGAAAAATTTCTATTCCATTTCAAAGATGGTTCAGGAAAATAATGATTGGTTACCTGTGATATCTGAGATATTAATCTGCTGTTTCTTACAGCAAAATGTTACCATCTGAGGTATAGCAATCATCTATCTGTTCACTATACTCTCAAATACACACAGGTAAATTATTAAACTCTGATGCTCTGCACACCTGGCTATAGTCAAGTTCTGAACAGCAATGTCATGCCTTCTATGTTAACCCTTAGTTTTAATTTTTCTCATTTGTTTTCCTAGTTTCTTTTCCAAAAATCAAGTCTAGTTTTTGGCCTTGAGACAAAGGAAAGGGTGGTGTTTCCCAGCAATTCAATATGATTACAACGAAGAGTTTTTAAAGCTTTAAAAATCTTTTTACTTTATTGCTGCAGCACATTTCAAAAGACTACATTGACGAGACAAGTGAAGACAAGTTTCTATGGAACATTTGATGCTACTGTTCTTGATTTAAAAGTATATTTAGAGATAATTATAGTCTATGGGAGAATAAAAATCACTATTTGTTTAAGGTGGTGAAACTTAGCTTTTTTTTTTAATAAAGGGCAGTATACTTAACTGTACCCCACTATAACTAATAAGATATGGAAGTGCTCAGTTGCCTTTTAAAGAATGTTTCAGGATTTTTAAACATTCAAAGGGTAGAGTGGGAGTGACATTGATAGAAATCCTTCCCTCAGCAAAATCCTGACTGAGTGATCTTCCTGCCTTACTACAGCACTGACAGGTACTTGAAAAATCTGCTGTCAGCCTTCTAGAATGAGCTTTTGAGGGCTGCTGAGAAGAAAGGTTTGTTGCACTGGCTTTATAGTGTTAACATGACATTGCATTTAACCCTTTGAAATTAATTCTTAGTTACTCTGAAAATTAGAAGAAAATATACAAACTTAATGAAAGGGAAATAATAAAACAGATATATAAAGTAAAGAGCCACTGTGGTATAGTGTTTTGATAGTTGGACTAGGACTCTGGAAGAACAAAGTTCAAATCTCCTCGGCTGTGGAAACTTGCTGAGTGAGCTTGGGCAAGTCACATACTCTCAGCCTCAAAGAAAGACAATGCTAAACCTATTCTGAATAAATCTTACCAAGAAAACCATATGATAGGATTACAATAAGTTGGAATCAACTTGAAGGCATGTAACAAAGAGATACTGGGTACTCTTAACTGCTCTTATATTTGTGCTCCCAAATTTACCTCTGTTTTTAAAACTGATTTTTGTTATGTATGAATTTCTAAAAAAATATTGTGGTAGCATACATATTTGTTTCAAAATCACCTTTAAAAGTTTGCTTTCACCATAAACTATTTGAGACACTATATTGCTTAACTAAACTTTCAAATATGTACATTTTAGTTTTGAAAAGATTAATCTGAAGGCTTGTACCGGTCTCAGCCAGACTGCAGGTTTTGTACTGCTATCCACCAGTACAAATTTTCATTACTAAGCCAGTACTAAAAAACACGTAGGCAAAAGTTACACGTTAAAACCTGCAACTAAATCTCTTAGGCTGTGTACTCCATTAAAATTTCCAAAAATAAGACTTTAATATAACAAAAGAAGAAGCCAAGCATTTTTCACATACAGCAACGGTAGCAGTCATTTCCATTTAAATGTTGCCATTATTTTAATTGTAAGCCTGCTGAGACTAATAGCAGTGATGCAAGTTTTAGAACAGAAAAGGTGATGATGAATGATGACAGCATATATATTACATAGGCAAAACTGTCTGTGTGCCCTACTATGAACTTATAAATGCTATGGTTATATATTTCAGTTCATTAATAAAGGGTGTTTTGAAGACTAACATTTATTATATACTGTAATTAGATTTTTTTACAATTCCCATGTGTACATATTTGATGGAGCACAAATAGTGTGGATTACCAAGATCTTTTTAAGAAAATGATAATTTAGTCCAATATTAGATTTTCCACCTATTTTAATACAGAATACATTCTATGTTAAATATTTCTAAACTGCTCTCACCTCAACATATGAAATAGGGAATATTCCTATTTTGTCAGCCAGCATCCCTTCTGCCCAATTTTCATCTACTCGTCGAATTACAGTCAAAATATCATCCTGCATTAAAAAAAGAAAAGAAAAAGTAATTATGGTTCTTAGTTGTAATTAAGCAATCTATTTAATTTATTTAATTTCTCCTTCCTGATTAAAGAACTATGAATACAGTTTTCTGTATGCAGAACTACTGCTGGAAAAAAATGTTTTGCAAAGCCAGCATACTGCTGTTTCAGATAAAAGTGTTCTCAATTGTATTTTCTTGTTATTGTTAAGTTCTGGAACCAAGTTGCCCATTGCACATAAAAGTCATTCTTTTAACAACAACAACCTAAGACCGTGTTAGTGAACCTATGGCACACATGCCATCTGTGGCACGCAAAACCATTTTGGAGGGCACATGGAGAGACGGGAGGGCGAGGAAAGAGGAGAAACAGGCACGCAGCTGCTCCTCCTCTTCCTCTACCCTCCCATCATTTCAACTGCCTCTCCAGAGACAATTAAAGGCATGGGAGGGCAGGGAAGACTGTTCTTCCACTTCCCCTGCCCTCCCAGGCCTTCAGCTGCCTCTCTCCTGGGCCTTCAGCTGTCTCCGGAGAGGAAGCTGAGGGTACGGGTGGGGGGAAGAGGAGGTCCCACCCCTGGAAGGTGGAGGTCCCACCCCCGGGAAATCCCGTCCCCCCCAAAGTCCCCCCCCCCGGCACTGGGTAACACCTGGTGCCAGAACTCCTCTAAGTTTCAGCACTCGGTTCACCATCACTGATCTAAGAAATATAAGTATTGGGTAAGGTCCTGGTACACTGAGGTCCAAAACACACTGCAGACATAATCCTGTTTGAGACCGCTTTAACTGCCATGGCTCAATACTAGGGAATTCTGGGAACTGTAGTTTTGTGAGACATTTAGCCTTCTCTGTCAGTGAGCTCTGGTGCCACAATAAACTATAGTTCCCAGGATTTCCTAGCACTGAGCCAAGGCAGTTAAAAGTGGTCTCAAACTGGATTATTTCTGCAGTCTGTTTTGGACCTGAGTCCTCCAAGACCCAATCTAACTGTACAGTATAAAGTCACAAAACTGTCCCTCTACTACACTGTTGCAAAGTGAAGTAGTAAATAATTGCCCCTCCGTATAAAAATTTGCATATTAGATGGCTAATAGTAAAGGTCTAGCAAGGTATGCTTAATTAATATGGAAATAGACACAGATTGTGAGACAAAAAAATCAATTTGAAAAGCAGTAAAACTAATGAGAAGTATTCTCACAGAAGATAATCTAAAGTTAGACTTCAATTGGAAAGAGAAGATTCAAAGTCTGGCTCAGCCAAGATCTTAATATGATCTACTCCACAGAGTCATGAAGATAAAATGGGGGTGAGGGTGGAAAAACTACATATGTCACCATAAGGCCAGGATTTTAAAAAATGCTGTATAAATAATTAAATGTGATTTTTATAACTAACACTAGAAGAAATGTAGTTCTTAATTCACATTAAAAATGTTCCAGTAACAGGTCAAACTGAATACCTAAAAACTGAAAAAGGAAGAATTAAAGAAGGATTAAGTAAAGGAAGAAACTAAAGTAAGATTAAGCCCCTATGCACTAATATAAATGTCACTGACTTTCCATTTATACATTGACAACTCTTTCATTATACTTAAGACATTTACAGTAAAAGGAAATCTTGTATTTTACCTTTGAGAAAGGTAAGCAATCCTTGTCTGCTTCCTTGTCTTTAACTTCAAAATCATAAAGTGCTTTGCACTGAGGTGGAGGTTGAGGTAAAGGTTTAATAATCTGGACAAAATTTGTAGGAAAAAATCCATGGACTCCATTAACTTCTCCATGATACCAATTTTCATCAACTTGCCGACGTAATATGATGATGTCACCTTTACTGAATTTAAGATCTCCAGGCTCCTTCCCTTCATAGTTATATAACGCTTTGGCACAAGGTAACTGAGGTACACCCTACAGAAAGAAGACAACATTTAAAGTCATAAACTGTAGAGGAATTATATAAAAATCCAAACACAAGTGAGATGAAACAACTAGACTAGAAAGAAAAGCATCTTCAAAACTCACTTACTGACTTATCATGCAACTTTCATCTCAGATTTTTTTTTTATTTTTTTGTTAGTAGTAATAATAGCTACTACTGCCACCACTAAATGGCTGAAAATCACTAAGAACAGATTGCATTGTAAATGTGTGTTCTAGCAGCTAGCCACATTCCTGGAATGAATTAGAGAGTCCATCCAGTTTACACTTACTCTGAAATAGTCAGCAACTGGGCTACTCTGAGCCACAGGGGACCTTTGTTTTAAACTTTTTGAAAATGGGCTGGGAGGAACTATCAGGTCCTTTATGCCTCAAAAGTAATAAATAACTAAGGGCCGGAACAGACTGGCCTGACAAGCCAGCTTCCACGTGGCTTGGGGTATGTGGCATTTACACTGCATACCCCCAAGCCACCCGGAAGCCACCTACAGCAATGACACTGGGCCGCTGCTCTGGGATGCGGCATTTAGACACCACAAGCTGCCGGAGTGAGCAGAAGATAGATTGGGGTTGTGTCAGGGCCACCTAAGGTGGCTCAAAACCAACCCAAACAGGAGCAGATCTTTTCTGCTCCTATTTGGGTCGGCGTCAGGGTGGATTGGGGCCACTGCAAGTGTTTGCTGTGACTCCAGTGTGACCAGCTCTGGGGCGGCCCTGATCCACCCTTTTTGGGTGGTCTGTTCCAGCCCTAAATAAACAATGTTAAGTATCATTCATTCTGCTAAAACATTAATGGTAACTAATTACTTTTTGGCCTTGTAAAGGCAATACAACAAATCACATTTTAAAACTCAAAAGTGAGTGAAATAAAAGAATCAGAATATCATTTAAAACAGGGGTAGGCAACCTTTCCCCTTTAAGGGCCGAGGGACTTCAGCTCCCAAAATCCCAGGAGCTATTGGCCAATGTGGGACTATTGGCCAACATGGCTGAGGTTTCTGGGAGCTGAAGTCCCTCGGCCCTTAAAGGGGAAAGGTTGCCTACCCCTGATTTAAAAGCTAACAAAATAAAAATTACCTTAGCTTCTATATCTAGTGCTTCTCTAAATTTAAAAAGTGGCTCCTTTTTGGCTTGATGCTTTGCAGCATATTTGCATTAGAAAAAATCTTTGGTATTTGCAGGTGCTTGCATATTTTAAAGTTCTAGTTCTATGACCTAGAGTTCAACTGGTGAACAGTGTAGTTGGATCTTCTATGTCGTCTGGAGCCAATGAGAATTATGCTCCAAAGCTGGAAGGCCAATATTTACCATCCATTGATCAACAGTATGAAGTTCTTACTACTTTCTATGTCTACATGTCTCTCTTATAAATATCAACATCATTCAGGTTTTTGTTTACATATGGCCAGCTTATACAGGCAGCCCTCCATATCCACGGATTCTACATCCACAAATTCAACCATCCACAGCTTGAAAATATATATATTTTTAAATTAAAAAAGTAAACCTTAATTTGACATTTTATACAAGGAACACTGTTTTATTATACCACTGTATATAGCTGGACTTGAGCATCCATGGATTTTGGTATCCCCAGGGGTCCTGGAATCAAACCCCAGCAGGTACCGAGGGCCCACTACTGTATTCATGCCTAATTAATTATTACTTCCTATCTTTGTTCTTTTTTTGTATTTGCAATTTTAAAATTCAATTCAAAAACAACAATGTTCCAATTTCTAAGCCAGGGGTGGGCAACTGCCAGTGGCTGGGAACCAACAAGGCCATTTGGGACTTTGGTGGGCTTCTCTACTGGATCTCCAAAACAAATATCTACCCAAATAAAGGATTATGTTGTGTGGGGGAGGGGAGGGATAATTTTGCCACATATCTGCTCCCCAATGCCATTTGGGGTATGGAAGAGGCCTTTATCTAACTTCTAGTTTACATCTTATTTCAGAAAAGAACTAAGAAATCTTTCCTATACCTAAAATGGCTTAGGACCACCATGGTACTCTACTCTAAAATCAGTTATAAATTATGGAAATGGGTGCCATATTATCAAAATATGCCAGTCACTGATCAGCAGCCCCAGGCAGTATAGCCAATGGTTAGGAAAACTTAGAGCTGGACTCAAACAAATCCTGGAGAGCTGAAGGATTCTGACTCATGACTTGGGAAGTTCAAGTCATGGCAGACCTGAACAATTCTGAAGCGCATTACTCCCATCCTTCACAACATGGATATTTTTTTCTTCTTCTCACTCTTTTCAAATGCACCACCTGGAATGCTTTGCAGGCTGACATTGTGAGGAAACAACGGTGATGGAAAATAAATTTATCCTTGCCATCATAACCACCACAGAGTATACTTAATAATGAATTCTAAACTGTTATTTGGGCACTTATGGCACTTTTACTTTTTAATGTAAGTGCATGAATTCAAATTGTATTATTGTGTTGAAATCCTATTTCACTCGTGGCATTATACTGGCATTACAATATTTTAGTTAATATTTAATACCATCTAATACAATGGTATTAGAACTATTAGTCATACAATGCATTCAAATAGATTATTATCTTTTATTCTTTATCATTCAAAATCAACGTTAAATAGAATCAATGCTAAAAGTGTATGCAAGAATCTTAAAATGATTAATCGTATTAAATACAATAGATAATAAAATATAACTTTCAATACAAATAAATTCAATATACTATGTATAAAGAAAAAGAAACAATTATTTCATTCAGAAGCAACACAAAGAAAATACCCCTTCTCTCTTCAGTATGCGAAAACTAAAATCAGAAAACCTGTTTGGATTGTGCAATCCTATTTTTTTTTGGGGGGGGGGTATTCCATATAATAAAAAGCCACTAGGACACTATCTTCATATTGCTTTTCTCAAAAATGAACTTAAAGCCAAACCCTCAGTTGGAAAATCTCTGCCTACTTAGAAAATGCTTTCCAAACCTCTGCCTGGCCAAAACAACCAGAAACCATTTCTTACTTTACAAGTCATTGAAAAATTGCTAAGTTAAATTGATATTTTATTATTTCACTTGATTAAGTGTAAAAGGCTAGCTTAAGTTGCTGGGAAAAGGATGGGAGGGATTCAACAATTCATATTTATAGTTTTCCCCTGTGAGTTGTTTTGCAAGAAAAAACATTTCATACATGAGCATACTGTTCAAACTCTATGTAAAGAACCACTACATTTTAGTTTTGAAGTAAATTTGAGCCAAATTCTCTTCAGAAAAGGGCACAAATATCCCATGTTTAAAATTCTTTTCTTGGATCATTTCCCACTGTCAATTCTTTCCTAGATTGTCCACCACTGTAGAGTCCTCTCTTATACATCCTGCAGCATATGAGGGGATTCAGTGTGATGCAATCCCTAAATATGAGGGTGCATATGTAAAAACATGAGTACAGTGATGATGGTACTGATGTCATGCAGAGTTTCTAGAGAACAAGCACCTTATTTTACTACAGGATTACTTCATAATAAAATGGTATTCATGACATATGAGATGGGAAATGGCTCTGAGAGGAACACATGTTATAAACCTATCCCAACAGAGTGAATGGATGCAGTTTTCAAAATAGGCTATGAAGTAAAGGTAGCAGTTGGATTAGGACACTAGGAGACCAGGATTCAAATCCCCACTTGGCCATGGAAACTCACTGGGTAACCATACTGGGTGATTCTGTGCTCACCATTTTGTGAATTTTGGGCTACCGGTAATACTAATACATTGGTTGTCTGACTGTTGATTCTGATTTATTTCTTCGGTCAACCTAAGTGTAACGTTTACCACTTCCAAACTGCACTTTAGTAGTTTCAATATTTTCAGTAACCTTCTATGAGTACCAAATAACTTGTGTTTTGATCAGGTGAATCAGCAGTTTTGTTTTCTTCACATAAAGAACAACTTTCTTACTGTTTTCAATACTTCATCCACATTATCTCAATAATCTGGTAAATTCAGCGCTATGAGCCCTATGGTACAAACAGGAGATCATCCTTGAGAGAAATGAGACATAAGACTATCAAAGCAAGTTCACAGGTTAGCTGGGATTGGAACCCTATATTGTTTCAAAGAAGTCATACTCTTAATCACTAAATCATGCTGGCTGTCATTACAATAAGATTGTACTGATGCAAAAGTAATGATTTTTGAGTTTCAGAAAAGCAACTACAAAGTAAGAATTGTAATACTGGACCGGATGGACCAATAGAGAAGGTATAAAAGCAGCTTAACATGTAGCTTAATGCTACATCATGTGTCTTCTATATATATGTATTCTATAAAGAATCTTAATTCTTTAGAATTATAACTATTTGCCATATTCTTAGTAATTAGTGGTTGCTAATACAGTACTTTCAAAGGTGTACTTATAAATCTCACCTAAATTATCAAGCCCCTTTTAGCACACCCGGCCTTCTGTTTTCTCAAGTACAGTTTCCAACTGTTCTAAGTTTAGCATTGTCCGAGTAGCTAAATGGGCTGTCTGTATCCAGAAGCTGTAAATTTCTATATATCAGATTCTGGAGACATATTGGCTATTGCCCTCATCCCCTATCTCCCATACTAGATGGAGACTTGTTCAAGGCTACAAACTGATTACAAATCAGAATGGAAACCTGAATCCTAACACAATAACCACACTTTTGTTCAAAAATCTGCTGCCACACTTAAATTCCTTTTCTTCACCTAACCTGCTTCTTCACTTTTAAAAACTGCATAAACACAAATTAAGGCATCTTCACAAAGGAAAGATATGTACACTATGTTTTCCCAGCATTGAATCCAGAAAGACAGTTAAATAGAATTTCCATGTCCACAAGAAACACAACTTTGGATATCAGGTACTGAAGCAGGGCTGGTGAACCTGCAAATCTCCAGATGTTGTTTTGTTGAATGCCAAACCACATCAGCCCTAGTCAGACTGGCTAAGAATGAGGTATAACAAAAATAGTCTTCATATTTGACTTATGAACTTCTAGAAACATCAGACTATCTGTTATTGAAAATCAGAAGCTGGACTGGAAGGACCAGTATGGACTAAGTGCATACATCAATAATTTCTTTGTGGAGGATGAAACCTTTGGATTCAAACCAATGTTATACTTAGATGTTTAACTGCCACTCCCTACTTTACATATACTTAACATATTTTTCTTACCTTAAAGATTCCTTGTCTTGGCAGATTTGCCCTTAGAATCCATTAAATAAATACATCTATAATATGCATAAGCCATCTTTAATCCACAATGGAAAACCAAGAAGCATACATATGCCTGATTCCTCTCGTTAGTTGCAATAGATACTGTTCTAAGGAACTCTCCCATGGAGGTATGGACTAGAATCAGACTTGCACAGCTTAACCATGGTTCCTACATCATATGCCTTCAGCCCACATAATAATAAACCTATCTCCCCCAGTGCTTTGTTATCACTTTCAGGAAAGCAGCTGGCAGCTGGATGGCAGTACACAGATTCAAATCAGCCCACCTATATCTATTCTAAATAAGGTTGAATTAATGACTACTCCAGGGGTAGGCAACCTAAGGCCCGGGGGCCGGATGTGGCCCCCCGAGGCCTTTGGACCAGCCCCAGGCCAGTCCTGCCACCGCCACTGCTGCCACCTGCCATGATGATATTGATTATTGTTGTTATTACTTGATCTTGGGGTTTTCTTGTCAAAATCTCCACAGGGGTTTTGCCATGGCTTTTCTGGGGCTGAGAGAGTGTGCATGCATATTTTTTTAAAATTTTTTAAAGTTTATTTATTTATTTATTTATTTATTTATTTGTGGTGCTTCGGCCCCCCCAATTGTCTGAGGGACAGCAACCCAGCCCCCAGCTCAAAAAGGTTGCCTACCCCTGGACTACTCCAATAACAAATCTATTGAACCAAAGTTTTACTAGAATTTACTTCTAATGCACACGAAGAATTGTACCTAAATGCTCTGATTTTCAAAATATTGCAAGGTGTGAGGTTCAGAAAAATTACATGCAAGGAATCCAAACACTGATTGGTTTTCACAAATACAGTGAATGAAAGAGAAATGAAAAGGTCCCTTTTAATAATAAATAAATAATAATAATAAAATTTATTTATACCCTGCCCCTCTGTCAACAATCGGGGTGGCTAACAACAATTAAAATTCCATACAATATTTACTCCAACAACCCCCAAATCCACCCACCCCTTAAAAAAGTATTAAACCACTTAACTATTAAAACCTCATAATTAAAACACCACAAAACAAAAATAATATAAAAAGCAAACCAAAGTAGCGGCAGCATCCAAAATGGGAGAGGGTGGAACAAGAAGGCTCCTGAGGCCGGGAAATCTAGTTTGGAAAGGCCTGCCAGAAAAGATCCATCTTAACAACTTTTTAAAAGCTGTTCAAGGTCTTAATCTAACAGATCTCGTCCGACAGACCATTCCATAGTCTGGGAGCGGTTGCCGAGAAGGTCCTCTAGGAGGTCGCAGACAGCCTTGTTTTTATCGGCTGCAGCAATTTCCTCCCAGAGGACCGGAGTACGCGGGGCGGATTGTATGGGAGGAGGTGGTCCCGAAGATAGATTGGACCCAAGACATTTGGGGCTTTAAAGGTCATAACCTTTTATTTTATAGTACTGGTGGCGCAGTGGTTAAATGCTTATACTACTGCCACTCACTCAAAGACCACAAGGTTGCGAGTTCAATATAGCTAGGGCTCAGGCTAGACTCAGGCCTGCATCCTTCCGAGGTCGCTAAAATGAGTACCCAACTGTTGGGGGGCAATAAGCTTACAGTTGTAAACCCCTTAGACACCCCGTAGTGTGGTATGAAGCGGTATATAAATGAAGCTGCTTTGCTTTTGCTTTGCTTTTACTTTTAAGAGGGACAGCATATATGCTAGTTAGAACTACCACTTTATATGCTCTTGTAATAATCGACACATACAGTGCAGATGGCATGTTCCAGAAACTAATTACTTTTATTTGAACTTAAATGTTTTACAGAACATAGCTTCAAGAATAAAATTTGTTCTAAAGGTATTTTTGAAATTTTCTAGTAGGCCTTTTCAAAAGGATAAATATTTACTCTTCTATATCTTCTATATCTTAAAGAACATAGCTTCAAAAATAAATTTTATTACAAAATTATTTTTTGAAAAAAGTCTCTTGAGAAAGACAACCACTTTTAACTGAGACAGAAATTTCCTATCTCTTCTTAGGCTGTATCCCAAAGACTTGGGGGCTTTGCAGACTGGCCTAAAGGGCCGGCCTGGGGATGGAGATGGGGCGGGCCAGCCACATGTCGGACGTCCCGATTCCACCCCAACCCCATCCTGGTGCCAAGCGCCTGTTCGCATGGCGCACGAACGCCCCCTTGGCGAAGCGTGCACACACGCTGCACCAAAAGGGCTTTAAAAAGTCGCCGCCGTGGCTGAAAGGGCAGCCTTTTGCCACCCCCAAAAGAAGTGGCATTTTGCCACTCTTTTTGGGGCGGCAAACAGAAGGATTGGGGGCACAGCATGCCATTGCTGCAGCCCCGCTCTGCTGCTCCTAGGGGCAGTTCTGTGCCGCCCCTTCTTGGCCGTGTGCATCAGCCCTAAGTAATCCTTACAACAGGGCAACTATAGGTTAAAACACACTGTAGAAATAATCCTCTTTGAGATCGCTTTAACTGCCCTGGACCAGTGCTAGGGAATCCTGGGAACTGTAGTTTATTGTGCTTCCAGACCTCTCTGACAAGAATGCTAAATGTCTCACAAAACTGGATTATTTCTGCAGGGTGAACATAGTCAGAAGTATCCTTGGTTATACACGGATGTAACAAATAAAAATATCACAGAAGATATATTACTAATTTAGCTAATCAACTCAAGGAGTCAATGTGTGTGCTGTCAATGTGAAAGTCTCCCTGGCACAGGAAGTCTTTTGCACATGTTCCATGCAGACTTGTTCATCAGGGAACAATCTCTGAAAAATGCATTAAAGTTCTCTAGTTGTGCCTGAGAGATTCAGAATCTAAATGCAAATGGTGTGACAGACATCAGGACATGAATTTAAAACACTCAAAATCTTTTTCTGATTGGAAGCAGATGATTACACACACCCAAAAATTGTGTATACTTACCTCCCGGAACCCATTCTGTTTTACCTTTTTAAAAATATACAATATAACTTAAAATTTGAACAGGTTTTTTTTTGGGGGGGAGGACTATAATTAAATTGTATAGCAGGTTGAAAATAAAAACATTTTTAAGTGACAGTGGTCCAAAACACATTGCAGAAATAATCCAGTTTGAGACCGCTTTAACTGCCCTGGCTCAGTGCTAGGGAATCCTAGGAATTGTAGTTTATTGTGGCACCAGAGCTCTCTGACAGAGAAGGCTAAATGTCTCACAAAACTACAGGAATAGAATATTCAAAGGGATAAGCTCCAAAGTCATGGCCCCGCTGCAGCAAGGATCCACCTGTCTGCCTGCATGATGTTAACAGTAAACTATATCACCTCATATCCCATGCCAGACATCATGAAATGTGTACTAGACCCAAGTTTGTGCAGTAGCTAAGCCAGACTTTATTCTGAATTTACAAGCTGGGGGGGGGGGGGGGGGGACACGGGACACCTGAATACACTTTTATGGTTTTCAGACTCAGAGGCCTGCTATTCTTTTGTTCTTAGAATTTTTAGTTAATGGAATAAAATATAATTGGCAATTACATTGTCTGGGCTATAAATATCAGAAATGCTTTTTAAAAAAATATATATATATTGCGCACCTTGCTCTATAGGTGGCCAGGGAATGAATGCTGTTGCAACAGAAAAATTGCTAGAGCCACCAAGGGGGAACTGACAAATAAAATGCTGTATTTTATTGCTGCTAGGGGTAAGCGTGATAATGACAAGGTCAATAAGGGACAAACACAGCTGTACTTAGTATATCAATGTAAAATCATTCTCAAACCTACTGTGTATATTCAGGAAATTACTGTAGAGTATCCATGTGAGAGCCAAGGAGCTCACAGCACACTAGAGAAAGGCTAAACAAGGGAAGGCAATGAAAGTAAGAAGTAATCAATCTCCTCTACTGAAGCAATTTTTTTAAAGATCATCAGGATAAGCAGAGCTCTAAAGCCTATAAAACACAAATATTGCATCCAGATTTTCTGCTCAATGTTGTATAGTCAGGATGGTCTTTCACAATGGAACAAAATAGCAAAGAACAATCCTAAGTGAAGCCAGGACAAAGTGGCAAGGCAAATCAACACTTTCATCTGCAGGCTTTCTCCCTTATATCAGCTAAGAGAGAATATTGGAAGGATGTTCCCCTACCATCCCTGGGCAGAGTGGGGCTTCCCTCCCAGTACTGCTTTTTTTGGTTGCAACAGGATGGGATTTTCCTGTGTCTGCTCAAGATAAAAGGACCATGTCTTAGGTGAATGGAACAGTTTTAGATCCAAAGGATACTAAATCAATTCAAAAAACCACCACCACTTAGGGGCTTGCACTTGCTACTGGTGGGCAGGAGAATTGCCAGTAAGTTCCCTTTCAACCACAGATTTCTTCACAGATGGGCATTCACCAAATTTTAACTCTGCCTTCAGCAGTCCCTATTTGATTGGGGATAAGATATTGGGGGAGGGTTCAACTGTATCAGAGAGGGCAGATAATCAAGTTAGTTTTAAATGATGCATGGTAGAAGATTATTATTGTTGTTGCTGATGTTGTCGTTGAGTTATACCCCGCTCTTCATCGAAAAGGCTATCAGAGCAGCTTACAAATGGTTAATTAGACATTTCCCTGCCCTCAGGCTTACAATCTAAAAAGACAAGACACAAAAGGAGAAAGGAATGGTGGTGGAGAAGAGAAACAGGTCCAGCAGATCTTCTCTCCCTCTAAAGCCTGGACCAAGGCAGATGGACTGGAGGGAGGGCCCTTCTTGTTACTGTGGCTAGGCCCGATGGAGCTGGCCTGCCTTCTGTCCCTCCAGATAATAGTGGATGGAGGGAGGGCCCTTCTTCAGAAGTTTGGCCTGGGGGTATCTGTTGCCTGAAAATTATCAAAAATGTATCCAAACCACTTTTAAATGCCAGGATTTGCCTGTTCTCCTCATCACCACCCCAAACACAGAAAGCTCATGAAAAATGGCTGAAAACCAGTTGAAAAACTGAACCAGAAAAGATAGGACAGCTTTTCTGGTGTACTGATGAAGATCAGGCGAGGAAGGAATGGGGAGGGCACACATTGGTAATCCTTGTTTGATGTTTGCTTTAGTCAAAACCTATCAATAGAAAAGCCAGCAGGGGTAAGCAAACTGTCTCCTTTCAGGGCCGAGGGACTTCAGCTCCCAGAATCCCAGACTATTGATCAACATCCCAGACTATTGGCCAACATGGCTGAGGCTTCTGGGAGCTGAAGTCCCTCGGCCCTTAAAGGGGACAGTTTGCCTACCCCTGCGTAGAGGATAAAATTTAAGAGCTTTTCTTTCTATGTGGGTAAATCAAAATGTAAAACTATGACAGACTTGCTGGGTATTATGGACTAGAAAGAAATAGCCACATATTAGAAGATAACTAATTGCCATTATTTTGATAGCAGTGAGGCTCCAAATTATGGCAACACTGGAAAAAATTACAACCTCCTACTATCCAAGAATAATATGACAAAACCTGGGAAACACTGACTATGAGTAAGATCTCAAATCAGTTCACACCTTTAGCTGAGCCCAGATTCAGCAGTCATTTTACAGAAAAACACTGCTTCATTCTAAACACAATTGATCTGGCTTAGTGAAAATACAGAAGACCACTCTTAGACTGTGTTCACCAGTACTTTATTGATTAAAGCAGGGGTAGGCAACCTTTCTCCTTTAAGGGCTGAGGGACTTCAGCTCCCAGAATCCCAGGAGCTATTGGCCAACATGGGACTATTGGCCAACATGGCTGAGGTTTCTGGGAGCTGAAGTCCCTCGGCCCTTAAAGGGGAAAGGTTGCCTACCCCTGGATTAAAGTATGTGCATGTGACAGAATTCTTATATATATAATCCAAACCAAACTTTGTTACACCTTTATTATTTTGGATTATTCCAACTACTTTCTTTTAATTTTTTTTGATAATTTAGATACTCTTATTTTAACTGCATTCCACAGAAGTGGAACTATATTAATTAAATTACACACACACACACACACACACACACTTTTTTTTGTTGTACACACTGGACTTGAAAAGGGAGCCATGAGGCCCATAATCCTTTGCCATTGTGAAGTTACTCTTTCCTTCCATGTGTTTATGAGTGTCACTGGCAAAAGACAGATAAAATATGGCATCCAGATGTTGGAACACACATAATATGAACTTTTCAATTTACAGTTTAAGAAAGAAAGAAAAAATTAAAATTCAATGAAAAAATATATCAAGGGTAGACACTGATAAAGATAAAATGTTTTCAATATGCTTTCTTATAGCTATTTTTATTTGCTTTTTAAAATATTCAAAGCAATTGACAAAACTAAAACCTGTAGTCAATAAAAGTACTTAAAATGTAAATGCATGAAAATTACGTTTGTCCCCAGACACTAACTAGCATACAGCAATAACTGAGAAGAATACAACACTCCTGACAAAAGTTCACCAGTGCCCAGAGCTGAAGTGGAGGAGTACTGTTTGTCTCTGTTATGTTGAATGTGCTCAGGGACTTCTTTCGCTTCATCATACAGAAAGACAGTCACCTTTTAGGATTTTTTTTACTGTTGGAAAGTTTTGAAAAAGATCCAGATATATTCCTTTTTTCAAAGCAAAATGGGCCCTTCTCTATGTTTAGAGAAATATTATGTTTGTTGGCTAAAGCATCTTGAATTTTTTAAAAATGTTATTATAAATAAAATTATACAAGTTAATACATTCAGATTACGTACATTGGCATACACATTCTTATACATATACACTAACATCATTAACTAACCTCTAACACAGACAATATCCTCAAACGTCACACAACAAACATCATCCATTCTATTCCACTCTACAACTATACAACACTATGACTTCCTGAACTTAAACGAGTTCAGTTTTATAAATTATATCTCACCATCCTTGATTAATATTTTACCGAGCTTAAAAATGTATTCTTACTGTTTTGTAAATTTATCAATCAATTATCATAACTTTATTAAAATTAAATACTTTCTGCTTTCTTCAGCTTCCAATATAGTTGTTCCAACTAAATTAGCTCTTTTTGCTCTTCACTCCAAATCCAATTTCCTTATTGTCATCCTTTACTTTATCCTTATTTAAATATTCAAATAGTGGTTTCCAGATCTCACCGTTTTTTTCCCAGTCTTTGCCTCTCAAAAGATTAATTAATTTTTCCATCTGAACTAAATCTATCAGTTTATATATCTATTCCTCCATTGAAGGGAGTGCTGCTGTTTTCCATTTACTAGTGTAAACAATTCTTGCGTTAGTAGTAATATAGAACATAAGCTTTCCATATTTATACTCCATTTCCTCATTCTCGCAGATGCTTAATAAATATAATTTAGGGTCCATAGGTATCTGCATTCGTAAGATTTTTCCAACAATCCTATGTATTTTTCTCCAGTATTTCCTAGCCCACTTACAATTCCACCAAATGTGGTAGAATGTGCCTACCTCCCGCTCACATTTCCAACATTTGTTTGATGTTCCTTTATAGATTTTTGCTAATTTATAGCTTGTGTCAGATACCATCTAAATTGCATTTTAAAAAAGTTTTCTCTTAGATCGTAACAAGCCGTATACCTTATTCTTCTATTCCAGTTTTTTCCCATTGGTTCAAACAGATATTTTTCTTCACATCTTGGGCCCATTTAATCATTTGTTCTTTAATCAGTTCTTCCTCCATTTCTATTTCCATTAAACAATTATAAAATAATGCAATTTTATTATGGTTCTCTGACATCAGACTCTCATCAAATTTATTATTATCAGCTCTTATTCCTTTCAGTTTATTATTAACTGAAAATCTCTCTTTAAGTTGTCTGTACAGCAGCCAACCACAGGAGTAGCCTTCTTCCACCATTTGTTCCAGCTTCTTAAACTCTAGGCTTTTGTTAGTCGGGTTCATTGCTGTTAAGTCGGCGTATGTAACCCATTTTTCCCCAGCGATTACTTCTCTTTTATGGAAGGCCTCATGAATTGAAGTCCACATAGGGCAGGGGTAGGCAACCTAAGGCCTGGATGCGCCCCCCCCCAGGCTTTGGAATGGCCCCAGGCCAGTCCTGCCGCCCCCCCCCCGCCATGATGATATTGATTATTGTTGTTATTACTTGTTCTTGGGGTTTTCTTGGCAAAATCTCCACAGGGGTTTTGCCATGGCTTTTCTGGGGCTGAGAGAGTGTGCATGCATATTTTTTTAAATTTTTTTTTAATTTCAAAACTGTTGTTTATTTATTTTTGGTGCTTTGGCCCCCCAATTGTCTGAGGGACAGCAACCCGGCCCCCGGCTCAAAAAGGTTGCCTACCCCTGACATAGGGCATAAAGCATCTTGAATTTGAAAGGGCATGCCAGCCAACCATCTATGCTTGTCATTTAGACAGTTTTGATCCATTTTTCACCCAAACAATCCAGGATAGCATTTAGGCATGGACTTGGAAAAGAAACCGTTGTTCCTGGATTTAATGACAGATCTGGGTGTCAGTATATTCAGACATATCTCTCCAGACTGATGGACAATAGCTTGTAGTAGCTGTAACAGAAGTTACTGTAACTAGGACTTGGAGGACAGATATGAAGGAACTAGACAAGATCCGGAAGTATAAAAATATATAATTGAATATTGAAGTCTGACTCGTCCGTGCTATAGTATTCCCAATTTCTATGTATGGTTGTGAATGCTGGACAGTGAAAAAAGCTGATAGGACAAAGATATCTGAAATGTGGTAATGGAGAAGAGTTCTATGGATACAGTGGACTGTTAGCTTGAACTCTCCCTAGAAGCCAAGACAGTTGTACTTTGGCCATATTATGAGAAGGCATGACTCACTAGAAAGGACCATTATGCTTGGTAAGGTAGGAAGCAAAAGGAAAAGAGGAAGACCAGATTACAGATGAACAGGCTCAATCAAAGACGCCATGGCTCTGAGTCTGCAAGACTTGAGCAGGGTGGCTGGATGGAGTGATCTGGATGTCTCTCAGTCATGAGGTCACCATAAGCTGAAGTTCATTTGATAGCAGTTAACAACAGCAACAAAGGTTAAACCAGGGGTAGGCAACCTTTCCCCTTTAAGGGCCGAGGGACTTCAACTCCCAGAATCCCAGGAGCTATTGGCCAACATGGGACTATTGGCCAACATGGCTGAGGCTTCTGGGAGCTGAAGTCCCTCGGCCCTTAAAGGGGAAAGGTTGCCTACCCCTGGGTTAAACAATATAAGGACAATAGAGAATCCTAAAATAACCTGAAGGTTAGTTACTCTAGGATACAGCAGCAGTCATCATCCACTGAAATGCTTGCAAAAGTAAAAGTGGTATTTGTTGCTGTGAGCCTTCAAGTTGTTTTTGACTTACAGAGACCCTGACAAGAACCAATCACAGGATTTTCTTGTCAAATTTTGTTTGGGGGGGGGTTACCTTTGCCTTTGAGGGTGAGAGCATGTTTCCATGGCCAAGCAGTCAAACCCTGGTTTCCAGAGTCATAATGCAACGTTCAAACCACTACACCACACAGGCTCTCTTAAAAGTGATATTACTGTAAAGTAATGACATCAGATATGTTTGGTTCTCCACTGTGTGGCTGCAAATACATTGCTCTTCACTGTACAAACAAAATAAATAGTGAACACACAGTTCCAAACAACTAGGCTTCTCTGGCCATGTGAGTTACCAGTATAGAAGATCATACTCTGGGGTCACAATCTAGTGTTTCTCAAACTTTTTAAAGTAGAGCTCTTTTGTAAAGTAGCACAACTAATTTAGTACTTGTTTATTCTTCCAATTTCCATGTTTTGTTTTTTATTCTATTACAACATTATCAGTACCAAATAAAATTATGTTTTTTGTTTTCTTAAAAAATTCATTTTAATACAGTGGGCCCGTGTAATCCGCTGGGGTTTGGTTCCAGGACCCCCTGTGGATACCAAAATCCATGTATACTGAAGTCCCATTCAATACAATGGCACAGCAAGATGGTGTCCCTTTTATAAAATGGCATAATCAAGTTTTGCTTTTTGGAATTTATAAAAAGTCCCCTGGCAATGGATTTCACAAAGTAAATCCTCATTGTGTTCCAGCAAAACATTAGGTTTAAGCCTGTGGATGAGTATCATCTACAGTCTGAGAAACACTGCCCCAATCTATTCTTCCTCCAAAAAGCCTTAGAGCAGTTTGCAGCAGTATAAATCATGTGTATATATGAATATAAGTGAGAAGGATGGGGAGGGAAGAATAAAAATAAATCCAGATTATTTACGTTTTCAGATTATTTCTATACCAATTCAATAATTTACTGAGTGTCAGAGTTCCACATTATTCTACAGTGGAGATTATCATCATAAAACCAGTTTGAATAATTTGGTATCCATTATTTGCATATGTATTGGAGATATGTTCTTGGATCAAATGCAGGCATAACAGATTACTAAGTGACAGAGGAAGGTACAACATTATACAGGCTCTACACTTTCCTGTGTGTTTTTTCTTTAGTTATCTTAACCATGGTTAAAGCTTTTGTTTGTACTGGCCTAAAATCTGAAACTGATGTTTGAAACTTGATTAGTGCAATGGGCTATATTCAGTGCCAATGTTTTAACTATTGTTACAGCTGGCAGTATACAAATGAGAGCTCATACTCCTGTGATCTGAATCTGATCCTTTAACCACTGTTAAGAGACTGGGACTCATTGTATTGCACAGAAAAGCAGTGTTTAAAAAAGGCAAGACATTTTAAAAGATCTACTAGAGAAAACAGTAAATATACAAACTTAGGATATGCTCTCCTGTACAGGTATCCCCTAGCAGAACCTTCACTGATTTCAGCTGTACTACTTTTATTTGTTGTTGTTGTTGTTGTTGTGTGCTCTCATGTTGACTTTGACTTATGGTGACCCTGTGAATGAGAGACCTCCAAGAAACCTAATTAATTTAAGAAGATATAAGAAGGCTTCTGGTGCACAGAAGAGCTTGAGCACTCAATCCTTTCCTCCCAAATTTTTCATCTCCTTCATATACAGTATAATTTTTTCTGAAGCTCTGCATGTATAAAAAGTAAACTGTGATCTGGCACATGAGCTGCTGTTTGAGGAGATAGAGGAAAAAATGAATGGAAATTATTTTGGGTATACAGAGCCACATGTTACTCTAAATCAGGCCCATGGAATACCTGCCTCTCAATGTAATACAAAAGCATTCTGACCTGCTATTTTAACACACATGTAGGGCAATCTCCACTACATTTTCAGAGCTGGTAATGAAAATGGATTTCTAAAAGCAAGCAGCCTCATGATATTAGATAATATCTGCATATTAACATTTCAATGTTCTATGAATTCAGGTTGCCACTGGAAAATATAACTGAGATGCTATACTTAAAAACATGATAAATGAAAACGAACAGTTGGTTCTTTCAGTCATTTGATATCAAAGCTTGAATTACATATTGAAATTTTCTTAAGCTATAATCTTAAAAAGACAATACACTTTTTTCCATTTTGAACTGATGGGATAGTTTGTTTTTTTAAAAAATAGATTTATTTAGTGACAGGAAACTAATTTTCTCAGAGGACAAGAAAATGTTCTCACAGCAGCTTTTACGATTCTACAGACAATAGCAACCACTGTCCAGAGTTGAAATGACCTTTGCACCACCACCTACTTTGTTTCTTTTTGGAATGCTATTCATCCTTTTTGAAAAACAATTCAACTCATTATTGCTTTATTTCCTCCTGCTGCATTTTTCTTATTGGTGGAGAAGGGAGAGGGAGTATTATTGTACAAGCAAAAATAGGTTTTATCTTCTTCAGGAAGGACAATCAAGGACAATTATGTTAAATGTCACATGTTACTGATGCCTGCAAGGACCAAATGGTGATGGAGGAATAAGAACCAGCCAATATACATGCACTGTCAGAATATGGTGAAGTCTCCTTCTTTGGAGGACTTTAAACAGAGGCTCGATGGCCATCTGTCGGGGATACTTGGATTTTGAGTTTCTGCATGGCAGGGAGTTGGGTTGGATGGCCCTTGTGGTCTCTTCCAACTCTATGATTCTGTGAACAATGGCTGCTAGTGAGCCCAAGTTCCAAAGGGAACCTGGAGCCCCATAAGTTTTTATTTGGGGGAAGGAAGGTGAGGCTGAGGAGTGGCTTGGGAATGTGTAAGCACCCTCGATGGAAGGAACAGCGTTGTCCGAACGGGATGCCTGGAGAAGAGGGTGGGTGGACAGGTGAGCTCAGCAGGATTTCCACCTGAAGAAGGGCTGCATGGCTGCCTGGGCAGCCCATGCCAAGAAATTTCCCTGCAGCTGCTCTCCTCCTCCACCTCCTCCAGGCTTCTCTTGGCAAAGGAAGTGAGAGGGGGATAAAGGCGGGGACAGGAAACCCCAGAAGTAACCAAAGCATTGACAGTATTCAATGCAAGGGGGAACAGAGGAAGAGCCCACCTTCTTCCCCTCCCTTCTGCTTTGGCTAGCTGACATGCGCACCACACCGGCACGTTGGGCGTTCCAAAATGGTGTCCACCACCGTGCACATGCGTGTGCAAGTGCAGGTACCATTTTGGACACCAAAATGGTGCCTGCGCTCGCACACGGCACACCGGTGCACACGGGGTGGTGGCGGCAGGACCAGCCACAGACTGGTCCCAAGGCCTCCATGGGCCGCATGCGGGCCGTGGGCCGCAGGTCGCCGACCCCTGCTCTGACCTATGATCCGTAAGATCCTTTCTTGGAAGCCCAATGCTGTCCAGTTAAATTCCAATAGCCACCTGATATCTAATGAACAAATTCTTTCATCCTTCAAATGAATGCACTTGGGAGAGATGAAATGTCCTTGTCCCCTGAAAGCAAACTGCAGTTTTAATATAAAAAGGTGACTTGTATATTGTTGTGTGCCTCCAAGTTGTTTCTGACTTACAGCGACCCTATCATGGGGTTTCCTTGGCAACATCTGTTCAAAAGAGGTTCGCCATTGCCTTCCCCTGAGGCTGAGAGCATGTGGCAGGGAATTGAACCCTAGTTTCTAGAGTCATAGTCCAACACTCAAACCACTATGCCACACTTGTATATTGGGACCATCCAATCTGCAAAGACTATCCTGTAACGTCCAGACAAAGTGTACTGTGTAGCATGCAACACCTTCTCTTGTCAATTAAAGATGATGGGTAAAAATAAACATCCTTCCAGTTTTGAGAAAACCCACAACAGTGGGCGATACCAGGATACAAAATTTGATAATGAAAAGTTTGCAAGTGAGAAAGATGGCCAAAACTGTTACTTAGTCAGTTAAATGCTGCTCCATGACTCACTAGAAAATATAATCATGTATTTCAGATGAAACTATTAAAAACCCTTATGTAAAGGAATATTAAAGAATATGCTTTTTCATGAGCGCAGCATTAGAGGAATTCCAAGATACTTTAAAAGAAAGATAAGTTTTTGCATCCAGAAGGAAGGATTTAACCTTGCTGTTGTGAATGATCTCCTTGGCATGCAAATAGTTTGTTAATGGCTCAACTGTATGCAAAGTACACTCAAAAAGGTAGGGAGAGGAGAGTACACGCCTCTAAGTTCTTTGTTTTGACCATGGTGATTTTACAGTTGATAGTTATATTTTCATTATATATCACTTTTTTCTTTCCAAGTTGCATTTTGTTTTCTAGACAGTGACAACATCAGGAACTGGTTACTTGTGGGAGGCTTACATGAAATATATTTACAGAGAAACTACAGCCAATGACTTAACAGAGCTATTAGCACAGTGGAAAAATGGATTTATTAAATGTATTTGTTCATTAAATAAAATATTTATATCATGCTCTTAATTGCCCTTTTGTGCTCTGAGTGATCTTTATTATGTTCACATGATCCAATTAATTTGAAACAAATGACAAATAGTTTTTTGTGGATTTTTCGGGCTGTGAATGCCAGCCACAGATGCTGGCGAAACATCAGAAAGAAACTCTTTCTAGAAACTCTTCTAGAACATGGCCACACAGCCTGAAAAACCCACAAAAAACTATGGATGCCGGCCATGACAACCTACGACTTCGCAAAGGACAAATAAATTAACAATAAAAGCAGGTTTATTCCATGCCTCCCTTCCTGAACTTTTACATACTTAGCAATTAAAATAAATTAGCCATCCATTTGGTTATATATTGGACCTTATCTGATAAGCCACAGATAACCAACCTCTCATCTAGGTGTTCTGGAAAATTAATCGAGAGAGAGTAAATCACTTCATGTCTTACCTCACAATGAGTACCACTTTAAAGTGCATGTATAAATTCCAGGATTACCTAAGCAGTTTATCTTGAAAGAGAATTTTCAGAAATCTACCCTAAGAGACCTCCTATAGCTATTTTCTTCGGGGGGGGGGGGG
>CM034708.1:61233211-61243884 GCA_020142125.1 Phrynosoma platyrhinos
TCCTCCATTTTGAGCCTGGCCAGGGTGACCAGACTTGGTCCTCCTTTTCCAGGACATGGCCTCCATTTCAGCCTTTTCTGTCCAAGAGGAATTCCAAAATGTCCTCTTGTGAGCATGACCAGGGTGACCAGACTTGGTCCTCCTTTTTCGAGGACCTGTCTTCCATTTCTGGCTTTTGTGCCCTCCATTTTCAGCCTGACCAGACTGACCAGACATGGTCCTCCTTTTCCAGGTTCTGACTTCCATTGCAGCCTTTTCTGTCCCAGGAGGAATTCCAAAAGATCCTCTTTTTCCAGGACCTGACTTCCATTTCAGCATTTTCTGACCAGGAGGAATTCCAAAAGGTCCTCCACTTTGAGCATTAGGGTGACCAGACTTGGTCCTCCTTTTTCCAGGACATGGCCTCCATTTCAGGCTTTTCTGCCCAGGAGGAATTCCAAAATGTCCTCCATTCTGAGCATGCCTAAGCAGCATGAATTTATAGGAGTTTAGGTTGCCCTAAGTTGGAAAGGACTTGAAGGCTCACAACAACTCCCAAACCACTACACCATACTGCCTTACAGCCTTATGTACTCAGGACCTGGGTGAACAGACTTGGTCCTCCTTTTCCAGGACATGTTCTTTGTTTCAGCCTGCTATCCAGGAGGAATTCCAAAATGTCCTCCATTTTGAGCTTGCCTAAGAAGCATGAATTTGTATTTATAGGTGTTTAGATCGCCATACATTGGAAAGGACTTGAAGGAACACAACAACTTTGGAGTCCTCCTAGTCCAACACCCAAACCACTACACCATGCTGCCTCACAGCCTTAGGCACCCTGGGTGACCAGACTTGATCCTCCTTTTTCAGTCCTCCATTCCAGCCTTTTCATCCGGGAGGAATTCCAAAATATCCCCCATTTTGAGCAGGACTAAGAATCATGAATTTACATTTCTAGGAGTGTTTTTAGTTTTTGTTTGGTCATGCCCTTCATTTTTCTCAAATGTTCTTCATTTAGTGGTGCCATGTCCTCCTTTGTGGTTAGTACCAGGGTGACTAGGTGTCATCATTGCAAAGGCACTGTAAAATGTCAGACAGTCAAGAAAAATGGAGGACATGACCAAATAAAAGCTAAAAACACTCATAGAAGTGTACATTCATGCTTCTTAGACATGTTCAAAATGGAGGGCATTTTGGAATTCCTCCTGGTCAAAGGTTTGAAACATAGAACATGTCCTGGAACAGGAGGATGTCAGGGCTCCCTGTGCTGTACACACGCACACACACACAATCACCTGATAGACTTGGCTTGTTTTACCTGCACCACACCATAGGGCTCACGTGTACAAGAAGGAGAGCTGACAGAATTTGGAGTATATAGGCTCCAGAAAGGAAGGAAGGAAGGAAAGACTGTTGGTGTGTGTGTGTCAGGGCAGAGGCAACTAAAACAACAACATGAGGGAGAATAATAATAATAATAATAATAGGTAAAAAAGGCAGCTTCACATTCTCAGGGATAGAGATGCTTTGTGGTGGTTATAGGGGGGGAAAGGAGAGACCACACTTGAGAGTGGTAGTGGGTTCAAATTCCCCTCTCCAGCATAAAAACCCACTGGGTGACCTTGGGCAAGTCACATTCTCTCAGCCTCAGAGGATGGCAACGGCAACTCCCCTCTGAAGAAACTTTCCAAGCAAATCCTTTAATAAGTTTGCCATAAGTCAAAAATGACTCAGAGGCACACAGCTACAAGAACAACAACAAAGGAAGAGAAAAGTTTGGAGATCCGGTGCACAGTTCGCATTTGGAAAACTGGACTTTACTGGAAAAAAATGCACCATTGAGAATTAGGCCCATTCTTTCTAAATGGCTTACATGCATAAGCCAAGGAGGATAGAGGGTTTTTCTGCCTCAGCAAAGGACTTTCCAGTTAGTGCCAATTTCTACACATGTTTAGCCAAGGGCAGAGCTGGTCCAAGATATGATTCTGAGATGTTGCCCTCCCTTTCCACATACAGAAGCCAATTGGACTAGCTCTCTTCTAATAGTGGGGTGGCCCTAGGTGACATTAACATTAAAATGATTAATAGCTTCTAGTTGTGCTTTGTTTATTCGCCAGGGATGGCCTACTGTATTTTTTGTGAACTACGGCCATTTTGCACACTGCTATCTGGCACTTACTGTTGCATCAAGTGAGGAGATGGATGGATAGATGGATGGGGCATCACAGGTTAAACACTAATGACAGAATTGTCATCATGTAACGATAACTCATGCAGTGGCTTCCAGAGAAGATGGTCCATTCATCTTGACTGTAAACATAAAAGATAACGTGCTGAAATTCTGGAAGAGGGGGGATGTCACCTCCCAGACTGGCCAAAGGTGGCTGAGTACCCATTCCACTGTTATAGTTAAAGCTGAAGAATAAGGAGAGGTACAACCTATATTTTGCAACCCAACACACAAGTGCTCTGTTTTACTTACTGTGCTTTGGGAGCAGAGCTATGCCACAGAGCAGGGAGGAGAACTTGTGGCTCCCAGGTTTAATCCAGCCCTCAAGGGAATTGGGGAATAGTTTCTCCCTAAAGCTTTACCCCTTTTCCATAGCTCTCCGCAACACATCCCACCTTCCATTTGGGAAGGAAAACTTCAGGTGAAGGGATTGTCTCTGATCTAAAGTTAGATAATAGCTGGGTACCGCGACTCGGCTCATGTTCCTAGTGCAGAGCACAAGTGGGATATGAAGGATTAATGGAGGAAATAGTGACATTAGGTGCTACCATAACTGCTTGCTTTTCCCATAGGGAATGCATGTTGAAGACAGAGAGATCCCATTATCTCCAATTTAAGCTCTGAAGGTTGTTTTCTGTGCAGACAGAAGCATACAATTTCCTGGCTGTATCTTCATGAAGAAGGAAAAATGGATGTTTGAGTGGGGTCTGGGGTGGGCTGAATGACAAAAGAAAAAGGTGGGCCACCCCCTTGACATCATTAGCTCCCCAGCTGAATCCAAAACTAAATAGATACACCCACCCACCCCGAAAAAATGGTTCATAGAACCAATCCATTTCTTCACCCCTGAGGAAGAAATTTAGTTTAGTACTAATTGTATGGGGAGCGTGAAACAGAGTTGGTGTTGAGAGTGTCAATCTGTGCACTTCTATTTTTCAGTCATTCTATAATGTTAATTAATTAGGTCTTTCCAGTAAAAGATCTTTTGAGTTCAAAAGAATTAGGTTAAATATAGGCTAAAATTGATGAAGTACCATGAAAGCAAAGTTAAGGGCTCAGCCACTGAATTTCATCTCACAAGGTAGAAAGTAGCAACAAGTAAAATGAGGTCTCATTTAAGTTCGATCTATTTTAAAGATTAAGAAGCAAGGTTATTACAACACAATAACTCCTGAACTCATGGTTAAGACAGGAAAACAAGTGATTTTTTATTAGTGTTTTTCATCTATGTAATCCATAGATTCAAGTAAATATTACAATAAAAGTATGCCAAGTGTCTGTCTTTACATAACCATATTTTAAGGAGATGCACATATATCATATCCAATAGTGCAACCATAAAAAAAATAGAGTCTAATGAAACCATCTTGGTTAACATTAGCACTGCTCATTTACTCAGCAGTGGGTTCCATACTTTGCTGGGATTTATTTCTTGTTAAGTGCTCATCGGTTTATAACTTGTAGACCTTTATTTGGAAAGCAAGGCAGAATTCAATAGAAATGGTAGACATAGATTATAGCTTCATTATTCTGTTTCAGCAATCCAAGACATTTCAAGTTTATTTTTCAGAAACAATGTAATAAGTTGTTCAGTAATTCTACACAGCTCTGGACTGAATTAATTCTTTAATTTAGAGCAGAGCTGGATCTGCATGGGGCAAATAAAACAGCTTAGCCCAACTTCAAACCTAAAGTGGCATATGATGTTCATCCATTCTGGAGTGGAACCTGTTTTTCCCCCTCTAACCTTGGGTATTTACTTGCATTTTTCCTATTTTTCTGGAACTTTTGAGAAGACTCAATTCCCCTCCTCCTTGCATTCCCTATGTGTCCTACTGTGAGGTTTTGAAACTGATCCTGGGAGAAAGGCTGGGACATCAGATGCTACCTTTCAATTTCCTTTGTCACCTGGGTGGGATCACCTGAGCATTCCAGTCCTTTATGAGCCACTCTCTTTTCTGTATCCTCAGCAGGTGCTTTTTTTCCCCCCAAATGTGACGGTTCATTTAGCACATAGCTTTTTCACTTTCTCTGTATTGATTGCAGTTGTGAGCAGTTTGCTTGCTTGCAAAATATTTTTGAGAGGAATCAGAGCTTAACTACAAGGAATGATAAGACACCATTGTGTCCCAGGGAACCTGAGGCAGAGGTGTCTGTTGCAACAAGCATGAGACTTAGGGCCTGAACAGACTGCCAGAAATAATCCATCTTGAGACCACTTTAACTGCCCTGGCTCAATGCTAGAGATCATGGGAATAGTAGTTTTTTCTGAGACGTTAAGCCTTCTCTGTCAGAGAGCTCTAGTGCCACAATAAACTACAGTTCCCATGATTCCCTAGCACTGAGGCAGGGCAGTTAAAGTGGTCTCAAGCTGGATTATTTCTGGCAGTCTGTTCAGATCTTTGCAGGCAGAAGGGAACAGAAGGTGTTGCCTGCAGTTCAAAAAGAGCCACAGAAATATACAGTAGATATATTTGAGGCAGTGGAATGGGAGATCATCAAGAGGGCCCATTGGACATAGGACCAAAGCAGGCACTAGGCATAACTGCTGGAGTGTGAAGCAACCTAGACCAACCTAGCTGCCATGTAATAGAGACAATTTTTTACCAGCATCCAAATAATCAGGGTTTCTCTTTTCTCTACTGGGATGGGATCCCTCATCACAAGGCACTGCTTTTCAGTGGCTGGTCATAGTGCCTTCACACTTTCAAAGGAATATTAATAAACTCTGTTGTAAACCACTGCTTGTCTTCCATACCCCCATAACAAAAGGCTCCAACAACAACACCAATGCTGGCTACATCCAGTGACAAAAATGTTGGGATACTGATTAACAGTTGGCTTGATAGTCATCCTATGAAGACAAAGAATGCCACACATACAACCACACTATCCATGGAACAACTGCAGGTATGTTGCCATATATGTGTTGATAGGCTGCCAGCTCTTAATATGGCAGGACAGCATTCTAAAATGAGGGGAAAACAGAAATTGAATGCAAAGAACCATTTCTGTTATTAAGTAGAGAGGGATCCAAAGCAGAGAAAAAATAAAGGCAGATAGTTCATTGGGGAGATGATGATGGAAATAGGGAACCAGCTGGAAATGTGGCAGTGAAATAGGATGAAGAGAGCAACATATGCAGTGGGCCAAGTACAATCACAGGCTTTGATCAGTCAGCCAGTCCTTGAATGGGTGATGTAGACAAACCACACATATGCAAATATGTGCATCCTCTGTGGCAAACTTGAAAAATAATTCAACCAATCAAGTGGGCAACCCACCACATGTGGATATGTGCATGCACTATGATGAAAAAAGATCCATAGTTGCTATTGATTTATCTGGGTAGTCCCTAAATAATATGAATTGGGCCTCTTGTGAGTGTGGCTGACACACACCCTTACACTGAATTTGCCCTGGGACAGGGAAGTGTCTGACTCAATCCTGTTTATGAATTTGTGTACAACTAGCATGTGTGTCATGATGGAGGCTACTCATGGTCAAAAATCACCCTATGTAGAGCTAGGATGGGACTTGATGTAGATAAGGCCTAGGACGAGTCAGTTGTGCTTCTCTTCCCTTACGCTGTGAATGAAAACAGGATTTGATTACAAGATTTGTTGTTCATAACTATGATAGATAAAACCATATATGATCTGTGACCTGTTAAAGTTATGGTTCTAGCTCAGTGGTACTAGGATTAACATACTAGATTTTTCTATTTTACTGATTGTATTTTGTACATTGTATACATTTTATTGTGTAATTCTGCCTCAATCTGTAGGGAGAGGTGGGAAATAATAATAATAATAATAATAATAATAATAATAATAATAATAATAATAATAATAATAAGCTGATTAATGTGATGTCAGTAGATTGGATAATTTGGTCCATTGGTGGAGGAAAGGCTAAATTCACAGGCATTGACTGGTCAGGAGAGTGGTGTGTTCTGGTTGGGTTAGAGGAAGCACATGACAATTTTGGATGACTTAGGGGACACAAAGTAGCTTTTTTTTTTTTAACAAGTCAGTTGTGCAGCCCAGCAGGTTTTTGGCATAGGAGAGATCTAGTTCTGTGATCAAATAGAAACTACATGTTAATCCCAGATCCTATCTGAAAATAGATGGATTATTTTAGTCAACATTCCTGATTAACATGAAGCAAAATAATATTAAAGGGGCAGGTAAATCACTGAAGATTAACATCCCTACCATATCTACATATTATCAATTTATAAATGTGGCATTCCTGGACCAGTTCTAGAGGACTAACATATACTGAAGTTTAATCAGACAAGACAAGAATGATGCTACAATAAAGTTCCTCAGTATGGATGAGGGAGAGTAAGCTTTTTCTGATAATGGTTCTGATGAGCCTGTGAAGGTTAGGTGTCTAGTGGGCATACTCTTGAATTAAAGTATCCCTGTGTCCTGCTTTAAATTTCTGTATTTTAATATTTGTCTAGAGAATACCCCTAACTTTGATGTGTTCTGTAATCTAAATGTGGTGTATAGATAAAGAACAATAAGAGAGATTAGCAAATTCTTCATCAACAGTTTCTTCCTGGGCAATAGCAAATTGAACAGACACAAAGATCACACAGTCCCAATCTTCCCCATGATGGCCAGATACATTCTATTTAAATTATAGTAACCTTGTATAAGTATACATCTATAGAAAGACATTAGCATATATGAGTGATACTCAACTCGTTGTTGTTGTTGTTGTTCTTCTTCTTCTTCTTTTGATAGTCTATAAACGATGAGCCTATCTTGGGTGCATCACAACTATTAGATACTCAAGTGGCTTCTGCTGTGTGGAGGACCTTTTACCAGCTTTGGAAGGTATCCCAGCTATGATCCATGACCTTATCATGTGGCTAATGGACTGCAGTGATGCCTGCTCTGGTAACCTTCAATTTAGATCATCGTAACTGCCTTTGAAGATGGCTTGGAAAATAAGGCTACCTGTGTCTTTTTGTTATGATCATACTACTGTACAGCGGGGGGGGGGGGGGTTCTCACTTTTGTAAGCTTCCAGTATGTTTCTGGGCCCAATTCAAAGTGTTGTGTGTTTTAGGGTCTTTAATCCATAAGGCTCTGCAATGGATTGAGAACTGGGTATCTGATGGAACTCCTCCTCCTGTATGTATCATTTTATGTCTTAAAGTCATTCGTGAAAACTCTTTTGAGTATCAGCTCTATCTGAGGTATGAAGAGTGGCAGTGGGAAGGAACTTTGCCTAGTGCCCACAGTCTTGTTCCTTTTGGCACTAATGATTATATTTCTCTCAAGTCATTTTAAACCATTTAGAACTCTTCTTTTAGTACATGTGGCATTGTTTTCATGTACTGTACCTGGTAGTTAGAAGTACCTGGTCTCTTTTGCAATTTGGATTATTTTACTGCTAAGTGACTACTGGATTTTTTTATGCTGCTCTGGATTTTAATGATATTTTCATTTCAGTTTTTATTGGATGGTTAAGATTATTGCTTCCTATCTATTTTTACAATGATTGGAATATTTGTTTTATGGGGCTATCTAATAAATACAGTAAATGAATAATAAATAAGGGGGACTGTATTGTATGTACTTCATTTAAATAAAAGTGAAATTTACCATTTATATTTTAATATACTTATCCATGTGAAAGAAGTGTCCTCTGAAGTATTAAATTTACTGAAGACAAAATATTTAGGGTATAATCCACAAAACTCTTCCATATGTTCAGGCTAGATTTCAGTAAATGTGCACATATAGAATTTACATTCATTGCTCACATTTTGTAATGGGGTCTTGGATCTCTTAGGAATTGTCTTCTCGGGGAAATTATAAGGCACTATGTCAAGTTATTATGCAGTTGCAGAGGGAGTTATATAAAAGGGAAACTCTTCCAAATAACGTATTAATGAACTGATGCATAGCAAATATGATCATGTGAATCTCTGGCAGCTCAGATTAATAGAACTGCCAACAATTGTGGTGTTGTGTTTGGAAAATACTTAAACAAAAATTCTCCTGCTTAAAGAAAAAGGATGAAGATTTTATATACAGATATAAAACTGTCAAAAAGGAAAAGGAGGTCTTTCAAAGGATTGTAAAGCTAGTGCACTTGTAAAAAAAAAATCTGGCATGACTCAGTCATGCTGGCTGGGGCTAATGGGTGGTGGAGGCCAACAACTTTTGGAATGGAGAAGTTTTCCCACCATTATTTACCGTAATACTATGTCACTCCTCTAGCAATCTATATCTATATCTATATCTATATCTATATCTATATCTATATCTATATCTATATCTATATCTATCTATATATATATGATTATACTTAAGTTTCACCTAAATACATATGTACAAGGGTTTCTAAATGAGTGCATGTCGTTTAATATGCCATTTTTGTCACACAGAACCTATTGTTTCTTAATAGATATAAGCATACTATAATATTTTAAAGATGGACAATGTTTAATGCTTATGCAAAATGACAAACCGTATATTAATCACAGAATTATGGACCTGCTGACTCTTTGTGTCATTTCAAATTAAGTATTTTCTAATACAATGTACAGATAGGCTGGAAATAGACAGGAGCTTTAGATCCACATAAATGTTCCAGGAGAACTATGCTACATGGTTTTTCTGAACACATAAATAAGATGTAATTATAATTGTAAATGTTTCAAAGGAAACTATTCCAGAGACTTCTACTTTATTTAATATCCCATGATATATGTGCATGCATACACAGACATGCATATTTATGAGTTCATTTGTAACCATTATTTTATGGACATATATACCAGCTCAGGCAATCTAGTCTGAGAGCATCTGAGTTTTCCTGCTTGATGATACTAGACAGGTGTGGGCCCAGTCAGTGGTGGATGGAGAAATACCTGGGAACGGTATAAGAATCTTCTTACATTCATAGTGGTTTGAGCACTGTACTAGAGCTCTGGAGACCAGGGTTCAAATTCTGGCTTGGCCATATAAATCCACTGGGTGACCTTGGGCAAATCACACACTCTCATCCTCAGAGGATAGCAATGGCAAACCCCTTCTGAAGAAACTTGCCAAGAAAACCCTATGATAGTTTCATATCCAACTGATGGGGTCACTGTAAGTTGGAAGGAACTTGAAGGCACACAACAAAAACAAACATTTTTTAACGATCCATGTGGAAAATTCCCCTATTCATAATGGCTTTTCTATTAATTTTGATAGGAAAATATGAAATGTATATACTTTCATAATGCATATGTGAATTGGTCAATGTTATTGGCCAGCTCCACTTGAGTAGGAGAGCCATGTACAAACATCTGAATTTCTTGGCTAAACTATAGGCTTTAATTTAACTCTTTACATCCTGCTGGGTTGTTATTACATAATGCTCTGAGTAAACAAGACAATAGGCCTGTTCAGATATACAAAAATCTGTATGATGAAGGAAGAGCAGGGATGTGGTAGGTGGTCCTGCCATTTCTGTTGCATAAATGTCAGCCAGCCCCTGCGCATTGTCTGTGCATTAGTGGGTGAGTGTGCATGTATGTTCCCTGCTCGATGTAGAACCCTGATCAAACAAGTTTCCAAATCATGTGGTAAGAGATATGTATAGAGTAGCCTCATTCATCACCCAGTGCACTGATTATCAGAATGACTGGGTGATAGAGGGGTAGAACTAGCTAGAATGTACCAGGAATGTGAGCCTTTGGTCCAAAACACTGCAGAACCCATCCCGTTTGAGACTACTTTAACTGTCCTAGCACTAGCACTCTTTGGCAGAGAAGGCTAAAGACATTTTGAGATGATACATCCCAGGATTCCACAGGATGGAGCTGCAGCACATAAAGTGCTGTCAAGTTGCATTATTTCTACAGTGCATTATTTCTACACAGACTTACAGGAAGCCAAGGAAATCACACAGGTTCAGCAAAAGGCCTCAGCTGAGCTAATTTATTTGTTGTTATTAACTGTCCTCAAGTCGATTTTGACTGATGGCGACTCTATGGATGAGACATCTCCAAAGCCTCTATCCTCCACTGCTCTGCCTAATTCCTACAACCCCTTAATACCCGTGGCCTACTTAATAGAGTCCATCCATCTGGCATGTGGTCTTCCTCTCTTCCTACTTCCCTCCACCTTTCCCAGCATTACTGTCTTTTCCAATAAGTCCTTCCTTCGCATGATGTGTCCAAAGTATGATAGCTTCCAGGGAGGTTTCTGGCTTGATCTGCTCTAGGATCCATTTGTTGGTCCTTTTGGCTGTCTATGGGATCCTCAGCACTCTTCTCCAGCACCACATCTCAAAGGAGTTGATTTTCCTCCTATCATCTTTCTTAACTGTCCTGCTCTCACATCCATACATGGTAATAGGGAATATGATGGATTGTATGATTCTAACTTTTGTGCTCGACTGTATATCTTTACATTTTAGAATCTTTTCTATTTCTTTCATAGCCACC
>CM034708.1:61255617-61277058 GCA_020142125.1 Phrynosoma platyrhinos
GGGAGGGAAGGCATATAACATCCTTCCCAACCACTCGAACGTGAAGGCATCTCCTCAGGAGTCTGGAGACCTGGTCCTCGAGTTGAAATAGGTGTTGAGGTGAGTGGGGAAGAGGTTGATGGATGGTCCGCCTCAGATCCAGAACAGGTTGGAGACCGTCTCAGGATGGAGCTGCCACCCGTGACACAAGTCTGGAGACCTGCTGAGATCATCTGCTAAGTCATTCTCCTCCCCTGGGAGGTGGATGGCTAGCAGGAGAATCTCTCTTGGTATGCATCAGTCCCAAATGTGCAAGGTGATGTCAAGGAGCATTTGGGACTTTGTCTCTCCTTGTTTGTTGAGGTATTATATGACAGTGGTGTTGTCTCCAGGGATGGAAGAAAACCCAGAGCTGGAGGGGTGGGGACATTTCCATGGACCCTCCACTCAATCAAGTCCACTGCATCATCATCCATCCTCACAATCTTGATCTCAAGAGCCTTAGCCATCTGATGACCTGGTGTGCAAAGGTCTTAACATCAGGCCGGGGCATGGGCAATCAAGTCAAGAGGAGAATGGGAAACAACCATGTCTGAAGTTGGAGAGTTGGACTGTGAGTATGAGCGCAGAAGAGAAGGCCGAAGAGACCTAGAAGAGCCTTCCAGGATCTTAAGGGGAGGCTTGTGGAGCAAAGAATGGCACCGAACAGGAACAGGTGGAACAGCAGGGGAAGAAGCCTTGATGGGTTGTGTCTGTGGCACCATATGTTGAGATGGGACTGGAGCAGCGAAGCTAGGTCCAAGTTGACTGGTAGAAGAAAACGGCCTGTGTCGTAATCATACACGAGGTCCAGGTAGTGCTGGAACAAGGTGTCATCACGTGCAGCATCATTGGCCTTGGTACCAAGAGTCCCCTGGTCCTGGTGATGGAGGGAGATAAAAACTCAATCCCGAGTGTGCTCAGTCTCCTGGATAGAGCTGTGAGGAGTCAACACTGGAAGGTCCTGATCTCGAACCTCACCTTCAGATTCCATGTTGAGAGGGATGATCTCAGATGCCTCTGCAGCACCGGCCAGCGTTGAAAGAGACTGCCGACGCTCTCCTGCTGGTCTGAGAGCGACCTTCTGAGGTGGCAAAGGATAAGAAGCTGGGGATTTGGTTTTTGAGGGAACTTTCTCACCTTCTTGGTAATGAAATTCTCTCGGAGAGGCCGAACGAGCCCTCTTGGAGGCTGAGCACTCAGAGGATTTTCCCCCTTTGAAAGAAGAGTGCTTATCATCTGAGTGCTTTCTCTTAGTGGTCTTCTTGGCCTGGGGCTCCTCAGAAGAGTGGTCCCGCTCAGATCTAGGCTTTTTAGGTTTCTCCTTGGACCTCTCCTTGTCTCTTTTCCTTTTCTTCTGCTTCTCTTTTTCGGAAGGCTGAGATCGAGAGGTCATAGATTTGCAGAGGGCACAGAACATAACTTTGTAACCCTCTCCCAAGCAGAGGACAAGAGGAGTGTGGATCTGAATGTAGGATCTTACCTCCACATTTAATGCACTGCTTGAAAGAGCGATTCTACAAGCGAAGTTCTTTCTAAGCAACTTAACGTGGCAGATGAAAGGAACTGAGAAAGAGTGGGAAGAAGCTGGGCTTATACAGAGGGTGGGCGGAGCTACTGCCAAAAAGTTGCAAGTGAAGTCTTCCCTACCAATTCAAGAAGTTTCTGAACAGACTGTGCAGGCGCAAATAAACCCATTTATGTGATTTACAGAGATCACAAAGAATTGTAGTTTTGTGAACCTTCTCTGTCAGAGAGCTTTGGTGCCACAACAAACCACAGTTGCCAGAATTGCATAGCACTGGGCCATGGCAGTTAAAGCAAAGCAAAACAGCTTCATTTATATACCGCTTCATATCATACTATGGGATGTCTAAGCGGTTTACAACTGTAAGCTCATTGCCCCCCAACAGTTGGGTACTCATTTTAGCGACCTTGGAAGGTTGCAGGTCTGAGTCTAGCCTGAGCCCTGGCTAGGATTGAACTCGCAACCTTGTGGTCTATGAGTGGCTGCAGTACAGGCATTTAACCACTGCGCCACCAGGGCTCTTATTAGCAACGTCAAAGTAGCAGTGTAGTGCAAATGCAGCCTGTCTCCACCAGGGGAAGCACTGCTTAAAGGTCAGTTATTATATTATAGCTGAAGACACACTCCATAAAAGAAACCTCCCCTTGATTTCTTCCTTCTTTTGGCTGAAAGAGAAAAGGCTGAACAGCTGACAGAGGAAACAGACACAGTCCTAATGTCCTAATGTTGTGGGAATCATCTACATATATTTATGTTTTCGCCCAACATCAGCACCTTTCTAGGTGGGCAGGATGTTCATCCCTTTGCTGCTGGAAATGAATGTATTTCAGGTAAGACAAATGTTTCTTTCCCAGCAGCGAAGGGAGGAACATCCTTTGGATGTTCCATCTTTCCACTACAGCGTCTGCTTAACAACAACATTTATTTATAACACTCTTTTCACAAAAGGGCAGAACATCAGATATATATAATCAAAAACAAACAATAAAACACACTATAAAATGTTAAACTAGTAAAGTACTGTATTAGTATACCAAAAAACAAAATCCTCAGCAGTCACTACCCTGGCACTAAACTGGATGACATCCAGACGCATCTGCTGCAAAAGCTACCTTCATCAGTTTTTTCATTCCTGGCCTGAGTTTAACTTCATTGCTTTTAGTATTTCTTTGGCCCACATCAGTGTTATCCTGGACATGATGGAAATTGAGGTTGCAGCCCTTAGGGCTAGTGAGGAAGATTCATGCAATTTCTTCAGAGCTTCTTCCTGGCTATCCTGGGGAGACTACTGCAGCCCACTGTACTCATGTTTTTCATCACTGCCTCCTTCCCAGCCCATTTGGGCTGGGTGTGGGCAGCACAGGGAGGCAGCGGAACAGAGGAATCTCCTCTAACCTGGCTGTTCCCATGTTGCTGGCCATGGAGCTCTGTAAGCCTGTCTCCTGTGGTGATGACAAGACAGTTAAAGAGGAGGGGAGAATTTCCAGGCAGGTCAGCAATCTTTTTCTCACACCAGGCAGGTCTGGGCATGTCCATGGCCAGCCATTTGAAAATCCTGTAACTCCTGAGGGAAACGGGTTGAGGGGGCGAAAGCATTGGAAATTGGCCAAGGAAAGAAAAGGTAAGAGAAGGTTTTCCCCCCCTTTTTTAAGGGTACTGAAAGGAACCAAAGACGAGAGAAGAGAAAAGGGGTTAAGGGAAGTGGGAAGATTCTCGAGTGAAGAGTGAAGAAAACTTGTCATTCAGTGTTTGCATCATACACTCATGGATTTCCTTTGCAGATTCTTCTACAGGAACATGAACTTGATGACCATCTGGAGCTCAGCACTTGAAAATTCCACACTTTTCGTTGACATGATTCTATCAATGAGCTGAAAAAAAATCAGACGTTACAGCCATGCTCCTGCAAATTGGCAATTTACAATATATAAAAAAATACTCTTTCAAGCTACAGTGACAATATTAAGCTCATATTCTGAGAAGTAGGTCAGTCCAAGAACTTTTCAGCACCCTCTTGAAGCAATTTTCTTCTTAAATTTTCCTTCCTTCTAGGAATCCAGAAATGTATATACTATTACACTCCATGAGGAAATTACCTGTCCTGCACTGTAACTCTTTAAACTTCAGGTAGGTCACATGCCCCACAAGAAGCAAATTAGGTGTTGCTACATACCGTGAATGCTCATTTTTGGATTGAAGGAGCAGCCGTCCACAAAAAACACTGGTCGTCTTCCTCATATGCCAGTTGACCAGGCAAGAAGCCAAAGTTCTTTTCCACTACAGCCATTGACTCTTCTCCCTTCTCAGTAAGTTTCATTCCAAAACCTTGTCTGCAAATCTATATATAGTAACTGAACTTTATCAACTATAGATCTATATCCTTGATCCAAACAAATCCATTTTATTTAATTCTGCTTTTCTTCTTGCTATAGCAGCCACCCGGCGGGAAGAGTTGAATAGTTCCTCCTCTTATCCAAGAATGAACATTCATATGTACCAACACCTAATTCTCTGGATAAACAAGAGGAGCAATCCATGAGAAACACTGGTAATTACCCATGTCCCATTACCCCAGGATGGGTAATGGTATTATTCTTATCTCACTAACTGAAGCACCACAGCCAAAAGCCACCTGTGCTGAACTATATTTATCAATCTTATAATGCCTGATGATAATCGAAGGCTCTTTCAATCCAGCCACATTGCACATCTCATCCAAAGACATTAACACTGCAAAGCAGTGCTCTTTGCCACTGAATGAGAAGAATGTGGCCACACATGCTTAGACTTTCATACCTTCCCATAGACTTAACAAACATATACCAGCCTTAGGCCACCTAGAAATCATTTGTTTTGATGGCCTACATCTTATGGTTTTAGCATGGAAGGATACAAATAATTCCATATGCCTAAATTCCTTTATTCTCTTAATGTATCTCTTCACTGCCCTCTTAACATCTAAAGTATATCATTTTTTTTCCTCCACAGGATGTCCTGGCTTTAGACAAAAATTAGGTATGTGATTCTGTTGAAAATGTCCTTTATTGATAACACACTTTGGGAGAAAGGTAAGATCTAACATCAATGTAAGCTGGTTTTGGTCAAAACTGCATACATTTTTATTTATAGGTAATGCTGACAGTTTTGATATTCGTCTTCAAATGTATTTGCAACATGAAATATGACCTTAAATGATAGCAACCTCAAAGGTGAATCCTTTATCGGCTCAAATGGTGCCTTCGTTAAGACATTCAACACCAAATTGATACCACAAGAAGGAAACCTATGTACAGTTGGGAGCAGTATAGGAGTGCCACCTTTAATGAACCTTCTAACATGCAGGTGTGTTGACAGTGCACCATCTTCCGCACTTATCACTGTTGCTAAAGCAGCCATTTGTCTTTTAAGAGTATGTGATCTTAAACCTCTGTTTATACTGTCTTGCAAAAAAGCAAACACATCACTTACTTGTACATATCGTAAGCCAATATTATTCAACAAACACTATGAACACCATGACATGAATTCCATGTCATGTCATAAATTCTAATCACTAAATCTTTTCTGGATGCCAATAATGTGTCCCAACACCTACTCTGAATAATCTCCTTGACTTAAAAATGTCCTCTTAATGTCCACATGGCTAGTTTTAGCCAGCCCAGATCATGATGAAAAATCAGACTTTAATGTAAATCTGACCTTGTCAGTAACTAGCAAGGATCTTTGACAGATATCTGAAGAAGAGTCCAAAACCAAGGACAATGTGGCCAATAGGATGCTATAATACCACCCTAGCCTTTTCTATTTGAACCTTGGATATCACTTTCTGAATGATCACTAATGGCGGAAATGCATACAGTATTCCTGGAGGCTATGTCACTGCCAGAACGTTGTTCTACTCCGCACCTTTGCCTCCATCTCTTGAAAAATATATGTTTAATGCTGCACCCTAAAAGCTAACATGGCATGCAGAAGGGCTATGCTAAAATCCTTCTCCTTGATGTATTATTTTTCTATGTAAAGGATTTCCTCCATTGGAGAATATTCAATTATGTTTTTCAGCCTCAAATGTTTAGTCCAGGAACAGGTTTACTTCAGCAGCTTTTCACTGAAATAGGATGAGAATAGTATATTTTGTTTTTACTTGTATGTAAATGCATGCATACAAATAAATAACTGAATTTTCATACTCTGAGATAAACTGTGCAATATAATGTAACATCTATAGATATCATTACGAATTAAAAGAATAAATAGTAGAATGAGGTTAATCAACCAGTTTGGACAATTTTAAAAAAGCCATCAAGACGGATCTCTTCCGGCAGGCCTCCCTCAAATAGAATAGACTTTATTTCAGTCTGTGTCTCTCCCTCGTTTATATCTTTACTGGTGCTAGAACACTAGTCATTTTAACTTATTTTAGTATTGCATTTAATTTAATTTCTTTTTAAAGGGGGGAACAGTAACTGGTTTTTATCATGTTTTATTGTTCAGTGTGGGGTTTGTTTTAGTTATGTCAACGATGTAAGCTGTCTTGATTGCCTAGGCAAAAGGCGGGATACAAAAATAAAGTTGTTTATTATTATTATTATTATTATTATTATTAGAGGTATAGTTCAGTATGATCGCAAAATGTACCAAATGAGCATGGAAGGAATTCATTGATTATCTAAATCAAAAGAGAAACTCAGTCATACAAAAGTAAAGCATTTATTCTATGTTGTTAGAAATAAAACATAACTTCAAATTTTAGTGCTAGACTAATTGTGAATCCACATATGTATGTACTTTCCAACTTGCCTTATTAGCCAGGGAACACAAATCCACTTTTTCAGCAAAAAAAGCCCCTTGTGTTAAACATTACAATTGATTTACTTAGTTGCTGCTATTGTCTATTGCACATTAGAAATATTTTAGGTCATCATCTCATAAGAATTGCCCCACCGAACAAGCAACGAAGGGGCAATAAAACTATTTTCCCCCCTCCAGATGCTCTGGCCAGAAGACACCTATCTTTTCTTCAAAACAGCAGCAGCAAAACATTTATCATTTTAATTTCAGTCACTTCTAGATGGTCCCAATTACAGATGAAAAAAGAGAGCAGCATTCTGAGTACATAATACTACAGTAAAATCTTCACACTGCAAGCTGCTATAATTTACAGTAGAAAATTTACAGAAACTTTCACAGTCCATTCTTTTGCCCTCTTTTACTGAAGTACAGAAATAAAATCAAGTCTTGAAAATGATTCAGCATTTGCTTTGATTTACAGAAAAAAATGTTAAATAGACTTTGACAAAAATATTAATTCTAAAGATCATTATGTACACACACACACACACATATATACATATATACACAGACACAACATGTGAAATACTCAAAATACTTTGATCCTAAATGTGTACGTATGGAAATGTTCCACTGATTTCAGTGAGTCATTTCCATATGTGAGCAAGGAGATAGTTAAGAGAGAAGTGACAATCTTGAACAGAAACAAAGTCAAAAGGTCTTCTCAGTTTGGTTTCTTTTTAACTGCTTAGATTTAAACAAACAGCAACTAATGTGACATGAGCTTATTCATACATGATAATCTCTCAAACAGTAAATCATTTCTGAGTCAGCCTTTCTATTCATTGCTATTTACCTTAAATATAACATAGCCTTTTCAGTTGTTTGTTGAAGGAACAAAATGATATGTCAAAGGAAATCTATAAACAGCCTTTCAGTGAAGAGCATCATGTTTTTTCATGCCTTACAAGCAATCAGTAAAACTTTAAGGCTGTCCTGATAAATGGTTATTTTTCATTTATGCCTTGTTATTTTACACACAAAAATCCATACACCTACATTTTGCTCAGAATGTCATAAAGGCGTTATTCATCATTGTCTGAAAAGAAGAAATTTTTTAAAATAGTTAGTATATTGAGGTAAACAATTGACTAAGCATAACTACTTTAACTACAACTTTTAATAATGTATTGTGGAGAAATAATATTAATCACAGTTAAGAGAGTTGTTGTTATGCTATACAGTGGGCCCTTAGTATCTAATGGGATTTGGTTCCTGGAGCCCCATGAATAAAAATATTCATAGCTACTCAAGTCTCACTATATACCATGGTGTAGGATTATGGTGTCCCTTATATAAAAAAGCAAACTCAAGTTTTTTTTTTTTTTTATCTTTGGAATATTTCCAAACTGTGGATGGTTGAATCTGTGGAGCCAGAATCCATGGATATGGAGGGCCAGCTGTAGAAGTTCACATCTTTCTCCCCTTTGCTTCTGCAAATTTCACTCTCTCAAAGTTAGTCATGTTACTGTGAAACTAATTATTATGATTTATTTAAACTGGAGTTCAAGATCAGTATGTATGAACCTAAGTTACTGTTAACATCCTGCAAATTAATGATCATCAAAAGATGAGGTCAATCGTAAGGAAATACAGTGATCCCTTGCTATCAGTGGGGGATCTGTTTCAGACCCCCCACAGATAGCAAAAAACATGGGACCTCAAGTCCCATTTTTTCAATGGATGCGCACACATGTGTGCAGTGCACCCATGAAAAAAGCTGGGGCTTGCCATCTGCAGAAACTCAAATCTGTGGATGGCAAGCCTGTGGTTGGCGCGGGCACACTGTAGTGCTTCAATCCATTACCCTCAGACCCAGACACTCATGGTACTAGTATGGTACAATCTCTAAGAGACCATTCTCTCCACCTGTCTCAGTACTGTTGTACACTCCTGCTGCTGTCTTCTTTTGATTAGAAGTAAGCTCCCTCCACCCAAAGATATAAATCAGCCAATCTAAAAAACAAGAAGAGACATCTAAGTTCCATCTCTGATTCCCCTTCAGGCAACAATTCCGCTTCCACTGTATCACCAATGCCAAGATTTTTTTTTCCACTGGCCTCCATCAGAATTCCACTACTTCACCAACATAAATGCTTCTATTCCATGATGGACTTGAGAAATACCACTCTGCTTGCACCTACATCACTTCAGACTCCTGAGTCCTTAATATAATCAAAAGAGACTATGCTATTGAGTTTGAAGACCATTTCCCTATAGATGTCTAAAGGCCTACGGCCCCTTCCACCATGTTATTCCAAGAGGTGGATACTCTTTTGCAAAAAGGGGCCATCAAACAGGTTCCAGCCATTCATTATCGCTCAAGTTTATTCGGCAAATCTTACTTCATTGCTAACAAGAAGGATGGAGGGTGCTGTGCCCCATCTTAGAAATTTGAGGTGTAAGTCCATGTTGCTTCAGAATGGTGGTTCAACTTGATCCTCCCCTTGATTCAGCAGGGTAACTGATTTGTCACTCTGAACTTGAAAGATGCCTACTTTCACATTTCAATTTGGGCATCTCATTGGAGATTCCTCTGCTTCATTGTAGGAAGATAGGTGTACCAGTTCCAGGTCCTACTCTTCAGCACCTTCTATTTTCACAAAAGTCATGGCAGTGGTAGTGGCTTTTATTCAGCAGCTAGTGTCATCCTTTATCCCTATACTGTTGACCCTTCCTATATGTGGGGGTTCCATTCTGGACCCCCCTGTGAATGGCAAATTCCACAGGACCTCAAGTCTCGTTCTCAATGGAGGTGTGATGTGTATGCAGCTGTGTCAGCACACTGGCCATGCCAATGGCATGGCTCTGTCCACACACCACCACTCAGGAGAATAGGGCAGGGCCATCTATAGATGCTCCAATCTGTGGATGGCAAGCTCGCAGATAGAAAGAGCTAACAGGTTTGTTGTAGTTCCTTTCATAAACAACTCTTGGCAGATGATGGTCTTGGATCTTCTCTACCATCCTGGAGTGATGCTGAACCAAGAAAAAATTCACTTAATGCACACATAGCAGATATTCATCAGGACAATCTAGGATTTGAGGGTTCTAGACGACTGCTTTGAGGTGCTCTGCCAGTATGTCCTCTGATATCTCCATTACAGATAACTCACAGCCAGGCAGGTACAGACCACCCTGGGGTATATGGCAGCAACCATGACAGTCACACATCACGCCAGTCTCTGAAAGTAGTCTCTCCAGTTCATTGTTAGCTTCTATCTGCTCCGAGATGCCCCAATGAAATGGCTGACCATCTTGAGGATGGAACAGTGATCTCTCCATTGGCAGCTGTGACCTTACAATGTACAGGGCAGCATATTTTCTTTTCTTCAACCCCAGGCTCTGGTCACGATGGATGCATCAATATTGGGATAGGGAACTCATCTTGACAAACTGTTCATACAGGACTATGGTCATATGAGAAGGCCCTTCAATTAAATGCTCTAGAACTGCTGGCAATAAACATGTTCCACTTATTCAAGACACTGCTACAGGGCAAGGTAGTACAGGTACTGACCGGCTAAATCATGGTCAACTCCTTTACCCAGCAGGAAAATACTCACTCCACCACTTTCCCTGGCCTTACACTGCTGTTCTGGGACTGGTGCATTGAAAGAGGCATCATGGTATTGGCTGTTCACTTTTCTGAAGAAGGCAATATTCTAGCAGACACTCTGAGCAAGATGTTGAATTTGACAGATAAGTTGTGGCTCCCTCCCAAATACTGGATTCAGTTTTCCATCAATGAGGTGAACCAGAGCTAGATCTCTTCACATTCAAGGAGAATGCTCAATTCAAGCAGTACTGTTCTCAGACTTATCAGGGGAAGTTGCACAGAGATGCCTTCCTGTACCACTGGGGGGCCCTGCACTGTTTACATCAAGCACAAAAGGCAAGGCAAGTGGCCATTAAACTCTGGTATTTAGTCAGAAATCACAGTGTGCCTTGTAAAATATGAATGAGGAATGAAGAAGAATGAAGAAATAACCACTAAAATGCAAGAGCAACCCTGTCAAGTACAGAATTTAAAGTCTGACAGAAAAATTAAACTCTGAAGAGTTCCTCAGACACTGCTATTGCAGCAAACAAAAAGGAACTGAGGGTTTGGGTGGGAAGTGAGCCAGTAGTTGTCAAACTACTTCTAACACTTGTAATAGCTCTAGAAGGTTCCGAAGATGCACTCTGAAGGTGCAGGACAACCCAGTTGTGTGATTCATAGACACCATGAAGAAGAACCAGGGCTGGATCTCTTCACGTTCAAGGAGAACACTCAATGCAAGCAGTACTGTTCCCAGACTTATCAGGAGAAGTTGCACAGAGATGCCTTCCTGTACCACTGGGGAAGCTTTGTACAGTATGTCTTTCCATCCTTCCCATTCCTCAAGTAGGCGATTTCCAAATTCCACCAGGACAAAGCCAGCTACATTCTGATCATACCCTGGTAGCCCCAATAGCTGTGGTTCACTCTCCTTCTCCATCTATCTCGGGAGGTCTACATTCGACTTTCACTCAGACCAAATCTCCTCACACTGTACTGAGGCCAGGTCAGGCACCCAGACTTTGACACCCTGAAGTTCACAGAGTGCAGGATCATACATTTGCTGCTTTGCTTGTTGGTGTACAGGAGACCATTGCCACCACCCACTGTCCTTCAACCAGGTGTGCATACTCCTACAAGCGGAGGAAGTTTCAGGATTTTGGGGGCCTTCTCAGGGTTCCTCCTTTGGAGACCAAAGTCAGAAACATTTTGGACTTCTTGCTCTCTTTAATCTGGTGTTACCTTGCTGGGATCTCCAGCTCCTTGCTAAGCCTTCCTGCTTCCTTGATCAGCTGGTTAAGAGGTTCCTGAAGAGGCTACAAAAATCTCCACCCTCTGGTCCTAGGCCCAATGCTGAGGTGGAATCTCAAGCTCATCCTGAGATTCTTTGAGCCCATGGGCACTTGTGACCTCCATCTGCAGTCACCCAGACTCTAGGTGGATCACCCATACCTCTATTTCCATTCTGACTAGGCAATCATCAAACCTGACAAAATTTTCTACCAAAAGCATAAGCAGCCTTTCACCTGAACACCTTCATAGGACACTGTTCTAACTGCTTTCCTGCCGAATCCAGTTTCAGACTCTGCAAGACACTGGAACTATCTTGACATATGGAGGTCTCTGGCTTTCTGTGTTAACAGGACTGCAGTCTTTCGGGCCTGACAAAGACTTTTTGTATGCTATTCTTCCTCAAAGAAAGGACTGCCTGTCTTGTCACAGTGCTTCACAAAATTTGTGTGAGGCACAGAAACCACGAAGAGGTACAAGTTGCATACCAGTAACTTCAGTTCTTCAAGTGGTCATCTGTGCATTCACACAACCCTACCCATCCTCCCCTTGTCATTTCCTGCTGGTCCCTAGAGATGGTTGTATTGGCATCCAAGGAACTGGTGATTTTGGCAGGATAATACACTGTGTGAGTGCAGAGATTATCACTTGAAAAACTATAGTTACAGATATACATCTTGTCCTTACATCTGACATTTGTTGCTGTTATATGACTTCAAAGTCTGGTGGGGGGGCAATATAGCCGCCTATGACTGTCCACCTGTACTGGTAGTTAGAATCCTATCTGTTCTGTTAACTTGGAGGATGAATTTAGCAGTTTGGTTACAGATTTTAAAACATTAAGAAAAAAATTCCTATGTATGTACCCCACCATTTTTAATATCAATATTTTAAGAAAAACAAAAATTTAGTAAATATAGGAAGTAACAATTACAGCAGAATCAAAAAAGATGATCTATGAAAGAGCTGGCACAGCTAAGAAAACCCATGTAACAAAAAGGTAACTGTAGGTATTCCTTTTTCAGATAGCTTACCTTCCTGATAGGCTCCATCTGCCATTACTAAATGAAGAATTTTGGCATACTGATGCTTGTGTTCATTTCCTAAAATGTTCTGAACAATTGTTGAACATATATCAATGTTCTCATCTTCATCTTCATGTATAGCCTAAGAGAAAAGGCATTGAAATAAAGAAATTATTTTTAAGGAATAATTACCAAACCACAAAGAATAAAATGCAACTCCTGTTGCTTTATTTTATATGGTTCTTTTGCAAAGCTGGATCAAGACAAGAAATTAGATATATAAATACCAAGTTAGTTATAAACAAAATCTAGAATTCACCCCTTGCAATGATGGATCATTATTAATAGATTCAACCTCCCTTCTACTTTCTTTGGATAAAACTTTCTACAAACCTTTATTTTCTCATAAACTTCAATGAATTTTTCAAAGCCTATTTCTTGCTCCAATTCACATCTTAGCTCTTCCAAATGACAGAAGATACTATCATACCCTTCACATTCACTTGCATTATCATTGTCACTGTTGTCTACAAAAGAAATAAACAGACATTTTAGCATTCCACCACTTTTGTAATAACACAGAATTTGCCTTCATTATCCCCTTTATTATGAAACAACTACTCAAATTCTGAAGCTGTCATACTAATAATACTCAAGTCCATGGTGCCATATATATGTATATATATAAAACAAAATATTTTTCCCTTCCCTCTTGCAGGCCACTGAAACACTGACTCCCAAAAGGACTGCCAGACCTCCAGAGGAGTTTTAAGAGTGCAAATATGATTGTAGTGAGGCCTGGTGACCTGCTGATTCCACTGATGAAAGTAATATCTGTTAGTAAAATCATCTCCTTTGGATTGTATCCTTATACAGTCAACCCTTCATATCTGTGGGGCTTCTATTATGGCCCCCTTGTGGATGCCAAATTTTGTGGGACAAGTCCTATTTCTCTCAATGATGGTGCAATGTGTGCATGACTGCGTTGGTGCTCCAATCCACAGATGGCAAGGCCACGGATAGGAAGAGCTGACTGTACATGCTGGAAGGCCCTGGCACCTGCTCATCAGTTTAACATGGAAGTATTTTTAATGACAATAAAAACTCAGTCCTCCTATGCACTTAGAGGTATTTTTATGTTGAATATATTTAATTACAGAGATCCCATGCATGCACATAAACTTGTATGAAACATCTCTCAGAAAATACCTAGAAATCCAATGAAGAGAACCCCCACCACAGCAACATGGGCAAGTTAGCCCTATGACAGCATCTAAAAGCAGAATATTTCTTTCAGTACAGCTCACTACAAAGCAGTTATACTCAAGGCAGCTTCAATAAAAACCAGAGTGAGAACCTCAGAAGTTTCAATACATACATGGAAGACTTTCATTTTTTGTTTCTCCTGTAAAATTTGAAAAAGCCCATAAGCTACGGTATTCAAACCCTAGAGCGATTTCCCACACTGCATAAACCTAGTGATCCTACTGTATTCAGTGGAGAATTGTGCAAAGGCACCCCCTGCCTGTAAAAAGTTGCATTACATACGTGCAAAATTACTAAAAACAAAAGCTCAAGGAAGTCACAAAATTCAGTAGATGTGATAGGGGAGCATGCTTTGGTATGATTTACATTAGAAATGCTCATATCCACATATTATAATTCATATGTGAGCACTGCAGTTGCTTTTTTAAAACAGAGAGTTCATGACAAATGTATCTCATTACCATTAATTAACTCTTAGTGCAACTGAAGCTGATCAGAGCTTCTTTTAAATAGATCAGATTAAGAGGTACAGCTTGTTGTTGTGTGCCTTCAGGTTGTTCCTGATTTATGGAGACTTCTTCATGGAGTTTTCTTGGCATGATTTGTTCAGATGAGGTTTGTCACTGCCTTCCCCCTGAGTTGAGAGTATGTGACTTGCCCAAGGTCCCCCAGTGGGTTTCATGACTGAGCAGAGAATTGAACTCTGGTCTTCAGAGTTGTAGTCCAGACTCAAAACATTATGCTATGCTGGAAAGAGACACAGCACCACTGTATAACTTGCAGAATTTTTAGTAGTTTGCATTTCAACACTGATGAACATATCTTCAGTAAGCCAGTTCCTGTTTATATAATCTTAACTCTACCTCAAAATCTTTTAGAGTCCTCTTTCTGCAAAACAAAATTATTAGCTCTGAATAGAGCTATACTGTACCTGAATGCCATTCCTCATTAAGGGCACTTTCACTACTAGGATTGTTGTCATCCTCATCCACCTCTGTACCATTTTCTAGGCATCCAGGTTTTAAAGTTGCTTCTTCCTCTTCACTGAATTCATCACCAGGCTGTTCTCTGAGTAACTGCTCCATTGAAGCTTGAAGTTCCTGCAAGTCTGTATCTGCTTCTCCGAACATACTGTAATACCATATATATATATTAGCTCATAGAAGCAGTTTTGGAAAAGGCCAAATAAAAACTGCAGATTACATTTTAGCAACATAAAAGTTTGATGAGCAAGGTAAAGACATCAGGATATGTCAAGGACTCGGCCATGTGTCACCCTAAAGTGTGGCTACTGGAGCAAAACCACTCCCTAGCAAGAGTTCTACATTAGTGTGCAGATGAGCTATGGAATGCCAATATAACATACCATATAACATGGGATCTAGGCTGGTATGAGGAGTGTTATGGTAGCAACAATACTGCAAAAGGTAGCACATGAATTACACCTTAATTTCAAGAAGAATATGAGAAACTTTACATTGGATTTCATTTATTTATGCCATTCATCTCCTTCCCTTTCAAATCTACATGCCCAAACAGATGGGGCCCTTGTCTTTCTATAATATACAGGCAGAGACAATGGTATGGTATTAACTCTGTAAATCTAGTTTAATTGGATTTTCAATGTGTATTTATGGCAATGGAAACAAAAGAGAAGTACAAGCTTTAACATGAGAAATGTAAGCAGACCAACACAATACCAAAGAAGGGGAAATGAAAACTAATGCATGATTCTTTGACCCACTGCCAATGTACTATAACAAGGGAAACCTTGTAAGAAAGTACAGTGGGTCTTTTGTTTTTTGCGGGGGGATCCGTTCCAGACACACACCCCCTGCGTAAAAGAAATACTGTGGGATCTCAAGTCCTGTGTATTTCAATGGCGGTGTGCTCCTGTGGGTGTGCGCACCATTGAAAGGGCTGGGGCTTGCTGTGAACAGAAGCTTAAGTCCACATATGGCGAGTCCACATATGACGCGGGTGTGCTGTATTAGAGAGAAAAATATTGTTACTGGTAAAATGGATTAGCAGATGGCTAATTGATGGTTTGTAGGTTTCAGACACTTGAAATGCTGTTACTCTTTGCAAGAGAAGCTGGAGCAAATATTCTTTGGCAAAGAAAGTACAGGCATACTTCAGTTAACAAAGCCTTTTTGTGCCTATCCAGGTCTCACTTTTCCTCCTTTTCCTCTTCTAGCTAGAGGTTTTTTTTAGCAGCATCAGGACTGAGAGGATGGTGACGGAGGGCTGGAGAAATACAAACTTTTGATGTTGGTTGCAGAAGCATGTCTGTAGTAAACAGCTGAATAAAGCTTGAGTTGGGAAAAAATGGGATTCAATTCTAGCTGATCATACTGTAGGTGTATGTGCCTGATTACAATAGGTAAGATAAACAGCAGCTGCCTTTGGAATCCCTTGCTAAGCATGGTTGAAAAGCAAAACAGAGAAGAAAGGGGAGAGCAGATAAGCCTCACCAGATACCACCAGCATGCTTTAAAAAAGCAAGCATAGATTTAGAGGTTTGGCTACCAAAATGAAAACTCTAAGAAAAGTAGAGGGGGGGAGTAATCCCTGGGTGCATTTTCTATGAAGTCTTTAAGTGGTCTCTAGAAGACGCAAATGTTTTTGATTACTTATGCAAGGCTTACCTGACCTGTTTCTTTCATTTATAGCAACCTATCCCTATTCTTTCCATGTTATTTCTACCTTTGGTACTAAAGTTATTCAATGGAAAGTCTGCAAATAAGGCAAGCCCCTCCCACTTCTCCTCCAATGCCTGGGCCAGGGGCCAGGGGAGAGCTTGCAAATAACCAAATTTGTGAACGCCAAATTTGTGAATGTGGAGGGACCACTGTAATGCTGCATTGTGAACAACACTGAAAATGAAGAAACAAAAATGTGATGCATCTATATCCCCTGCTTACAATAAGCAATATAGAAGGCATCTGTTGGCAGGTCATTCTGAAATTCACTAATGTCTTCTGAAATAAATAACGCTACAGAATGGTAAAACTGGTTCAAGCTGCTGAATGGGAATGAGATTATCACAGAAGTCTGGAAGAACACTGTATGCTTACTAGCTACAGAGAAGGCAAATCTGGGTACAGGTGGTTTTGTGAATGGTAGGGATGAGGGCTGCTGCACAGATTTGGGCAGTATTTCTCAGCCTGATGCCCTCTAGATGTTTGGGAATTCTTAATGCTCATCCCTTTCAACCAGCATGGGTAGTAATGTGGCATTATGAGAATTGTATTAAAAAAAACACTGGAAAGCACTATCTTGAGTAAAATTGATTAAGGGAGTCTGCTATAGATTATGAAGATGTGCTGAAAATTCCCCATGTTAGGCAGGGTGTGTGGTTGCCTCGTTATTCAAGGACTCGTTGGTTATCCTATCTCCCTTGCTTCAGTGGCTGTAAAAAAGTTATTTTCAAAATATAAAATAATAATAACAATAATAATGTTATGCTCACATGTCATCAGAATCAGAGTGTCCTCCTTTGACAGGCTCATCTTCCATATCATCTATTTCAAGATTCTCTTCATTCTGTACATCAGCAACACTGGGGACATCAACGAATGTTCTATATAGCTTGGAAAGATCTGGGAGTGAACAAGTCCTCAGCAACTGAAAAGAAATAGTCTGTTAAATGACCAGATCACAACAAGAAACAAAACCTCTCTAAAGGTAAAATATTGTCTTAACCAAAATTTTAACGAGTGATAAATATAAATTTACCATAATATAGTAATGGTAATATAAACTCTTTCTAGAAGATGTGGCTTTGTGTTGATTGGGGTCAGGGAATAAATGGGAGAAGGACAAAACAAGACTAAAGTGAAATTGTTTCTCAGAAAATGCATGAAAAACTGTACTGTAATATATTTTTATATAACATTACTGCATCAATATCATACAATCCTTGAGGCTGTTTACAACTTTTCAATATTTTAATAAAACTGTTTTGCACTGAGCACTTCTTCTTCTTATTATTATATTTTATTAACTTATTATTATTATTATTAGTAGTAGTATTAGTATTAGTATTAAAATGAAATAAAAAATGGCCAAGAAAAGTTTTACAGGTTGAAGTGTACAACCCTTCCAAGATTGCAATATACAGTCACCCCTCCATTTACACAGACTTAACGGCCGCATCCCTTGCTCAATCGTAGGCAGGAAATGGAGGGGGGCAAAATGGGGCATGCACCACTATTCAAGCCACAAGGTCTTCCATTTGTGGGTGGGTGGGTTCAGAATGGATCCCCTGCAAAAATGGAGGAGTGACTGTATAACATTTGGAGGAGTACAAACAGATCCCCTGTGCTCTTCCAGATGTTACTGGATTAGGAAGCACAGCTGATGGTGAACATACGGAGCTGTAGTCAAACAACACTTGCATGGTAACAGGATGATCAACCCAGATTATATAAATACCGTATCTCCATAAAGCACTGATTTCCACAATGTATGTATAATACTGTTGCAGTATGGTGGCAGCATAGCCACCATGATGTAGTGGTTTGAGCATCAGACTATGACTCTGGAGATAAGGGTTCAATTCCCCACTTGGCCATGGAAACACATTGGGTGTCCTTGGGCAAGTCACACACTCTCAGCCCCAGAAAACTCCATGATAGGTTCACCTTAGGGTCACCATAAGCTGGAAACTACTTGAAGGCACTCATCATCATCATCATCATCATCACCACCATCATGGCAACACTAATTCTAGTTAGATCTCTTTTTTAAAGCATAGCTACATTTTTAATGTATTTTTTCATACCATTAAATTTGTAAATTAATGTTTAATTTTTGTTTTACTTGTGTCCCAATTCTGTGCAGTAATGTAAATACACTTCTGTGTACCATCACCACCTCTGGCCATCTGCACCACAGATGGACAAAATAAATACTGCATATGAGACCACAAGGTCATGTTTGCACCTCTTGCAGAGTTTCCCCACCCCTTGCTGAAATGGTTGAAGGGGGAGGGAGAAATAAGCATTCTTTTTTATTATTATTATTTCTGGTGAAAAGCTTCCAGGAGCTACTGGTTTTGCATTTTACCAGTTCCAGGTCCCACCACAGTCTAGCAAAACCAAAGGTAGATTCCACTACTCATGCATATGGGTGGGCTTTTATTTTTCCTTTATTTATTTATTTATTTATTTATTTATTTATTATTTCTGTACCTAATGTGGCTTGTGGCAGATTAAGGGGTGAAAAGTTGGGGCCCTTAGCTCCCCAAAGTTGCCCATTCCTGACTGGACATTGAATTGAAGACAATTTCATACCCATACTTGCTTTTCATGTAAATATACAGTAATAACTGAAGTAAGTTTCTTTATACTTACCTTTGGATTGTTTGCATCAAAGAGACCTGTAGAAAGCCCTATCAATAGTGAATTTTTGCCTTTTGTCTTTTCTGGAGACACAGAACGTGACCTTGTTGGAAGAGAATCGTCAAGGGAAGACTGTGCTGAGAGAACTGGAAAAGCTGTTAATCTTGCTTGGTGCTGAGCCACCTTCTGGAAAAAGGGTTCCGGTTGTACAGAATCTGGTATGATAATAAACAAATAATTTCACAAATGCATATAACACTAACAATCACTGAACAATAGTAAAATAATAATAATAATAATAATAATAATAATAATAATAATAATAATAATAATAATAATAAAAAATATTTATATCCCGCTTAATGAAATCAATCCAAGCGGCTTACAATAAAAGAAAATAGGCATAATAGGCAAAGGTTTGGAAATGTATAGAAGAAATTAGACATTTATCTGATGTTAAAGGTAAAGGTATTCCCCGTTGACAAGGTTGTCAAATCATAACCGACCATAGGGGGCAGTGCTCATCTCCGTTATTGAGCTGAAGAGCCAGGGTTATTAGAGACTATGTGATCATGTGGCCAGCATCACTGCACAGAACGCTGTTTACCTTCCCACCAAAGTGTTACCTATTCATCTACTAGCATTTGCATACTTTCAAATTGCTAGGTTGGCAGAAACTGGGACTAGTGGTAGGAGCTCACCCCATCATGCAGCTCCCAGGCCTTGAACTGCCAACCTGCCGATCTTCCAATCAACAGAGCCAGCTCTTAACCATTTGAACCAATCCCTGTCTGATGTTACTTTATTTTAAAATTACTGATTAATGTAAAATTTGGTTAACAACTTCAATAAAACTGTACTAAAACAAACTATCAGTTTTTGAAGCACTTCTGAATGCACCTTCATTGGTTACCTACTATCTTAATACTCCATCTGGATCTGGTTATAAAATGCAGTCATTTTCTGTTCATGGCACCATTTAAAAAATATTATACCAGAATGAGTAAATCTTTCTTTTTAGATATGGCAAATTCAATAGGGCAATACTTCAGTTTTCTAAAGAAAAAGCACTGAATATCATGCTCTACTGCTTGATCAAACCTGTCTCTCTTTTCTTCTCATTATCTGAGATCTGTTAAAGGAAGAGCCAGTTTGAATCACTAATCAACCATTTACTTTAGGGATAAGGAACACATGGGGTGAAACAGACCACCCCTTCCAAAGTCGGATTGGGGCTGTGGCAACTGCATGCTGTGGCCCAAATCCACTTTTTTGTTGGGTGAAAAAGGAGTGACAAGGAGCCTCTCCTTTTTGGGCTGGCAAAAAGCCAGCTTTTCCACCCCACCATGGCCAGCAGTCGGCTTTAAGGCACTCTGGCATATGAACACTGGACCACTGGAGTGCCAGGAAGCTGGCCCTGTGTAAATGGCCAGGCGGCTTCTGGTCAGCTTGGGAGTGTGCAGAGTGTAAATGCTGCACTCCCAAGCTGCTTGGAAGGTGGCGCAAAGAGGCGGCCTGTTTTGCCCCATAGTCTTCTACAGCCATTTTTGCAGTTGGTCAGTTTTGGGGATTATGGGAGGGGGGGAACCAGAATGCCTCCCACATACCATAGAGGCATGGAGGTAATTTCAGTATCAGTTGAGCTTTCCCAAGCTGTTTAAGGCCAAGGTGATGACTGTTTAAAATCAGGAGGCAATTTTACAATTTTATAAGGGCATTCTGAATATTTTAAAGCAAAATAAATAAATACAAGGGGGTGATGAAATGCAGGGGGTGACCCTCTGCAGTCCAGTGAGGAACAAGTACAGCCAGTGGACCTTCTGCAGTTGCCCACCTCAAGGTGTCTGAATCAAGACCCTATTGTTTACTCTCCTGCACCATGCAACTTTGGGAAACTGGAGGGAAGTTAGAAATACGCCAGAAAAGTTAACAACCAACACGTATAATAGTTACCAGAAAGGAAATATGCAATCTTGCCTGCTTTTCAGTGTCCTTATAAGAAGGCAGGGACAGCAAGTTGTTATTTCCAGGACTGGCCTTATTAGGCAATGTGAGATACCTTCCTCCAATGGTAGATGTAGAGGGGCAGAAAATGGTAGTGAAATGTTGGATGGGAAGAGCTGTGTGTGCCACTCAATCTGCCTTTTGGCACCTAAGCTATCTGGTTGTTCCTCAGATGTAGTTCATTTGAACCAGTAAACACTTCTGCCCATTTCATCGCCATTAAGCTAGATGTAATAATGGTTCTTATATAACTCCTATTTGTTGGAAGAAATATGTGTTGCATTCTCCTTTCCCTCCTTAGTTAGGCAGGGACTTCCTCTCTTCTCCCCTCTCTCATTCCATCTGGCAGTTTAACTGACTCTCTGAACATCCTAAACTGTCACCTCTCAGTCTCCAGTCCGTAACTGCCTCCTCTAAGTCTAAGATGAAGTAACAACCTCTTCCTGCTATATCATCGCCAATTAGATTAGGTTTTAGGTCTTCTATGTAAATATCTATTAAAGACATTATTGGTTTTTTAAAACAACAAACTACATGTTTGTCATTTTTGAGTTAGTCTTTATTTTTTAGGAA
>CM034708.1:61297344-61319002 GCA_020142125.1 Phrynosoma platyrhinos
TATATGCCGGAGCGTCTTATATGGCGAAAAATAGGGACTTTTTACACAACATTATACAGGAATAGTTTCTCAATTGATTGCGTACAAACAGCTGGGTACGACTTAGAAACTACAGAGAGACAAAACCAAGACAGGGTGGGTTTTTTTATTTTGTTTTTACAGTTACCTTTAACGCTTCAATCTTTTTACGCCTTAGTTCGACTTCTTCATTTATTTCATGTACAGGAGAACCACTTTCATTCTGTAAAACAGGTACTCAGGCAAGTCAAATTTATGTATAGTACTCACTGACAGAAGAAAACATAGTAGCTCTCTATTAATTTTATTACCTTGCAAATGTTTACTCACTGCATTCTAACAGTGTTGCCAGTATTCAAGTACATGTTCACAGGAAAATTATAACCATCTCTGACCTTGAAGTTTAAGGTCTAAAACACACTGCAGAAATAATCCAGTTTGAGACTGCTTTAACTGTCCTGGCTCAATGCTAGGGAATTCTGGGAACTGGAGTTTTATGAGACATGTAGCAGTCTCATCAGAGAGCCCTGGTGCCACAATAAACTACAATTCCCAGGATTCCGAAGCACTGAGCTAGGGCAGTTAAAGCTGTCTCAAACTGGATGATTTCTGCAGTGTTTTTTGGACCTATTATACATTTATATTCTGCATACTTACTAACAGAAGGGTTTAAACTAAGACAGAACTCTAGACAGAAATTTGAAGGCATCTTACTTTGTTGTAATCACTTTAAAACATTTGGAAATTATGACACCCACCAAATCTTTCTGGTAAAAATTTTCAGGAGAAAATCACATCCCCTTCTGCCCCCGGACAACATGTGGCCTGCACTTTCCCCATCCTTGTGCTACAGCATAAAGCACCTTTCATATAACTGCTTCTTGTAGGGCACTGATAGGCTAAAGCAGGGGTAGGCAACCTAAGGCCCTGGGGCCGGATGCGGCCCTCTGAGGCCTTTGAACTGGCCCCAGGCCGGCCCTGCTGCCGCTGCCACTGCTGCCTCCCCCCGCCGCTGCCGCCGCCCGCCATGATAATATTATTATTACTTGTTCTTGGGTTTCTCTTGGCAAAATCTCCACAGGGGGTTTGCCATGGCTTTTCTGGGGCTGAGAGAGTGTGCATGCATATTTTTTAAATTTTTAAAATTTTTTAAATATTTATTTATTTATTTATTTTTGGTGCTTCGGCCCCCCAATTGTCTGAGGGACAGCAACCCGGCCCCCGGCTCAAAAAGGTTGCCTACCCCTGGGCTAAATCCTGCTCATAATGAACTAGATATCAAGGTGGTTTCTACTCTCTGTACTACATCAGAATCAGTGGAGTTTACCTGGATAAGACAGAAGAATCAGTTTAGCTAATATGGCAAAGGAAACAACAATCTATCTTGAGGATAAGAATAACAGAATTAAAACAAAATGCTTTAATCTAGTTTTAATCTTTTATTGTTTAATCTCGTTTTAACTTTTGTATCTTGTGGATTTTTAAAATTATGCTTTTTAATTTGTTGTAAGTTGCTTTGAATCCCAAACTGGGAAAAAGGAGGGACAGAAATCATAATCATAATGATTTAAACTAGTAAAGACATTTTCAACCTACTTTTTCTCCACGAAGTTTAGCTTTAATTTGCTGACGTTCATTGAAGTTTTGAAGCCTAATTTGTCTTAATCTTGCCAAGTATTCCTGAGAGAAAAAAAAAATCAAAGAGGTGTTTCTGTGAGACTGACATTGCAATAATACCGACATTTAGTAAAATACATAAATTTCATCAAGTCACAAATTAATGGAACAACTCTTTGACAGAAGAGTAGCACCACTACATCTGTAAGTGAATTCAGTGACTCAACTGATCCATTACGGTGGATCAGGAAGTGTGAGTTATAGCTATTAAAGGCAATGAGGGCTAATTGTGTTGCAAGAGAAAATGAATGATTCATTTCTGGTGACAGACTTAGGTTATTCATCAAAGGGACATCTCTAGGAACTGCATGTGATACTAATTTGAACTCTAAGGCGAAGCCCTTTCCTTTGAATATACATGACAATCCATGCAGAAAAATGAGGCAGAAAAAGGGGTTCTATATGTGTAATGAAGGCAGCAAGCATGCAGGAAGCATACCTCTTCCTCCTTGTTTCTCGTTTTCCTTCCTCTTGAAGAAATGGACCTGCCTCCATAGATAGCTGTCAGGTTTTGCAGTGTGTCCTGTTCACCATTTAATGTATTAAATTCAAGAATAGCTGGGGCCATCATATAATCTAGCCTTACATGTATTAACATATTGATAATCATCATCACTATCATCAAGGAATGGTTACCCATGATAAAGCAAAAATGCATTCATCTAATTACCCAAATTTGTTCCCTTTTTCTTTTTTGTGTGTTTCATCATGTAGGCTTGTCTTTAAAACTGTCCAATCTGTTGGGATTCGAACATTGCACACTATTTCTACAGTGGCAGATGTACTTAGATAGAATTTTAATAAACATTAGCCCACTTTTCTTTTTTAAACACCATATTTTTTACAATGTCAAACTTTGTTCATATCAAAATAAAGGATGCATTAAATAAATTATTAAATGATGAAATAAATAAAATTTCATTGTAACATTTATTTAATACATGTTTCCCAAGGGACCCTCATCTTGAAATGTTTCCATAAATCTTGACATGACTATGATGATATCACAGACATGAAGTCAGTTTTAAAATTAAGTGTCTATATAAATTTAAGATGATAATTTTGGGAAACTTGATAGTTTGGACAAATTGATGCAAGTATCACATATTGGTGTAAATAATGGAAAAAGTTATCCTTGTAGCCCCAGTAGAAGGTACTTAAGATTTTAGTCTTTTGACTGGACAATTTTCAAACTGCAGGCATTTTTCTCATATTAACTTATTGGCAGAACATTTTAAGATTGCTCAAAGATCACAAATTGCTCTAGAATGCAGTTCTTGTACTCCATTCTGCTGGTAGAAGATCTGCCATTTTCCCTTCCCACTACACTCTCACAGAGCATAACATCATTATTCATAGGACCTTCTGAGCCTAAACAGAAAGTGTACAATAGTGTCCAGGAGAGAGAGAAAGGGAAGAATAAGTCAAGTTATGTGAGTTGCTTTACACTTGAGCAGATACTGGATACAAACTCAAGCAGCTCTTTTTAAAACTGACTGGTGGTTCATTTTAGCCTGAACAAGATTTAGCTTTCACTAAATCAGAGATGGAAGCTATACATTCGCAGTTGTTCCTTCTACTGGAGAAGATCAGCAGTGTTATCAATGCTTCATCTTTCTGTGCAAATAGGTTTTGAGCATATGCACATATGTAGATAGCTGTCCTCTTCCAATCTGCATGTATCACATGCTCATGGTCATTTTTAAAAGAGCAATGGCTTACTTTATACTCCCTTAAAATTATAAAATGAAAGAGCTTCATTTCTTTGGTATACTAACATTCCTATGTATAGACGAAAGATGACAGAAAGCTCAGGCTAGCACTAACATTATACTGTATCTACATTTATCACATATACACTGCATTATTTACCAGCAAAAGCTATAAAGCATGAAAAATAAATGTGTGTTTATAATATGAAGTCAATGTGCAACTGAGGAGCTACAACTATAAAATCAATTAAAATGTCTTTAGAAAGACTCAATAAACTTGAAATATTCTATACAATAGACATTAAAGTTTGTTTCAGATTTGCATGATGAACCCCTCCCCCTCAACTTACACTGCAAAATTGTAAGCCTCTGTTTGCTTAGACCTTGAGCTTCATATAAAAGTAATATGCACACCAAAACACAGATATGTGGTCATTATGTAAAGCAGAAGAGAAAGGGGAAATGGCCCAGTTGACATGTAACATAAAGCCATGGTTTTGTGTTATACAAATGACCTACAACAAATCTTGGTCTTCTGTGCTCCACCACTTCCTCTTTCTCATGTATCTACGGAGAGGGCTGGAAGCTTCTGCTTGAAATTTTAAACAGATCACAGCTTATGATAACAGTGGGTTATTTAGCAATGAATGCATCTCATCTTATGTTTCATATGTCAGAGGAGGGAGGAGGAGGAAACATGTGAGGCTCAACAGGCTAACAAGAGCATGTTTGTGTAGTAGGAAATCATGGTTTCTTGCTCCAAATAAATTAGGCCACAGGCTGTTTATATAGTTAATTTTACATGAAATTTGCACAGAACCATTTGATAGACCATTATGGCCAGAAACAGACGGGCCAAAAGCGCCGCCTTTGGCCAATCTGAGGGCACAGCATTCAGGGGATACACACCCCTGGATCAGGTTGAAGTTACGCTGTGGCCACAGCCCAAACCTGGCTCCTTGCCAGCGGTCTGTTGCAGACCTCAGCAGTGACCAGCTGTGGTCCATGCCAAATGGAGAGTGATCAGGGTGGGAGGCTGCTCTTTTTGCCCCATCTGCTCGAGGCCTAAGTGAATTAGAACACCTGTATAATAGGCTCTCTAAAAGAGGCTGCTAAAACATTAGCTGTGTGGAAGATCTTTAAAGTAAACAAGACCATGTACACTGCAGGACTTTATTTCCCCACATTGTATGAAAATCTGCCATTAAATCTTGTCATAGCATCAAGAAAACTCCATTATAGCAAAATAATTTAATGGGAATAGTGAGAAATCTGCTTGCAGAAATGTGTTCATTAATTTACACCAATCACAATGGTTGTCCACTCAGATGTAAGCCTTAACAAAGTTCACTGGAAGTTACAGGTAAGTGTGTGAAGAGCTGCAGCTGTAGGGGCACTGCTTTGGATAATGAACATCACTGCTACATGAACTGAAAACCTCTACCTCATGGCACTAGCCACAAGAAAAAGGAAAATATGAAATCAGAATTTAAATGGTCCAATTATTAGAAATAAGTAGACTTAAAAATAGAGGTTACTTTAATTTATGGACAGTTCTAACAAAAGCCCAAGCGCTAAGGATTCCTATTATCTCTGTAAAATTATCAATATTTTAGCAAGTTCTAATGAGGGCTAATTATTAAAAAAGCAATTCAAACACTTGTACAATAGGAATGCCAAATGTCCTACCATGTGTCCTTCAGCACGTGCTTTATTCTGCATGGCTTCTCGCTTCCGCTGCCAAAATTCCTCAACTTGTTTAGCTCTTTCTGCAGCTACCCATCCTTTTTGCCTGGGAACAAGAGTTTAATTTACTAATATGCCCTGATAATTATTAAAATAACCAAAAAGAAATGGAAGCAAAGAATTTGAAAATTTGAAAAACACCCCTATTTTAAGCTTTCACTAGACTGGGAATAAGGAATAACCAAACTTGATTGAGCTAAACAAATGTGTAGCACGTAAAGTGCAGAGATCTCCTTCTAGCCCTATTCATGTTATATGAATACACGAACAGACTGCAACATATCAGTCTGAAAAGAATCAGTCATTTGTCTGTTTTCACATTTTTTACTTTGTGAACCACCCTGGAGTGAAGCTTGCCTCAAAAGTCAGTACTAAAATTAAAAACAAAAGAGACCATCAAACACTCTAATACTGAATCATCAGAAAACACATAGAACTGTTTCATATTTCACATTCACCGTCTTTACACAAATGATATATTGATGTCTCTTACAACAAACATGAATAACAGAATTTCTTCCTTAAAGCAGCTGTATGTTTGTGAACCTTTATCTGAGTTTGCTAATAAACTAAACAGATGTGACAAAAACCTACACACAATGGATATGACTAAAATGTACCATCACTCCAACCTGTTTGCATTGGCTTGTCTAGACACCTCCTCTAATCTTTTCATTCTTTTTCTAATTGCATCAGCATCAGGTACATGTTGGTGCCCTGCAGGCCCATTAGGCACTCCAGCATGAACTCCAGGTGGAAGCCCTCTGAAAATAAATAGAGCAATTTTCATTACTTTTGCCTAGAATTATATGTTATTTACGTTTAATGAATACATACATACCTTTCAACAGGCTCTTGACCAGGTTTTTCTTTCAATTCAACATCTTTCCCCTCTGTTACTTTAATATTTTCCCTTTGTTGCTGTATCTGATCAAAAATAGCATGATAGTGTTCATATGGTCCTCGACCAGGCACCGGCGAAGAAGGCACAATAACTCCTCCACCACCCAAAAAATTAGCCTAAAAAATAAAAACAAAACATGTTTTCATGTTCTGTCAACAGGCACTATATTTAAGATAATACAAGTCTGATTTTTTTAAAAAAAACTTTACAATGTAAGAAGCCACATTTGCACTACAATGTGGTTGCTGATGGTACAAAGTAATTTGTGTTTGTTCACTTATCAGCAGTAGAAACCCATGTATTTATTCTTATTACACAGCTTCACTGAGAGAAATGCAAAAAATAGGGTGTTTTGTGGCACATGTAACATTACACATTAATGATCTTACTAGTTTCCATTTTAAGCAGGAGACAGAAATCTCAGAAAACAGAAAATCTCAGTATTTGCTCATACATGTTTCAACATCTGCTCCAGTAAAGAAATTTATCTATCCTAAAACATGCATCCATTTTACTGCGTATTTCAATAAATGTGTTTTGTCAGGAAAATGGCTTCACACTATAGAATTTGTTACTGAAATGTGCCTTCAATTCAATTGGCAATATTTATTCAGAGGTTTGTAATTTTCTTCCTTTTAAGCCGAGAAAGGATGACTTCTCCAAGGTTACCCAGCCAGTTCCCACACTTGAGTTGGATTTGAACCATGGTCTCCAGAAGTCCTAGTCCAACACTCAAACTACTTCACCACACTGACTCTCCTAACTGTGAAAAATTGTGCATAAATAACACATTTATATTCTGTTTCAAACACATATGCAGACTAGCCTTCTGCCTTACACTAATCACATTGAAGCAGTCTATTATTTAGTCCAAATTTATCTCTTTCTGTAAATCAAATGCTGAATATTTAAAGGGGAATATTCCACTGTCTCCTCTGTCATCCTGCACTCAACGCAAATCATAACTATGACCCTACTTAAGGGATCAAGCAACTTTTTTTATTTAACAAGCAACTGCTGATTACTAAGAGTTAGTACTTTACTTAAGTACCAATATATATCTGAATATATTAAGCAGCAGCTCCCAACCTTGATTTCACCACTTCCACCTGTGCTCAGCACATTCCTCCATCCTTGTTCCCTGGCTCTGTTAATTCGTTCCATCTACAAAGAGATAGAAATTAAAACTGGGTTATAAAAATTGTTAAAGCCTCTGTCAACTGAACTTCACAATTGAATCTTCTGAGTCAAGCGTTTTACCCTTTCCTTCTCAAGTCTTCGCATCTGCTCAGCTCTCATGAAACTTATCTGTAAAAATAAAGACCCTTTTGAAGGGATAGAACATCAAGCTACTCAGTAACTGCAGTAACCAAGGAATGACATTTTTAATTTACCTGTTCGCGCTGTCGTTTTTCCTTCTCGAAAGCATCTAGCCTTTTCTTTCTAGCAGCTTCCTGAAAACAAATATATCAAAACCATTATTTCACTAGGATGAGCTGAGGATGGTTAGGACTTTATGAGAGACAGACTCTGATTAACACATATATAAAGTAAGAAGAAATCTAGTAAAAGGAAATAAGGAGGAAAGGTTTGAAGGCTTTGTTTTGTATTTAAAAACTTTTAGTTTGGTTTCCTTTGTTTTCATGTTTTTATACCTCAAACATTTTCCTCCCTTCTTCAATTGGTTTCCCTTTCTTCACTGCAGTTGGAGGGGCCTAAATAAAGAGTGAAACTACAAATTAGCAAGAACATATCATATATGCTAGAAGGTAACTGAGAGTGCAGAATGACAGATATGGGAATACTCATTTATAAAGTTAACTTAGCAAACTTGAATAACCTTATACCCTCATCCTATGAATGTCTACTGAGAAATAAATCCCACTTTGTTCAATAAAGTTTCTTGACAGGAAACTGTCTGTAAAGGACTATAATTCTGCAGAGTAGTTATATATGTATGTTTATTTTTAAATGTTCTTCACTTCAATAGTATTTACTTCCAAGTAAATGCATACAGAAAAGTACTGTAGCCTTAATGGATTCTCAAGCCCACAAACAAAAATAACTGTTAAATATCCCCATCACCTATTTTATTGTCAACAATGTAGGGAAGAACAGAATATTAAGAGGAACCCAAGTTATTTGCAAACACAAAATGAAATATACATAAAGTATGTATGCTTGTACTGTGAACAGAATCTTTCCTTCTTCTGCTGTTCCATTATGAAAACATGCTGAAAAATGTATATCATTTTAATGCAAGATAATGTATGGCACAGCATATAATTCATAACAGGTATTAGGAATTTATATTTAGAAGACATACCATGAGAACACTCTCTTTGGAGTAACAATTTGCTATATAGAATGATTAGATTTCTCCTTCAGGCACATGGCTTTATTTAAAATATGACTTTTCCCAGCAATGGGACACTCAGTAGTTTTCAAAGAGACAACCATGTTAGTTTGTTTTAACATAATGTGGGAAAAAGGTGTATGTGTGTGGGGGGAGTAATCCAGCAGCACCTTTGAGACCAATTAGCTTCAAATGGGCTGCTGGATTAGTTTATTGCTCATTCCCCACTTTCCATTTTATGACATGATACCATGTTAAAATGCACAGTTTAGATGGTTCCATAAACCACTGTGAAGGACCCCAGATGAGTCTTGCTAATGCAGGAAGTTCCACACTCTGGATACCACAATAAAGAAGGCCATCACCCATGTCTCCGCTCTGGCAAGGAGATACAAAGCTCTTCCCCTGGCAATCTAGGTAAGATCACATGGTGTGCAATGATTTTTATGTTATTTCCTTTTATCTTGCCTTTCCTTCAAGGCATCTGAGGTAGCATATGCCTTTTAACCTCACAATAATCCCATGGGACAGATTATGTTAAGAGGGCATGACTGACTCAAATCCACCCAGTGAGCTTCTTAACCAAGTGAGACACATCTCCACAACTGTACACTAGAACAACTACAAATTTTAAAGTATCCATGCCCCAACCAATGAAATAAAATAAAATACATATGAGATTTGGCATTGGGATCCTAAACATTTGCTTGGGAAAGTGAAACAGGCTGCATCACTTCACATTTCCAGATGGTAAATCAATACTTCAGTCTCACTAATCTTCTGAAGCTTGCTGGGTGGCACATAATTTTAGGTTTCCTTTTCAGAGGTGTTTGCTCATGGAGTTTCCTGGGAATTGCTGGTTTTTGTGTTTCATACATAACTTGCCCACAAGATGGGATGAAAACACTATCAAACCCCCAAGCCTATTATGAGCCTTAATCTAGATATTGTTTCATACAACACCATATATACAGTCCAAGATTATGTACATTCTCATCTGGACCACAATGTGAGCAACACTGGACACCATGCATGTGAACAAGCTCCACAATGCAGTTGCAAAGGTAGTTGTGTGCTTTCTTTCCATTCATTCAAGGGAATCTGCAGATGTAACAATGTTCATGACAACAAAACCATAAAATATTTTCAGAAATTTTATATTTTTGCTTAATTACTAAATATTTTCTCACCTGTCTACATTTATTTAAAGGCTTCTCATAGAACTTTTTAGCTGCATCCCCAGATTTTTTTAGCATTAAAGGCACTCCATATTTAGCAGCAGGTTTTGTAATTTTCTGAGCAGGTGCAGCAGAGGCAAAGTTTTGTCCTTGAGCTGGTCTCTTTGCTATGTGTGAGAAAGAGGAAAAAAAATTAACTCCTTTGTACAACACTTTGGTAACAAACTTCATGATAGACAAGTGATATCAAAATAAAGGCTTGGCAAGCATTCTTGTAGCTGGATATTATGCAGAGTTAAGCACACTGATTACAATGTGCCCACATGAACAAATAACTTGGGGAAAGATTGACATGTTTTAATACAGGTGAACATACTGTTGTTCTCTCTTACTTTGACACAAAAGAGTAAAATGGAATACCCTTTCAACATGAAGAAGCCTACCCCCTAATGTCCAAAAACATTTCTCACCCATATACCCAGGAAGAATACTTTAGCAACTACCAGTTTGGATTTTTTTTGTCTTTTAAAATGCTTTAACTGCTGTTTAGAATTGATCAGAATAAAATATGAGACTTTTTCTAATGATTAGTTAAAACAGGAACTATAAATATGCTTATCGGTGAAGAAATATGCAACCACTGGTACATCCTGGATTCATGCAACAATCATGGTAGCATTTACAATAACATTTACATGTCTATACTGCTTAATAGTGAACTCAACACTCTTAAACAGCTTACAATCTGTAAGCCAATTGATCCCACGAAACTGGGTACTCATTTTACCAACCTATGAAAGGATGGAAGGCTGAGTTAACCTTGGAGCCCTTGGATCGAACTCACAATGTTGTGTCCACAGTACTGACATTTTACCAGTAAGCCACCAGGGCTCCTCCACTGATAGCTGAAATGGGCAGAAAAAATGCTTTGAACTGCATATTCTGATTAAAGTTTCATATGGAGAGAACACAAGTCACTGCTACTGCTAAATGTACATTGATCAGGTCAAAAAGATATTCAATTCTTATTCTTGTATCATAGTTTTTAGTTAATCAATGACTAGTATTGACTCTAGCTAAAGAAAATTTTTCATATATTACCAGGTCCAGCATGAGGTCCAAACTTCTGGAATACTTTATGGCTGAATTCTTCTGCAATAAGCTAAAAAAAACCAATTTCATGTTACAAAACAGAATTAAGCAGTCAATACAGATTACAAAAATAAGATTATTTATAGGGATAGGTTGTCCAGGTTAGGAAAAGAGCTGTTAACATTAACATCCAGCCTGACTTAGCATTAAAAAGCCATATTGTATGAGCCTTGCTACACATGGTGTTTCTGTTCAGTGTGATATCTGAATTAGTACTTAGGTGATGAATACCAAGTGCTGTATGCTATATTTAAGAGGAATGAACTGGCAAAACCATCTGTGTATTCCTTGCCTAAGAAAACCCTATAGTATTCATGCGTTGCCATAAGTCAGCAGGCTACATGAAGGCATGCACACACACAAACACATAAACATGTGAGAAGGGAGAGAGTGAAAGCTTGCTTCTCATTCTCCTCTGCATGTGTTATACTCCAAGGGCAACACTTTGAAGGAAACAGTTTTATCTGAGGTTTTGTTTGTGATTTGGAACTCAGGAAAATGATCAACAGTGAGGGTGGGATTAGCACACACAAATGTGTTCATACTGATATCTGCTGGAGGTTGGTTCCAGAACCCCTTGTGTATACTAAAATCCATGGATACTCAAGTCCCATTATATACAATGGCGTAGTAAAATGATGTCCCTTATATAAAATGGCAAAATCAGGCTTTGCTTTTTGGAATTATTAAAAATATCTATTTTCAAGTCATGGATGGTTGAATCAGTGGATGCAGAATATGTGGATATGGAGAGCTGACTGTGTCAGGATATATAGTCAATGTTAAAATGTTGAAATGTAAAGATGTGTGTCTGTATTTTTCCTTGCTGAGAAAATCTGCTTTCTGAGGCCAGATTCACAGTTATCAGCCACAGGTGTGTTTTAGTCTAAACAAGCTAGTTAACAAGCTGAAATTCTGTGAGAATGAGTTTTATTTACACGAAGGGATTTTCAATAACAAAGGATGTTTTGGGAATGGCAGTCACATGATGTAATATGGAAATTAGAGGTTGGCCTAACACACGTCATGAAACATCAACCAATCAGTCTGTAAAGGCTACACCCAAAGAGGTGGAGAGATGTGGGCTGGAAATTGTGATTCTGGAAAAATTCCTCACTTCTTTTAAACCTTTAAGCTAAATGGATTAACTAACAATATTTTGCTGATGCTGTTGCTTGACTAATTTTTCAAAATGTAGCAGTTAAAGTTTTGTTCCTGCTTAGCCATTCTGGCTAAAGTGAAAATGCTATTATTGTTATTATTATTGTTTTTGCTCATGCTGATTTTTGCAATAAAACAAGGAGCTTGCTGAAGCTGCCTGGGTTTTGGTGACTTGGCTTCATGGACTGTTTGCTGTACATCCATCATGATCACAATTCAACAGACTGTATGTGCATTGTTCACTGGGTATGAATCCCTAAAGAGAGTTGTAACACTTTATGGAACAGTTTGAAATTATATTTATATTTGAATGTGTGTATCAGGGGTTGGCAACCTACGGCCCATGGGCCGCCCCGGCCGTGCGAGGCCTTTGGACTGGCCCCAGCCTGGTCCTGCTGCAGCCGCGCACACTGCCCCCACATGAGTCACAGCCACCATTTTGTTTTCCAACGGCCACGACTCGCTTGCGCATGCACAGTACGGTGGAAGTACCGCGCATGCATGTGTGAGCATGCGCGCACATGCGTAGTACTTCCGACGTTCTGCGCATGCCTGAGCGATCGTGTGCACGCAGCGCCATTCCCCCCCGGCCCACAGAAGAGCTCCCGACCAGAGGACTGGCCCGAGGTAGGTAAAAGTTGCCTACCCCTGGTGTGTATCATTTCCAAGAGACATTGCTGCAGAGGATTCTAGTATAATTATGTAACACTTTAGTGTTATAGTATTCTACAGTAAAATATTGATAAGAAAATGGCTAAGTGCATACCTGTGGAGTTAGAAATTTGTCAATGCGTTTAACTATAAAAGTCTTCTCCAATATGGAGTTGACAGATGGTCTATCCCTAGGATTTCTTTTGAACAACTGAGATATCAGACTCCGGAGTTCATGTGAATAATGCACAGAAACAGGAGGAAATGATCCAGAGATTATCTTGAGTACCAGGTTCTTCATATTACCAGCTTCAAACTACAGAATAAAGACAAATTGTACATATCATAATTACTGTAATATGGAATGCTATACAACAGACAATGACATACGGAACTTGTAAAACCACAAAAATCAAAGTTATACTTAATCCAGACAGGTTCTCCATAATTAAATTAATCTGATTCTGCAATCAGAAGATTTAATCAATTTAAAATAATGAATTTGGACTCTAGAGACAATGACCACAACCAACAACCAACCACAAGTATCCCCTCAACACTTATCTTTCTTTCTTTCTTTCTGCTGTTTCCAACAGAAAACAGGTATGATGGTGGGATATAACCAAAGACAAGCAACAGCTGTATCTGGGAACTTGTCACATATATATGCTATAATCACAAGGTGTTTAATCTCAGCCACACTTTTATATAACAAATAAGATTAAATACACAGAAGTAGGTCCAGTATAGTTTTCTTTAAAAAAATGTATTAATAACTTTGCCAATTATTTTGAAATAAAAACCTGGGGAAGGCAAACTGCTATTACACCTGCAGATTTCTCACATACACACTACTAAAATAATATGATTTACAGGAGCACACATGCATAAAAGATGCAATACCTTTAAAGTTAAAATACATTATTATTGTGTCTAAAAATACTGTGTGTAGGCAACTGGAAAAAACAGATTCACTCATGAAGTATTTTCAGACTCCTACTTACTGCATGTTTCAGTGTACACATTTCATAGAGAACACAACCAAGAGCCCATATGTCACTAAACAAGAAACAGACACAGAACGTTAGTTTGAGCTGTTCCCTTGACACCCAGTAATTTATTCTGTCCCTGGAACTTAAGTTGGTTTGTTAAAATATTGGCCATCTTCCTAAATTCAGTTATGACAAAAATGTGAATGCATTTCCACTACTGTAATATCTGTCATATGAATAGTGTCTGACGTCAGAATTGACCTAAGATATTTTGCAGCCTGGGGGAAAAGGCAAGATGTTCACATTCCACTTATAGAAAGTCAGCTGAATCTTACTTCTAACTGGTGATGGGACAGCATTCCCCACTGCACTTGAGGGCAGCAAAGGTCTCAGGGTATAGAGCAGACTGCCTTGAACACAGTGGGGGCATCACCACCAGTAGCCTCTTGGTCATTCCCTAGTGGTGTAGGAGAGGCTGATAAAGTTGCCCCCTCCATAGTATACAAAGTCTATTGCTGTCTGAAGCAACTGATTCATTTTGCCTAGTGGTATGACCACCCCTGAATGAACTTGTCAGATCATGGAGTCTGCCACTGTTGAAATCTACAGGACACTGACTTGGCTGAGTAAGATCAAAAAACTAATGTAAACTTTATCTGCCTGCTTGTATCTTTTATTTTACTACTTCCCCAGCCAATTTTTCCCTCCACAAAGGAAAGAAGACAATTCTCCTTAGCATCATCTCCCAAATGCTGAAAGTGATTTTTGGAAGAACAGTAATCCCAACTGCTAGTTTAGAGGATTAGATGGGGTCAAGGCTAGCCCCATTATTAGGCAGACTGAAGTAGAGATTCATGGAAGCAGGTGACCCCTCCAGGGCCCCAATTTTATTTTCCAAAATTGGAAAATGCCCCCCAAAACATTTTTGTGCTAAAAAACACCTCTGGGGCTCAGGAAGACCCTAAAACATGGCAAGAGTGCAACATGTCCCCCGGAGCACATTTGGGAGAACTGGTTTTCTTGTTTTGTTGTTGTTTGCAGGAGCAAGGTCTCCTTGGATGCTAATGCAGCCTCTTAGCCTTCCACAGTTGCCCACTCCTGTATTAAAGGATGCCAAATTGTCCGTACTATAGTTCTGGCATACATAATACTTTTGCACTTTCTAATTCAAGTGTTATTTTGAATTGGGCCAGGGATGACAACATACTAGTCTGGCTGAAGGGAGCTATGAATTTAAATAGCCAAGAAGAGATGAACTATATTGTACATACCTCTTTAAGAGAAATATACCTGTACTACAGGTTGAGTATCTCTTATGCAAAATGCTTGGGAGCAGAAGTGTATTGGATTTTTTAAATTTTTGGAATACAGTGGGCCTGTTGTATCAGCAGATAGCCATCCGCAGATCAGTGCTCCTGTAGATTGCCCAATTGGTTAGTTGTCATTAACCAATGGTGGTGTATAGCCGTGGGTGTGCTGATGCAGCATGCACATGTCACTGGCCATTGACTAATATGGGCTTGAACTCCTGCATTTTTTCCCATCTGCAGACCATCCCGGAACTAAATCCCTGCAGTTGACAAGGGCTCCTTTAAGCCAATTTTAAGACATATTTCATATACATCTCATACACATAGTCTGAAGGTAATTTTATAAAATATTTTTAATAATTATAAGCATGAAACAAAGTTTATGTACATTGACCCATCAGAAACTACCACAGCCAATAATGATTTTTTAAATTGAATTTTAGAACATTTTGGATTTTGGGATAAGGGATACTCAACCTGTAGTTTTTGCTTTGTCCCCAGATATCTACCAACACAGGGAATAAATAAAGTCTCTGTGCTTTTCTTTACTTTCTATACAATGAAATAATGAAAGCACTGTATTTGGATAAACTAAGTATAATGAAAGATCACAAAACCTACATGCAATAAACATCAGTGGGAAAAAGGTATTACTAAAGCCTACCTTTTATTGTTGTAAGGCTTGTTCTCACAGATTTCTGGTGATAGGTAATATGGTGTTCCTATACAAGTTCGTGCAAGCTCAACTGTACTAAATAAAGAAGTGATAGTAATGATTTAAATCATTCCTTGTAGTATTAGAACTTGCGAAAGGGGGGGGGGGCTTGAATATTACCTGTTAAGAACTCTAGCTATTCCAAAGTCTCCCAACTGTATTGTTCCATCTTTGGTTAAAAATATATTCTAAGCGGGGAGGAGAAGAAAAGAAAAGCTCAGTACTATGTCAAACACATTCAATAAACAAACAACTAAGGGGCTACAACTGCACACCACAACCCCAAACCGGCGTTTTTCCGGCTCAAAAAGGAATGGCAAAGTGCCGCTCCTTTTTGGAATGGAAAAGAGGCTGTCCTTGCCACCACTGCAGCTTTTTCATGTTTCTTCAGCTCAGCATGTCTAAATGCTGTGCCGCAGAAATGACATGACACTGCCCACTGTCTGGTCGGGCGGGTGGCATGATACCAGCTTGGGGGTAGAGTGGGGGTGTGCAGTCGCCATGCCCCTAGTTCAGCCTCAAACCGGCTCTTACTGCCTGTCTGCTTTCCTCCTTAGCTATTTTAAGTTAATTTTAATTTAAAACCTGATTATTAGAGCTAAAAATTACTCTTAAGTAAATGCATACTAATATAGGGAAATAGTTCAACGTCAAAATTTTATCTTAGTATATAAAAAAGTACTACTTGAAGAATCAATACATAACTTTTACAAATATACCTTAGAGAGAATGTGTGGATAAACCATGCTACTTTGCTTTTTTTCTATCTAGACCAATCATCTTTCACCTCTATACCTATACGCAGTCCATTGCACAAATAGTCTTCCAGGTCATGACTTAAGATGCATTACTGCTTCTCAATGCAAAAAAGGCATTTAACAGAACTCCAGCTGCCAAATGAATATGCTTACTTGTAATATGCAATAAATTAGAATACTAAGACCTTAAAGTGCATTTACTCAAACATATATCACCAGCAGCATCAGTTAATTGCTTTAGATAACTCTCCACAAAGTACGCAAAAAAGAAAAGGAAAGAGGAGCATATGGGCCCAAAATTTAACGGAAGCTCATTTTTACAACATCGAACAGTACATTAGCATAAACCAGGGGTAGGCAACCTTTCCCCTTTAAGGGCCGAGGGACTTCAGCTCCCAAAAGCCTCAGCCATGTTGGCCAATAGTCCCATGTTGGCCAATAGCTCCTGGGATTCTGGGAGCTGAAGTCCCTCGGCCCTTAAAGGGGAAAGGTTGCCTACCCCTGGCATAAACCAACCCTTAAATTAGTACTCTTCAGCACTGGCATCCCTACCCCAGGGCACATGTATGTGACTTCCAGGGGGGTGGGGCTTCTGGGGCAGCACACCCTGCCCTCTCCCTCAGTGCCTGTGTCATCCTACTTATGAACAGGGTGATGTGGCGGCAGCAGCAAGGTGGAGGTGGCCACGGCCTTCTCCCTCAGTGCCGTGTGCCATCCTACTCATGGCAGCAGTAAGGGGTGCAGAAGGAGGCCCAACAGGTGCCAACCCTCTTCTGAGGAGTTATCTGGTGTGGGAAGCACCCCCTAGTGATGCCACTGCTCTTTAGACATCAGTCTATGGCAGGGGTAGGCAACCTTTCCCCTTTAAGGGCCGAGGGACTTCAGCTTCCAGAAGCCTCAGCCAGGTTGGCCAATAGTCCCATGTTGGCCAATAGCTCCTGGGATTCTGGGAGCTGAAGTCCCTCGGCCCTTAAAGGGGAAAGGTTGCCTACCCCTGGTCTATGGTATCAGTGGTAAAGCTAGACTTATGCCTGTTCATTAGAATACTAAGATTTAACAGACATTTCTGTCTAACTCACCTGTGACTTTATATCTCGATGCAAAATTTTTCTGTCATGTACATGTTTCAGTGCTAAACATATCTGAACAAACCAATCCATGATCTAAAAATAAGAAAAAGAAAGTTTTTGGCAGAAACCTGGATTTTCAGAATTTCTCTAGTGTTTGTGAGATGCAGTTTCTTGTAAGCTCCCTTCTGCCCCAATTATTGTGTTTTTCATCAGAGTACCTTGTAAATAAGAATGAAATGTTTTGGTACTACTGCATTATAGAATTGTCCCGCCACTGCAATTCAGATATGAAAAAGACACCATACATTAACAACACTATATATTATATTCATTAGAAAGAAAACTCTCTATATAAAAATAGTTCATTCCCCAGATTATTATATCATGTAAAATCCATTCTCATTTCGCCCTTACCATCCTGTTTTCCTTGTATTTAGATTTCAAGGATAGAGACTTTCTTACTGCTGAACTTTATTACCGTATTTTCCGGCGTATAAGACGACCCGGCATATAAGACGACCCCCCTTTTCCCAGTCAAAATATAGAGTTTTAGCACCTCTATCCCCCTTATCCTTATACCCGGCGTATAAGAAGACCCCCCCACTTTAACCACAGATTTTGCAGGTTAAAAAGTAGTCTTATACGCAGAAAAATAAGGTAGTCTAAAAGGCTTCCAAATGTGGTTTAGAACAAGGAAAATTGGTTCAACAAAATAAAGCAAGAATGGAGTTTGCAGAGTTTACACAGGATTTAAGTGGAAACTTTTTTGATAGAAAGTCACCTGCTAAGAGTTTACATGCTTTTTTAATTTAGTTTTGAATCTTGTTCAATCTTGTCTAAAGATGTATATAATTGTAAAACCCAACCAGTCATCATCATCATCATCAATCAACATGCTTGCCTTTCCATCTAGACAGTACTTAAAACAGTTGTTAATAAGACTGAGAAAACTGTTCCGATTTTTGGATCAGCCACTGCACAACTAAACATCTAAGTAAGTCTGCAATAAGTTTATAATGTTAGCTCCATGAAAGATTTAATAACTTGGGATATACGTGCTAGTACTTTCTTATGTGACTGACTAACAACCAAAGCAGTTAATATGTCCATACTGCATTTTTAGCCAAAAACACAACTGGGAAGTGACTAGGAATGACTTCTGGTTCCTACTTCCATTTCCTCTCAGCAATGTTTCAGTCTAAAAGGATGGAATAAGGAGTTGTGTGCAATCAGGTGGTGTTTTAAGGCCATTCCTCATGACAGTTTGGTTGATTTCGGGTGTGAATTTTTCTTTTCTTGAACAATTACTTTTGCAGAGAGAGACTCTGGGGGGACGTAAGGGCCTGCCAAAATGGGGTTGGGGCCTACATTCAGACTACAGATCACCTTTCCCCACCCTTTCCCTTGCTCTATGCTTCCTCCAGTAGTGGTCAGAGTATTGTTTATTTAAAGAGTGGAGTATAACTGGACAATTTGTTTGTGTTATTAAGTCTTGGGGTCATCAAAAGTTTGAAAGCATGAGTTCTTAATAAATAGTAGAATAATGAAGTGATCCTTTATGTCTGAGTATACCATTTTATTACCAAGTCATTTGGAGTCTGAAAGATTTCTTATTAATTTGAACACAAATGCAGAGTCTTGAATTAAATGGCACAGATGTAGATACTGGGGCCACTTCTAACTCAAATCTAAACAGAATTGCAATTTCTGGGAAAAGTCAGTCCCACTTCATTATATTTTCAAAACCAGCTGTCTTACTCCTCAACAGACACAAATCATTAGGTTCCCAAGCCTCTTCTCTACACCAGACCTGTGCTGCAGAGAATGGCAGGAGTTTAGCTATCCATTTCCAAGGTGCTCCAAATTCATTTTGGAAGCTCATTCAGAGCAAGCCCCAGCTCTCCTCACCAGCTCTAAGCTAGTGGGAGGGAGAGAAGAGACTGCTCCCTTCTCACATTTCAAGCATTCATGACATGCTGGAAACAGAATGGAAGTGGTAGGCCTCAAGGCCATTTTTGAGCCTGTAGCCAGAGACATGTAGAGGAATTGTCATTGTACTTCTGATATATTTCTAAAGCTCTCCAAGAGCTTCAGAAATAGGGGAGAGTTGACTCTTGTCCTTGCCATGCTGCATTTTTTGTACACTCAGATTGATACATAATTATCCTTCCTAGCTCAATAGTTGGGAAGAAGGATGGAAGTTATTTTTGCCAACTGCAGAGGGGTTGGCCTGGCAAATAGAACTATGGATCCCTTTGCCTGAATGTTCCACTTCAGAGGTGCTATACAATGCTAAGAACCACACACTTACCCCTTTGGAGAGGGACATGGTCTTCACAAAATTAAATTAAAACTAGCCACCATAATCAGCTAATCTCTTGATTCACAGATCACCATAGTGGATGTTTATAAAACATTAGAGCATCCAGCAGTATCAATCTCACAATCATTTACCTGGTCTTCAGAAAACAGGATACCTTTCTGGGCATTAATTTTTTTAAACAAATCTCCTCCTTCACAATAATCCATCACTATGTAGAGACAACCCCCTTCTGTAAAACACAAAACAAAACGAAAAGGAAACAATCTTGTGTGACAAATGGTCACTTACATTACCAGCTGAAACACAGTAGGCAATACCTTCTTTAGTTTCCAGTTATTAATTACAAAACTCAAACAGGAAAGACCTTAAATCTGCTTCTAAGCAACCATGTAAGAACTATGGTGTTAAATAAATACTGCCTAGAACCTAACAGCATCTGATGGTGTTCTTCTGTTATTTCTGATAACAGCAATAGCAGCTTCATTTATATACAACTTTATAACACACTAAGCAGTCTCTAAGTGGTTTACAGCTGTAAGCTAATTGCCCCAAATAAGCTGGGTACCCGTTTTAGTGATCTTGGAAGGATGCTAGGCTGAGTTGACCCTGAGCACCTGGCTGGGATTGAACTCACCACCTTGTGGTTTGTGAGTGAGTGGCTGTGGTACCGGCATTTAACCACTGCGTCAGCAGGGCTCCTAAATAATGTTGTGCTTAGACACACCTACATTTGGACTATGCCAAAGGAGGAACTCTAATGCTGTTTTATTTTATATGTATGTGTGTGTATGTTGATATAAATGGTATGATTCAACATAAAGAAACATTCAGAGTGAAATAAATGGAAAGGAAAGAAGAAAAAGATAACCATACATGTAAACATACATATATATACTGTATACACTTGTGTACAAGTCAACCTCATGTATAAGCTGAGGTAAGGTTTTAGGGCTAAAATCGTGGATTTTGATATGACCCATGGATAACTCGAGGGTAAACTTAGGGGCATCTAACAAAAGATCTAAAGAGGAAAACACTTTCCTCCAACTTTATCAATCTTTGGACCTCTCCTGGCTACCTAACACCACTTCCTTGGTGCTGGAGGAAAAGATTTTAACATCCAAAACACCAGGTATAAGATATAAGGAAACTAAATTTGAAGCAAATTTATTTTCTGATAACACCCACAAAATTGCTCTCTTTTATAAAACGCTCATAGAAATAGATATGGAAGAAGAAATAGTAAAAGAACAAATGGTTAAATGGGCGCAAGACCTAAAGCAAAACATAATGCTTGAGAGCTGGGAAAAGGTTTGGCTAAAAATATTAAAATATACAACCTGTTATAATCTAAAGGAAAATTACTACAAAATGCTATACAGGTGGCATTTAACACCTGATAAGATAGCAAGAATATATAAAAGCCGCTCCAACAAATGCTGGAAATGTAAGAAAGAAGTTGGTACTTATAGCCACATTCGGTGGTACTGTAAGGAGACAAAGAAATTCTGGAATAAGATACATAAAATGGTAGAAAATATCCTAAAGATTCAGTTTACTATGGACCCTAGATTATATTTACTAAATATATGCAAAAATGAGAAATTGAAACTCAAACATGGGAAACTTTTATTTTATACCACAACATGTGCTAGATTGACCTTTGCAGCAAAATGGAAAAAGGAAGATCTCCCTTCAGTGGAAGAATGGTTGCATAAATTGATAGAAATGATGGAGTTAGACAGAATTACCAACTCAATAAAGGGACAAGATTGGGAAAAAGGTAAAAAGATTTGGGATCCTATATTTGAATATTTGAATAATAAACTGTCTTAAGGCTAATAACAGTGGTAAAATTAAGGGATAAAAGATCTGTGGGGAAAATGTGTAAGGATCGAGAATATTGAGGTTAAGATTATTATTTCATGATAAGTG
>CM034708.1:61329744-61344805 GCA_020142125.1 Phrynosoma platyrhinos
ACCAGAGCTCTCTGACAGAGAAGGCTACATGTCTCACAGAACTACAGTTCCCAGTATTCCCTAGCATTGAACTGGGCAGTTAAAGTGGTCTCGAACTAGATTATTTCTGCGGTGTGTTTTGGATCAAAGTTTTAGAAAAGGCAGCCGTGGGAGCTTATCACACTGCTAAATAAAGCATTTTACCTGTCCTGAATTCACTCTTAATTCGGGCTGTAGCTGGACCCCGTCGCAGCGATTTTGCCGCTGGATCTGCCGCCCGCGTCCAGCCCAGGTCTGACCCTGGTCCGAGGAGCGGTCTGGCAGCCATTTATTTAAGCCAGAAAACTCATTTTGAAAAGAGGCGCACTGAGTGCCCCTGGGACCCGGGCTAGATGTGGCCAGTGGTTTTGAGTGCAAAATCGCTGCAATAGATGCTGCCCGAATTTGGGACAGATAAAATGTTTTATTTTAGTGGTGCAATAAGCTTCTTGGTTTCCCAAAAGCCAGAGAAGGAAATGATTTTTAAAAATTGTGCTACAGTGCTTAGAACAGCTGCAGGCTATGCTGGTTGGAGGATTCTGGGAATTATATTCAGTGGTGTAAAGTTACTTTTTTAGATTACAGCTGATAATAAATTTTCCTAGGCCTTTTTGGACTGCAGCACCTAGAATCCTCAAAAGTGACATGATACTCAGACCGTTCCTTAGCTTCCCATCTTCTTTCATATCCAGCCCCTATTTGTCCTTACATTTCAAGATATCCTTTTGTTCCACCCTGTTCTTCATTGTGTCCTTTCTGTCCAGAATTTCCTCCCTGACCATGTCTTTCAACTTTTAGTGTCCTCCTATTCAAAGTGATCTTTTCCCCATGGTATTTGAAGTACAATCAAGCCACCTGTATGCACAGATTCAATTGTCCACAGCATGAAAATATTAAAAAAACAAACCAAAAGCAAACCTTGATTTTGCCATTTTATATAAGAGATACTATTTTACTACACCGTTACATATAATAAAAACTTGAACATCCACAGATTTTGGTATTCCCAGGGCTGTATGGTTCCTGGAACCGAATTCCAATTGATATCAAGGGTGCACTGTATTCTTTTTAATTCTGGTTTCTAATAGAAATTGAACTTTAATAATATTTGCCTTTATTCTTCTTTTGTTATTCTCATATTTACTCTTCACCATCGCTTTCCCCTGACTCTTTTATTCTTACTTTTTCTAAAGCATACACTTATCAGATATATATAGAAATTATTATTATTATTATTATTATTATTATTATTATTATTATTATTATTATTATAGACAGTGGTCCCTTAGTAACTGAGTGGGTTTTGGTTCCAGTACCCACCATGGATATCAAAATCTGTGGATGACATTTGGTAAAATTTAAAGTAAAACAGTACATTTGTCAATATTTCAGAATCTTGATTTCACAAGAGCAGAATGTGGAAACACTCAGAATTCTTCTTCCAGCAGTTGAGAGTGTATAATGTTAAACATTGCTGGTGCAAAAGCTACATGATATTTTGAAACACTGAAAATCTGGAAATACCGTAACTAGCAGTTTGCATGGCATTAGGGGATGTTAATGGTGTGCACAAAATGAATATGCAGCGTTTGCTTCTGTCAATTTATTCTGTCTCTTCGCATCTTTTTCTAATTAGTAGTTTAACTTGTAAATTCTTCATTGATAAGGGGGGGGAGTGAGTGACAAAAAAAATAATACCTATTTTGTAAGTTGCTTAGGGTCCCAATTTCAGGGAAAAGGCAGGGTGTAGAGAGCGGGCAGGGTGTAGTGGTTTGAGTTTGGACTATGACTCAGGGGACCAGGGTTTGAATGCTGCTTGGCCATAGGAATGCCCTGGGTGACCCTGGGCAAATCACACACTCTCAGCCTCAGAGAATGGCAAACCATCTCAGATGAAACTTGCCAAGAAAACCTCATGATAGATTTGGCTTAGGGTCGCCATAAGTTGGAAAGACTTGAAGGCACACACCAACAAATAAATAAATAAACTGCTAATGCAAGTATTTACTTTTTAAAATATACTAATATCGCAATATCTGGGAAGTAAGATGGGACTATATATAAATGGTTATATTGAGATTTTAGAACACACAAACACATTTTATTTTTTAAAAAATCGGCCCACAAAAGTAGAGTAAAATATAATAGAGAAATATAATTGAAAACAAATTATTTGTTGTATTATTTGTAGCTTGTGTGCTACTTTGGGAGGCTTGTACATTAATGGTAGGCTAAAAATATTTTAAATAAATTAATTTTAAAGACATTGTTTCATAATCCTAGTGAATTTAGGAGGGAGTGTGGCTTGAAGATCCATGAACAAAAATGGCAATTCAGAGGAAGTGGTGTCCGTTCCAATGATAGGTTATGTATGTGGAGGATTTTCTCAGTACTCTTCTCGCTAGGTGTTCTGTTTTGCATTATAAACTGGGCCTTCATCCCATGAGGATAACTTGAGGAAATATTTGAGTGTCATAATTGTCAATTGTCTCTGTGTAATATGATCAGAATCTCATGGAAGTCTGGTTCCTATAAGCCCATCTTTTATTACAGGAAAGAAATTAAGAATTAAGTTAATCAACCTGTGATTCAATGTGATTATTTTGAAACCCCAACAAACTCAGTTTGCCTGAATAGACAAACCTTGGATTTCATTGTTAGTCTTATTCATAAGGAAAAGAGTGAAACAAAACTGAATCTTCTGTGTATACTTAACAAAAAACTACTACGTACTTATCTTGACAGACACTGAGACAATATGAATGTGGGATTGTTTAGGACAGGTCCTTCAATACCTACCAGTTTTCCCCTACAAATAATCCTCTCTACCCTTTTTCTCCCCTGGAAGGCTTGCATCTAGCTTAAACTTGTGTGTTTTGTTGATGGTGTGTATCTATCTACCTGCAAAGGAGACCTGGCTGGCAGAGAGAAGGTTAAGCACTACTTCCCACTTTTTGGCGAGTACAGGACTGGATTGTAAATGCTTCCAATTATCCTTCCCTTACGGATACATTCATTCATAATTTATAGTAATCTCCACTGCTAGTCATTGAAAAGACATGACGAATTTCCCTAATGGTTCTGCTATACTTTGAAAGGTCATATGACACTCAAAGCATGAGTTTTGATTTTGCACACATAGAACAGTTTACAGTAGGTGTGTAAGAATGAAACAAATTAAAGCATAAAGTAGGAGCACTGAGATACTATTTAGAGAATTTAATAGTATCACAAGTAAAACAGTTACCTTGGTGAGTAGTATTTAATGATTAAGATGAAGCAGTATGACATATACCGGTAACTCTAAATCACTGCTTGTTGCATGACTGAAAAAGTTAAAGTATTAATGCCAGTCTTAATCTAAAACATTATTTACATCAGTATTTCTAATTTCAATAGAACTTACTCCTACACCAGAATAATTAAGGCTTTTGTTGTGTTCCATATGTGTGTGTTTAGCTATTTTGGTATGTTCCATTTATTAATATTGTGGTTTTGTTTATTTTTATTATATGTAATCAATAACAGTTTTTAAAAGTTGTGCACTCTCTGCATCAAAGTAATGAAAATCCTGTGTTAGTGCACAAAAAGGCTGCATAATGTGACTTGCATATGTTTTTGTAAATTTTTTACAACTTTCCTATATTTGTACCACTTTTATTAAGAAGGGGGAGCAATGGCACAAGGGAAATTCAGGAGGAGCAAACCTTTCCTCTTACCAATATGTATCGTAGTTAGCTCTACCTTTGCTTTTGAAGATTGTTAGGCTCTTGCATTCCTGTCACTGAATGCCTGGTGACTTGATTTTAAATTAAGGCTTTAATATTTAGAATATCGAGCACAGCTGGCAATCCTTATTTTGTGTGTATACAATGCAACTGTGGAATTGAAGAATGCATTCATTCCTGGAGATTGTGACTACAAAATTGGCAGTTACAGAATGTTTGGAGAGGAATACAGAACATTTCTGCTTCGTTTTGCATTTGTGGTGGCAAAATATTGTTCAGTTCAGATTATTAACTATGGGGGGTTGCAGACTGCCAGAAATAGTGCAAATTGAGTCCACTTTTAGGGTTAGGGTTAGTGCTAGGGAATCATGGGAACTATATTTTATTGTGGCACCAGAGCTCTCTGACAGAGAAGGCTCAATGTCTCAGAAAAAAAACAATTCCCATGATTCCCTAGCACTAACCCTAACCCTAAAAGTGGACTCAATTTGCACTATTTCTGGCAGTCTGCAACCCCCCTATGTGTTCTTAAATGTGTCTACTCAAGAATAAATCCCACCGAGTTCAATAGAGATTGCTCCCAAATAGATCCAGAGGTTCCCAACCTTTAATCCAGATGCTTTGGTCTTCAGCTTCCAGAATTCCTGACTATTGGCCAAGTTTGCTGGGGCTTCTGGGAGTTGGAGTTCAAAAACTCCGAGAGCCAATGTTTGGGAACCACTAAGACAGACTATTATAGCATAACCTGTCTGTTGGGAAAAACAGACTACTTTAAGGTATTGTGCTGATCAAGGAAATCAAATGTAACAAAACTATAGGAGGGTCTCCAAATATATACAACACCTACTACACTTGGGTGGGGTCTTAGTCATAGGAAGTAAAGAGGTGAATATAAATATAATACTTCATACTAAATAAGAGAATTCTTAATTACCCATGTTAATAAACAATAACTGAAGCACATGTAGAATATAACCTAAAAAAAGTAAAGTAAAAAGTAAAGAAGTGAATATAAATATAACTAAATAAGAGAATTCTTAACTACCCAAGTTAATAAACAATAAGTGAAGCACATGTAGAATAAATAAAAATGACCTATAATTATATAGTAAACCTGTATGTAATTTGTAGAATAATGCAAAGACATCAAACAATAAACATAACATATCAACAAAATAAATCCATAAATATACGGATTAATGTTCATGATACAAACAAGTGTCATCTGAAAATTATTATTCATAATAAGTCTTTAAGCCTGGTGTTCTATAGCAAAAACAACCTTTAACAAATCTTCATAAACTGTGTCCCTTTAATAATAGGAATAAGAATCTGTAAGAGATTGCAATGAAAGGCTGTAACCATTACAAGGTTGTACAGTCCGCCCTCCCCATACAGGGACATGAGGTCATGTGGATGACAACCCCAGAGGGATAAAATGGTATCCGTGCCCATGGGAGCACGCTGCCATTAAAAACAGGACTTGAGGTCCTGAGTTTTTTTCTATACGTGGGGGGATCCGGAACTGATCCCCCGCGTATACAAAGGACCTACTGTAGTAGTAACCTCTTCAAAACATGTATCCTTTAATATTTGGAAAGCTGTAAGAGCTTGCATGAAAGATGTAAAAGTAATTTAGCTGAAAAGCTGTAGTATTAACAGAACTGCCTCCAGAACTATGAAGTCGTTTTGAAAAGAGCTTCATCAGTAATGACGGGCAGATCATGTTTTTCAATTATTATTTGTGGTATTTTCCAGACTCCCAAGAAGCTAGTTCATACAGAAATTGCACATAATGAGCAAATGGCAACACCAACAAATTGCAGCTTTTAATTTAAAAAGCTTTTGACTTAAGCAGAGGGGAACATACCGTATTTTCCGGCGTATAAGATGACTGGGCATATAAGACGACCCCCCACTTTTCCAGTTAAAATATAGAGTTTGGGAAGAGTATGACTTCCAAAACTGTTGTTGTTGTTGCTGTGCACCTTCAAGTCATTTCCAACTGATGATGACACTAAGGCAAACCCATCATGAACCTCCTTATACCCGGCGTATAAGACGACCCCCCCACTTTAACACCAGATTTTGCAGGTTAAAAAGTAGTCTTATACGCCAGAAAATAAGGTAGAATGATAAAATCTTGGGCGCTGGAAGGGGCTACAAGAGTCATCTAGTTCCTAGGTTCTCAAACAGTGGGGTTCAAGGCAGGCACTGACTTCAGGTACTCTCTCCAGTGAGGAGAGGTGCTCGCAATGCTTTTTCATGTAGACAACACCCTGATACTAGCAGAAAACCCCTCAGACCTGGAACAACTACTAAGGAAGATCAAGGAAGAAAATGCAAAGGCAGGACTACTGTTGAACATAAAGAAAACAAAAATAATGACCATGGATATTCTAAACAAATTCAACCTAGACAATGAAGAAATACAAGTAGTAAAAGAATTCTCATACCTGGGATCAAACATTGATAGAAAAGGGGGACTGCAGTCAGGAAATCAGAAGAAGATTAAGAATGAGGAGGGTGGCTATGAAAGAACACTAAACAGCATTTTAGAAAAGATTCTAAAATCCAAAAATATACAAGTGAACACACAAGTTAGAATCATACAAGCCATTGTCTTCCCTTTTGCAATGTATGGATGTGAAAGCTGGACAGTTAAGAAAGAAGATGGGAAGAAAGTCAACTCATTCAAGATGTGCTGGAGAAGAGTGATAAGGATCCTGCAGACAGCCAAAAAGACAAACAAATGAGTCCTGGAGCAGATCAAGCCTGAAATCTCCCTGGAAGCCAAGATGACCAAATTGAGGCTGTCGTACTTCAGACATATCATGAGAAGGCTCAACTCATTTGAAAAAAATAATGCTAGGGAAGTTGGAGGGAAGTAGAAAGAGAGGAAGGCTGCATGTTAGATGGATGGACTCTATTTGGCAGGTCATAGGTGTGAGTTTGCAGGAACTAAGCAGAGCAGTGGAGGACAGGGAGTCTTGGAGAAGTCTCATCTACAGGGTTGCCATGGGTCGAGATCAACTCAAGGGCAGTTAACAGCAACAACATTCAGTATTAGATTGTGTGATGGGTAGTGAGAGAAGAGAAATGTCAAGGTGTGTTGGGGAGACTGGGGCTTGGTGTCTGTGTGGTGACAGTTTGGGAGGGGGTTGGAGCAAACTCTTCTTCAACCATTTGCTGAAGCTGGCTGCAGTGCACATTCACAGAGCAGCTGGCTTTGATAAGCTGATGGCCTCTTCTGTGATTCCTGTCCTAACCATTTCTCCAGATGCATGCACTTTGGGAGAAATGGTAAGAGAAATTATTGGAGCAGTGGTCGCTTACCACCCCAACCATTTCTTCAGATGAATGTGCTTTGGGAGAAATGGTTGGAGCAATGTTTGCTTACCACCCCCTGCCATTTCTTCGGATTCATGTGCTTGTTTTCCCAACCATTTCTCCCAAAGCGCACAGCCTTTTCCGTGGCAAAGAGAAGAATCTCTCTTTACTGCCTGGCCGGTAGTTGCTGGTGGGAGTGGGCTGCTTCTGTCATTCTGCAGCCGTGAATGGGTCTGGCAAAGCTGCTGGTGAGGTGATAGAGTCGCTATGAAAGCGCTGATAACATTTGCAACTACCTCCCTTTGTGAAACTGGATTCTCAGCTCTGAGAGCTATGAAGGGAAAATGTTGATCGAGTTTCAAGGTCACCAAAGAACTGGGAGATGCTCTTTCAATTATCACTCCTCATTTTAGTAAAATTTGTGCTCAGAAACATGCACATGTATCGCATCAAGTATAAACATTATGTTGAGTTGGCGGATGAATTTATTGAAATAAAAATGTTCTACTTTGAACAAAGTTATTTCCTTATAAAATGCTTAAAAATGAATATACATAAATATGCAAACAAAAATATGCACACTCAAAAAACAAAATGTTTTTTTTAAAATGTAAAGCGGGACTTTCGGGGGGGGGGGAGAAGAAGTTTGAAAGCCACTGATCTAGTTCAGCCCCCTGACATAAGGGAATATACAATTACAGCACTCCTGAAAGATGCTTATTTAATCTATGTTTAAAGATCTCCAAACAGGGAGAGTCCACCACACTCTAAGGCAGTCTGTCCACTCACTGTTGAGCAGTTCTTACAGTAAAGACATACTTCCTAATGTTTAAATATTTCTTGTAATTTGAAGCCCTTGTTTTAGGTTCTAGTTTCTGGAGCAGGAGAAAACAAGCTTGCTCCATCTTCTTTATGACATCCCTTCAGGTAGTTAAAGGTGGCTGTCATGTCACCTTTAAGTTGAATCCAAAATAAATATACCTAGCTCCCTATGTCATTCCTCATAAGACTTGGTTTCCAGGCTTTTAATAATCCTGGTTTCCCTTTTCTGAAAACATTCTAGCTTGTCAATATCCTTATTGAACTTTTGTGCGCAGAGCTGGACACAATATTCCAAGTGAGGTCTGACTAAAGCAGACTATAGGTGACCCTCTGTTTTCACGGACTTGGAGTCTGCGGTCTTGCCTGTTCACAAGTGGAGAGGGATACAATGGACAAAATGGGGTGTGCACCGATGTGCCCTGCCATTCAAGCTAATGGGGCTTGAATATTGTTTTTTCCCCGTTTTTGTGCAGAGGGATCCGGAATGGATCCCCCATGAAAATGGAGGGGTGACTGTAGAGTGGCACCACCATCTCCCTTGATCTGGACACCATTGTAGCATAGGATTGTTTTCTGCAGTGCTCTTATTTAATCCTACAGTATCTTAATTAATTCAAATAATCTTAATCCAAAATAAAAAAAAATTATGAGCTATTACTGCCAGATGTAAAAATTACTCTTGTCATTCACACTTAAAATTCTTGATCCAAAAAACCGTTACCTTTATCGGCCAACCAAAATGCACAAAATGCATGTTGCAAACTTTCGAAGCTCCACTGACTTGTTCATCAGGCAAAGGTTGTAACAATCATACAGGAAGGGGAAAATGACAATGTTAGTTACAAGCCTGCATTTTGTCAAGATGTTGCTGTTCTCAGTTCAGGTGGTGTTGGAGGGACATACATGAAGACCAGGCCCTCCTCCTGGCCATGTGGTACTCCAGGACATTTTTAAAAGTTCTATTAGCAACAAGTATCTAGAGGGGGAAATCTCTTGAAAGGAAAATGGGAAAGGCTATTTTAATGCTCAGATTCAACACAAACCCTGTGTTTGTGTTGAAACAGTTGCTAGTGTTTGAATAATGCTGCTTATGGTATTTGCACATCCTCTGAGTTATCCTTGCAATGAAGTAAACTTTTTTATAATTGTTAAGATGAATTGTGTATATAGACAATACTTTGTAATTATGAGTTTCTTCTTTTTCAGCTTTTAAAAGCAGCTAAATGGAGTCTGAACAGCTGTTCCATAGAGGTTATTACCGAAATAGCTACAACAGCATAACTAGCGCAAGCAGTGATGAAGAACTTCTGGATGGAGCAGGTGTCATAATGGATTTTCAGACTTCTGAAGATGATAATTTGTTAGATGGTGATGCATGCATAGGTAAGTGAGTAAACTGTCATTTTTGGGGTGTGTGTCTTTTTCTCCCTATACATGTACATGCTGAGAGACTATGCATTAGGTTGCACATATGATGTGATATTGCTGAAGGTCTCTTTTAGATCATGAACATAATTAAATATTAGTGTCTTAGTTCAGATACTGTGGCCAAAAACTTGAGTTAGAATTTGGAGCCATGTTTTGGGGTCATGTGCTCCAATTTTCCTCTTACTTCCTAGTTCTGATTATCACTATAGTTTTCTATGTAATATACATATTGTATAAACTATGTTTATAAAAAACTATAGTTAGCCACCATAGCAGAACTGAGAAGAATTATTTGTGTTGGTTTTTCATTTCTGGTTTGGAGACAAACCATAGAACCATAAAGTTGGAAGAGACAACCTGCTATGCAGGAACACAAAGCACTCCCAACAGATGGCCGTCCAGCCACTCTTTAAAAACCTCCAAAGAAGGAGACTCCACCACCATGTTTTGTGGTAACTAGACTAACATCTGAAACTGTGTAATGTAGATCAGTGTACATCAGTGTAGTTATGCTGGATCCCATGGCCATGTAGCAATACTTTGAGTTTGCCCACTTCAGAGTGGTTGATTAGCTCCATACCCACGAAGTCAGAAGAGAGACAGAAGTGTGTGTATGTGTTTGTGGAACAATTGGGTATGCTGGGGACAGCACTCATGTATTTGGAAAGAGCATAACTCTTTATGCAACTATTTTTACACAATTGGAGTGCCCTAATCAGATTCTGGGCATAATTTGTCCAGTTTAGACATAGCTGTATATAATCAAGAACCAGGAAGTGTGAAATGTTGGGAAGAGGAAACATGCAGGGCAGAAGGGACTGTACAAGCATAAGCCATAATTCTGGCAATAAAACTATTGTGTTGTAATGTATGTTGGGCAATAATACGATAGGTAGCTGCAATATGCTGATTTTCCTCACCTATCCTGAATATACAAAATGTAATCTTCAAATGAATCTAAGTTTTGAAAAAGAAGATCATTTTGAGACTTTGTATATTACTTACTGTATATACTCATGTATGTTTAGAAATTTTAGTCAAAAAATTGACCCAGAAAACCTGGGTTGACTTATCTACAGATCAATATAAGTACTGTACTTTAACTCTTATTAAAAAAGGGATCAACCCCTAGTGAAAGATGAGAGCTTAATCCCTCATTGGAGCACCTGAAAGAAGCACCAACCCCCTTTACTCTTTTATCAATTCATCTTTTAGGGTGAGCACAAACAGTTGCACCTGGCAGAGTTTCGTAAGTTCTTTGGCATTGTTTTTCTTTGCTTCATCTTTTACATCCTTTGTTACATGCCCCTAAGTTTTACCCTTAACCTATCCATGGGTCATATAAAAAATCCATAATGTTGGCTCCAAAAACCTGACCTCAACTTGTACATGAGGTAGACTTATAGTCGAGTATATGTGGTAGATTTTGCAAGTGTTATTATGTCTTTATAAATAAATGTGTTTGAATGATCATTATTATACTTGTAGGCTTTCCACAAATATTACTGAAAACATATAGTTCTTAAATTAGAATGCTAATTTTGATACCTTCAACTATTATGAAACAAATAGCACTGCGTCATTCTGTAGTAGCTTAGAGTTCATTACTTGAAGAAATTCTTCATTTGAAATCTCTCAATATTTCATTTCCATTGCATTATTCTTGGTCTCTGTGGCTACAACTGTGCTGTGTGCACTTGGACGTCAGCTTTGTAGAAACTACTGTGTTCTTGCCAACCATGGATTATTCTGAATAAGCCTGAGATGGGCAGCAATTATTTTCTCCCTACCACAGTGCAGTCGAAAACACAACATCTTTCTCACAAAATTTCATTTCAAGTATTTTGTATGGTTCTTGCTTTTCTGAACTGATTTTCTAAAAAAGAGAGGTCCCTGCAGTTCTTCAGGTGTTGCTGATTTAGCTTAATGGCAAACTGCATTCCACAACTGATAAATGTACAGATTGTACTTGACAATATTTAATGAGAAGATCAGTAAGAAAGAAACAATAACTCTTGAAGTAACTAGACAAGTCATGGATGAATTAGAGCAGGGGTAGGCAACCTAAGGCCCGGGGGCCGGATGCGATCCCCCCGAGGCCTTTGGACCGGCCCCAGGCCGGTCCTGCCGCCGCCGCCCGCCATGATGATATTGATTATTGTTGTTATTACTTGTTCTTGGGGTTTTCTTGGCAAAATCTCCACAGGGGTTTTGCCATGGCTTTTCTGGGGCTGAGAGTGTGTGCATGCATATTTTTTAATTTTTTAATTTTTAAAAAATATATATTTTTATTTTTATTTCTATTTATTTATTTATTTTTGGTGCTTCGGCCCCCCCCCAATTGTCTGAGGAACAGCAACCCGGCCCCTGGCTCAAAAAGGTTGCCTACCCCTGAATTAGAGGAATAAAATGTACCAGTTCTTATTGAGCCTTAATAAGAAAGGCTAAAATGTGTGAAATGTAAGGATAAAATGTTTGTGTTAATTGTTAGAGTGTTAGATTAGAGTGGGATGAATGAGTCCAAGCAAACAATACACATCCTTTTAGGCTTATTTAATCAGTTATAGAAATCTGAGCCTATTTGCTCAAATTAACGGAGGATCATGAAGCCCTCTCCCAGAAGTTTATGCAGACAATAGAGTTGACAAATTCTAATGCTATAATTGTTTGATTTCCTGGAACAGAGCTGCATAACCAGTGATTGGGATTCTTAGGACCATGGAAAGAGTTCAGGCTATTGAGTTTATCAGGGTGAGTGATAGAAAAAGCAAGAAGTAATAGAAGACATAGAAAAGTCCAGAAAATAGGTCTGATTTTGTGTTCATCAAATCTCTCTTGAAAATATTTTTTTAAACAGTTTCATCTAGCCTTTTCAGATTGTTGCGTGAACCTCTATCAATCCTTGTATTTTCTGTAAGAAAAGGAGCAGTGTTCCTCATGCATTTTGGAAAGAGAAGCAGTAGTTTTGATCTAACTCTATAGCTTCTTTGCAAAGACATAGTGCTGGACTTCTATGTGTTCCTGTGTGTATAAATTGCTTCTTTTGCTTTTCTTTCCAGCATGGTTGCTGTGCAAAGTGAAACAAACTTACTTTGCTCCTCACACACTTTATTTTCTTTTTGGTCCATGTCCAGGAATTTTGGACAGGTATACAACCTTATAAATATATGCCAAAACAGAATTAAGTAAGGAAAAAAAGAAAACACCACCAAGCCCTACTCTTCTGTGGATTAACTCTCTCTGTGTGTGTGTGTGTGTGTAGTGCTTCAAATTACACATTGCACCTCAGTGCTTCGTGTGTGGGTCATTTCATGTTTCATATTTTTTGTGCTAGGTGTGGGGGAAGGACAAAGTGCTCTGCAGGTTTACAGCTGAGATGTATGTGATATGAGCTAATGCCAGTTCCTGATGAGACTGTCAGAAAAAGCTTGTTCATGGTCTATGTTGTGCTCTGCTTATGGGGAAACAATCGTATGTACATGGTAATGTTATAAAGAAGAAAAGCTTGGTCAAGTTTATTCTGACTGCATATAGGGAATATAAATGAAATAAATAGCAGTCAATTTTTATTGATAAAGCTATATTTCACCCCAACTCCCCAAACTATAAAGAGGCCTTGAAAGTTACAAACCTGTTTTAGTCCATATTTTTTTTTTAAAAAAGATGCAGACAATAGACTTGACAAATTCTAATGCTTGTTAACTACAGATATAATTTGCAGATCATGTGACTCCAACTCAGATTTAGAATTTCTCTCACGTAGCTGGTTTTCATCAACCAATTAGTCACTTATTACAAAAAATTAACTTGGTTCAAATGAACCTTCTTAGGGCATGATATGGTGATATTGAGCATATGTCTGTACTTAACAAATCCAACAGAAGAGAAACTCATAACCAATTTAAAATAAAATAAAAAGCTTAGTATCTATCTATCTTTCCATCTATGCATTCCCGGGAAGTTTTAAAAATAAGATGGAAATACAGTTGTCCTTCCCCGTTCGTAAAGTTTGGGTCCATGGTCTTGCTCTTTGTGGGAGGGACAAACAGCTATAGATAAAATGGCGGTGCAGCTCTGCATCCACACTATGGGTGCACATGCCATTATTTTCAATGGGGCTCGAATATTTGTGAGCTACCATTTTCACGGGTGGTTCTGGCATGGATCCCCCACAAATTGCGAAGGGCAACTATTGATGGCTTAGAAGTGCATGAGGAATTAATTGAACAAGATCTCTATGTTATATAAAATCATAAATGGCTTTCAATAATGTGAAAAACATTTATCTGCTATATATCGTAAGGCATTTCAGGCTTGTGAAAGATGAAATAGTTCTTTATACAATGTAAATCTGTCATGGAGGAAAGTAGAAGACTACACTCCATATCCACAGTCCTCCATATCCATGGATTTTTAATCCATGGATTCTACCATCCATGGCTTGAAATTATATATATGTATGTGTACACACACACACACACACACACACCCCAAAACACAAACCTTGATTTTGCTGTTTTATATAAGAGACACCATTTTACTATGCCATTGTATTTAATGACACTGGATCATCCATGGATTTTGTTATCCATTGGGGGAGGGGAGGTCCTGGAACGAAACCCCAGCAGATATCAAGGCTCCACTGTATGAAGTAAATCCTAAGATGTGAAATGATATCCTGGTACAAGCCACTTCCATTGATTCACTATTTTACATTGTAAGAGAAGGGAAAATCAAACAAACATTTAACCTCATGTAAAATTCTGGTTGAACAAGTTTTTTCTGAATCAGCATTTCCACAGAGCATTCCTTTCTTGCTGCATTCAGCCTGTTCCATGGCATATCCAAAACCATAAGGAGTAGTATGAGCAGACCTGTGCTATTTGTAACTCCTCTCCCCAAAATCTAAATGTAATCCACAATAATTTATTGTGGCTTGCTATATCTGCTTGTCCATCCTCTGTTTCTGAAGTTTTTGGGAAGGCAAACAAAGAAAAATATTTATTTAGACTAGGGGAAGGACTGAACAAGGTTTTAGCTATATGCAAGGGCACTGTACAAGGTTGGCAGACCATGTTCAGTTGTGACAGAATGGTCTTCAGTGTCATCTGGAAAGTTGCTATCATAAGCTGGAAAGGAGAGAACCAATTTCACACATAATGCTACATAATGGCTTAGTACTGCATGCAAGACCTTTGGTTATGTGATGTGGGGAGCTGGCTGTTATTTTTTTCCGAATGTGCCAGGGACTAGCACCATATTTGCATTCCTTGGCTGTAGGTGTTTCCTTCTTTTCTGGAAACTCACTAGGGACTGATAGCCAATGGCTCAGAGACTGGTACAGTCCAAGGATCAGCATTTTGAGTAGCACTGTTCTAAATAACTAGTTTTGAGAAACCAGCCTTGTGAAACGAAACTCCCTTGAACTCCTGGCTGAGCAGGAAGAGGGAAAAGTTCAGGTTTATTCTCACTGGACTATATCATGGTTGATGAGCAAAGCAGACAAAGGTAAACTGTGGTGTGTAACTATATGTAGAAATACCTTCCCTTCATTGCTTTTGATAATACTTCTTTATCTGATTCTTTCTCTTTCTTCTTCTGCATCTGTTCCTTCACTTTGCTACCTCCAGTGTTATGAATTTACTCTTGTTTCTGGATATGGCTAAAGTGGATCTGTCCACCATCTTATCACAGACTATTAACTATAATACATATTCTGTTTGCAACAAAAAAAG
>CM034708.1:61344889-61355124 GCA_020142125.1 Phrynosoma platyrhinos
GGGGGGGGGGATATACCCTGGTTATTGAGTCTTGGCTAGATCATGATGTTCTTCTTAGGTTGAGCCTGAAACACACTTTTATAATTCACTCCTGTTGTTGGCAGAAGTTAATTTTCCGTCTTGTTTATTGAGAGAAGCTAATAGTTCAGTTCTATACAGGTTTACTCACTGAGTTGATTGTGACTTAATCCTGGGTTAAATAGGTCCAGAACCAAAATGTCATGCCTGTATTATTTTCTCATTAGACTGTTAGAAATTATCTACCCCACCCCACCCACATAGCAAAGGAATACATATCAAAGAGAGTGTTTTGTGTTGTCTTACTGTAACAATTCTAATTGATTACCAAACTACTGATATTATTCAGGCAGCATACTAAACTTTGGTTAAAGAATTTTAGATATATTTTGGCATTTGTTTTTAAAAATACAAATCGTCTGTGGTTGGCTACAAAACTAGATCACTTTATTTTAATTTGCTAGCCAAACAAGTGTGTGGTTTGTCAATTAAAAAAATCATGATTTCGTGAGAGTTCCCAGACTATGCTTTATAATATTGTTTGGTTTGGAATGGCAAACAATGGTCACCCTACCCCATTCTGTGAAAATTATCAAGGTTATGACAAGGTTATCAAGTCACGTTAAGACTACCTGATCTGTATCTTGAAACTAGCTAAAATTTAGGTGTTAAGGTTGTTTACGCTTCCAAAACACAATTTGGAATGGTGTCTGAGTTCTGTCATTTAAAAATGGTACTTCACAGTTTTTTGTGGGTTTTTCAGGCTGTGTGGCCATGTTCTAGAAGAGTTTTTTTCTGATGTTTTGCTAGCATCTGTGTCTGGCATCTTAGGGCCTTTGCAGACTGCCAGAAATAGTGCAAATTGAGTCCACTTTAAGGGTTAGGGTTAGGGAATTATGGGAACTGTATTTTATTGTGGCACCAGAGCTGACAGAGAAGGCTCAGTGTCGCAGAACAAAACCAATTCCCATGATTCCCTAGCACTAACCCTAACCCTTAAAGTGGACTCAATTTGCACTATTTCTGGCAGTCTTCAAAGGCCTATAGTTCACTTTCTGGTTTTATGTGTGTGTGTGTGATTTATTTTATTTATTTCCCATATTTCTCCCAGAATAGGGCTCCAGGTGGATGTCACAGAGTATCACTGATACCATTGTCACATGTATAGGAAGCCCCTACCTATCTGACAGGTTAGGGACTGCAGCACTGTCAGAAACTTTAACTGGACTGCATCCACACTGCAGAAATAATCCAGGTTGACAACTCTTTAACTACCATGACTCAATATTATGGAATTCTGGGATTTGTAATCTTGTGAGATATTTAGCCTTCTCTGTCAGAGAGCTTTGGTGCCACAACAAACTAGAAATCCCAGAATTTCATAGCATTGAGTCATGGCAGTGAAAGTGTTAAACTGAATTTTTATTTAGTTTAAATAAAACTAAATCTAGTGCGGATGCAGCCTTGGTCAAAAAGCAGAATCCATATAAGAAACATGAGGGAATTATGGTGGCTTGCTTGGGACTGCTTGTGCAAACCCATGCACACATCACTAGCAAAGTCTGCTAGTCACCTTGGTGCTCCCTCCCCCCAGCTCTTTTCAAGCAGCACTTGCGTGCATGGTCAATCCCAAACAAGCTTCCATAGATAGGCTAGAACAGGGGTAGGCAACTTTTACCTACCTGGGGCCGATCCGCTGGTCCGAAGCTCTTCCGCGGGCTGAGGGGAGGGGGAAATGGCGCTGCGCATGCTCGCTCGTGCATGTGCACTACTCCGGTGCATGCACGAACGAGTCGCGGCTGCCATTTTGGAAAACAAAATGGTGGCCGCAACTCGCGCCGGGGGGCAGCAGCACGTGGCGGCAGGACCAGGCTGGGGCTGGGGCTGGTCCAAAAGCCTCGCAGGGCCAAGGCCGGCCCCCGGGCCATAGGTTGCCGACCGCTGGGCTAGAAGAACTGATGAAAGAGCAGACTTCTTGTCAGATTAATGGAATTTATCCTTAATTTGAAAGTGCCAAAAAAGGAAGTTGCCAGATAATGGACTATTGGGGGGTGGAGGCTTTCTGTATCATCAATATGTATCTTTCAATGTTCAGTCTAGACAGTTCATTTTTATATGTAATCTGGTACCTTTGTATAAATTATGCATTTTCTATTTTCTAATTATTATACATATTTATATGCAACTATACATAAAACATGCCACAGATGGAGGGAGCACTAGGGATGTGTGAACTGCACTGGGTGACACCCCAGGGGGTGTACACCCAGAAGGACTGGCACATCTACTGGGCTACTGAGAAAGGGCATCACCTCCCTTTGCCACTTGCTCAGCAGCCACAGCAGCCCCTAAGTGGGCCCTCCAGAGGTTGCAGTACTGTCCCCCTCAGCAGTGGCAGCTACTGGAGGGCTAGTATCTTCAGAGTGTGGCACAGGTACTCTCCCAGCATCTGAGCTAGATTCTGGAGGTGTTTGCTGGTGGGCGTTGCCTTCAGAGTCAGATGTGACTGCTGGGTGAACAGCCATGACAATCCCTGAATGGATGCTCCCGAGAGTGCAGCACTGCCCCCCTCAGCAGTGGTCTGGTGGCTGGCTGCAGAGGAAGGGAGGACAGAGCAGTCCCCTGCCCCAGCACAAGGTGACATCAACCATAGTGGCACCACTGGCCACAGGGCTAAAGAGCATAAAAACCCTCACAAATAAACTCAATAAAATGAAAACCAGAAAAAAGAGAAAAACAACTACATACATTTTCCAGACCATCATTAAGGGAAGCTGCATATAAAGTACTGTGAAATAATTCTGTTTGGAGATTATGAAACATGAACTACTGAAGCCAGCATGTCTCAGTCCTGGAATTACCATAGCTGCCATACCGGTTGAAATGGATAAATGGTTGGCCAAGTCACTGAGTCCCTATAGGTCTCCAGTTACAAAGATGGATCCAGAAGCACACCTATGCTAAGCACCTAATTCTGTGAGGGGACAGCTTTGTTTAGAACAGCAAATTATCCTTTAACTGGGAACTATTCATTCACAGAGCCTCTGTATCATTTAGGATTTAGTTCATTGCCATTATCCAACTCACCATTCTGTTTATTTATTGATCCAGAGCCTGCCCATCCATACCTGCTCCAGACATTATGGAGAAATAGAGCTGTATCTCTAGTATACAGATGAGACTTGGCTTCATTTCTTCAGACTGCTCCCCAGTGACTTCATGTAGACATTAAAGAGTATGCAGCAACATGTATAAATGTCTGGGGGTTAGAAGGACTTCCCAAAGGCCTGGGTGCTGCATGATGGAGTGAGCTCCCATCACTAGTCCCAGCCTCTGCCAACCTAGCTGTTTGAAAGCATGCAAATGCAAGTTGATAAATAGGTACCACTTCTCAGTGGGAAGGTAAACAGCGTTCTATGCAATCATGCTGTCCACATGATCACAGAGTAGTCTCTGACAATGCTGGCTCTTCGGCTTAGTAATGGAGATGAGCACTGCCCTATGGTCGGACACGACTTGACAACCTTGTCAACAGGGAATACCTTTACCTTTACCTTGGAACAATTACTGAAGTATAGTACCTCCAGCTTCATCCTACAAAGCTATTATTGGAGTATACTATGGCCAGTGGTATCAAGAGGTACCGAGAGATCAGGGAGAAGGCACACCACATGCTTCTTGTCCCTTTCTCAATGAAGGCCATCCACAAGAGTGACCAAGTTTGGTTCAGTCCTGTATCCAAGAATGCATCTAAGTATCCTCCAAAAATATAAGCAATTGCCCTAAAACATTTCCTAAAAATGGAATGTTGGTGTCAGTACAGTCGTCCCTCCACATTCGCTGGGGTTAGGGGCACAGGACCCAGTGAATGTGGAAAAACCGCAAATAACAAAAACACTATGTTTTTAACTGAGAGAACACTCTGTAGGAATCTCTAGGTCCTCCAGTGCAACTCTGGGGTCAACATCTGCCAGCCATTGACCCCAGAATTGCACTGGAGGAGCTACAAATGTCCAGCAAAGTGTTCTCTCTAGGAATCTCTAGGTCCTTCAGTGTGACTTTCGGTTAAAGTTGACCATAGAGTTGCGCTGGAGGACCTAGATATTCCGAGAGAGAACATATTAATAAAATCCGTGAATAATCAAATCCGCAAAAGTCAAAGCCATCAATGTGGAGGGACGAGTATAGTTGCTACACACCATTGACTCCAGTATGGGCTTTTCATAGTAGTCATACTACTGCTTCTTTCAAAACAGGGAAGGAGCAGTAAGCATACTATGGAACTATCTGGTCAGGTAGATTACACAAAATGAGAGCAACAGGGATTAGGAAGGCATATGGTTGTAATGCTGCGATCACCTTGTTCAGGTCAGCTGAAATCAGTGCTATACAGGAATGGGAATAACACTAAATATCTCACTGGTATCATAGCCCATTTTGACAGGTGAAAGTTACTACTATGAATATTATATTATGGCATCGATACAATTTTATTAAAAGCAGAAAGATTCAGAAAGTACGAACAGTAGTAGCTATTGTAGGATGAATATTTGTGTGTCTTGATTTTAGACTGCTGGTCTCTGGGAATGAAACAACATGTACAACATTGTATACATAGCCTCTGCCTTTGTACTGCTGATTTGATTATGTTTTTGGCCTCTCCTTCCTTGATGCAGTAACAGAAATACTTGCCCTTTCAAAATGAATAATTAGGCTAATTAATGAAATTGTGTTTGTCATTTTGCTCAGTCTTCTATGTACTTTGGAGGTCTTTCATCTTCTATAAGATCCTTTCTTGAATTCCTTCCCTTTTTCCCTGATGTTCTTCTCCATCTCCCTCCCCCCCCGCTCCTTTTTTTGTTTGTTTGTTTGATCACTGTAAATTCTTCTGAATCTTAAAACTGTGGAGGGAGAAATTGTGCATAACGTGTAGATGGCATATAATCGCTGTTCATCTTTTGGTATCAGACACCCACTAAGTAGCAACTGTGTGTGGGAGACTAGTATGTAGTGCAATCCTGTTTATATTTATTTGTAAGTAAAGCTTGCTGATTTCTGTGGAATTTGTAAGTGTGCCTTGGATTACACCTTTCATGATGTTTTTATGTCAGTTGAGTGAGTGCAAATGATGTATCAGACTCACTGAACGGTACTGAATTATTATTATTAGTATTATTAGTATTATTACTTAGATGACAGATTCTTCTTTCCCTTCTTTTGGAGTCAGTGTTTCCTCTTGCTAACCCATTTAATTATTTGTGTTTTTATTACAATTTATTTTAGTCTGTACATATGTATTTAAGTTAAGCACTGTGATTCAATAGGTGAGTCTGTTTGTCAGCCTCTTTTACAAGACGGAAATATAAACATTTTGATTTTTGTCAAGATCTCAAGGGCAGACAGACATGCTGATACTGATTGTTTGAGTTGGCCAGTGTAGTTTGCTTTAGCGTATATGCTCTTAAACCAGTTCTGCTTCTGTTCTGCTTCAGGCTTAGTCACCTTCAGATGTAGCAAGCTTTATAGATTAAGGCTGCTGTTCCACCTTTAAACACTCCTCGGTTGTAGCCACTAGCAACCGGGCTGCAATAATTTCCCTTTGATGACATCATCGATTGTGGGAGAACCGAGTTGCTGCAACAAGCCAGCACACACTCCAAATCCTGATCGAATGAATATGGCAGCTTCCCAGCCTGCTGTTGTTCTACAAGAAATGGCTCGGTTGTTCTGATCTTACAAAGGCTCCTTTTGTTTCTTAACGCTAATGGAAATATCTTCAGATCCTTATTTGCCATATGATGGGGGAGGAGACGACATTCCGCTGAGAGAGTTGCATAAAAGAGGTATCGCAAATTTATGTTGTGGTTTAGTTCCTTGTGTGTCTTCATCTGTGTGTGGCAGGTTGCTTTCAGATTCAGAGGAGAAGTTCTTAATTGCTTTTTAAAATGCTGTCCTTTTTGTTGTTTTTTGCCAAGCCCTTCTAGTATGTATTATGCCACAAAAGAATCTAGGCTGTGCTGGCTTACTAGCAGGTTTTAAAAATTATTATTAAATTAGCAGATTAGTTCTGCTTCAGATCACATCAGCTAGTGACTCCATCTTCAGAATCTGTCATTCTTGTAAACGAAAACAAACCCCAACTATTCCCTTTTACGTAAATCCTAAATAAATTAGCCCATAGTAATGGCTGCCTATTGCAAAATAGATGAGTCAATCAAGGAAGCTGTTTCCTTTCTTCAGCAAACTTAAAGGGAATGCTGCTTGTGCTAGGCTTTGAAGTTTCTGTACGTGCTTTTAGAGTTAACTCCTTCTTGGTATTCTAGAAGCTTGGTGCAATATGAATTTACTGCATGATTCAACACAGCCATTTTTAATCTAAAAATACAGAGGTTGTATACAGAGGGTTTATTCTCATTCATTTTTTAAAAGGGGGGGGGAGGAAGAGTGATACAATTAATACAGTTACCATTTGCCAACTACATTATTTTCATTCCATTGTTTGACTATTTGGTGAGGTTATGGATGCTTCCAGGCATTTTTGGATGTTGGCTATTTTCAGGGTATTTGAGAGGATTGAGTGTTCAGATCCCATGCACTCCAACATATGTAAACCATCTGACAGACTGTGCCTTTCTTCATTACTACAAATAGCAGTAATAGCAGGCGTGCCTTTTTTTAGAGTCAGTATGGGTGTCACACTTCAGATGACAAGGATTATTGTGCAAAACAGCAGACATGTTTGTATCTGCCTGGTAATACTGCTTCCTCCTTTCAGTTTAATAGCGAATGATATTGAACCAGTGGAGCAAGAAGCTGCTGTCTAAATCCAGCTTATCTGTGAGAGCTTTTTATATTAAAAAGTAAACCACAGTAGAAAGAATATATATGTCCATATATATACATCTATGTGTTTATTAACTCTTAGGACTGGGTTTGCCTTGGAATTGTATTTATGTTTACTGAGCTAGGTGCTTCTCGCTTCAGCTTCCCAGAGAACCTAGCTGAACTAAAAATAGAATGTTAGAAGTGTTTTCCTATTTCATAGGATGGGTTGTGATGGGAGCTTGTGATAGGCTACTTGCGGATTTACATAAAACACATTTTTTATGTATTAATGCCAAATTGCAAGTTTGCAAATCTTTGTTTGGTAGATGTCATTATTGTAAAGATGTAATTAGTCCAAGAGAACATACAGTCAGCTTTTGCTGCATTTGCCAGTTTGTACTCAGTCCTTCCTCTCTTGCTGGATTACTGAAAGCTAAGATGTCCGTCTTGTGCAAGTCCTTTGAGCAAGTAGTCATTCAGATTATGTTTATGCTAAAATAGTAATACAGTGAAGGTGTCTTTGTGATAATTCTTTGTTGAATTAGTCTGTTTACTCTTTTTAAATGTGGGATCTTGTACTGTTTTGGATATGCATCCTGACACTTAAGCCATTTTTATGCATAAACTAAGCTTGCAGTGCTGTGCTCACTTCTTGGAAAGTTGAATTGAAAGGATTTGAGTAAATCTGCACTGGCACTTTTCAGTATATTATTGGTCCGGTCTAGTGTTGCTGATTGAGTGCTTCTACCATTTGTGCTATAAAGTAATCCGTATTCATATTGTTAACATGTGTTAATTTTGTAGTGAGCCATGGGAGCAGTTCAGTTTGAGTGAGGAGAAAGTAAATCTAAAGACAGGAATTCTTTTATATGAATTATCTGCAGTCAGATTTTTATTTTTATAAAAACTGGGTACAATTCATTTGCAAAGGGCACTGACTGGTCTCAGAGGTGCCCTTATAAAACTTGTTTGCAACCTCTGAGAAAACTGATCTCTGACTGTTTGGAGTATGCACATGACAGTGATGCAAGCAAGTAAGAGCATAAGTTGCAGTTGTTGCTCAAGTTATTCCAGTAATCAAAGAACCTTTAAAATTACTATCAATTTATTTTATCACAAATTGTAAAATGGAATAATAATAATAATAATAATAATAATACTTTAAGTTCAATATTGTACACAGAATTAATTTTCCTCCAGCTTATTTTAAATATTTTGTTTGAAGGGTCAAATTTAAGTCTTATGCAACTGGTACAGGTATGTTTGTGCTGTGCCAGTGCTAGAGACGTGTGTGTTTGCCATGTGAATGTGAAGGTAGCCACCTTAAGTCCCTAATATTGGGAGAAAGACAGGATATAAATAAAATAAAATAAAATAATAATAAATTAAAGAGTATAATTGATAGAAATAGTACTCTGTAAAGATATGACTTTAATGAAAGACCAGGACATTTCAACTCTTGGAGATGTTTAAATATCTGGCGAATATCTGGAGAGGAGAAAGTGGTTGTGGATGAGGAGAAATCAAGTTCCCAAACTAAAGGGTGGGGCAAAACCTTTTTTTTATTTTTGTCAGATATACATATATTAGTCATGTATCTGGAGATTAAAACTTTAGGTATGTAAAATTCTATGGTACTGCCTAATTCAGTTTGCTATTTTTGTTTATCACAGATGTTGGTGTATGTAAGTAAAAACATTTTTTTTAAAAAAAATGACATTTATTTATTTGATTTATATCTCACCTTTCTCCCTGTGCAGGATCCAAGGAAACCTATAGCATTTTAAAAAAATGACACACTCAAAACAGTCTTTATACAAACATGTTAAGAGAATTAAATTACAGTTAATTAAAATTAAAGATCAAAATAATATAAAATGCAAATCATAGTAAAAAGATTTAAAAATATAGCCACACCACAAACTCTGTTACATAGATTTTAAGCCAAGGGCCTGCTTGACTCTTAGTCTGATAGCAAAGGAAAGGAGGGAGAGGTCAGCTGAACCTCCCATGGGAGGGAATTCCACAATCTAGGAGCAGCCACTGAGAAGGTGTACTCCTGGGACCTCACCAGATGTGCCTGTGATGATGCACTCCTGGCCACTGCTGAAACCTGGGCATTCAGGCTCAAATCAGAGTTTAGGAGTACACACAAGCTGTGAACTTGGGATCTCAAGGAGAGTGTAACCCCATCAAACATAGGCTGAATCACTACTGCCTAATCTGCCTCCTGACTGACCAAGAGCACCTCTGCCTTTCCAGATTCAGCTTTAATTTGTTTGCCCTCATCCAATCCATTACTGACACCAGATGCTAGTTTAGCATGAAAACGGTTTTCTTGGAGTTACATGGAAAGGAGAGATACAGTTCGGTGTCATCAGTGTACCAGTGATCTTTGTGCTCCAAAACTCCAGATGACCTCTCAGCAGTTTAATGTAGATGTTAAATAGATTGGGTGACAAAAGTGATCCTTGAGGAATTCCACAAGCCTGCCGCCAAGGAGTTAAGTCGGAATGCCCCAGCACCATCTTCTGAATTCTTCCTTCCAAGAAGGACTGGAACCACTCTGGAACAGTGCCTTCAACTCCCAGCCATGTGGTCCACAAGGATATCATGGTTGATGGTACTGAAAGTATCTGAAACGTCTAGCAGAACTAATAGGGACACACTCCCCCTGTCCAGTTCCCTGCGTAGGTCATCTGCCATGACAGCCAAAGTTGTCTCAGTTCCATAGCCAGACCTGGAGCCAGATTGAAATGGATCTAGATAATCTTTTTCATCCAGGAACCCCCTGTAGCTGAAAGGCCACCACACGCTCCAGAACCTAAAAAGGAATGTTAGACACTGACCATTAGTTCTTTAGTGGGATTGGGTTCAGGGAAGGCTTTTCCCCCCAATAAAGACCTCATCACAGCCTCAGCCACAGAGAAACTCTGCCTTGCTGCAGTGAGGCATTCACCATTTCCCTTACCTACTCCGCAAGCCCCCCTCAGGTTACTGTGATAAGGCAGGAAGGACATAGGGCTCTTTATGCACATGGTGGCTCTCCAAGGATCCTGTCCACATCCCTAGGCTGCACAAACTGAAATGTATCCAATAACATGGAACAAGCAAGAGCCATGTTTATATCCACTGGATTTGTAATAACCACAACATCCAAATTGGGGTGGATCCGAGCTATTTTATTTGCAAACTGTCGTGCAGATTCTTCACAGTGTCTTCCAGATGGTTTACCTGCTGCTCTTATAGGAAAGAGTGTAAAAGGCCCCTGTCTACTTGAAACAGCTCCACTGGATGAAACATGATACAGTAGTTTGTCATTGGTTGAGGTACCATGTAGGTGGCATTATGAAGTCGTAGGCTTTCATGGCCGGCATCCATAGGTTTTTTGT
>CM034708.1:61364593-61378608 GCA_020142125.1 Phrynosoma platyrhinos
AAAGTTTCTGGGGAAATAAAACTGAACAAACTTGTTAAACTGCTGGAATCACTGTCATAAAGTTTAAACTTACATAAAAACAAGCCATTTTTATATCTTCTATATGCCATACCTTGAATCATTCTAAGACCTACCTCTTCTATCAAATTTCAAAATAATTTGTTGGCATTTTTCACTGAACCAAACTCCACACCTACTCTCCTCCACCTCCATTTCTGATTATAGGAATGGAGTATGATTCATTAGCTTTGGCTTTAATAAAAAGGTGAAATCACTGATATTAGGCAGACATCTCGCATTTCATTGTTTCGTTTTTAGCATATTTCTCTGCTTATATTTGTATCCCAAAGACATAGTAGATTTAAGAAAGTACAATAATTAGAGGAGGATTGGAATTATCTTAAATTACCTCTCTTATACCAGAAATTTTATTTGCAGATAATAAGGTTTCTTTTTTGCTTCCATGCACACATGACCACATGCAGATTTACATATTCCCTTCAAATATTGTGTATTCCTGTTTCAAACAGTTTTACCACTCTGCACTGGATTTTGTCTCTGTCATTGGCGCATACATTAAGCAAAGACTTGGATTTGTACTCATTTTCTGGCAGACAGTCTGCTTGTTACTTGATTTAGCAGTGGATGTTGGTTATTAGGACTGATTGCCATGTCTATTTGTACATTTAGTGGCTGAGTATTCAATAAAAGGTTCCAGTGTTTTTATTTTCTTCCCCTGCAGTTAAAAAAAGGAATCTTGTGCTATGAAGTGTTAATTAATTTATTCTAAGCAAAATTCATTGGTCAGAGCCCACTTCATCAGTTTTTATCGTGGGATATTTATTTTCGATCACATATATTAGGGATTACCTAAGGGCTAAGGCTGTAATTGTTTTTATGTTCCAGCTGAGGTATGAAAACTTATTTGTATGAAAACTTGGCCAGGTAGCCCTCACTTCTCTGCAAAATTCCTGGATCTATTTCACGGGTCATATTTTGCTGACTTACATTTTACTGAATCAAGGCTCCAGGTTCCTGATCTATTTCCCAACCTCTACCCCCACTTCAGATTACCTGATGAGCATTCCTTAGTGGATATAAGAATATCTTCTGATGAGGTTATGTTACTTATTGATATGAGACTGTGTTTTTTTCTTCCCTCTTTTATATTTCTCATTGGATCTTTAGGATCTCTGCAGATTTTCTGTATTTTATTTTATTATTAATCTATATAGAAATGTTTAACAGGCAATCAACCATTATTTGCAGTTGGTTTATTTCAGAAAAACCATATTTTAAAATCAACTAGTTTGCCAGGTTTGGATAAAATGACAAGATGTAGTTAATTAAAACGCAAATAATAGCTTCTGAACTTCTCCTTTTAGTTGCACCACAGAGGTGCAAATCCCAACACTTTATGTAGGCTTATTCGCACCCCAACAACATAGTTTATCATGACATTCAAATACAGTCACTCACAAAAGTATATGAGAATGTAGTCTCTTGGTCTCAAAAGGAAGAAACATGTAGTATACTGCTGCCTGTTTCACTTTTCTGTCAAGATCCCTTTTACCACCATTCGTTACTCCATTACTCCTTCTGAGAAATGTCTTTGGTCAGGTCGTATCTCTTAGAAACTTCATTCCTGGAAGATGTCATCCAAGACTTAGAAAATGGGCCTAGGATCAATGAGAAGTACAGTTAGGTCAGTTGAATAGGCATGAGATTTTGCAGCACCTTTGAGACTAACTATAAAAAAGAAAAGAAAAAAAGAGGTTTGTAGCATGAGCTTTTGTAGACTTTATTCTACAGACAGGAATGCAGATGTTTAGCTGAAGATAACTGAAAAGGATAACTAAAGTCTATGAAAGCTCATGCTACAAACCTTGTTTTCTTTTTTTTTTCAGTTAGTCTCAAAGGTACTACAAAATCTCTATACATATTTATTCTACAGACTAACATGGCTATATCTTTGAATAGGAATGAATTAGAGCTGATAGAAGTGGCAGGAAGGGGACTGATTTGATCCCTCACTGCAGCCTGAGTTTCCCCATGACTATTGCAAGATTTCAACACTTTTAGAATAAGGATGGATAAAGATACTGCTAAAATCCTAGTAGTTATAGCCAGCACAGCCATTGGTGATGAATCCTAGAGTTAAGGAGTGAAGCTAGGAGGAAGGAACATCAACAGATGGCACCATAATACAAGCAGAAAACCTCACAGACCTAGAACAACTGCAGTCGTTCCTCCCCATTCATGGGAGATCTGTTCCAGACCCTCCCTGCATGAATTGGAAAAACTGCAAAAATCTAAGGCCCACTGGTTAAAATGGGTGCGCGCTCCTGCTTGTGTGTCATTTTGTACCTCCCCGCTTGCCGTCCATTTTGTACCTCCCCGCTTGCCGCGAGACCGCGGACTCCCAAGTCCACAGACAGAGAGGGACAAGTGTACTAACAAAGATCAAGAAAGAAATTGCAAAGGCAGGCTTACTGCTGAATATAAAGAAAACAAAAATAATAACCATGGAGAACCTACACAAATTCGACCTAGACAATGAGGAAATAGAAACGGTAAAAGAATTCTCATACCTGAGATCAAATATCGATAGAAATGGGGACTGCAGTCAGGAAATCAGAAGAAGATTATGAATGGGAAGGGCAGCTATCAAAGAACTGGAAAAGATCCTGAAATACAACAACTGAGCACACACAAGTTAGAATTGTACAGGCCGTTGTTTTCTCTATTACTATGTATGGATGTGAGAACTGGACAGTTAAGAAAGAAGACTGGAAGAAAATAAATAAATTCAAGATGTGGTGCTGATGAAGAGTGCTGAGGATCCTGTGGACAGTCAAAAAGATAAACAAATGGGTCCTAGAGCAGATAAGGCCAAAAATCTCCCTGGAAGCCAGGATGACAAACCTGAGGCTGTCTTACTTCAAATACATCATAAGAAGGCACGACCCATTGGAAAAAAACAATGATGCTAGGAAAGATGGAGGGAACTAGAAAAAGAGGAAGACCATATGCTAGATGGATGGACTCTATTAAGCAGGTCATGGGTATGATTTTGCAGGTACAAAGTAGAACAGTGGAGGAGAGGGAGTCTTGGAGATGTCTCAGCCGCAGGATCGCCATGGGTCGAGATCAGTTCAAGGGTGATTAACAACAACAAAAATCTGAAGAGCCACAACTTGCCCACACTTGCTCTAAAAGGAAAGAAAGCCAGGATATGACTATCTTGCTATTGCTATTCTATGATCCACACATTTCATAATTTTTTTTTAAAGAAGAAGGCCCTCCCTCCATCCACCATCATCTGGAGAGAGAGAAGGCAGGCCGGCTCTATTGGGCCTAGCCTGAAAAGAAGAAGGCCCTCCCTCCATCCACCATCATCGGGAGGAAGAGAAGGCAGAATGCGTGCTGTCTTAATCTTATTACGTTTATTTCAATATTGTATTTATTTTATATTTGTAAGCTGCCTTGATTGCTTAGGCAAAAGGCAGGATATAAGAAATTCATTTATTATTATTATTATTATTATTATTATTATTATTATTATTGTAGTAATCTCTATCGATAAAAATTTTACATCAGCAAAATGCTCTTTTTTATTTTTTAAAGAAAGTTGTGTTGGCATGGTGTTTGTATGCATGCCTACGTGAAAGAGATTAAATTCTTGGGCAATATTTTTTGCATGTTTAAGTGACTATATTGATATGTGAATATTTGCCAAAAGGCTATTCTTCTCAACAAGCCCCCCTTCCTTTTGTTTTACTGCCTCATTGTAAAAGGAATGAGTCCTGAGCTATGTTGGAAATTGCATCAGGGTGCTGAAATGAAGAATTAAAACCTGCTGGTTTTCACTCACTATGTTTGAAAAAAATGACTATAGACCAGGGATAGGCAACCTTTCCCCTTTAAGGGTCGAGGGACTTCAACTCCCAGAATCCCAGGAGCTATTGACCAACATGGGACTATTGGCCAACATGGCTGAGGCTTCTGGGGGCTGAAGACCCTCAGCTCTTAAAGGGGAAAGGTTGCCTACCCCTGCTATAGACCAAGATGTTCCTCCATGAACAGATGTCATTATGAAGGTGCTGAAGTTCTGTTTTGAAATGTGTTACTTGAAACCTGTTAGCTAATGTGCTTGCAGTGTGACCTACTTTCATAGTGACACAAGGATACCTTCAGAAAATTTCTCCAGCCAATTTTGACACTAAATTGCCAAAGCAAGACTGTAGAGAGGATAAATTGCTTAGAAGAGGTTTTTTTTAAAAAAAGTTAAAGAAAAGTAGAAGGAATAGGAATGAATTTTTATTTATATAAATTGACACATTTATTGCAAGAAAAATACTAAACACTTAATGTGAAATGAGGTACTCTATTTCAGCTTTTCTGGTATATGATGAAATGCATATGCTTGTAATCTTACATGTAGAAATGAGGGGGAGCTGTTGTTGATGCCCATTTAACCACACTGTAACACTGGTTGTAAAGTGGCTAAAAACTTGAGCAATATTTTTTGAATTGACGCTTTGCAAAATTAGATGCATGGTAAGAGGAAATGTGTTGAAAATGTGGGTGGAGTGTGTCCCAAACTTCAGAAATTCAAATGAGATGGGGAAGGAAGAAAAAGAACCTAAAGAATGGATTGTTTTGAATCTACCATCATGTTTTTATATAACTTTATTGATGTTTAGTATATTTTCAATTAGAGCCAGCATGGTGTAATGGTTTACGTATTAGACTACAAATCTGGGGACCAGGGTTCCAATCCCCACTCATCCATGGAAACCTGCTGGGTGACTTTGGGCTACTCACACTCTCAGCCTCAGAAGAAGGCAAGGGCAAACCCCTTCTGAACAAATCTTGTTAAGAAAACTGGGTGATAGGTTCACCTTAGGGTTTCTATAAGTCAGAAATTACTTGAAGGTACACAACAGTGACAACAACAAGTTTTTCATTTTTTTATTTTTTTATTTTTGTTCTTTAATCTTAATTTACAATTTGAAAACATTCACAACCTTCTAGTTGTATACAGTCCCTAAAGGTAAAATTTCTCCATCCTACCTGCCTTCAGTCACAATTTCAGTATCTTCCGTTCTTGCACCTTCATTCAGCTTGTTCATGTTTTTCATTATTTGAAGTTTCAGAGTGTTGAGACATTTAGTAATCTCAACTGGTTAATAATCAGCAGTCAGGAATTATGCATGAACACAGCAATTTTCATGCTATGTGATATTTCAATATGTTAATCCATATTCCAATAGAGAAAACATTTAACATGGGAACATGCTCTTTGATGATGTGTCATTTTTTTTTTTTTAGAACAATATCAACTCTTCAAAGAACATAATGTGCAGTTATGAGCAATCGAAATGCAGCTTGAATGATGAGAGGTCTTCATGTGGATCAGGGCAAGGAAACTTGTAGGCTTCCAGATTTTGTTGGACTGCAGCTCTCAGCGGCTCTCCATTGACTGAGGCTTTGCAATCCAACAACACTTGGAGGGCCACACTTTCCACACCCCTAGTCTACACAGATATAATTTCTTTAAAAGCTGTGACTATATTTTATGTACTGTACTTAAAATGTTTGTGTTCTGCCTCTCATTCATTTGAAGTGTCTTTTTGAAATACTTGTTCCCCTTTGAGATTGCAATAACAGTTGCTTTAATTGATTTGATATAATGGTAGGCAATTGGCATCCAGTGGCCAAACCTTTTTCCTGAAGAAAGTGGCTTGTTAACCTGTTTGACAGTGAAAGGAATGTGCTAACCTTAGCCTCACAGGAGACAAAAGAAAGATGCTTTGCATATAGATTGCAGCAGTGTAGATATCTTCACTCTAGTTTGTCAGGTTTTTTTTAAATCTTTGATCTCATATTTAAAAACAGCTGAGTGGCCTCATTAAGCCACAACAATGATCCAGGGTTCCAGAGAAGCCTGACTTAATGTGATGTCTGAACATGCCATCCCATTAATGGTAGGAACCAAAGGAATTAATATGAGAAAGAGGAGCAAATTAGTTTTCCCCTTAGTGTCTCAAGAGTTTTCCTATTGTTGCTAGGAATGCAGTTATTTGTATATATAACTTTGAAAGAAATGGTTTCTGTCAGACACAGTCTGATGAGCAGTGTACAGTATCACATCCAATACAGAACATGATAATTTGTTATTGTTATTTGCCATCGCGTCAGTCTCAAAGTACAGTAACTTTATGAATGAGAAACCTCCAAGATCCCCACTAATCAACAGGCCTGCTTTTATTTGATTTATGGTTAGAGTATCAGTAAACTTAGGCGATATAAACAAATATTTCTGTTACAGACCTTAATCATTTTTTATTCTTTCCCCATAGCTGGAACCCATTATACAATGACAAATGGAGGAAGTATTAATAGTACAACACACTTGTTGGACCTCTTGGATGAGCCCATTCCTGGGGTTGGAACCTATGATGACTTCCATACCATTGATTGGGTGCGGGAGAAGTGCAAAGACAGAGAGAGACACAGAAGGGTACTTAAAACTACTTTAAGATGCTACTTTTCATTATGTTTTTATGTATCATTTCAGGTTAGGAGATAATGAATTAAAGGCAAGAAAAGTTGGTGCCCAGTAAAGATTGTTGCTGCTCAATGAATATTAAGCATTGGTGGCAGAGAATATTCATATGGTTCATTGTCAAATGAATACTATTTTTTATTTGGCATAACTTAAATCAAATACAATAATTATTCAAATTAGAGTTCAGATTACTTATGATTAGCAAACATCTTCCTTGGTAATGTGTAACCGTTTGCCATGTGTCAGTTGGTGTATTTCTCTAAGCACAAGTAGTAGGATCTGTTGCTTCTGTCTGAATCATGCCATTGAGGGTTGGGGGAAGAACAGGAAAGGTGGAATTTTGCATGTGGAGAGTAAGAGGCTAAGCAAAGTCCAGCAGTGGGAAAAGGGCTTGACTCCTCCAGTATCTGACAACTTTCTACAAATAAATAATTTGAACAGTAGTTGAGTCATTGGGTAAGAAACATGGAAGCTTTAGGGTCTTCCTTTCTATAATTTAGGAGCCACAGCTTAGTAAAATAAGGTATACTTTGTATAGAATGTATTAATCCATTAAACATACATACATATTTTGTTTCCTCAGATCAATAGCAAGAAGAAGGAATCAGCATGGGAGATGACAAAGAGTTTGTATGATGCATGGTCAGGATGGCTGGTTGTAACACTAACTGGATTGGCATCAGGTGAGAACAATGTGGAGATGTCATTCTAGTTTTAGAAACTTTCTAAAATTCATGATAACAACAGCATAGGCCTGCTTGGAAATAAGTTCTGTTGGATTCAGTAGCCTACTTCCAGGTAAGTAGGGGTAAGACTGCATTTGCAAGCTCTACTTGTTGTAATTTGGCAATCAACACTATGTGGCAGTAGGGTGTAGATCAGTGTGGATGCTTCCCCTCTTTGTTTCTTTTCTTGAACTACACAGTCATGTAGCAACTGTACATGTGAAGACCTCCATGAATTGAAATGCTTGTATGGTTTCATTGATTCCTCATCTTTGTGTGGATAAGCACTTTCCTCCTGAATAAAGTGGTATTTTTGTTTTTGAAATAAAGTTTTTATGGATTACCTGCATGTAAACACCTTTTAGAGAATTGCTCAACATGAAACATTTCCATTGTTTCTTAGACTCCTTTTATTTTCCTGCCAACTAAAATATTAAGTTCCATCCTGTAAAGGATGTAATGTTTGTTCTAGAAGCAGAACAAGTAAGGCTGAGCATAAAGTTCTGTTATTTTTAGAAGGTGAAACAACAAGTCAAGAATACCATATTTATTGTTTGGTAATTAGGTTTTGTAGAGCATAGTCTCATTCAGATGTAACATTTCCAGTCCCAGAAAAACCTGTTCTGTTGGAGTCTAAATGTCTGTCTGTCTAAGAGAGAGACATAGAGTTGGTACTGTTTCAGAACTAACAGGTGTCATTTTTCAGTTTAGATTCCACTGAGTAGCTTCCAGTGTTTTAGTGGCTTTGATGTATATTGTAAGACATCACTTTACCCCTGTCTGATTTAAGAAAAACAAATGTGTTTAACATCCAGTACCTCAGAGACTGTTAACCCTTTAAAAGATTCTCTTGGAATCCTAACACTCCTAAAAGTTCTTATTTAATGTATTTAATTTCTGGGGAATATCTGTGATAGCATATGGTACATCACAGGGTGCCAGAGCAAGTGGAGGCAGAATAAACAGAAATTGGATATACATATACATATTGCCCATGAGTGAATGGAAAATGCCTTTAAATTGTGGAAGGAGCAGTTTAAAACCAAATATAGGTGTGTGTATAAATGTCTGTGGGTCTGGAAAGGAGAATCACTAACCCCTAAACCCAACTTGAGTAGATCTGTTGAATGGTTCGCCAACACTTACATAAATCCCATTGATTTGATGAGCTACTTCTAGTTGGGACTAGCAAGGTTCATTGAATTTAATGCATACACTGTTTTTCACATACATTTCCATGTTTGTTTAGTTTCCTTCAAAAGGGATACACTACTAGAAACCAACACAAATTGAAAAATGAAATCTCTAAAAATTCAAGGGATTAAAAACACACACCGTAAAGAGATTTGTCTAGTTGTGTTGGCTTTAGCTGTTCTCTCTCTTGATAAGGACAACATCTTGAGCTGTTTGTTCACTGCTCTGGATTTAACTGTGTATACCTGGGTCCAAAGTAGGCAGTTACTGGTGGCAACTCTGACAACAATTGTCACATTTTTTGGAGACAGCACTACTCTAAATACTCACTACCCTTAAGTGAGTAGCCTTGCACACCTGTCTTTGCATGGTGGTAATTTAGATGTGGCTTGGAGAGGAGGCATAAACAGAGAGCACTTCAGAATTCTGAGCTATGTTCCCTCACTTTGTTTTCCTTGCTTTCAGTCTGTTTGGGCCTGTTTCGTTTTATTTACACTGGGGTCTAGGGCAGTGGAGGACCAGCAGTTATTATTTTCCAGTGTGTCAGGGACCGGCACTAAATTTGTACACATCAGGTACAATTGTTTCTTTTTTTTCCTGGGAATTTGCCAAGAATCAGCAGCTCAGAGATCAGTACTGGGCCAGAGATTATTATTTTGAGTAGTACTACTCTAGGATATCTTACACATCAGTCTTTTGCATATGCAGTTTCTGATCCAGTAGGGGATGTATACATATCACTCCCACAAGAGGAAGTGGTTGGTGACCCAGTCAATGTTTTTGTTTGTTTGTTTAATAACAGAAAGCAACATGTGTGACCCAATAATCCCTATTGACCCAATAATCCTTTTTGTTGGAACTCATTAATCTTACGAGCACTGTGTTCTTTGAGTTCATGCAAATCAATGGATTTTGACAAAAGCATTGTTTTTGAAGAGAGAGAATTCTATCCAGGTTTTAAATACCTTATCTGTTGACTGTGTTCTGTGTTTATTGATGGCAGAAATAAAGTTTTTCTTTATTTCTGGTTACTGAGAGTGCTGAACCATTTCTTTTTATACAATAGGTGCATTGGCTGGCTTGATAGATATTGCTGCAGATTGGATGACTGATTTAAAGGAGGGCATTTGTCTCAGTGCCCTATGGTTCAACCATGAGCAGTGTTGCTGGGCATCAAATGAAACAACATTTGAAGAGCGAGACAAATGCCCACTATGGAAAACCTGGGCAGAACTAATAATTGGTCAAGCAGAAGTAAGTAAGTCTCTTAGATTGAAATCAGTTTCTCACTAACCATATCCTGTGACATAGAGGCAGTACAGCCTGGCCCCTTCTTTGCCAAGCTTTCTCACCTTTCCTTTTTCCACAATGATTCTATGATGCAAGAAGAAAATGATGTCTTCCTGCATTGCCAGATTGCTCATGTGTAGAATGAAAAAGGGGTAGTTGAAGGGAGAACATGCAGATAAGGTGGAGAGAGAAAGAGAGAGAGAGGAGATACTTTGGTTCCACCTTTTGACCATGCCCTCCTCTGGCATGCAGCCCTCAGGAGGGTTATGCAAAAACATGTACAGCCCTGAACTGGAAAAAAATTATCCTCTCTTGTTGAAGAGGAAGACTATTCACAGTTCATTAGATCCTATTTAATAGCTTCCAAAGTATTGCTCAGCAGTCCAGCCCTGGCTCTACTAAAGTAGGTCTACAGCTTCATTCTGTTTCCCCTTATAATAAAATGAGGCTGTGTAGGTACTTTCTTCTATTATTTCTTTTCATTGCTATTGTTACATTTTTGGATGCTGGTACTGTTTATGGTGGTATGTATAGAGAGATAACATTTGCATTCTTGGAGAGTGTCGATCCATGAACAATGTAACTGATTCATGTAACTCTTTAAACAGTTTTTAAAAAATCAAGAACAATTGTTATATAACCACTGGCCACTCCACCTATTTACCATAATTGCTTCATGGAGGCAGGGAGGAGGCCTATTTGGCTGGTTTCCTGATGGGGACATGCACATGTGTAAGTTTCCCTGCCATGTGCTTATGTCCTTTTTTGGGTGCAGCAGAGGTTGGAATTCACTCCCTCTTTCACAGTCTGACCGAATAGTCTCTGAAGCCCCCCTGCACTGCCATTCTTGCTTTATGGGAAGTTGGCAGGATCACAGAAACATCTGGCTATGTCCCTGTATCCAGATGCAAAATAATGTCATCAGTGCTGAGATCCACTTGGGTCCTCTGAAGACCACAGTGCTACTATAATCATTCCACATCTGGTTATAGGGACATTGCCTGCTCCTCACAAACCATAGAATAGTTGTGTGGGAGGCTTCAGAAGCTGTTTATAACGACAGGAGATGGTATGGCACAGGCTGCTATGCTGCACTGAGCCACACAGGACTACAGCCTTTATGTGTGAAATTTTAATCTGATCTCCAGTGAAATATTTTCTGACAGTTCTGTTGTTCTTTTTTCCCTTAGGGACCAGGTTCCTACATAATGAACTACATTATGTATATTTTTTGGGCTTTGAGCTTTGCTTTCCTAGCAGTTTCTCTTGTGAAAGTGTTTGCTCCTTATGCTTGTGGCTCTGGGATTCCAGAGGTAAGGTTTGCATTATATTATATTTGTTTGTTTGTTTATATGTTTTTACTTTGTAAACAGTGAAATACAAAATAAATTGATTAAAGTAAGTGTAATCCCTTGTGACAACTTACATTTTGCCTATGCCACTGTTATGATTATTTTTTAGAGTACATACTACATATAGTCCAGAGAAAACACTAGAACAGGGGTCGGCAGCTTTTTTTGCCGGGGGCTGGGGGGAATGGTGCTGTGGGCCGTTGCGCACGTGCTTGTCCCTACGCATGTGCACAACACCCACCATCGTGCGCATGTGTGTGCGCGTGGGGGTGCCGCACAGTGCCGTCACTGTTGGGCCTTCCAAAATGGCATCCGCTGTCGTGCGCAAGCGTGCGCAAGCGTGGGTGGCATTTTAAACACCAAAATGGTGCTCACACACAGCACGGAGGTGCACATGCGGCAGCAGCAGGACCAGCCGCGGGCCGGTCCCAAGGCCTCTGCGGGCCACACTCGGCCCGTGGGCCGTAAGTTGCTGACCCCTGCACTAGAAATTATAACTGCTTAATAGGTTTCTCATCATAGAATAGTTGAAATAGCCAAAATGGGGGAGGATATAATCTAGGACTGGTTATAAACAAGAGACTAAAGAGCTCCTTGAGTGTACTTGGTTGAACTTAATAGTTAATTTTATTAAATTAGATATATTGATAGCTTGAATTGGTGTGCTGCATTAGAAAAATAATGATGATAATCAGTATCAGTTTAGAAAGGGTATTGCATTATTGGAGAGCCAGTGTGATGTAGTGATTTGAGTGTCAGACTACAACTCTAGAGACCAGGGTTCGAATCTCCACTCAGCCATGGAAACCAACTGGGTGACCTTGGACAACTCACACTCTCTCAGCCTCAGAAAACAGAAAGGGTAAAACCCCTCTGAACAAATCTTGCTAAGAAAATCTGGTGATAAGTTCACCTTAGGGTTGCTGTATATCAGAAATGCCTCGAAGGCACCCAACAACAACAATTGCATTATTACCAGTCCAAATAATTGGCATTATATTATTCTATAGCCTGTAATCCTAAATAGTTTTTTTAACAACCACAACTGAGAATTTACCAGTTTATTTTTTTTTTGTACTGTCAAATATGGAAAGTAATCTCTGAGAAATTTTCTGAGGCCTTAGTTCAGAATTTTCATTAAATGTCTGCATGGTTTTAAATATATATATTTCCTTTCTGTTCTAGATCAAAACTATATTGAGTGGCTTCATTATTAGAGGATACTTGGGCAAGTGGACCTTGATGATAAAAACAATCACTTTAGTGTTGGCTGTAGCCTCAGGATTGAGTTTAGGAAAAGAAGGCCCTCTTGTACATGTTGCCTGTTGCTGTGGAAACATCTTTTCCTACCTCTTTCCAAAGTACAGCACAAATGAAGCCAAAAAAAGGGAGGTGGGTTCTCTTTTTAAAATTATAAATGATTTGTATTTCTGATAATTTATATGACAGCAGAAACAAATTTGTATTAATGCAGTGAAGATTTCTTTGAAGGACTGTAAGAAGTAATTTCTATTTTCCTAACAGAACAAGATAGTAAACCATATAGGATTAAGAAAGGTTAATTTTGAAAGTGCCTGTTTTGACATAAATCAAGAAGTTACCTAGAATTGTTCTGTGTTCTCACATATATATTTTATTAGCTATATAAACGAAGACCCCAGGTTTCTGCTCTACTGTGCACTAGCAAGAGCATAGGAGCAGCCTAGGTCTCTCAGTGTAAGGGGACCTCTTCATTCCTATGCCACAGTATGTAGACCATGCTGGTCTAATTTTAAAGAGCCCATGCATGACACAGTTATTTATGCCAAGTGGAGTGTGTATTTGTTTCTAGCCTTTTGGTATTGCTGGAATAAATTTGTTCCAGAAAATATTTGTAGAGAAAATGTTTAGGAAGATTTACTGGGGCTCAGTAAGACACTTGTGCATCTGCCATTAGGCACTCAGATTCTGTTGTAGCAGTTTTCCCCTCATTGGAATACATCAATTCCTCATGTAAGCTAGATAATAGATAATAGATAGAGTGGTAAGAGTGGTAATTCACCTCTCTTTTTTGCCAGAAAAAGGGCAGTCCAGGGGAGTTTATATGGCAGGTGAGGAACTTCAAAAGAGCCTTGTAGCACTGCCATTTGTTCACTTCAGTATTTAACTTTATTTATACCCTTTTGAATTATATATGAATTCTAGGATTGTTTTTAGATTGCTTTGAGGAATTTTTAAAGAGTATTTTAATGTGTTTTAAACATGTTTTTATATTTGTATTTTATGTTATTTTACTTTGGTTTTTATTTGTTCATACCCTTGGGAGCCTTTGTGGGCTGGGAGCAGTACAGAAATATTTCAAATAAAGAAATAAATAAATTTAATCTTGGTAGTTGCAACTTTTAGATACTTAGCCAGTTACAGTTTCCTTCAAAAAGGCAATAGTCTTCAAAGTCATACATTAAGAACATTTCAGTTAGTTCCTCTAGGCCTTTGGAGGTTACATTTTGGAGGCTGATCATCAAGTCTTGCAACTTTGTTGTCTGTGTATGCTAGTGTTTATCAATATCTCTTATCAGTGTGGTTTTTTTTCATGTAAATTAAAAAAATGTTCAATTAAAATTATGTGATCCTTTCCACAGGTATTATCAGCTGCTTCTGCAGCTGGAGTATCAGTAGCCTTTGGTGCCCCGATTGGTGGAGTCCTTTTCAGCCTAGAAGAAGTAGGTATAAGCATTGCTGAAAATTCTTTTTAAAAAAAATCTATATTCTTACATGGCCACTTGAATGCTGCTGTTCACATATTTTGGCAATCTAAGCTTATCACAACTTAGTAGATATGAAAGGCTATCTGCTGGTAAACAAGTGTTCATTGTAGATAAGTTGTCAAGAACAAAAAAT
>CM034708.1:61378712-61396363 GCA_020142125.1 Phrynosoma platyrhinos
TATGTAAAAACTTGCTTGCCTATTCACCTAGAGATAAATTGTATTTGCTGAAGGCAAGTCAGCATCATGGTTGTAGTACTTAAATAGCTAGAAGCTGCTCAGAACTTTCTCTGCATGTAATCCTTTTATTTTTGCTATCATCACTGACGCTCAGTCGTTGCCAGCAATGTTTGGTAGGACTTGATTGTGATAATTTCATTCAGATACTGAAGGCTAATTCACACAGATTTGTGGGAAACATATGGATTGAGTAGATCTAGGCTGAATCTGGCAAATAATTATATAATCATCTGATTATCACACATTTTTACAGTTTGGGTCATATGTACGGTGATAGCACTGCACTTATTTCTAGAATGTGGTAGATACTGGTTTTATTATGGCCAGGTCTGAGCTGACATACTGTGAAGAAACTTGGACTGTGCCTGCCATGCTTGATTTTGAAAAAAATCTTGATTTTGAAAACTGGCAGAGAATCAAAGTGTGGGTCTAGTTTTAAAATTCCTTAATGTTAATAATTTTCTTCATGTTTCAAGCGAAGTCTGGGATTTTACAGTCTAGCAGTTCCAAAATGCATTCAATAGTTACATTACTCATTTTGACAATATGAATGCTCGCTTACCTATTGTAAGCTGGAATGAAAACAAATTTCCACAGTAAGCCCATTCTCTTTTTGTTTCTTTTATAGGTCAGTTATTATTTTCCACTGAAAACTTTGTGGAGATCGTTTTTTGCTGCTTTGGTGGCTGCGTTTGTTTTGAGATCAATCAATCCTTTCGGTAACAGTCGGCTAGTTCTTTTCTATGTGGAATACCATACTCCATGGTACCTGTTTGAACTGTTACCATTTATTCTTCTGGGTGTGTTTGGTGGGCTATGGGGAGCATTTTTCATTCGTGCAAACATTGCTTGGTGCCGCCGACGCAAATCAACTAAATTCGGAAAGTTCCCAGTTCTGGAGGTCATTATTGTAGCAGCAATAACGGCCGTCGTTGCTTTTCCAAATCCATACACCAGAGTCAACACCAGTGAGCTTATTAAAGAACTCTTCACAGACTGTGGCCCCTTGGAATCCTCCTCTCTTTGTGATTACAGAAATGACATGAATAATAGTAAAATAGTAGATGATATTCCTGACCGTCCAGCAGGCACTGGAGTGTATTCAGCTATATGGCAGCTGTGCTTAGCTCTTATATTTAAGATTATAATGACAGTTTTCACCTTTGGCATCAAGGTAAGATATCATACAATGCTTGTCTGGTTATTGTTCTTTTCCTCTCCCCATTTTTGTGTTCCTGTTCAAATCTCTTCTTGCAGTCCTGGGCATGCTTACTTGGCAATAAGTCCCGTTGAGCTCAATGGGATATACCTATAAGTAGACATGAACACAATTGCATTATCACTGCATCTATGTAGAAAGTTAAAACATCCTCTGAGCTGGCACCCTCCAGATGTGATGTAGTATGTGCCCATCTCCAGATGTAGTTGTCTTGGATGATGGGACTTACAGTCAACAACATCTGGGGATATCAAGTTGGAGAAGACTAGCTTAGATTTTAAAAGGGATAAGAGGAACAGTATGCAGATAAAGTTTTAATAAATGTTGTTTCCATTTCTGCTTCTCTTTAGAATTGAAATATTGTCCTTAGGCTTTCACATTATGTTACTTATTAACCAGCTATTATGTAATGGACTGCATGTGACTCAGTGAAATGGGCATCAAGGTTACTCCATTATGGATGTCAAATAATGGCCTGTTGATTGTTCCACCAGAAATCAGTTCTCAAAAGTTTTCATGATAGAGACTCCAAATAAGGAAAACAATCACTACTGTGTTTTCTGCTACCATAAATTATATGGTTTGGGAAGGCTTGATTTCTGACTGTATTTACTATTATGAAAACTGTATTTCAAACTATGCAGGAATTCTCTCTCTTTCTCTGCTTTAGTAAAATGTTTAGTAAGATTTTTTGAAAGCAGTCAATATTGGATTTCTGAAAGCCTGGCAGATGAATGGATGATTACTGGCCATGTGTCCTAAAGTTATATCCTTTAACATTAAAAAATGTTCAATTAAAACTATGCGACCCTTTCCACAGGTATTATCAGCTGCTTCTGCAGCTGGAGTACCAGTAGCCTTTGGTGCCCCGATTGGTGGAGTCCTTTTCAGCCTAGAAGAAGTAGGTATAAGCATTGCTTTGATTTTGGATCTTGGGTTGTTTTTAGAGTCGTCAAATGAGAGTGAGAAGAGTTGCAAACCCCTCTGTTAAGGGTTCTCTCTCTCATTTGACCACTCTAAAAACAACCCAAAATCCAGATCAGAACTAGTTGCCTACAAGATATAACTTTAGGACAAATGGCCAGTAATCATCCATTCATCTGCCAGACTTTCACAGATTCCCATACCCTTATCAGAGGGGTTTGCAACTGTTGATTTCCAGATATTTGTGCAAAAACACTCAAAATAGCTCACTATTGGCTATGCTGATTAAGATTGAGGGGATTGTAGCCGCAAAATATCTGGGGCCCTCACAGTTGCCCACCCTTGCCTTAGTGGTTGGGAATTTCAGGAGGTATACCTTGCATGCAGACTACACAATTATTAAGGATAAGAAGCCTTGTCCTCTGTTTTACTGACCACTAGTTTCTTTGTGATTATAGGATTTATCTTGGCAGTTAGCTTCTAAGAACTTCGAAAAATTCACAGCCAGGGCAGAGTTAATATAATGTTAGATGTGTCTTTAACAAAATATTTCAAATGCAGGGGTTTTGTTGTTATTGTTTTTGTGGTATTTGAAAATAAACATCTTCAGTTGAAATACTGTTTCCATCTGTGAAAGCCTGTGTGGAAAATTCTGTTATGATTATGTGCTACCTCTGTTATGCTTTAATAATAAAGAAAGCATGAAAAAAGAATTGCTTACTGGAGCACTGGCAGACGACTGTTGGTGGAATTGAGATAAGATATGTGTATCCATAAAGAAGTTGTGCTGCATCTCTACCTCTGTTTTGAATGACAGTACCAATGATGCTACTGGGTCTCCTGAGCTGGTAAAGATCTCTGCTCAGCTGCAGTGGTTCCCTGCTTGAAATGAATATGTCAGACTCCGCTACAAAGAAATGAGTTCAAATGGACTGTCCCTATTTTAGCAGGGCTGGCCTGACTGTGTAGCTCGCCATGAAGCAGATGGTGTTTCCTAGACATTCCTGGAGCCTTGGTTAGAGACAATGTTAAATATTTTTCACACATCCTCAATTAAACTTCCCATCAGAAGAAGGTGGAGAAGAGGCAGTAGAACATATAGGCTAGAATCCTGTTGATATACTATGCTAGTGTAATGGTCTGTTATGCTAGTTTAGCCAAGTTGCCCATTGGCCAGAGAGGAAGACAGGCAGGCAGATTTTTTGTGGTCCTTGCAAGGAAAAGAAGGCTGCCTGTTGCAAACAGCCTATTTCTCCACTGCTGGCTTCTGGGATGGGGAGCTAAAAGTATTGTGAAAAGGCTGGCATGCAAGATTATCTGAGGGCCTTTACAGACTGCCAGAAATAATGCATCTTGAGTCCACTTTAACTGCCCTGGCTCAGTGCTAGGGAATCATGGGAACTGTAGTTTATTGTGGCACCAGAGCTCTCTGACAGAGAAGGTTCAATCTCTCAGAAAAAACTACAATTCCCATGATTCCCTAGCACTAAGCCAGGACAGTTAAAGTGGACTCAAGTTGCATTATTTCTGACGGTCTGTAAAGGCCCTGAGTCTCAGGACAGGTGATGTCAGACTTCTCAGAGTGCTTTTAACTCCAAGAACATCTCCAGAAGGCCAACACTAGTTTTTAAAAAAGGCCATTTGACACCATAGTGGTACTGTGCTGAAACCCATCAGGATTTTAACTAAACTTTGCATGGGCTTGTGGCTCTAGAATCTTGTATGCAGCCAAATACTTCACAAATATACTTTAAAGATTTCCTCTGCAATGTCTTTCTCTTAGGTTCCATCAGGCTTGTTCATACCTAGTATGGCGATTGGAGCAATAGCTGGAAGAATTGTGGGGATTGCTGTGGAGCAACTTGCTTACTATCACCATGATTGGTTTATCTTCAAGGAATGGTGTGAAGTTGGAGCAGACTGTATAACACCAGGCCTCTATGCTATGGTTGGTGCTGCTGCATGCTTAGGTAACTAAATCATATCACAGCAGATAAAAGGAATTAGTTCTTTGTTAAGTTGTGTAAATAGATACGTTTGCAGAGGATAAAAGACATAATAAATGGAGATGTTCAGTACTTGTATGGTGAAAAAGTATACAAGATTTTTTTAAAAAAAATACAGTAGTTCCCCCTTACCCATGGGGAGGATACATTCCAAACCCCCAGTGGATGCCTCATACTGTAGATAGTACTGAATCCTATACCAGTAATGTTTTTGAACTGCAATTGACCACAGGTAACTGAAACCATGGAGAGCAAAAACCATGGACAAGGAGGGACTACTATAATGTAATTACATTATTGAAATGGTATAATGACCAAAGCCACAGTGACAGTGCACCTATCCTCTGTGCATGCAATGGTGAATTGTTCTGGTTTTTTGTTTTGTATTTTGTTTTCCCCCAAAATCGATGCTCACCATAACATTCAGGATCTGTTTTAAATAGTACATGGCTTGGATGGGACTTTAAAAGATTAAAACTAAATCTGAATTGGGATTAGTATTGATACAAAGGAAGCTGGTTTGTATTCACAGACATCATTGTTTCTTGTCCTATTTTCTAGCACTGCCCTTTGAATATAATGTAAACATAGATCCAGTTATTGAGACTTAAATGCAATCCTATACACCTTTGCAAAAAGAAAGTGCTTTGGACATTAATGAGACATAACTCATGACAAATGTGTATAGGATTGTAACATGACTATGGTTTTGAGATTAAATAATTGTCTATCCCCAGCAGTTAAAAAAACCCCAATATTTTATTTTTTGGAATTCCTTTCATTATTCCATTTATTAGCATTAAATCTTTTCTCCTCCCATGGTTGCTGAAGAACAATGTTATGATAAAGGCTTGCGCTGATTGGCTTATTATCTGGCTATGTCTCAATAAACAGAGAACACCACATTTACCCATTCTTCACAAGAACATACTAATAAATATATATTCTTTTGTCTTTCAGGTGGTGTGACAAGGATGACAGTGTCTCTGGTGGTTATTGTCTTTGAGTTAACAGGTGGGCTGGAATACATTGTGCCACTCATGGCTGCAGTAATGACAAGCAAGTGGGTAGGAGATGCTTTTGGCAGAGAAGGTATCTATGAAGCACACATTCGTCTGAATGGATATCCTTTCTTGGATGCCAAGGAAGAATTTACCCACACAACACTGGCTGCTGATGTCATGAGACCTCGAAGAAATGAAGCACCCCTGGCAGTACTAACACAAGATAACATGACAGTGGATGATATAGAAAATTTGATAAATGAAACAAGCTATAATGGTTTCCCTGTTATAATGTCAAAAGAGTCCCAAAGGCTAGTGGGATTTGCTCTGAGGAGAGATTTGACTATTGCAATAGGTAATTGTTTTTTAGTATTCTGAGAGTCTGTGTCTTTGTTCTTATGCTAATGCTTTTGAAAGTCATAGCAAAGAATCCTGTGGATTAAAATTATGTGGTGCTAGGGACATGGCATTTGAAAAGAAAATGTGAACTCACTTTTTTCATAGGTCGGATTTGTATTTGTGTTTTCCATTTTCGCATAAAATTAAGAAGTATAATGAGCCTTTTTTGCAGTATAACTGGAGCAGTGTAAACCCATCTTCCTTTATGTGAAAGAAAAGCTTGTTCTCTTCTGGAAGGCTTTCCAAATTGCCTTTAATAGATTGCATACTTTCTTCTGCTGTTATGTTATTAATTACTATTTATATGGTGATTTTAAAATTGGATACTTTTTTAGTATTTCATGATAAACTGCTTTAGGGACTTAAGTTTGAACAGCAGGCCAGAAAGATGACAATGATTTCTAAAATCAGCATACTCTTTCTAAAAGAAAAAAAAATGTTTGTAGTGATAAAACCTGGTACAGTCCTTTTCTTAAAATTAAGTGGTGATTGTAATGTACAGTACACTGTTTTAAACATAAGATGGGAATCAGATTCCTTTAGTAATTTTTTCCTTGTCCTAATTACAGAAAGTGCCAGAAAGAAGCAAGAAGGCATTGTTGGCAGTTCCAGGGTCTGTTTTGCCCAGCATACCCCTTCACTTCCAGCAGAAAGCCCTCGGCCCTTGAAGCTTAGAAGCATTCTTGACATGAGCCCTTTTACTGTAACGGATCACACACCAATGGAGATAGTGGTGGATATTTTCCGCAAACTTGGTCTAAGGCAGTGCCTTGTAACACACAATGGGTGAGTCCAGTGATGAAAAACTATTTGAGAATATTTGTTTATTTTCTTTTGTTTAGCAATTTCTTCAAAAATCTAGCAACCTAAAGCTTGATAAAAACATGAAATATGAGGCAACAACCACAGCACAGTAGGATGTTGACTAGAAGACCTCCTGTTTTTATGCTTTCTCTCCCCACACATGGTTTTATTTTTCTGTGTGAACATAGCCCTTCGTGGACTTCCCAGTAGAACAATTTCTTGTAGCCTGACTTCACACACCTTCAGATAAGTACTAGGAATTATCTTCTTTGGTAAATTTGTTTCATTAAAAGATATTTTCCTCTCTTTGGTTTTCTTCATAATAAGAAAAATTCCAGCTATGTTAAGAGTTAGTGTTTCATCATATTAGTCAAATATCTACAGACATCATACGGAGTGGATTAAATATGCACTTTTTAAACTAAACGTAGCCATATAGCTAACTGCCCTGTTTCTCATTATCTCTGTATTTTCCTTGGAAGTACTGATGTATAGTGTTCTCTCATATGATTTCAGGGAGTATTTATGTATAAAATGTCCCTAGAGCTGGAATGGGCAATGTACATGGCTCCAGATGTTGTTGGATTTCAGCCTCCATCAACCCCAGTTGTGTCACTAGCTAGGGTGTCACCTGGTGTGGAAGGTGTCATCCAGGAAGGGCATGCATTTGCCCCTTTCTTCTGCAGGGCTTCCTCCCAGTGAGAAAACCTGGTGACAGAGCAATTGGGACGGGCATGCATTCTTCTCTCCTGCTGCTCTGTTGCTGAGCTTCCTCCGCAGGGAGAAAGTCTGGTGATGGAGCAGCTGAGAAGGGTGCATATTTGCCCCTTCCACTGAAGGAGGAGAAGTGCCCAACTGGGTGTCACTTAGTGCCATCTGCATCCCTGCACACACACACACACCCTGGTGACTCCACTGGTCAACCCTAGACAGTGTGAACAATACTGGGAGTTGTAGTTGAATAACATCTGAGGACCATATTTTGCCCATCTCTACTCGAGAAGCTTTTTTCATAGTTTTCACAATCTTTGTGCATTTAGGTTTCAGTAAGAATGAAAGGTACACACAAGTTTTTTACCTGGCTCTTTTCTTCATCTTTTTTTTTTTTTTTTTTTTTTTTTTGAAGAGTGTTATTCTCTTTTTATCCTGTTGATTCATTAGTTAATTACATACCATTATGTGGACACTAATGCATGAGTGAATAACTGAATGTTGCAAGATAAGTAGAGCTTCTCCTAAAAGCAGAAACTCCATGTTGCCTTTCCCTTTCACAACTGTAACATCTAACTGTAACTTCCTGCCAATAGCGTTGCACTGCCTCTGTTTTACATCATAAGGCTGGAATTCATTGGCATCCTCAGCTTGATCTGTGAATCAGTTATACTCCAGAGTTAGTTTAAATTGGCAGGTATTACTTTGTGGCACTCTGATCTTCTCATAGAAGTGACTTATTCATGAGAACAGAATGAGATTTGAAAGAGGGGGCATGTGCAACTTCACAGTTCAGCTTCTGTGAAGTGGGAACACTCCAAAACAAACCCCTTCCTCACAGAATGGGAGATGTATTTGCATGTGTTCCCACCTTTCATATGACACATGCAGGGATAGATAGGAAACTGTTCTGTACTGGATCAGACCACTGATTTATCTGTCAGTATTGTTCACACTGACTGACAGTGGATTTCTAAAGTTTCAAAGACATTTTCTCAGTCCTGCCTGGAAATGCAGGGAACTGAACCTGGAAACTTCCATGTGAAATATGTTCGTGAAAAATGCCAGAAATAACATAATAAAGGCATCTATTTTTCCTTGTAAATAATGTATAATTTGAGACTGAGATTGCATATGGAATTTAGGGACATGGCATCCCTATGTCATCTTGCTGTAAGTTACTCGAATACAGTGCTTCATGTAGAGTGTAAGGAAAAATATCACAGTTAAACTGTTAAATGCTAGTACTATTATGCATAACATTGTTGCATTGTTGGATATTTCATGTGAAATTATTTGATTGGCTTTTTTCCTCAAAGTCAAACTGCAGTATAACTTGTCTGCCTTGTTTAAAATAGCCAGCTTCTAAATGCAGTGAGAGTTGAATATGCTGTAGGATTCCAGAATGTAACTTTTTCTTATCAGACATCAAATTTGTTATTTATCACTTAAAGCGCCTAAATCCAATTGTTAGTCCTTACTAGAGTAGATCCATTGAATCAGCAGCTCTTAGATACTGACTTACCATTCAGTAATTGATTCAGTTAATCTTCTCTGGTTGGGAATAACAATTGGATTTATGTTGTTGTAAAACCATCTCTGAGTATTCATTGCCTAAGAAAACCCAATGAAATGCATGGGGTTGCCATAAATTGACAGGCAACTTGAAGGTACTTAGATGTGTGTGCACATACACGTGTGCCCACACGCGTGGTAGAGGAGCTATAGTAGAATAAGATACATAACAACAGAAAGTAACATCTAGTGTTCTTATGAAATCTCTTAGAAGAAAAATGCTTGCTTTGTTAATCAGCTGGTCTGTAATTTCCATGCTTGTTTTCTTGCTTAAGCTTGCTGTTGTTTCTTTGCATTTGATAATCTTATCTTATTAAAACGTTTTCCTCAAAGCTTTAAGCTCTTATGGCTATATGAAAAGATTGAAAATGGTCAGTTTTCATTGCACTTCTCAGTTTTAGGGGTAGGCCCACAAATAAGCAAAATCATTTAGAAAAGTGGTATGCATTTAGTTAGTTTCAGGCTAATTCCAGGTTAAATCCAACTTGGGACAAGCCAACTAATAAATCATTATTAGTTGTTACTAAAGTCTACTCATGTCTGCTCTAAATAGTTTTAATGTTGAGTTTAGTCCATCATCTCTGAAGATGCTTTTATAGGAAAGAGATGGTAATCTCTGGGACAGTAATATATGTTTAATAACTGAAAATGTCTGAAGAGTATTTTTCTACAATCTGATTCAAGAAAAGATTTGTTAATTTCTGTACATCTAAAGACAACTAGGGTATATCTTTAAAATTGTTTGCAAGTTAGAAAAGGAAAACATTTTCATAGTTCTGCATGTTGATATTGCTACTTGAGCTTTACACATATGGGGAATCTTGCAAACTTATTTTTGCTTTTTATTGATACTATATAAATTCAATATTCCATGGAATTGTTTTACATATGCATTATCTGATACAGCGTGTGGTATCCTGAGGATTTTAGCTTTCATTTTCCTCAAAGCTTTATGCTGTTATGGCTTATGTGAAAAGACTGAAGATATATAGGTAGTATGGCTACAGGTCTTCCTGAAACATCAAGAAAAAGTTAAGCAGGGGGTCAAGATGTGAGGCTTTGGTACCTTGTATAATTCCTTGCCCATCCACAGTTTCCTCTTTTACCTGAATTGGTTTCTACAAGGCATTTACAACCAGCTCTGCAATTTTCTAACTTCCCTTCACCCATCCTTATTTTAAAAAATAAACCAAAGTTAAGCATTACAGGTTTGAGTAAACATATTTTAGATACAAAATCCAGATTATTCATAGACAAAATCAAGGCTTGGATGCTTAAGGACTTTAAATATGATTGAAAGTGAGAAAGAAGGAGGCTAAAAATGGAGACCCGATGTTTGCAAAAATCCGAAATTCACATTTCTAAGAGTAAGAGTTACACTTGTTCTTGCATCTCATATTTATTAGCAGAAGGGAACATAGAAATTTGATCGTTTCCCTTTTCTGTTCTCTGGTTTTCTGTTCTAAATTTAATATGCATTTTAAGCCAACATAGTAGATTTTATATTGTTAAGAAGGAGATGCTGACTCTCAAATCATTTTCAGTTGATCTTTTCATTATTTGCATTTCTTCAATCTGCTTTCATTTTACTTTTCCCCACTAAATTTTTCTCATTATGATTGGAGCTCTTTTTTTTTTTTGGTTTGATTTCACACACAGTTATTAGCATAACATGATCTGTTTCAGGATTGTCTTGGGGATCATCACAAAGAAGAACATATTAGAGCATCTCGAGCAACTAAAGCAGCACGTCGAACCCTTGGTGATTAGATATATCAGATCTCCTTAGACAATTTAGACATCAGGAAGCATGAAACTTGTGAATTGTTCGGTGTTCTTACAACATCTGAACAACAACAACCCGGCATATATGAGGTTATATTAGAAGACAATGTAAATTTGAAAGATGAACAAATTGTCTTTGTTGAAAATACACTAAATGAAGACACAAGTTGTTAATTAAAAGAGAATCTTATGAGAGGAAATGGATAAGAGATTTTAAAGAGAGAAATTCTGCTATTCCCAAATGTATAAGGGTATATCTGGTTTTTGTTTCTCACAAGTTTTGTGAAATTATGTAAAATACATTTGTGCTAAAGTGCTGTGGATTTGGGATTGTCATTTTAAAAGTTACTATTTAACCTGAAAACCTCATTTTAGTTTTGACATCTAAATCAAGAGATATTATAGCACTAAATCTGCTATTATGGTTTTCTGGCCAGTTGCACAGACACTTGTCTGAAGTGATTGTTGGAAATAACTTTATTTCCTAATTAATACACAGCTGTGATACTATTGTCCATTGTCAGTCCTTTTGCTATATTCCCTGCCACAGATTCTAGTTGCTGCTCTGCAGTAGTTGCTATTAAAACCCGCCTTCCAAGTTTAGCTGCTTACATGCTGATTGAACTTGCATATTATTCTAATACTTCACAAATGTTTCATGCATCCTCTTTAAGAAAAAGTTACAGTCAAAATTACTAACCAGAATAACAAGGTCAGACATTCTTTCTTTCTACCTTTCCTGTGATAATACCTTATAGGACAGCTTCGCTCCCTGGTGTACTGTAGTGTAAGATCTTGATCATAAGAGCACTGTTTCTAAATCTGGGGGAAAGTCTAAATATATGGTTTCTTGCTTTTTCCCAATCAGCTTAAAACAATTTCACCATCTTTTCTATAAACCTAGCTGCATGTGCTCTTATGAAGATACCCAAACCAATAGGTTATGCTGAACAGCACCTCAAAATTGAACTGTTAAAGAATTTTGAGTTTGGCTAGATTCAACCATATTTTCCTTTGGTAATGGGATCAATATCTCTTATTCATCCCTCACCCCCTTCTTTGTTACTTTTTTGTTGGCATATGATGATCAAGGGGGGGGATCTAAGTGAGTTGAGGCTTGGCTTCTGTTTACTTGGATTACAATGAATTTGGGTAACAGTTTAGTGACTGTTCTCCTTAATATCACAATACTGCTGTCATTTTTAACAAAATGATGGTTACTTTGATGACAATAAAATGTTTTTCTTATAATAAGAAAATTAGGCTTTACTGTGTTCTGCTCCTGTCGACAAAAAAGGATTTGGCTACAGATTAGCTTGACTTGATGGGTTTTTGTTGCTGCTGCTGTTCTTTCATTTAATTCTCCTTTTTTGTGTGTGTCTCTTTTCAGGCGCCTCCTTGGCATCATAACAAAAAAAGATATCCTCCGTCATATGGCCCAGACGGCAAACCAAGACCCCACATCAATAATGTTCAACTGAACCCAATAACTGAGGAGAGAGAGGAAAATGAAGAGGAGGTTCATTTGTTGAATAGCACAACACTTTAACACATGGCATTGCTTTGCAATGAGAAGGAAAACTGGACTTAAAGAGAAGTGTGCTGCTGGATTTCAGGAGTTGGTTTAAGAAAAGGAAAAATGGAGAAAGGATGTTCTTCACACTCACAAAGCGGAGAGAGAGCAAAGTTCTGCAGTCCTGCACTGGATGTGTTCTAAATTGGTAGATCTGCTATAATAGTGCAATGGGAAGTTATGTTAGAAGACAGAAGGATCCAGTCCTTAACCTGCCATTTTACTATTGAAGAAATTGGTGGTTAGTCCCTGTTCTGGAGGGATTGTTTTGAATTGAGCCATCTTTTGAAGACTGGAATATTTTGCTCTTTTTACCATAGACAGTTGTTGTGTTGACTTGTGAATTGCATAGCTATATTCCACATCACCTCTTTACATTCCAGAAGATATTTTTATTTCCTCTCTTCTTCTCTCCTGAGCTGTAACAGCCTCTTCGCAATTGGTGTGTCCTTTTAAATGGTAGTTTCTCATATTGAGATGTACTGTGACCTGCTAAGTGTGACCACAAGAAGGAAGTGTTTTTTGTGCCATTTAAACCTAGAGCTTATTTATCATGAAATTCTTGTGGCAGTTTAGATCTCCTGCAGCAAGCACGGATTGTGCAGGTAAAATAACTTGGGTGACGCATGTTGGAAATCCTGCATTTTGTGAGCTGCAATATAAACAGCCAAAACCTGTCTCAAGAAAAATGTTTCCCTTGCAAGATAATAATGTGACCTGGGCTTATGCAATTTTTTGTATTATTAAAAACACTAAGGTATATAGGTACCAATGTTGTGCGGTATAAAGAAGATACTGCTATTCTACTAAGAACAGGAACGTTGCGATATAAATGTGTATCTGGTAACAACTGCATGCTGAAACACTGAAGATACCTCCCCCAAATTAAGATCCATCATATTGTTTCCCATTCCTACAAAAAAGATTGAATTTTTTAAAATCATAATTTGCACTAGATATACATAGATATCTTACCATGATTTTATTTATATTTTTATGGATTAAAATATACTAAATGCAAATTAGTCACAGGGTTAATTTTACCTTTGTAATATGATTTTTATACACTAAGAATTCTTTATTAGCAAATATATGCTAGGCAGAAGCTTGGCAATTGAGGACAGGTTTAGTATTTCTTTCTAACCCAAACAACACTTGATTGCCATAAATCTTAAAATTATTGCTCGTTTTTAATCAAATAACTGGAATATTAAGAGACTCAGTATTTGTAAATATTGCAAGATTGAAACAATAACAATATTTAAAGTACAGGCTTAAGTTCTGTCTTTTAATTTATAGGAATTTTGAAATGTAGCAGCTGAAGAGATAACTCAGTTGTAGTTCAAATCTCTTGTTACTTGAAAAAATGTATAAGTTTTAAACCCCATCTGCAGTATATACAAGCAGGAATTACTTTACAACTGGAACATTTTGTTATATGTTTTGGTCCTGATTATAAGTTCTTTATTTTGAATCAAAGCACTCCCATAAAGACTAAAGATGATTAAAATGTTGAATATGATAAAATTTAAAAAATGAAACATTTTGGGATTTGGGCATCCTAAAGCTCACATCAGCTAACATAACAGGCATTAATGGTGACTATTTAGATATTTTATTGCGTGCATTTGGAAAGACTGAGGGCTGCATGAAAACCCCTGCATGCATAATGTGGCTTCTGATTCTTTACACTTGCTCCATGGCCCCCTACCTCATTTGATAAAAACCATTTTAAACTCTGGACTCTTCAAAGCTGTTGCCCAGGCAGCAAAGGAACCTGCTATCAAGGAGGCAAAAAGAACCAGAAGCCCTGCTTGCATGCATTTGTGCTCTTGTCCCAGCTCTACAGCATCTTGCTGTAATAATATCCTCTTTTCTTTTACGATTCTTGACACCCAAATACCCGAGTGAGTGACTGGGAAGTCAGCATGCTTTTAAGAAGTAGAAAGAAATCAACAAGTACTTTACTAACTGGCTCAAATACTAGTTTTTAACACTGTCCATTGTTTACGCCATACTTCTTCATAAACCTTGAGATGTTTCCCACTAGCTCCTAACTTCAGTGTGGTTACACTTTTTTTGCCTTGAACCCAACAGTTTGTCTTTTCAGTTTGGCACTGATTTGGATTCAAACCAGGTTTGGATTTCTTTTCCATTGATGGAAAATGACTTCCTCTTTTAGAAGAAAAGGGAGCCTTTCACTCCAAATCATTATTTATTTTAAAAAGCTTATTAAAATTAATAATGGACAAACCCACCCACCCACTTTTTCTTCTTTGCTGCTTGGGAATAAAACAAACTGTTCATTTGGAGCCTTTTTGCGTGATTCTGTAATGACGAGCGAAGATAATTTGGCCTATGTATAGACCATGCAGAGAGACTGCTTGTGATGTTTTCATCCTCCAACATGACTTGAAACAAAATAGTTGGCCATGGGCCAGGTGTGTGTGAGATTCATCTGACTTTGGCTCTAATCATGTGCATCTTTAAACCAAATATCCACCCCCCCCCCTTAGTCCCACTAATTCTTAAAGCTTTGAAACTCCCTCCTAACTAGTTTTAAGACATTCACTCTGTGTGTTGTATAAATGCAGACTCCTGACTGCCCTTTATAGCATGAAATGAAAAATACCAGTTCATGCCCTTGGTGTGTCTTATTTAAAATGTTAGATCTTCACATTTAGTACTTCATATCTATATTGTGCCGATCTAATGCACTTTGTTGGCTCTTTTTACCTGATCAGTTTCTCATACTGACACATCATGATGCGTTAGAGATTCTGAGAGTTAAATACGTGTGCCTGTACTGTGCAACAAAAAGGGTTTACTAATAATAATGTAAAAAAAATTGCAGCGCCTTACTCAGGCTGGAGCAGGATCTGGTGTTTGGGGGATGTCAACATCTTTTTTATTTGTGACAGTTTAGTTGGTGGTTCATGAAGATTGCATAGTTTGTTAATCTGTGATATTTCCTAGAACTGTATTAAACATTGATCTCAATGTTTTTATTTATACTAGTGTGGTAGAGTTGCATATCATTACAGTAAAATAAAATCCTATTACTGTGATGATTCTATTAGGAAATATTAAAAATTCTATATGACCATTTTGGTTTGACTTTTTCATTGCTTTATGTAGTCACAGGCTATATAAATTTAATGTATGTCCCGCATGCAGACACATACACCCCTGGAAGGTCCTATGAAAAATCATAGAATTTATTAAAATGTTATAGAACTTTACCCAGTTCTTGCATTTACTCAGTTAAGGAATGAAGTGGAAACATCAGTGAAAGCTGGGATTGATGAACACTACACAGTTACAGCATTCTGATATGCCATGGCTCCATCCTATCAATTCCCGGGGTTTGTATTTTCATGAATTACTTAGATTTCTGTGCCAGAGAGCTATAGACCAGAATTAATGCAGTTTGACACTGCTTTAACTGCCATGGCTCAGTGCTATGGGATCCTGGAATGTATAGTTTGTTATGGCACCGGAGCTCTCTGATACAGAAGGCTAAGTATCTCACAAAATTACAGACCCCAGGATTCCATAACACTGAGCCATGGTAGTTAAAGCGTTGTCAAATTGCTTTACTTCTGGAGTGCAGATGCAACCATAATCCAGGGAAATGTACTGGAGAATTCTATCACAGCAAACAACTTCCAGCATTCCATAGGATGCAGCCATGGGAGTTGAAATGGGGCCAAACTGCTGACAAATATATTAAATATTAGTACTTAAGATTATATCAGAGCCAGTATAGTGTGGTGATTTGAATATTGGAATATGACATGGAAAGAACCAGAGTTTGAATCTCTGCTTGACCATGGAAACCCACTGGGTGACCATGGGCAAAACACACTCTCAGCCTCAGAGGAAGGCAAAGGCAAACTCCCTCAACAAATCTTGCCAAGAAATTTCCCACAATAGGTTCACTTTTGGGTTGAAGAGTTTTTACTTAAGAAAGCACTTACATCTTGATTGCGACTGGGTGAAAATCTGGAAGGAGCTTTAAATTAACACTGCTACTGAAGTAATGGTCTTTAACACTGATTTTGTATCTTAGGCTTCACAAAACTTTGTTTAGTAGGAAGTCTAAAAATATACAAAAATAAAAATGCTGTAGCATCTTAGTTAATCTTCATTTGCTAACATTATTTTCCTTTATTCCCAGAATGATTCTGGAAAGACAACAGTGCTTTTCTAATGAGAAATGTGACATTTGTAATGATCAATTAATACCCAGTGGGGCATACATATATGAAAGAAATTAAAGTGAGCTAAGAATAATATTAAGAGTAAAATAGATCTTAATAACCTTTATATTGCAAAGGATTTAAGAAAATGTCCTAATGAGCATGTGGGTTCTGGGTAAGTCTGCTGCACTACTCTGGAACCAATGTCCCTTGCATATATATATACATACATACATACATACATACATACACACACATATACACACACACATACACACACATATATGCAGAATACCAGCAATGGAACAAAACTCATCCTTTTAAAACTTTGGTGTCCCGTTATAAAACCATCTTATTGAGGAATCCACAAGTTCTGTGGAATAAAGCTTAAAAGCCTTAAAACTGAATTGAGGATCTTAGGTGGAGTAAAAAATAATTAAAACCTAAAAGAGAAATGTAGCTAGGCTCTCCTGCCCCCAGTAAAAATTGAGGTGTTTGTTGATTTTTTTAAAAAAAAGTTTATTCATCACAAAACTACATCAATTTAGTACCAAAATTCAAAACAAACATCCTTGATATTTTACTGTATTGAGGCATCATTGCATTTCATGCTGCAAGTTGGTCAACATTTTCTTTTTTTCTATTAGCTAAATGATCTTCAATGACTTCTGCAAACAGACTTCTCTTCAGCAAGTTGTAAGCAAGAGGCAGCAACTGGCCAACAATCTTGTGAAAATACTGGGGGGGGGAAATTAAACAAGTTGTTAGAGGTTCTCACAAAAATTGATCTATATAAACAATGGCTTCTTATCCAATCTGTTTTTTTTTTAATTTCAAAGGCAGCTTCACTTTCCTGAATACAAGAATATTATTTTGAGAAGTACTGACCTGAGATAATTTATGCTTGATTTTGATTCATAGATCTTTTGAAACCAATTCTTCCAGAGTATTACACTAAAGAGGTTGACTATCCCTTATCCAGAAATCCCTACTACTCCAAAATCCAAAACTGTCCACATGGGTGGCTGGGATAGTGACCCATTTGCTTTCTGATGTTTCAGTGTACACAAACTATGTTTCATACACAAACATTAATTAAAAATGTGTATAAAATTACCTTCAGGCTGTAGGTATATATAAGATGTATACAAAAAATTAAATGAATGTCATGTTTAGACTTGGGTCTCATCTCCATGATACCTCATTATGTAGATTCAAATATTTCAAAATAATATTCAAAAACCAAAACACTTCTTGTCCCAAGAATTTCGGATAAGGGAGACTCAGTCAGCCCTCCATATTTGTGGCTGTGACTTTTGCGGATTTGATTATTAACGGATTTGATTAATATGTTCTATCTAGGAATCTCTAGGTCCTCCAGCTTGACTC
>CM034708.1:61470308-61486476 GCA_020142125.1 Phrynosoma platyrhinos
TCCAAGTGCTCTTTAAGATGTATATTATTCCTATTAAGGTACAAGAGGAGGATCAGTATTATTTTCTGGCATCTGTTTATGCAGAGTAGTTATTTCACCGCCACCTAGACTGAGAACTCACCTTATGTCAGGTAAAGGTAAAAGTATTCCCCGTTGACAAGGTTGTCAAGTCATGTCTGACTATAGGGGATGGTGCTCATCTTCATTACTAAGCTGAAGAGCCAGCTTTGTCAGAGACTACTCTGTGATCATGTGGCCAGCATGACTGCACAGAACCCTGTTTACCTTCCCACTGAAGTGGTACCTATTTATCTACTTGCATTTGATTGCTTCCAAACTGCTAGGTTGGCAGAAGCTGGCATTAGTGACAGGAGCTCACCCCATCATGCAGTACCCAGGCCTCGAACTGCCAACCTGCTGATCTTGCAATCAACAGAGTTATGTCAGACTGCCTATAAATGCCAGTGCCAAGTGACATCCATTGCCTTCCCAGAGGCAGCTTCTCTCCCATAAAACACACCCAGCAGAATAATTTATTCCTTCTTCCCAACTGTAGATTGTTAACTGCTTGTCACATAATAACAAGCAACACTGTCAGCTGAATTCCTGTCTCATTCAATTATCTGTGTGTATGGGTGATAGGGCAGATCCTTTTCTGCAGCATGATGTAGTGGTCTGAACACTGGACTAGGATTCTGGGAGACCAGGGTTTAAACCCCCATTTGACCATGGAAACCTACTAGGTTATCTTGAACAAGTCACCTTCCCTCAGCTTCAAGGGAAGCAATGGCATACCCCCTCTGAACAAATCTTTCCAAGAAAACTCCATGACAATTTTTCTAACAATAACAGGAGATAGAAACTTTTCAGGTTCAAGTTGGCTGTCAAAGTAGAAGCTTCACTTGTATGCAAGGAATGCCTATCTTGCTTCACATGCTGCCATCACATGCTGGCAGAGGAACAGACAGATGTGCTCCAGAGTACAACTCCAGTTTATGTGCTGCCTTCTGCTTCAAAAGAAGTTGCCCTTTTAAAGTAATGGGCTGTGTAAATTCTCTCTAGGAAAGGAACATGGGAAGGTTTTGTTCTTCCAAGCACAAAAACTATAAAGACTGATGGGCATTCTCCCACCTGAGTACTGTGAATGCAAACTGTCTGGCAGCAGTTTGAAAGAGAGGTATTTGGGCTCACTTTAGCCCTCAATTACTTCTCAACATAGGGCCAGCATAGACCGGCACAATACGCCGGCTTCACAGCAGCGTGGGGGCATGGCATTCAGACGGTGCATGCCCCCACACTGCTGGGAAGCCACACAGCTGAGCACACATGCACCGGTCTCACAATGTTGTGGTGGCGTGGCATTTAGACGCCACATGCCACCACAAAGCCCCGGCGGGGCAGGAAAAGCCGCCACAAAAAGGAGTGGCAATTTGCCACTTCTTTTTTTGTGACAGCAAAACACCAGAGTAGGGCCGCAGTGCGTGGTTGCTGTGACACCCACCTGGCTCTTTCAGGGGCGGCTTCATGGCACCCTTTGGGCCGGTCTGTTTCAGCCTACAGAAAAATCTTACTTGGGTTATGGGTATGCTCCATTTGGAGGAATATTTCATAATCATGAGATGAGAGTTCAACCGCCACTCACAGGGGAATAAATAATAAGAGAAAAATGGGAAAACAGCATCTTTTTTCAATTTATGTAATAGGGCAATCTTTTAACCACAGAAATGAACAATGGTTCCATTGACATCAGCAGCCCTGCTCTGAAGTCTTTGGAACCAGAGCTTAGAAGTCCTGTTCTAAGCACTACCTATGACTTCTAGGAGGACAGACCTAAACAATTCTTTGAGGTAAACATTATGGAATCTAAAACGGAAATTCCTCGGAACTAAGAAAAGCAATTAAATATTAGTGTAATACCGATTATTCTGTCAAACCTGCTGGCTAAATTTCAAGTTTTATAAATTAGGAAGTTCCACGTAATCCACATACATGCTTTTGCTGTGATAATCTTCAGGTAAGGCTTATTGGCAAGAACAAAAACAAAACAAAAACCCAAAGGGTTTGGAAAAGTGCTCCACCTTTTTCTTGCTATGCATAGATTACTAGAGAACCTCTTATAAATGGCTTTCATAAACAGCAGACATGTCTTTATTATTTCCCAGAGTTGCCTCAGCAGGGCTGAGTTCAGCAGGAGGCTCTATAACTGGGTCAGAAGGTTCCAAGACTGGCTCACAGGGCTGTGATGTTGGCACCTGGACAACCTCTTCTTCTTCCTTCTCTTCTTGAATTTCTAACTGTACACTGTCTTGTGACTGGTCATCAACACAGTCCTTTTTAGTTAATTGGTGAACAGATACCTTTATAGCAATCTTGAGTGGAGGTTCATGCAGCGAAGAGGCATCTGAATCAGCAGTGAAGGATCCCCTGTGTTTTAGGGGATTGCGGATCATGTACATCTCTTCTGGGTTGGTGGTCTCCGTCTCCTGTCCTTCTGCTGACTGCCTAACAAAGTTCTGGCCCTGCTCCTCTAATCCCACCACCTCCATGATTTCTTCCATGATAGTCCTGCAGTTCATGATGAGAGGTGGCAATGGAACACTCCTGGCAAGTTCTTCAATGTAGCGGGCAAATTCCATAGTCTTGAACTGGGTTACTTTGGCAAGCTCAAGAGTTTTTGCTGATGTGATGATTGGGATGCGTTTAGCAATCTCAAAAGCTTTTTGCAGTTTTTCTGCCCCTTCTGTCCGAAAGAATTCGTTGATCGCTTTCTCAGTCTTTTTTAGATGGCTGCTCATCATGCAGAGCCTAGTAATGTTTAAGATCAAAACAATGGTAAATGCTACAAGGCATACAATCATATAGTAGATCCCCATATCTCCAGAGGTGAAGACAACTCTTAGAGTCACTGTATTGTTCACTTGACCATATAAATTAGAAGCCACACATGTGTATTTTCCTCGATCTTCAAATGAAACACTAGTAATATTGAGTTGCCCACTGTCGAAAATCCATTTTCCTACAGGAAAGAAGGCAGAAGGTATCAGTACAATATATTTGTTGGTTCAGATTAAGTGACAGAGAAAAATTAATATCACAGCCATGCATTGTCTTTCAGAGAACCACACACCCTTAGGTCTAAAGCTGTATTTTATAAATAAGCTCAAAATCAATCTGATTTTCTGAATTACAGACATGTTGGGATACACTGTAGCTGCAATTTAGCAAACAAATCTGTGTCCAACGACAGCAATAGGCTTATGCACACCTAACTCTGATTTTGATTTGAAAAAGATTTTAGCAATAGCCATAGCAATAGCATTTACATTTCTATACCACTTAATAGTGAACTGAGCACTCTCTAAGCAGTTTACAATCTGTAATCCAATTGCTCCAAGAAGCTAGGTACTTATTTTACCGACCTATGAAAGGATGGAAGGCTGAGTCAACCTTGGAGCCCTGGGATCGAACTCACATTGTGGTTGCAGTACCAGCTTTTAACCACTGCACCACCAGCCTTGTTATTACAAGGATGAGATCAAAAACAGAGATTGGAGGAGGAGAGCTGTTTAAATCATTTCACCCAGTTATCAAATCACAGGAAGCTGCCAAATACTAGATCACACAAACTGTCCATCCCCCTTAGCTCAAAGATTTCTCATCACCCAGCAGATAATCTTTTTAAAAGTCTAGAAAGCTGATTTATACAAAGATTCTTAGTATATCTAGCTCAATATTGGTTAAAATGATGCTAGTAGCTCTCCAGGGTTTCAGATAGTAGTTTTCCTAGCTCCATCTACAGGGATTGAACTTGAAGAGTTGGAAAGTTACTTTTTGAAAGCAATTCATTTCTTTACTAGTATTTGAAAAGTGATTTAACATTATTTTTTAAAAGTGACTTATCATTATTTGTTGAAAAAAATAACTTGTTGCATTATTTATTGAGTTGTCCATTAATTTTTCATTATTTCAAAGAAATATTGTGATCAATAAGAGAATGGTAGTAAAGCCTGACAAATTCCCATCAAAGCATCACTAAAAATGCCTTAAAATGTACTTTACAAGCAATGTTTAAAAGTTTGTAGGACCATTAAAATTACTTTGTTCTAGCTACTTCTGAAATGAAGTTTCATTGTCATTGCTCTAATAAATGCAATTATTTCCTAGTGATTATACTACCTATAATTTGTTACTTCTGTGCTGTGTGAACACAGACCTTCTTTATGTAAAGCATGCCTTCTGTCAGCCAGGACCTTCCCAAATCCCTTATTACCAGAAAATGTACCAAAGAAGAGGTAGATGTGGAAAAAAATATTTATGAGCAAATGTGTCAGTCTTTTTCACACGACACCCTAGTTTGTAGATGCTCACTGTGGCAAAGGGATTACCACTTTTCCATGCCTTTGCTCACCTTGCCTGGCAATCCACGGGCCTCCAACTTATCACAGTAAGAGGTGCTGTGCTTTTGTATTGTCACTGCAAATTACAGATTTTTTGAATACCAGCACTCAGAGGAATCCTTTACTTTTACTCTGAGGAATCCATTGGCATTATTAAAATCTTAGCAGAATCACTCAGAGTACAAAAGCCTGTGCTGTATGCCTCCCACGCTGCTTCTGAAATTCCGTTTTCAACAGTTCAGCTTGTTCCTTCCTTTATAAGACAGTAAAGTGTTTACACATTTTCTGTCTGAGAGCACAGTTAGTTGCATAGAAAGCAATTACAGAAAATAACATGCTCCTTGTCTAGCCAACTGCTTTTAGGAAGCATACCAACTAGACAGGAAAGCAATAGTTCTGTCTGACTGTTGCCTGCCAGAAGCAGGTATAGTGACATGCTGCCTCAACTTGGAAGGTATCTATAATGTAGCAGGTAGTCACTGAAATATTCATCCTCCATAAGTATGTCTAATTCCCTTTAATCCCTATTTATACTGTTCCCCAACATTATATATTTGTGGTACTGAGTTCCACAGGTATGCAGAGAAGTCACTATAGGGGTGCAGGGGGTGTGGAACACACTGGGAACACTCCAGAGGGGATGGCACCCAGTGGTGCGGTACATCTGGAGGGATTGGCCAACTACTGGGTGAGCGTTGCCTCCCTTTCCTGCTTGCCCCACAGCTGCATTGGACCCTAAATGGGCCTTCCAGAGCCAAAGCGCTGTCCCCCTCTGAAGGCCTTTTGAGGGTCTGCTGTGACTGCTCTCCAAGCAGCTCTGAAGGCTTTTCTGGGGGAGGCATAGTCTGGGCAGCTGGCTGGAGGGGGGAGGGCATGGTGACACCAACCCCAGTTACACCACTATAGGTATGGACTGTGTAAATAAGACTTTCCTTTTGCTAGAATGGAATCTCCTGTCAATCAGTTTTATTGGATGACACTAAGCTATATTATAAAAAAGAACATCTTCTACTTTCTAAGCTTTATTTTGCTCCTTTTCCCAATTAAATTAAAGCTGTACCCTTTCTTGGTTACCAAAGTCCCCTGATCATCCTAGTTGATCTTTTATTGCATGTTTTCTAATATAATCTTTTTGAAGACCAAACTAAAGATGACATACTAGAGTTAGGAAATAGCCTATTATTTATTTGGATGATAACTCTCAAGAATCCTCCATAGCACAAAAATAGTTTCAACATTTGCATTAAACTTACAGTTTAATGTTAAAGGCATATATATATTTTTAAAAAATGTAAATAGCAGGCCCTGGGAGTAGGGGTGGGCTGAACAAGGTAAAGACCAGATAGGGTGAAATGAGTTGAATATCCTCCCCTTGCAGTCACAAAAAATTATACTTGTCCCTCGGTGTTCATGGTTTTGCAGTTTGCATGCCTTGGTCTTTTGTGAACAGCAAGTGCTGAGGGAAAAAATGGTGCCTGTGCCTGTAGTGTGCACACAGAGCTGCACTCTCCAAGCCAATGGGGCTTGAATATTTGCAATTTTTAGTTTTCATGGGGATCTGGAATGGATCTCCCGCGAAAATGGAGGGGCAACAGTATTGATTTGTTGAAGTTAGTGTCTCCATTAAGAGAGGAAAACTATGAATGTCAATGGGGCCTCAGATGCACTTTGATTGGGTACTCAGGGGAACATCAGCTGCAAAGATTCAACATGCTTGGGGGTTTTATTTGAAAGCAATTTTGATTGGCATCAAGGAGTATGATGAGGCAGTCTGATATAGAGGGAGTGAGAGAAACTATTTGCTGCTACAACCACATACATTATTGTGCTTGGAGGAAAACTACATGATAAAGAGAATGTATATTATCAATAATTTTCTTAGAGGTAACATGCCTCAGAAATCATACTTGCCAATTAGGGCAAGCATGATATCTTTTACTACAATGAGACAAGTTTATTGTCAAGTTCAGGGGTAGTCAATGTGCAGCCTTTGGGATCTTTATGTGTGGTCCTTTAAACCCCTCAGACCCCCAAGTTTAAAATTTCTAGGCATTTTTTTTGCCTGAAAACCAGTCGAAAGCCACCAAAACTGACTGAAAATGCAACAGTTTGTTTCTCCTACCCCACCCCACCAAGCACTCCAAACGTACTGAAGTAATGCAGTATCAAAGAAAAAGAATGGCCAAAATGGTGGCAGGAAATGATGCTGCTTTAGTTTGGTGTGGCCCACCTATGTGGAATGCCCCCATGTCCTCTCCATAGTTGCCTATCTCAGTTTAGTCTGACCCTTAATGTCTTCTGTAATGTCCACAGAAGTCAAGAGAAGGTAGCTGAGATGGTCACCCAAAAGGATGAGGGTCAGTTGCACCATATAACCTGATGCGTAGATTTCTTAAAGCTCAGATAAAGATACACAAAATAAATTTACAGAGCCTCATGATCAGCAATGATGTAATACAATAATTGCTACAAGGCAATGGTTCTATATTTGCATATTATATAAAAACAAGAGAGAATAATACCTCTGTTCCCGTCGTCCTTCACTAAACGGCCATTGGAGTTATACCACTTGTACTCTGGCTCTGGCTGACCTTGAATGTTGCAGTTGATCAAGGCACTGTAGCCTTCCTTGACTATAACATGATCGATTCTGGAGATGACTATAGGCATAGATCCCATAAGCATATCAGTGCGGTTTAAAGTGCTGTTAGTGACACCTTCAGCAGTTTTCAAAGCTGCTAATAAGACAAAAAGGTGAATGGTAGTCCAGTAGTATAAAAGGAGGTGATTGTTGGACATGTTCATCTGCTTTCAGTGGGCTGCTGAATGGAGTTGATGGTGGATCAAGAGATATGTAATGTACTGCCTCCAAAAAGCCACTGGAAATATTAACCTTGATTCATGAACTTTCAGAAATCAAGATAATAAAACCCTGCAAAATAAAACATAATAATAATAACAACAACAACAACAACAATAATGTATTTATATCCCGCCTTTAGCCGAGGCTATCAAGGCAGCTTACAATCTAAAAGCACAATCCCATGCAATACAAAGAACATTCACAATTAATTAAAACAATTTAATTTAGCAAATGAAGAATTAGGATAGACAAGCAGAGCACTATTTTAGGCTGCATCTACACTGCAGATTGACACGACTGTAATTGCCACGGCTAAATGCTGTGGAATTCTAGGATTTGCAGTTTTGCGAGCTATTTAGCTTTTTCTGTCAGAGTTCTGGTGCCACAGCAAACTACAAATCCCAGGATTCCACAGAATGGAATCATAATAGTTAAAGTGGTATAAATTAAAACTACATTAGTTCTGCAGTGTGGCAGGAGCCTGAATAATATTCACTTAAAGCAATAATATGTCTCAAGATTCTTGAATATTTTAATTCAATGCTAATATCACAGTACCTAAAAACACATGTGCATATTTTTTCCATTAAATTAATGATAGAAAATACAGTTTTGTTCCAACTAGTCTATTCATTTTCATTTAATAAATAAATGCAGTAAATGAGATAGTCCTTATTATCCATTACCTCATGCAAAAGAATGAAGCATTTTGTTGCAGAACCAGAATTCTGGAATTCTTTCACTACCAAAGTTGTCAACAATGCCCTCATATTTCAACCACTTGCCATATAGAGCTACACCACATTTGTCCCTAAAAATATACAGGTGGTTTTTTTTTGTTTTTTTGCCACTGGCATACTGTTGTGACCCAAAAATACCACAGCATTTTTGTAAACCATGATGCAGCAAATAAGACAAGACATGCTCTGGTTGTCAGTAGGTTGGCCCATTTGGGAATTGTTTCCATGGCAGAGTGTGCACTGGAATTCCTTGTGATCAGGAAACATCCTACAGTACAAGATGTATTCTGGTTGTTGTTGTGTGCCTTCAACTCACTTCTGACATGGCAACCCTATTGTCAGGTTTTCTTGGCAAGATTTGTTCAGAGGAGGTTTGCCATTGCCTTCCCCAGAGTATGAGAGCATGTGACTTGCCCAAGGTCAACCAGTGGGTTTCATGTCCGAGTTGGGAATTGAACCATGGTTTCCAGAGTCATTGTCCAACACTCAAATCACTATGCCACACTGGCTCTCTGTTGCTGCTCTGTGCCTTCAAATTAACTCAAACGTATGGTGATCATATCACAGGGCTTTCTTGGCAAGATTTATTCAGAGGTTTGTCATTCATTCTCTTCTTCTTAGGCTAAGAAAGTGTGATTGCCTCAAGGTCACCCAATGATTTTCATGACAAGAGTGAAGATTTTCATGACAAGAGTGAAGACTGGTCTCCCATATTTAGTCTAACACTCAAACCACTATACCCCACTGATTTCTAACAAGGAGTATACTTTTTTTATGTTACTTCCCCCCCTTTCTTTTCTGGCTCTGTGTTTGGTGGAACACATTTGATGCTGCACACACAGACTCTCTTTTGAACACAGCTCATTTTTTTTATCATGCTATAAATCAGAATTCTCAGTATATCAATCATTTGGGCGTTATGCGTATGGGAACGAACGGTGAGGCAAGACAGGATGAAGGTTTATGGTTTTATGACTGCTTTTCCTGCATGAGGATCTGGCTTCTATTGGAGGGGTGCCTTTCTCCCTTCCTTAAGGGGGATTGAATGATAAACGCAGGAAGGGGAAAAGGAGACATGAAAGGTTGCTTTGATCGGGATCCAAGGAGGGGGGGGGGCCCTGTGTAATTTGTATTCTTATGCTATGGTCCGGGGGAAGAACTCCAGTTCTGACACAGACCCTGGACGCGTGACTTCTGTCTCAATTCATGGATTAAAAATCTTTTTGTTTTCTATCACAATGAGATGGTCTTGTGGTTATTGGGAACTGACATATAGACTCTCCTTTGGACATGGGTCAATTTTTTTTATCATGCTATAAATCAGAATTCTCAATAGGCTCTGAAAAATACCCCACAGTTCACATAATGCAAGCTTCTTCATCCTAGTGCACAGTGGTTTTTAAAAATTTAAATGAGAAAAGGAAAGATGTGGCAATTTAGTGTTGCTGTTTCAGGTCTACAAGACTAATTTCATTATCCCTTAAAGTCAATAAAGCATATATGTAAGAGTGAAGTTGATTATATAAAAGTAATTAATATCTTTGACCAGTCCAATTACACGAAAATTCTACAGCACATATGTGAATGTTTCCTGTAGTTTCCGAAGTGGCTGCAGATGGAATGAGCAACACTGCTGATATGCACACATGCCTTCTGTTTAATGACAGAATGTATCTAAGACCATACCTTATAATTCAGGCAAAATCCTGAAACACATTTTAATTTACTGTAAGCTTTTTGCAGTAAGCTTTTTGCAGTAAATTATACTCTAGACTTCCTACTAGAGAAGAAATTAAAGCTATGCTTTCCTTGGACCCAAAAGACAGTTTAGCCTCTGTACCTTTAAATAAATGAAATATAACTAATATGATTAATATAGGAGCAAAGTGGCAGTCATTATATAATTTTAGTTAATGCTGCTTACAATGATTCCAAAAGAAATAGAAGATATACATACCACACTGGCCTCAGAGGGAAAGAAGAAGCAGGCACAGCTCTACCATACCTAGACCCAGAGGCAAATGAAAGCCCTCTCTCCATTTTAACTGAAACCATCCTGGTCTTGGAGGGAGAGAAGAACCAGCACTATCTGTTGGATGTGATCCCCTTCTCCACTGCCATTCCCTTTTTCTTTTGCATCATGTCTTTTTAGATTGTAAACCTCAGGGCATGGAACAATCACGTTAACAATCTGTAAGCTGCTCTGAGAGACTTTGTGGTTGAAGAGTGGGGTATAAATATTCTACATAAATAAATACACATAACATGTGTGTTGTGCTGCACTAGAAACAAACAAGAGTTTCTTGCAAGAGCCAAGGAAGTTTAAGGGTCTTTACCACTTACTGATTTCCAGTAGCAGGGTTATGCCAGTCTAGACAGAACAAAGATGTCCCAGATAGATTTGTAACAGAAAAACTTCATGCAGAATTGGATAATGTTGCTGAGAATTGTGTGTGTGTGTGTGTGTGTGTCTATGTAAACAACATACTTGGACACAACTCCAGTCTAGTTTCATAGTTCTGTATCCACATATTTTTTTATCCACATATTCAAGCACCCACAGCTTGAAAATATTCAAAAAAGACATCAATTCCCAAAAGCAAACCTTGATTTTGCCATTTTATATATCGGACACCATTTTACTATCCATTATATTTAACACGACTGGAACATCCATGGATTTTGGTTTTCACAGGGGATCCTGGAACCAAACCCCAGTGGATACCAAGCACTGTACTGCTATGTGCTGCTAACCCTAGAAGCCATCATGGGCTGCTATGTTGCTAAAATCTGTCAGTAAACCAGGAATACTGTTTTGACACAAACAGGAAACACTTGAAGCAAACACTGATTTTAATGGAATTTTTGAAATTTGCTATAAAAGAGGAAAGCACCTCTAAAATATGGGTTTTGTTTGTTTCAAGAGACAATTTTCAGTTTGCTGACCATTTTCAATACCATGGTTTGGGGGACCATGGGGCTGCATGTAGTCCACAAATCATGGGGTTATAGAAGGGTTTGCAGCACTCTTGTCAGGTGCTTCTGTTTTCACCTATACTCCCCTTTCTTAAAGTGTGCCTCCAAGGAGATTTGCCTTGGGTGGGTCAGTGTTGAAAGGATAGGAAGCTGTTGAGAAGGAGCCAGTGTGTCTTGGGGAAAGGAATAGAGGAAAAGTGCAATTCAAACACACTGTTTCCAAACCAGGAGTTGGAAAAAGTTAATTTTTTGAAGTACAGCTCCCAGGAGCCCTAGTCAGCATGATAATGCTGGATTTGGATTCCTGAGTGGATGTCTAAATAACTTGTCCAAGTTCTGTGCAGCCCATCTGAATACAGTACAGTAGCAGATGACCATCCCTTTGTGCTCTCTAGTAACCTTCTCATTAATGTAACAGTTACACTATAATCTTTATAACAATGAAGCATCTTAAAAAGGGTGTTTCTCACTAAAATCAACAACAATCACGTCAAAATAAAGACTATAAACATATACATACACGTGGCTTCTGGATGTCTAAGGTGTGTGTGACTGACAGCTGAGTGTGGTTCACACTACATTTGCCCTAATCGCATTTTCTTGTTGCAAAATAACCCACCTGTCATTCACATTGAGTAATGAATTGATTCAAAATGGGCCCTCTTTGGCTGGACGGCAAATTTAAAGAGCAAATTTAAATCAATTCCGATCCACATCCTGTTCACACTTGCGCTGATTTGATTTATAGCAAAAGACGTGGAAAAAAAGAGCGTCAAAAAGACGTGCGTTAAATAGGTCTAGAGCAAAGCCCCCTTGCCAAACTGCTTCAGCGATTCGGCTCAAGTGTGAACAAGAGTCATTTAAACCACTTCAAATCAGTTAGCAAACCAGGTTACAACATAGTGGGAATGAGGCCTATGTTTCCTAAACATTTCTCTACTTTGGAACAAATGAAAACATTTGTATTTACTGATGCAACACATCAAGTTCAAAAGTTCATGAGCAATTTTCAGGCTCATGCATGTGATCTGTGCTCTTCAGTAGAAGATTAGACAGCGAGGGACTAGAAAGTGAGATCGATAACACTCACTGCTGGGTATGAATTGTCTGGCTTTTGTCTGTGTTAGCAGTCATTCCTGCCCTTAGAACATTTTATACCTGAACAACCATTCTGATCGTTATTAGATCTAGGAGAACAGTAACATTGGGGTCACAATGAAAGCACTACATTAATTTTAAATTCACCACACTCAAAATGAATGTTTTATCTCAAACAACTCTCTTCTTCTCATCATCCCTGTTCCTTTCCTCAAACAAACATTACAGCAAACAGAAAATAGTTTATAGCAGGGAAAGCTTGACAAAAAATGCAATCCTATGCATGTCTGTTCAGAAAACGTCCATCTGTATTCAGTGGGGCTTAAGAATTCAACCCTAACTCATCAAGATAGTTAGTGGACATATGAGTGGACATCCAAACTCCTCTCAGCCTAGAATTGTTGAAAATTACTGAGGACTACTTTCTACCCAGCCTAACTTTGGACAACACAACAGCTGTGTCTCTGGATTAGGGAGGATGGGTCTGGCATAACTTGGCTCCTCCATCATTTTACCCCTTGTCCACCACTTTTTTTGGGGGGATCTTCTGCTGACAGATCATAGCCTGAAGTTATTCTGGGAAATCCCTTTGTTGACTGATCTCTGAGTTGGCAGAAAGGGGTTATGCCAGTATGTAGGAGGTTCAGCCACCACAAGTGGTTTCTGACTATTCCTAACGCTGTAACATCAGCACACCTTTGAGTGAGGAGTGCAAAGTTCCTCTAAGTATGAAGCATACAGAGTAGGGGTGGGACCAAAAACCTCCACTTGGTTTTTGCAGCTCACTGATTGCCTCCAAGCATTTTTTCAAAACTGGGAAAATTGTGCCTCTAGATTTTCAGATCTTTCTTTTTGGCAAAAGATCTGGAAGCAGCTATTTCAAAAAACAACAGAACTCACCCTCTCATCACTTCCTGTTTTATTTAGAAGGCGTGGTGCAGCTCCCAGAGCATTGGTTCCCAAACTGTGGTCCTCCAGGTGTTTTGGACTTCCAATTCCCAGAAGCCCTAGCTAGCATGACCAACAGTCAGGGAATTCTGGGGACTGATGTCCAGAACATCTGGAGGACCAAAGTTTGGAATCACTGCCCTAGATAGTGCTGGGGTCAGAAAAATTGCACTCCAGGTGCCGAGACCTTGTCGATCATAATGTTGCAATATAATCCTGTGCTTGGGAGGTTTTTTAGGGGTGGTGGTGATGGCGGCAGCTGTAAAGTAAATCCAGTTTGCTTACTTATCCCACAGCATGTTCACAGTTGTAACCTAAAGCTGCAGACCCATTGTGTACTGATGAGTCTCGCTGAACTCAGTAGAACATATTTGTAAGTAGATAAATTCTCCTGCTGTTAGACAGATGTCTGTATAATCCCAGTCCTTCTTTGTGCTATGATCCATGAACATCATGGCTTGCATTTCATAGATGGACAATAAAATGTACAAAAGGTCAAGTCATCACATGAAAATTAAAGAGAATATTTAAAGCAAAGCTAAACTTACATAGGTAGATTGTGTTATGCCTTTTTCTCTGGAACAGTTGGTACTATCACATCATAGTACAGTTGCCCCTCCATTTTTGTGGACTTGGAAGTTCGCGTCCCTCGTCTGTTCGCAGGTGGCAAATGGAGGGGGACAAAATGGGGTTTGTCCCCACGGGTGTGCTCCGCCATTCAAGCCTATGGGGCTTGAACATTTGTGGTTTTCTGTTTTCGCAGTGTGTGTGTGTCCAGAAAGGATCCCCTGCAAAATCGGAGGAGTGATTGCATTTCTAAACAGATTTATTTTGTGATGCTTATAACTAAAGACACCCTTGATCTACAGTTAAACATATTTGCTTGGAGCCTACAATATAGTGCTGCACCTACAACTGACATGCAATGTAGCTCCTAAAATCTTCAGTCACCAGTTCTGGGTGTTTAGTCAGTACACCTTTCTGACAAAGCATTAAGTATGGAGAATGGCTGAAACATCCTATCACAAATGCTAGCCATTTCAGTGACATAACTGTGTTTTATATAACCAGTATCTGCTCGCCCATGAGTTTCAACTATGAGTGAAATTAGCTAAGCTATTTTTATTTTATCATTTATGCACTGGCAACAGATGCCGATTGTATAACACATACTGGCAACATACAAATCAGATGGGTTAACCCAGAAGATGTCACTTTAATTTTCTTTTATAGAGAGCAATTTGGAAGAACATGCTTCTCCATATTGAATAACAGTGCAAGGCCATATCTGCCTACTCAGAAGTAAACCCCATTCAGTTAAGGTAATTTAGCACACAGTTGCAGCCTAAGTGTTAGGTCAGGGTTTACAGAGGGTGGTAAAAATCCCATTCATAGTAAATGTCCACTAAAATTATTTTCAAAGCACTGAAATTAAAGTCTAATGTATGAAAACCAATGTGTGTTTTTAGCCATGACAATGAGTGAATGCCTTGGATATATTTATTTATTTAGAATATACATATCACCCCTCCATTAAGGAAAGTCTGTACAGCACTTTTGTTGTTGTTAACTGCTCTCAAGTCTGCTGATGAGACATCTCCAAGACACCCTGTTCTCCATGCTCTGCCCAATTCCTGCAAACTCATACTTGTGATCTCTTTAATGGAGTCCATTCATCCAGCATGTAGCCTTCCTCTCTTTCTACTTCCTTCTACCTTTACTAGCGTTATTGTTTTTTCCCAATGATTCATGCCTTCTCACGATGTGCCCATAGGACACCAGCCTAAGCTTTGTTATCTTGGCTTCCAGGGATAGTTCAGGCTTGATCTGCTCTAAGACCTATTTGTTTGTGCACTTTACCAAGATAAAAATAATTAAAATACCTCAATACATTAATGAAATTAAAACATCATTAATATTGGACAAGCAGGCACAGTATTAAAACAAAAAGGTTCAAATGGAAGCAGGCAGTCCTCTAGATAACTTGGTCCTAAACAATTAGTGCTTTTTTGCGTGAATGATTTCCATATCTGGAGTCCTCAACATTTATCACACAACTACCTAGAACAAATACTGTCTTATTGGATTTCATAAACTAAGCAGGGCAAATGGGATTTCACCAACTACCAAAAATCTTCAGACAGAACTGGGAAAGAATCCTGGCTGAAAGCCTGAAAAGATGCTGCCAGTCAGAGTTCACAATAAAGGATTACATTGCTCAATGGTATGGCTCTGTATAATTGGCTTATTGCATAGCTAAAATAAAGTGTTTTACCTGAATCAAATTTAATTTTAAACCGGGCTGCATCTGCACCCTATCCCAAAGACTTTGCCACCAAAATCACCACCCGAATGCAGCCTGGGTCCATCTCAGGTGCCTACTTTTGAAACCGGGAGTTTTCTGGCTTGAAAAATGGCTGCCGGAGCACTCCTGGAAGTGGGGATAGATACGGGGTGCATTCAGGTGGCTATTTCGGCAGCAAAATATTTGTGATAGGGTCCGGATGCAGCCTGATTTAAAATTAAATTTGATTCAGGTAAAATGATTTATCAGTCACGCAATAAAGTCCTAAGTCAGCTGCCTATGTTCCTAATATTTTGCATGCCATCTGAATTGGTTCTAAGGCTTTAATAAACAAGAGGGGGGGCAATCAAAATTCTTCAGTGGCATACTTTTATTGAACAAAAATTGTTTAATGGATTTTGTGCATTGAATTTTATTTGCATGACTTTTAAAGGATATTATTCCATTGTTAGGATATGGGCAAAAAACAAAAACAAAACAACAACCACTGTGCAGCTGAGGGGACAGGTTGGCTTTTCAATATTTATTTTGATTAAGGTCTTGTTTTTAAGTTCATTTGGTTCCTTGCTCAGCGGATTCCCCTTTATGAGGCTTCTGCAAGGCCTATGAATATTACAGCTTCATAAATCATTTAGATTTACTTAGCAGTCGTATTTATTTGGTAGAGCAGACAAGCCATGCTCTACAGCTTGGTACACAAAGCTATTATTCCAGAAACAGCTGTACACTTTATTAGCTATTTGTTCAACTCATTACAAGAATATCCATGGCTATGATTTTAAGTACATCTGTGTCTTCAGTGCTGCATGGGAGTGTGTGCATGTCTGCATGTGTGTAAGTA
>CM034708.1:61507974-61518344 GCA_020142125.1 Phrynosoma platyrhinos
ATAGATAGGGAAAGATGGTTCTATCAGAATACAGTTAGCCCTCTATATCCATGGATTTTTTATCCATGGATTCATTTTATCATGGATTTTGTGATATATATATATATATATATATATATATATATATATATATACCAGAAAAAGCAAACCCTGATTTTTCCATTTTATTTAAGGAACGCCATTTCACTATCCACTGTATTTAATGGGGCTTAAACATCCACAGATTTTGGGATCCATGGAGTGTCGACTGGTATGCCGGATTGACCTGTTACACACACATATATAGCAATTGTGTATATTTTAAAAATTACTAGATTGAGGATTTTTTGCCTTCAAATAGGATAAAACTGACAGGTGTTCAAGGAGTCAAAGAAAAAAATGGGATTTTATTATAACTATCATTGGCTAGCGGTGGCATTTCCTTTCCCAGATATATGAAAGGAAAATTGGAGCTCATGATCTTTTGTGGCTCTTTTGAAGCATTTTGAAACATTGTAAAATATGTTTTTGAATAACAGGTCAATTGTTTTCATATTTTAAAGTTATACAAGTACCGGTAGCTAAAATTGCCTCAGCTCAGCCTTTTTCTGTTCAGAGAACATTTTCAATAAAGCAAGTCTGCCACCTGCAGGTAATGCCAAAGTACTGATTATATTGATTATTACTATATATATATATATATATATATATATATATATATATATATGTTGTTAACTGCCCTCAAGTCGATCTCGACCCATGGCGACCGTATGGATAAGAAAACTCCAAGACTCTTTGTCTTCCACTGTTTTGCTTAAATTCTGCAAGCCCATTCCCATGACCTCCTTAATAGAGTCCATCCATCTGGCACATAGCCTTCCTCTCTTCCTACTTCTCTCCACCTTCCCTAGCATTATTGTCTTTTCTAATGAGTCTTTTCTTCTCCTGATGTGGCCAAAGTATGACAGTCTCAGTTTGGTCATCTTGGCTTCCAGGATGGTTTCCGGCTTGATCTGCTCTAGAACCCACTTGTTTGTCCTTTCGGCTGTCCAAGGGACCCTCAGCACTCTTCTCCAGCACTACATCTCAAAGGAATTGATTTTCTTCCTATCATCTTTCTTAACTGTCCAGCTCTCACATCCATACATGGTAACAGGGAATACAATGGCTTGTATGATTCTAACTTTTGTTCTGAGTTGTATATCTTTGCATTAGAGAATATTTTCTAGTTCTTTCATGGCTGCCCTCCCCATTCTTAATCTTCTTCTGATTTCCTGACTGCAGTCCCCATTTCTATCAATGTTTGATCCCAGGTATGGGAATTCTTTTACTGTTTCTATTTCTTCATTGCCTAGTTTGAATGTGTGTAAGTTCTTTGAGGTCATTGTTTTTGTTTTCTTTATGTTCAACATTAAGCCTGCCTTTGCAGTTTCTTCTTTGATTTTCCTTAGTAGGTGTTCCAAGTCTGTGGGGTTTTCTACTAGTATTATGGTGTCATCTGTATATCTTAGATTGTTGATATTCCTTCTTCCTATTTTCACTCCTTCTTCTTCTGTGTATATATTCAACTTTAAATATATACTGTATATAAGTATATACTGTTGTATATACTCAACTATAAGTTGAGCATATACAGGTTAAGGACAGGTTTTGGGGCCAAAATTATGGATTTTGATATGACCTGTGAATAAGTCAAGGGTAAAACTTAGGAGCATATAACAAAGGATCTAAAGATGAAGCAAAGTGAAATAATTTCAAATAACTTACAAAATTCCAGCAAAAATAATGCTTTTTGATCACTTTTAAGGCTGGATGGATGAGAGAGTAGAGGGGGTCAATACTTCCAGGACAGATTATACTCTTGCCTTTCACTGGGGGATGCCCCCTTCTTTTAAATAATAGTTAAGATACAGTACTTACATTGACCTGTGGATAAGTTGACTTAGGTTTTTTGGTCAAATTTTTGACCTAAATTTCTAGACTTATACATGAGTATATACAGTATCTCATTTTCACAACCTTTTTGTATGACTCCAAGTTGTTTCCAACTGTTGGTGACCTTAAAGCAGATCTGTTAGAGGAGTTTCCTGGCAAGATTTATTCAGAGGCAATTATTCCAATATATTGTTTGGGACTATATTGTGCAGCATTGTTAAAATACTCTTTAAATGACATTTTAAAGTCCATGTAAGTACAAAACAACATTACTGTAAAAATTGTTGCCCGTGTTCATTTATTTTTGTAGAAGCAACAGCTTAATGTTTAAAACAATGGGACACTGTGGAAGCCAGAGATATGATCAATGACTGTTGTTGTCACCTGTTCAGTGAAATTTATGGCACCATTCAATATCAGCCAGTGAAAATTTAGATAGGTGCCAGTTTGCTATAGGTGTCATGCAGTTTCTTCCCTTATAAGTTCAGCCAACCTCTGGAAACCCTAAATAAAAAGAACAACATTATATGAGAGCAAAAATGATTATAGTACATTTTGATAAAACTCAGTATTATTTAATAAATCCTTCTATAACCATATGCCTGTTGCTTTCCACTTTCATTTTTTGTTTTCACCTGTAGTCAAGCAAAGCCCAATCATTTGGAGAAATTGAGCGGGACTGGGAAGGCCAGTTACCGGTATCTTGTTTGAGATGAGCAATTTCAAGTAAATAATATAACATTGCCTTCAAGTGGTAGTGCTGGCAGCTAATTAAGTATTGCTTTTGGTGGATTAACTCTCTTGATAATAACTATCAAAACAGACACTCTTGTTATCATTGTTTATTATAAGCATGTCTAACGTGGATAATAGGTTGAGGCTATTTAATTAGGTTTCTTTTGACAGAATAACACAGATAAAGAATATACTGCTTGTCATGTAAATTCTTATTTTACGTGTCACAGTCTCCATATAATCATGAACACACTTACTGTATACACACTGGACTTTTATTTGAGTAGATACATATGGAATTGCACTGACTAATAGAATTAGTCAAGCTACCAATGCAATCCTATATAGGTCTACTTAAGGCCTATTGCATTCCATTGAGTTTAAAGTTTATTGCAGGCGTTTTCAGACCACTGATTTCAACTGCCTTAAGCATGTTGAACTGTGAGTTGAACATGTTATGGTTCACACTTTAAACTGGGGGGAGAACCTGTGGGCCTTCAGATGAGATGGACTAGAACTCCCATCATACCTGACCATTGGCTATTTGGTCCAGAGCTTATTACAAATAACTAGTTATTTGTTTTTGCAGGAAAGCACAACTAAATTAAATTACAATTAGGGTTGCCATTTCCTGGTTTTTGCCAGGACAATCCTGGATTGGAGGGTCTAAAGTAGGGGTAGGCAACCTTTCCCCTTTAAGGGCCGAGGGACTCCCAAAAGCCTCAGCCATGTTGACCAATAGCTCCTGGGATTCTGGGAGCTGAAATCCCTCGGCCCTTAAAGGGGAAAGGTTGCCTACCCCTGGTCTAAAGAATGTCCCATCTCCGCTGGGCATTTTAGACCCTCTAATCCCGGATTCATGCCTCGTTCCAGGCCACATTTTGTCAATCTTCAGTCAGACTGGAGATTGACAAAATGTGCCCCGAACAAGGCAGGAATAATCGACTAAGTTCAGCCTCAGCTCTGCCTCCTTCCCTTCTCACATGTTGTGAGTCACTTCTTTTCCTCAGGCTTTGTGTAGGAGGAAGAGAAGGAGAAGGAAAGGTTGGGCCGGGTCTTCCTCAGTGGTGGCCCACCTGACGAAGCAAGGCTGAGAGGAGGCCTAGAGGCCTAGCTGGACCCATGGTTGGTGGAGGGCACTGCCAGGCAAACAGGGACAGAGGCTGGCTGCCTCCGGTGCTTCATGGGCATGGTGGGTTTACCCTCCTGCCTCCCTCTGCTGCTGCAGCTCCTGAGGCAGCTCCTGAGCCACAGCGGGGTGACTCTACCTCCCTCCACACCTTTCCCAGTAAGCATCTTCCTGGCTGTTGGATGCAAGGGAGCCTCTGTTAAGACCCTTGGAGCGAGGAGGAGGAAGGGTGCTGGGGCCTGGGAGTGCCCTGGTGGTTGTGGAAGGCTACCGCCACCGCCACCCATCTCCTTCCCTGCGCTTTTGCCAGCGGGTGGGAGGCAGGCAGGCAGGCAGGTAGGCCTGGTTGGGGCTGCCTGGGGGCCTGGTGGACTCATTGGGGTGCTGGGGTGGTTGTTGAAGGCCACTGCTGCCTTTTCTGCGCTTTTAGTTGGCCAAGTCCTCCATTTTTCTTGAACATCTTACATTTTGTCCAACATTTTGTCCTGCATTTTTTCTTACATTTGGTCCGGGTTTTGTGGAAGAGAATGATGGCAATCCTAATTACGGTACAATGGTAATATAACAAGTGTAACTGTGGTTTTTAAAATCTGATTGTTAATGGTGCCTCGTTAAATGGTGGCAGAGGAGTACTTCACTTTGTTGTGGGAGTTGAGACAACAATGAAGAGGATTAAAGGAAAGTGTTTTTTTTAAAATAATATTTATTCTGAAACATTAATAAAACATACAAGAAACAAGCCAACGTACAAACATACAAACTGTTAAATAACTATACACTCTGCCCCCTCCCCAATAGATAAAAAAACTTCCAACTTCCCTCAGATTGTATCTTTACTAATCATCCTATTCCCCTCTGTGTTTTATAAAATTAACTGTTAATAAGCTTTTCTAATAGTGCCTTCAATAAACAGTTTGTTCTATCAAACAAATGAAAAAACTAACTTTACCATCTGTATAGCAAAACTTAAAATATTAGCATCCCCCATCTATCTCTTTATATGATCTATAAAAGGTCTCCACATTTCTAAGAAGACCTCCAATATGTTTCTCCTAATCAAATTACCGGTAGTTAATTTGTCCATTTCTGCAATTTCCCTCATTTTCTCTATCCATTCCACACAATTTGGTAATTTATTAGTTTTCTAGCAAATACCACTCAGGCACACCATATACCTAATTAAATCACTATGCTTCTCTTTTATCTTCTACATTTACCATATTTAACAAATATAACTCAGGTCACAGCAGTAATTTAAATCCCCAAATGCTCTGTATTTATTTGCTTATTTTAAATCAATATTAACCTTTTTACAACCACTACGTATGGAAAAAAAGATCCAGTTTGTTTTCTACATTTCCAGCAGATATTATTTGCCCCTTTGTAAACTTTTGTCAACTTATCTCTGGGGATACACCATTTGTACATCATGTGCAGACACCTTCTTTGAAGCTGTAAGAACTTGCAGCCTCAAAGGAGAATTAGTTTTGAACCAGAAGTCAGCAGTTGTTAGCATTTGGATATATTTTTTAAAAAAAGCATCTAGAAGTAACTATTTTAGCTACTTTTGAGTAGCAGAATTATTTATTTAATTTATTTACACCACATCTTTCTTCCAGTAGGGAACAACTATAACTAAAATGACAAATAATTATGAGGCAGTACAACATCATATATAATCTTTTAAATGAACCAATTACTTTTAAAAAGTATTTTCTCTGAAGAAGAACAAATTAAACATTGTATGACAAGCTGGGCAAGGAATTTAGGATATAATATACAAATGAATCAATGGGAGGATATCTGGATGAAAGGATTAAAGTTTACCTGTTCCTATAATCTTAAAGAATTTTTAAAAATGATGTACAAATGTTATTTAATCACAGATAAACTGGCAAAAATGTATAAAAAACCCCCCATCAGATACATGCTGGAAATGCAAAGAGCAAAGAGGTACATTCTTTCATTTATGGTGGAAGTGTAGGGAGGCAAAGAAATATTGGTATAAAATCAATAAACCAATAGGAAAAAAACTGGGTCTAGAATTATGAGACCGGAACTGTACTTACTGAATATGATAAACTTAGATGACAAAAGAGAGTGAGAACATAGAGATAAATTATTTAGTAATTGTGGCAAGACAGGTTTTGTGAGAAAATGGAAAACTAATAAAATCCTAATTTGCAAGGAATGGTTAGTGAAAGTAATGGAAATGGCTCATTCTGACAAATTAATACATTTAATAAGGGAAAACCAACAGAGGCATATATGAAAATATGGAAACCAGTTATAGAATATGGTAAGTAGATAAGAGGGGATACCAGTGTGATAGGGTTTAATAGTTAGATAATGGTGTTTCATTTTTGTCTTTCTATTTTTATCTTTGTTTGTAGATTGCCTAATAAAAGGAATGTAGTTTATTATTATTGAATATATCTAGATTATATAAGGATAATAGTATATAAGAGAGGGTAATAAGATTATTAGGTAGGATAACAACTAGCATTACAACTAGAGAATATGTGGGAAGTCCTACTTTTTTCTCTATTTTCCTATTTTTTTTCCTTTTCTCTTTTTAATTGTGGGGAGTGAGTGGGAAAGAACTGGAACTTTGATGGTTTATTTAAATATGTGTTTGGGGGTTTTTTGTACATGTGTGTGGCCTCGTTCCCACTATGATTTAAAGCGAATTGCTGATTGGGCTATATGACTGTCATTTCCACTTGAAACCGGTTCCGATCCTACTGTGCACGGTTTCAGTTGCGATGAAGCAAGGCAAACGCAAAAAACCCGCTGTTTCCTGACACTAGTTTTTTGGCAGTTCTTTTAAAAAGAATCTATTCCAAAATGTGTTCAACAAGTGGGAATGACGGATCTGAATTGCATCATTCTGGAGGGGAGGGACTAATGGCAGAGGTGTGTTTGCAATCCCTCCTCAGTTTTTTGGAAATCAGCCATTCTCCCCCTCTCAGTGCTGCCTTTGTACTTGTGGCGTGACCTATGGGTGCATGATATATAATAAAAAATTGACAGAATATGCAATCCATTGTATTTGCAACTACTTGCAATTATGGGTGGACTGTAGCTCAGCAAGGCAAGTAGTTGCAAAACCAATAGATCACATATCCTGCCAATTTTTTTTAAATATAGTTTCCAAGCTGGGCTGCTCAAAGGGGAAATGGTGTGCTTGAGCAGTCTGGGTTGCTGAGGGGCAAAGGAAGGCTCAGTTGCTAAAGTCGTCCTGCTCGGGCTCCTGGAATGGCCCCATCCTCACCGTGTTGCCGCTTGCATCACCGATGATGAGCAGATGATTGACATGCATTTTAATGCGGTGCAAACTAGTGAGAATGACAATCATGCCAAAAAAGAAGCGATTACAAGGGAATAATGGAAAATATCCACTTTCATGGTGGGAACAACGGACCTTTTGGAATCGATTCACCAACATGGAGCGAAGGCAAATCGCAAACCGGTTTAAATGTAAGTGGGAATAAGCCCTGTATGTGTTTGTCTATGTTTATGTATTTAATTAACTATTGAATAAAATATAATTTTGTATATTATATAAAAAAATTCTTTCTGAGTGCTGATCAGGCTGGGGCTGATGAAAGCTGGAGTGCAACAACAACTGAAGGGCCATAGTTTCCTCACTGATGGTTTGCTCTCTAACTACATATCAAGTTCTGCTCAAACATTTTCCCCCCTCCCCTTTATGAACAATAAGACATTTAGTCTGACTTACCTGGTCCATTTGATCTGCAGAAGCATAGGAAAAACTAGCTCTGACAAAAGGGCTTGATTCAGAGCAATCAATCATAAAATCCCTCCCAGGAAGCAAAGACACCTAAAACAGTATTTACTTGTATTACTCATATGCATGTAGATGTTAACCACTTATCAAGTATAAACAAAACATTTATAGATGTATTGTTGTGTTCATATTATTCCTATGTTTGTATAATGAAGTGAATGGAAGTTAGGAAGCAGTACTAATGCAGCCATGTATAGAGTAATAGATTTTCCCTACCCCTCTCTCCAGTGCCTTTTCCATGATCATCTCATATGTGTCAGAAATTCCCTTGATTTTAATCCATAAAAATAATCCAGCTTTAGGAGTATACCATTCTGCTAAACCTATAAAAGAAGGGACAACAGTGAAGTGAAAGTACTCTTAAGTAGTTGATCAAACATTTCTGTTCTTAATGTATTTAACAGTTACAACAAGAACACTGGTGTGAAACAACAGTTCAGCCTTCTTTGCTCTTTGGCTAAGGCTACGTTTCCAGTATCAGGCTTAAGACTCCTACAGTACCAATTTACAGTTGTCTGAGATCAGTCAAAAACCATGTTATTGCTCTCTGCATGCCACTGAGTACTACTCCTGTGAATTTTCACTTTACAAAGAGATCAGACAAATCTCTAATTCAGCACTGACCATTTAGTATCAGTTTGAGAAATTAAATGGATATGTTCAGTACCATTTTCAAATAACTGATTTAACTAATTATCCACTGTTAACAGCAGTATTCATTCTGAATGTGCAGACCCATGGCAGATCAATGTGGAAAGGGTATCAGTGGGAAGTAATGGCAAAGGGACATGTTGTAAAGCAGAAGTAAGAAACTGTGTTGCGATGCGGGGCTGGATGTCTGTGACCTGCAACAAAGTGGGTGACATAAGCTGGTCCCAGGAGCAAGGTTTCACAGGATGCAACCATGACAGTTAAAGGGGAATATAGGACTATAATTGTGTAATGTAAAAAGGCTGGGGGTTATTTGTCACCACTCTTGCATTTTCCCCACAAGAGGAAGATGTGAAAAGAGTGAAACATTCTCAGCCAGTTCTTCAAGGGCCTGATTGGGACTCAGCCAGTGCTTGCAAGCCTGACTGAAAGCATTGGCATCACTTCTCCTTCTTCCCATCAAAACAGAACTGGGCAACTACAGAGGGTTCAGAGTTAGGGTCAATGGTCTGCACCCATCCCATTTTCCATCTCCCCCAACCTGATACAGGTTACACCCACCAGATAGTTACTTCCGGTTTTCTCAAAATGCCTTAACCAGTGGTTCTTAACCCTTTCTTTACTAAGGATCCCCTTTAAGCATATTTTATTGTCGCAGACTCCCCAAGACAACAACAACAACAACAACACTTGAACATTGAACCATTTACAATTACACCATCTGCTAAACCTTCCCTCAGTGGCACCAGAAAGGAGGGGGGAGACTTTTGCTTCTTCCCACCAATTTGTAGCTACCATGGATTGAATGCCAACTGGCCCAGCCAGCCAGTCTTTGCCTTGGCTCCTGTCATTTCTGCTGTGGGGAGGAGGTGGGCTGAGCAACCTTCAGTCCCTTTCAGAACTGCCCCCCCCACAAGGACATCATGGACAACAGGTTAAGAACACTGCTTTAAAATGAGCAGAGCTATCCAAGATACTGAACTGTATCTCCCAAAGAGGTACAGTGCCTTCAATATTTCCCTAGCTACCATTGCCAGATGGGTGACAGAGAGGCACAGAAGTCCTTTGGGGATGGCATGTAGTTGTCAGGCTGCACAGTTCCCACCACTACTTTAGAATATAAAGGGCAGTGTAACTTTCTCATCTGAAGTGTAAATTTTGCTTGAAATTCTCTTTTTCTCTAGGTTGTTGTAGGAATTCATAACATAGCATCTAATGCAGAGGCAGATAGGTGTGCCAATGTCAATGTTGTGGTGAATCTGATCTGGGCTTTATCCAGACTGTAAAGGAATTACTTAATGTGTTGAATCTATTTTTGGGATACAGTCTAGACCCTTGGACAGCACTTTTACTGTCCAGACCAAACCCTGGGGTAGGTTCACAACCCCTGTAATCATGGAGCCACCCTGTGGCACTCATCAAATGTTGTCCTCTTGCATGCACTGCCCTGACAGTATTTCCATGTATTCACTCAGTCCTTGACAGTGTCTGGTGCTGCTGATATGAACACTCAATGTGGTGAGTACAAATAATCCAGGGCCTTCTCACACTACACAATTATAATGCTATATTCCACTTTAACTATCATGGTTGCATGGAGTTTGTAATTTGGTAAGACACTGGAGTTAACTGGCTGAGAATTCCAAACTGCAAATCCCAGGATTTCATAGGATGTTGTCCATATTGCTATATCAAAGTGGAATATAGCCTTAAGAATGATAGTACCAAAGGGCCCCAGCTCAACATTCAACACACTGTTGAGGTTCAGGTAGAAGACACACTCCTTTCTATTTCAAGAAATCATCTATTTGATCAGATTGATGGCCCTCACTCACTCATTTTTGCATTCCCACCTTATTATAAAACCAGCTTGGGCTTTGTTTCTTTAAAACTACACAAGGTCTTTGCTTGCTTGTTTGTTTATCTTGGTTATGCCCATGGGACTGAATTCACTGACCTGTTAGCCATTTGTCTGCTGCAGCAAGCATTAGGTCTCTCTGGCTTTTGTAGAATTCTGACACCCTGGAAGCAAACAATCGATTTAGGAAAGCTTAGAGAACATAATGGAGGTCATGAGTCAGCTACAGCACTTCCTCTTAATTCCACATAGCACATCACACTCAACACTAA
>CM034708.1:61519873-61536743 GCA_020142125.1 Phrynosoma platyrhinos
TTTCACCAAAATAAAGAACATCAAATTAATTTTTGAGTTAACAAACTAATGCTAAAATTTTCAGGCTTTGACACCATTCCATACTGTTAAGAGCTCTGACAGAGAAAAGAAAATACAGAATTTTATCCCATGAAATTTGGAGGGGTATAGGGAACTTATAGGGAAGTTGTGCATAGGGAACAACATGGGATGCTGTTCATGTAGTTCAGTTTCCACTATAAGGGCATGATCCTATCCCAGGATATCTTACAGTGATGCTAAGCCAGTGATGCACATAGAATCTGCTTTCAGATATTAGTACCCAGACATCTAGCAGAATCTTACACATGCATTTTTAGAACTAAATGCTCATTAGGGTGTATTTTCATGTAAGTGCTTTTATGAATGGGGCAACCTGTAATTTCACATTTAATTTCATAAATCTTATATTTTTTGTAATGGATGCAAGAAGAAATTATGGCAAGTTGAAAACCACTAAACAACTGAAAACAACTAAATCTGCACCATGCACTATAACCCATGGTATAATGGTTTGAGTGCTAAATTACAACTCTGGAGATCAGGATTCAAATCCCTGCTTGACCATGTAAACTTTGGGCAAGTTCTTGAGAGAAAGCCCAGTGATAGGTTTTCCTTAGGGTCACCACAACTTGGAAATGACTTGGAGGTGACACAACAACAACAACAACAACAACAACGTTATTTATAGTATGACAAGGATTATGTTCTACTTGCTTGCCATGTAGATGTTAATGTTGAGGAGCCTGCAAAAAATGGATTTCAGCACCAGAAATCTGAGTGAATAAACATTGGTTCAAATCTGGATAGGTAAACCAGTTAGAGTCAACCTAGGTATGAAAGGGCAAGTGTGTGTGTATTTGAGAGAGAGCAAGAATGTGGCTTTAAGTTCCCTGTTGACTTATGGCAACCCCATTAATTTCATAGGGTTTCTTAGGAAAGGAATATTCAGAGGTGGTTTGCCATTGCCTTAATCTGAAATATAGACTCCAGAACCTGGTGTTTCATGGCTGTCTCCCATCTAAGTACTGACCTTGCTTGACTTTCAAGCTCAGAAGGCATCTGGTACTTTCAGGGTATTTGGCCTGGTATTCCCTATGATTAACTCATTTCCCCTCTTGCAATAGGATTTCCTCAGAGATATGTATCTCAGCCATGAGGCATGCAAATTTAGTGTATGTTTACCTTCTAATGACCAATCATAAAACAAATCATGTAAAACAAACACATGTAAAAAAACAAGTGTGCCATGATAAATGTCTTTCACCACTTGGGGGAGCATCTCTGCAAGAAATGGGACAAATGTATCACCCAGTTTGATTCTCAGTGTTGTTTCCCCCCACATCTGAACATTTTAAATGATTTTTAAAAAAATTTCACAGTCTTTCCATTGTAAGTTTTGGAAATCTGTATTTTGTTTTAAAATAGACCATATGAACATTTCCCCCATCTCTTAGCACAGGTAAGTGTATCTCCACTACTCAGTGTGGAGTGGCATGCTACTTACATACGACTAGACATGATAGAATTGCACTATTTGCTCTGAAATCAGTCCAATATATTACTAATTCTTACCTGTGTAAAAGTGCTTGTCTGCATAGTTGAGGACTCTACATGTCGAATAATCTTGTCTATAAGGGGTTCAGGTCCTGTTAGAAAGCCAATTCTCAAACTGAAAGAAAGTGAAAGAAAAATCCATCCCGGTAATACAGAAAGCTTTACCACTTTGCGATCTGAATAATAATAATTTCATTAGGACTATAATATTTGTGTGATTTTTCAGATGCTATTAACTGCAAAAGCAGACCAGAAAACATGGATATTTACAGATTTTCTATTGAGCTGTTCTCCAGTTTGGCTTTAAGGAATGAAGCTGTAAAACCATAGAGACAGTGGATCAATGTGTTCATGAAATGTTAGCAGCTGTAGAGCCTGTACAAAGAATCATTTTGGTTTAGTTCTGAGTGTTGGACTGGGACTTAAGAGATCCAGATTAAAGTCCCCACTGAGCCACAAAACTATCTCAGTGATGTTGAGCTAGTCATTCTCTCTTGCTTTAACCTTCCTCACACGTTTGTTGTTGAGTTTAAACTGGGGAGGAAGAGACCCATGTATCACACCTTCAACTTATTGGAGGAAAAGTAAAATAAAAATGTAATTACTGTTATTAACTTAATGTGAAATGAAGGCTCACAGAAGATTCTTCCAAAAAAGATGTGAGGATCTTTTTACTGGGGTGAGTACTTTCCTTCTGTGTCTTTGGGTTTTTTTTGGGGGGGGGGGTAGATGCTACTCACCACACTTTTTCAATATCAATATTGCTGACATGTAACCTTAGCATTTAATCAGTTCAGTTATAGCAGGCTCTGCATCAGTTTAATTGGTCTGCAGTTTTATTAAGCTTTTAAATCCATTTGCTTCTATAAATTGCCTCCTCCTTTGCTTTGTGAAGACTATTACAATATGGAAAACTCCACAGTCACACAGGCCTCTGAGAGAAATTTTGCAAGATGGAACAAGACTACTTTCAGACCCCTGGAATGGAGGATTTAAGGCTGGTCAACAATGAGAATTCAGAAGTCTAAGAGAATACATTTCATTTAATATGGTGAAATTATCAATTCATTTCACAGGAAAAATAGACAAGTCCTGGCAAAAAGCCAAGAAAATACCTGAAGAACTATATGTTTGCTAATCTTTGTAAAATAAAGCAATGGAATGAGGCTGTGAGGTTTTCTTTTTTTAAAGGAAGGGGGGCATCAGAAATTCATAGGCCCCTTCTTGGCTCTCCAGGCCCAACCAATGTATCAAATGAGCCCCTTTCCTATAGGCCCTGCACACAAGAGACATACGGATTTGTAATATTCCCATAAACTTGTCTGTCTGCCTAATAGGCTAGAAATGGGTATTCTGCCATAATTACATTGTGTCAGAATACCCTTTTATAGGTTGATTAAGCTGGTGGACATGTTGATGGTGTTAGTTTAGTTTCTACTCACCCAGAGGAGATAATCTTGGAGAAACTATCACCTCGAATGACTCGGCCATCAACATCCATTGAAAGAAATGATGGTGCTTTGGTCTAACAATACAAAAGATACTTTATTATTAAAACAAAAGTAGTTACTGATTGTCCATCTGTCAGCAAACAAATATTGCCCTTTAATGGGTGAATGAGATTTGTGGGGATGAGATAGGCTAACTATCCCCAGAAGTGCTATGGAAGAGGGGTGGATCTCTCTTTGAAAGTGGAATTTCAGGAGCTCATCATGACAGCTCTCATAGATACACCCATTAGGAGAGACATTGGGTTAGCTACATGGAGAATCCAAAAATAGATCTATAGGAAGCTCTGTGTGAGAGGGAAAAGAGACTAGGGTGATGTGATATAAGCTCCTTGATGAGCCATGAAGTTTATTATGTGACCTTGGGCCAGTCACTCTTTAGGCCCAGTCTGTGTTGTAATATTTAGCTAGATATTGCTTCTGCTGTGACAAAGTACCCCACTGCTTGCTCCAGTACATTATTGTGTAAAGATTAGGAGAGAGACAAGGTTAGCTGCATGGATGTGGACAGATGAATAATGTTTTCTAGTTACCCTGATAAAGCATGGTTGCTCTTGAAATGCAAAAAAAGTATAATAGCTGCTAAATTGTGTTAAAAACATCCTTTTTTGCAACAGAGATTCTGAGGTTTGCCTCTGTCTTTTGGAGACTTTGAACTCAGAACCCCAAGGATTAGACACAGGCTCCTTGCTCCGTGGAGCTGAACAAGGTACCATGGGCAGTTCTTTTTGGAAGTTTCACAGGACAATCTAGAACTGTTCTGGCCAGGGAACACAGTTATACTACATGGCCAATTGGAGGAAATTCTGTTACTCTTGGAGCTGAATGCCTAATGAGACCTCACATCTAAAAGATGAGAAAAGTTAAAAGCTGAAAGCATATTCTTTTTCAGCAGCAAGAAAGATTACATCTATAGGAGTTAGCAATCAGTTGCTGGGCTTGGTCTTACCTTCTCAAACTGGACGAAATAGTATGGATCATCTTCTATTATAAGAAAGTTGTATTCTTGGGCAAGCTAGAAGACAATCCAGCACCACCAGCAGAGCAGCAGCAGAGCAGCAACAAGAACAACAACAACAACAACAACAACAATGATCAGCATCTAGCTTATGTCTTGCCCACAAGCTAGACTCCGCAGGGGTAGGCAACCTTTCCCCTTTTAGGGCCGAGGGACTTCAGCTCCCAGAATCCCAGGAGCTATTGGCCAACATGGGACTATTGGCCAACATGGCTGAGGCTTCTGGGAGCTGAAGTCTCTCAGCCCTTAAAGGGGAAAGGTTGCCTACCCCTGAGCTAGAGCAACAGCAGTTCCCATCAAAATGTTGAAAAACTTCACAGAATTTCTATATGCCAACTATATGTAAATCCCAGACATGGGTTTTGTGCTGCCTTAATTTAAGGATTATTACATGGGTTCAGAGGTCATCATTATTGTGTAGCCTTTCTACCTGTTGTTATTGCTTCTTACCAAAAAATCTGATAAGGAAGAGAATATAGAAGAGATGCTGAATGTCTTTTGATAACCAGTGACAGGGACCTGGAAGCACACTAAGACAAGCTCCAGATGAAGAAATGTTTAACATTCTGCTAAATTCTTCAACAAATGGAAACAAATTCTTCCCCCATTTGCACAGGCCAAATTCAGTAAGTGGAAATTCCCAGCATGGAGCCTCTCAGAAGAAAATCAGTAGCCACATGTATTTATCACCATGTGGGCTTGGATGTATGAATCTATAAGTTTATCCCATATTCAGATTTGTGAAATTTCAAGACCAATGTCAATGAATCTACTCTAACTTTTCGTCCAAACTTTAAAGGAACTATCCACAATGCTGAACCTGTTTTGGGGATATGATTCAGCATCTTGCACAATGCCTTTAATGTTCATGCAAAAAACAAAAAAAGGTAAAGTGGGTTTGCAACACCAATGAAATGGAAGCAACTAGCCTTCGCTGTTACCTGTTGCCTGTGCTGCTTTTGTTCTGCTTGGAAGTAATGATGCTGGCAGGGATTACCTTGTAAATCTCCTTTTTGCGCTCTGCTGTCAAAGAGCTTCCAGAAGGATTGCCACCATTGGGAACAGTGTACAGGAATTTAGGGATTTTGTTACTGAGCTTATGCATGTTGTTGTCAGATTTCCACTGGGAAAGAACTTCTTTTAAGGCTTTTGGAATAATACCATGTTCATCGCTTGGGACTTTGATAATGTTACACCCCAAGGGCCGTAGCTGTTGAGGAAAAGAAACCAGAAACAAGATATCTACAAATGACTGAATATCCAATTAGCACAAGCCATTCAAGGCAGATCATTTTTAGTAGCAGCAAAATGTAAAATAGGGCAAAGATTCTTATGTTGTGCTCCTAAAGACTGCTCCACAAATGAACTCAAATGCAGAGTTCAGAAAAGTTACTTTTTCAGACTACAGTTCCTAGAATTCTCCATGGCTTGTGACAATTAGGAACACATAAGCATCCTTCCATTTGTCACAAAAGGAGCTCAAATCTTTACATGCACTCTGAGCCCATCCTGATAGAAATTGATTGTAACAGTGTAATTTTCTTTTGGAATATGTTGAAACATGGAAGTTGAAATTCTGTTGGTACACTAGTCCAGCAATTGTACTTTTCAAGCATCACACAGAGATGGCAGTGGAAGACAGAGAAAATCTGCTGACTCCAAGCAACGAGTGGATTACTTCCACTAGCGTAGTGAGATAACAGAATCCTGGTTTTAGTCTCAGTCTATTCTCTGTGTTACATGTGGATGCTTAAAATTTCTGTACCACCACTACCATCTCCACTGCTGGCTTGCCTTCTCCTACCTTGTGTAAGGTTTGTGGGCCCTGTAGTTGTCTAGACGGTTGGCAATGGAGGTAACAGTATGTTCTGAAGGGGATGGCTGAACACCCTTGTTCCTAGCCTGCTTCTGACGGGCTCCAAGGTAATTTGCTTGGCCTGACCCATATATATTTGAAGGTATACTCAAAAATATTCAAAAATTGGTAGAAAAAACATGTTTTTCAAGTCTAGAGAATCCCTGACAAGCAGAATCCTGGACTGATGAGAATCTTCACAGTTCGGGATTTATTCTGAGTATAAATTGCACATGGTTTTTTGCACAGAAAAAAATAATCATTTTCTGCATGAAAAATAATATTTTAATGTAGAAATATTAATTCATGCTCATAAAATGCTTTCTGCACAGAAAACAAAACTAATTGGGGATTTTTTTCTGTGTAAAATTGTCACATGGTTGATTTGTGCATTTTCTGTGCAGAAATTCATATTTCTCCATTGAAATATTGTTTTCTCCACAGAAAATGCTGTTTTCTGTACAAAACAACCACATTTGAATTTTGCGCAGAATAAATCCCAAACTGCAAATAGCCTTCTAAAACGGTGTGGTTTTAAAAGACTTTTTTGCAGCAGGAAGAAGATTGCTGAAATTACTCGTTGCTACCTTCAAGAAGACACAATGAAGAATTACATCTTAATTTTCAGGGGTGTTCCTTTTCCAAGTGTTGCAATCTAATTCCTTGTAATAGTTCTGGTGATAAAGGGAGGGATGAAAAGTCAAAAGCAGGAGTGCACAAGTGACCCAGTTGTGGGCCAGGTGCCAGCAACGTGTGGGATAGAACTCAATGCTTGGAGCAGTTTGGTAAATTTATGGCACTGAAAACTGAGCCTCTGTTTGGGTTTGTGCTTGTGTTCTTCTCTCATTCCCAATATCAACTGTTACAAGTCCTAGTATCAGGCAGTGAAAATTACTGCCATTGCTCAAAACACTCAAATTGTCCCATCTACACAGTAATAGAACTCCAAAGATGACTCACTGCTGCCATTGTCCCACTGAAGTTTGGTTCATCTAGAAGTATATTATCTCCAGGATTAATGAGCATATCATAAACCTAGAAGATAAACAGAAATAGATTTATAGATGGAGCACTAGTAGGAGGTTTGTTCTTCAAAAGTTAATATTAAAATCAAATGATTTCTAAATTGTGATGCAAAATTATTTTGTTATTATGAAATAAGATTTCAATATGAGATTTCCCCCCCCCCTTTCATTGCTTGATGCATATTGGGGTTGGGGAATAAACTCTACTCTTTCTGTTGTCCTGAGGAGATCCCTCCCATGCTTATTTTAATAAAACAAAACCCGTAACAGACAGCTGGACACTATGGATTAGATACAGATATTGATACAGTCACCCCTCCATTCTTGAAGTCTGAATTTTTGTACTTATACTGTACTTGAAGTGCGCATTTTTGCATATTCACAGAGGGGTGACATCCTTTTAAACAAATGGTGTGCGCCCCCGTGGGTGTGCCACAGGGGCACATCCCATTCAAGCCTATGGGGCTTGAATATTTGTGAATTTCTATTTTCACAGGGTTGGAGAGGCCAGAACAGATCCTCCATGAAAACAGAGGGCCACTGTATATCCAATGCATAACTTAGAAATTGATGTACAGAGTAGACTTCCTCATCCACTCCAACCTTGGCAGCTCTTCAACTCCCCCTTCATGCTGTACAAGACTCTTCAGGGACCTTGCTGAATGATGTAGGATACAGATATGGAACCAGAGGCCTCTAAAGTGTTGTTAGAATTCCTGTTAGCCCCAGTCTGTCTGGCCAATGATTCAGTTGAAGGCCAGCAAAGGGAGTAAAAGGCTATCAAAAGGCTACATTCATGGTGTAGGGAGGTGTGGAGAGAAGAAGGGAATTAAAATCCAGGTGGAGAAACACTTGCTTCCATTTATATGTTTTTAAGAACTGAGATAATAGAATTACATAACTGGAAGACTGGAGGTAATTGACTTCGCTTTTATGGCTGGAAAGAGGGCAGCACTCCACTCCAGACATTCATACAAGGAAGCAAAAGGAGCCTATGGTAAAAATTGCTCTGGGGGATTCATGTAGGAGATGAGTGTGAGGATGGTGTGTGGGACTGCAGGGGAAAGAGGAAACAAGCTGGAACACCCCTTCTCACTGGGTTCCACCAGCAGCGACCACCACTGCAGCCTCCTACAAAGAGACACACTGGATCCAAACCAGAAAGCAGAGATATTGCATAACAAATCACGATATATAGCAGAAAGAAAGAGAAACCCAGAAGTTTGAATGATTTTTTGCCAGTTGTGTAAAGAAAGTAAAGAGAGACACAGTGATATTTGGATACCCCATACTTTACTAAGCCCATCCTGGCTGCCTGTAGTGATACATATCTTCATTTTTCCTTTTTCAGGAGTGTAATGTGCTGTTGGTGGGTTATGGATTTTCATCTGCAGCTCTTCCAACCAAGACAATAATTCATGAATTCTGGAGAAAAACGATTTTTATTTTTAGAATACTCAATATTTTATACACAACATAAAACTTCTGCTTAACTGGAAGGTTCCTCTCCCCCCCACACACACACTCAATGAGGCTTGCAGCAAGCAAAGTAAATGCCAAAATTGGTAGGGTCAGTGACAAACTAAGAGGGGATACCATATTAATCCATAAAATATCAATTCTCTGTTCTATTCATTCCCTCTTTTGTTTACACCACCCATTGATTCACACAAATGCCAAATATTTACCATGTGTTAATATTTCTGCTTAATGTTTTTGCCCCTGTCTCTGGCTGGTATCTTACTCTGTCTTTTGTCTCTTGTTCAGTGTGAGGCGTAACTTTTTCTTTCAAGTGCAAAGATTGTACCTGATGCTCTTATTTGCAGAAGTAACTACACAGCATCAGGGCATAGATAATACTGAAACTCAAGGTTGCGCAGTGAAATTGATTAACAATAGATTCAGTTCAGGAAAAAAGGGAGAGCTATTTTGCAGAACATCCAATTCATTTATAGAATTCACTAGTAGGGGGAAACGTTTTTCAAAGGCATTATATTTCTGAATACCAGATGCTGAGGAATAACAATAGCTGATTCTGTAAGCTTTGTTTGGAAACATCTGGATGGTTATTGTGGAGTCGTGGACTAGAAGGATTCAATAATGATCCTCAGTCTTTGCCCCTCTAAGTGGACATCAACTGCTAGAATTTTTTACCTTTCCCCATGCTGATTCTGATTGTGAAGTCCAAACATCTGGACAACCAAAAGCTAAGAATCACTGCTCCATACTCAGTCTTTATTCTCCTAGGGCTAAGCCAATTTTTTTTTAAAAAATAAACATTTTCTATAAGTGTTGATGAATACCCATCTGCAGCACTGTACTGAAGAGCTTTCTTCATCAGTTTTTCTCCAATTTCAATGGTAGTTCCATCAATAAGGGAGACACTTGCTGCTTTAAATGGGAAATAGTCAGCATTTGGCATCCCCCCAGAAAGCATGATTATGGAATCCATCTTCTTTGAGATTTCATCTATTATTCAAATAAGTACAAGAGAGTGGGATTTAGAAGCTTCAAGATAGAATGCATATGTCAGGAAACCAAATGTGAAAGCAAAGGTGACAATAGAGCATTTTTAATGTGCCTGATGCATCAGTGCAAAGTTAATGTAGGAAGAATAGTGAAACAATAAGCATGGTAATTGCTGTCTGTTCTGCTATCATATGCTGTGGGTCCCCAGCTAAAAACTCTTAGACACAATATGATGTTGAGGGATGCTTAATTTGTGATGACAGTGGTACCATAGGAAATGGAACCTTCTGTAGAAGAGAGTAACAAAAATTAGAAATATCAACCTAGAGACTTTCCCATTAAGTTTGTCTCACCCCATTTAAGACAGCTTTACTTTCTAGGGTGAAATTCTGTCATGAGAATAATTATAGCGGGCTCTTGGTATCCACTGGGGTTTGGTTCTACAGGACTTCCCATGGATAGCAAAATCTGTGGATGCTCAAGTCCCATAAAATATAATGGCATAATAAAATGTTGTCCCTTATATAAAATGACAAAAGCAAGGTTTGCTTTTAGAATATATATATATATATATATATATATATATATATATATATATATAAATAATATTTTTAAATGTTTGAATCTGTGGATAAAGAATCTGTGGATATGTACAGCTGACTATAGACAAAGCATCCCAACAGCCAATGGTCGAGAGAAAAAGAAAGGAGTTTACTGGCATAAATAAGACACTCTTAATGAGAAACCTTTTCCTATTTATACTGTGAAATGCAATTTTATTACTGGGCAGTAGATTTTAGCATTACAGGAAGCAGGTTAGACTATTTGTTTAGCTAGCCTATTATTGTTTAATCCACCTTGAGCTAGATCTCTAGTCAAAGATCTTTTCCTTGTATATTATCAGATCCTCTTTTAAAAAGTGGAAATGTCAAGGGCCCTTGCAAAACTATGTTGTTTTCCATGGTACAATCCCGAAACTCCCTAGAATTCACTGCTTTTAACAAAGCTGACAGCACTATGGAGTTTACAACACGGGAGAAATCCCATTAGGAAACGGGGCTTTAAATTAGAAAACAAAACAAAACGCAAAAGCGGTGTAGTTTTTCAGACGTCGCTGTTAAAATGGGGTTAACCCGAATGGAAAGTAATTAGAAACTGCTTCTTTTTACTTTCGGAAAATCCCCAAAGTAAAAAGAAGTAGTTTCTGATTACTTTCCGCTTGGGTTAACCCCATTTAAACAACAATGTGTGTGAAAAATTAACCACTTTTGCGGGTTTTCCCCACCTTTTAAATCCCGTTTCTGCATGGGATTTCCCCCGTGTGATAGAAAGCATCAAGGAAAAGAACAGTATTCAAAATCCACAAAACAGTGATATCTTTATTTGGCCAACCAAAATGCACAAAATGCATGATGCAAGCTTTCAAAGCTCCACTGATTTATTTATCAGACAAAACTGTTAAAAATCATACAGGAGAAAAATATATAAAAATGACTGTTAATCTCAGGCCTGCATTTTGTCATGATGTTGTTGTTCTACTGTTATGTGCTGAGATGGCGTGGAGGGGTATTTTGTAGATTTTGGATGTTGTTGTACTTTGATATATGGCCAGCATGGCTGCCTCTGAATATGTCGCAAGGAAAAAAGTTGATGAATGTGGCACATGCATCTACTCACTGGTCATTCTTGCAGGGTTTGGTCTCCTTGCTTTGCTCACAGTAGTCAGGAAATGAGAGTAATCCATTTTGATGAGGCAATCAAAACTAAAATTTATTTGGCTTTGCCAGAAAACTGTGGTAAAAATCAGGAAAGAGATAGATAGCATTATATGTGCATGACATTTCTGACACCCTTCTCAAGGATAACATTTCAGTACTCTATTCCTAACCGCCCATGGATTCTGCAGTCAGTGAGTGTCTTTGCTAATGCAATATTCATGGTAGAGGGAAATATGCAAATATTGTGTAGCACTGAAACATTCTTTGGAAAAGGGAAACTTTGGGCCTTTACAGACTGCCAGAAATGATGCATCTTGAGGCCACTTTAACTGTCTTGGCTCAATACTAGGAAATCATGGGAACTGTAGTTTTTTCTGAGACACTGAGCCTTCTCCGTCAGAGAGCCTTGGTGCCACAATAAACTATAGTTCCCATGATTCCCTAGCACTGAGCCAGGGCAGTTAAAATGGACTCAAGCTGGATTATTTCTGGCAGTCTGCAAAGGCCCTTTGTCTAACTATTTAAATGTGTTTCGAGTGCTCAAGAAAAATGCCCATTATTAGTTGAATCAAAGAGAGATAAATAGCATGAAAAATGAGCAAAGTAGAGGAAATATTCTGGGGCTCCTAAAAAGTATAGAATTCACTTTTAGATGTTTATAAACATATATTCAGCATGGCTGTAGTTTATAGAGTTCACTGCCCTTGTTAAAGGTGTTTCCCGCCTCTGAAAAGTCTTGCACGTTACACAGTTATAGCACTTTGATACCACTTTAGCTACAATGGTTGGATTCAATGGAGTCCTGGGATTTGTAATTTCATGAGGCACTCTCTGGACTTCTCTGGCAGAGAATTCTGTGCATATTTATTGGGGTCAATGCAGGCAGACCTGTATGCTAACCCTGCCTCCTGTGACCTCTTAAGTCTTTCCATTATCTGTGTTGAGTTTAAAGCTCTGCAGAGTTTTTGTCTACATTTGCTTGAATGGGAGTAGATTTTTTTGGTGTAACAAAAGCCCTTTCACACTAAATAATTATAGCACTATGATTTCACTTTTTTTCCTGGCAGTTATAGTTTCATCCTATAGAATCCTGGGATTTGCACTTTAAGGAGGGTTATTTAAAATTCTGTGCCAGAGAGCTTTAGTACTTCTCCAAACTGAAAACTCCAGGATTTCACGGGATACAACCAGGGTAGTTAAACTGGAATCATAGCCCTGTAACTGTGTAGTGTGAAAGGGTCTCAAATGGCATGGTTTTTCCTGTACATTCAGAGGGGAATCCCTCCACTAGAACTCCCCTCTCAATATGAGGAGTATGAGGGTGGAAGTGGGGTTGACATGGGTGGCTTGTCCCTCCTACATTTGATCCTATAGCTCGTTCAAACAGAATCCATTAACAGGAGATAGAATAGAGATGCAATTCTTTGCTTATTTAATTCTTACATGCAAGAAACAAGAATTTAAAACATTTCCTCCCCATTGATTACAATTATGAGAATTTTGGAGCATTTTTCTATGGATTTTTGTTTTTTTTGCAAAAAAGCAAAAGCTGGTTTGTGCATCAAAACATCATTTCACATAAGAGTCACTGACTATTTTATATGTGTGCATGCGCACCCCCCCCAACTATGCTATTTGTGTAAACACTTTGCTGCCCCCCAAAAGTCCTGAAATGTGAATACTTGGAGGCAATTCACCATTTTCCAACCATTGTTTCAAGCTATCAAGAAACCCTATTATACAGAGGATAACTGGTGAGTATTTTTTTACATTCCTAGAGTAGAGAGTACCACTGTTGATTCAACATGCACTTCTTAAGGCAGCTGATGCTAATCAAGAACTTAGAAAGCATTTTTAGAGTTTAAACTCTTATGCACTAGGGTTGAAAAGAAGTGTCCTTGCCTGAGGTCTGGAGTATTTTTTTGATCTCCATGAGATTTCCAATGTATTGCAAGTTAAGATCAAGGTTGCAGTAAAATCTACGTATGAGGAGAAGTCCTAACCCCAGCAAGAATTCCAATGTCCCCACAATGGAAAAAAAAAAAAAACCACCTGATTTTAACTCAATCACATGGGTCTCATATGCCAATGACTAGAGCGTGCTACTTATTTGCTGAATCATGGTTCCTTTGAAATGGCATAGGACCCCCCTCCTACACAATACATTATATTTGTTGGAAGAAAATAGCATCCAAAGGCAAACAGTAACACTACTGTGGGAACATTTTTCTGTTGGAGCCCCCCCCCAAAAAAAAACACCAGGGGAAAAAACAGTTGTATGTGACCTTAGGCTAGATTTGGGGGAATTGTTTTGACACTTTAGCTGACAATGCTGCAGAATGTCTACATTATAGGTCTAGTCCTGTATGTATTCTGCAAGAAAATGTGATCCTGCAAGATTTAAATGTGTAAGGAGTTTATCACACGGGGAGCTCCATGCAGAAACGGGCTTTAAAGAAAAGAAAAAAAACCCCACAAAAGTGGAAGCTTTCAATGAACGGGATTTCTCCCGTTCTGCCCTGTATGAAAAGTGAAAGCGCTGTTAAAAGGTTAATCTGAATGGAAATTAGACAAACACTGCTTCTTTTTACTTTTGGGATCTTCCGAAAATAAAAAGAAGCAGTTTTTGTCTACTTTCCATTCGGATTAACCTCCTTTTAACAGTGACGTTGTCTGAAAAAACACCTGCTTTTGCGGGTTTTGTTTAATTTAAAGCCCCGTTTCCACACGGGATTTCCCCCGTGTGATAAACTCCTAAGACTCAACAGTGCATGCCCATTTCCAGCAGTTGACATTCCACAGCTAACTCCCTATAATTAAATAGTTAGAAATTAAGCTTACCTGTGAGAAGATAAATAAAAAATTCAGTTGGTAATTCCAGTTCTGTATTCTTATTTTTCTTTACAAAACTGTATGTTTGTTTCTTGGGCAAGAGCAACTAGAACCTCTGATGCCCTCTTGAACAATCTGTGATTTTAATTTTACACACCAATTAATTTCTCAGTTCTTGATTATTTGATGATCAACCATACAGCATGGTTGATATACACAGTAATAGCTAACCTTTTTCTCTGAGTACTAGTTAGTGCTTTTAAAGATTCACAGTTCCAAGAAATTGATTTTGAGGGTCAGAGTCCAGAGTGTACAGTGACCTAATTTTGTCTGTGACATTCACATGCCTCTGGTCATAGCTAGTTTAGTTTTTACTGTCTTCGTATTAACATTACAGTCAAGTTAAGAGGTTCATAATAAATGATCATGCTACCAAATCACCGGTGTAATGAAAAGCTTCATTATGTTTAACCATTCTGCATAACACCAGATCAAAAGATCTGAGTCCTTTGGATCTGTCTAGCTATCAAATTATGCAACAATAAATTTCCACAGTTGCTTTAGTTTTATTGGGCAGTCTATTCAAGCGCTACACTTGCCTTATCATTGAATCCCAGGTTGACCTTTGCTTCTAAGCTTGTCTTTAAAGAATTGCATATCTAGAGATCTATTATTTATCTTTGGGACTCGGTAGCTACATGTAACTATTCATACCTAATGGCCTATTTTAGGCTATTCAAGAGGGAGGCATTTGTTTCACTCCCCATACTTTTTATTATATTGGATTTGAGCTAGTTCTTTTGTTCTGCCAGAGATATCTTGTTACAGTTTCTTGGTTATATGTAATGAACACGGTAATAATAGCCAAAGACATAGCAGTGCTAGTTTAGATCAGTATATAAAGAGACCTTGTAGCAGGGCTTGTCTACACTGTTGGAAAAAAAAAAGGCATATTCTCCACATAGTTGCTGCAAGCAGGACACACAATGTTCTTGATTATTCACTTGGAATATGGTTCTTTTAGATCCCCAAGAGCTTTAATCTAATTTTTAAAAACGTGCCTTTTACCCAAGACTTTCTTGGAAAATCTGGATAATTGTGGCTGACCCTCCAAGATGGCATTGCTGTCATTCCAGGTTGCAGTTTTTGGTGGGTGGAAAAGGTTGGAAGGTGGCTGGAAAATGTGTGTGCTTGGAGGTAAAGTTGCAGTGTGCCTGACCACTAATACAAGTCATCCTATGGGAATGCAGATGTGTGGGACAAAAAAGGTGATTGGCTCCTTACACTTAAAGCAGGAATATGCATAATCACATGCATGATTGACAGACCCCCCCCCCAAGTGTTGGGGCCATATGGCTGAAAATAATATCAAAGATGTGGACTGCCTCCTTACACTGAAGTGAGCTCACCAGGGAAAATGTGTCACTGGTTATGCTGATTTCATCTTAATGTATGTGGCATTTACAGGGTCACTGCAATGCAACACAAAGCAGATTTTTTTTTTGTTAGTGTGGACAAACCCTCAGCTTTGAGCTTTGACATGATTAACAAATTTCTGCAAGGTCCAAATGGATAATACAGTCTCAAAGGTGCTACAAAATCCATTTGCATAATGAGCACAATCCAATCCAAGTTCCATAAAAAATAGTGTGGAGCCAGAACAGGATCTTATATTGTGAACAGTGGCATCACTAGGGTTTGGTGTCACCTAGTGCGGGAACTCACGGTGTCACTCCTGCATTGACCTCCTCCATTTCACACCATACAGAATCCTTAGCAATGCTTTTTTTTGCACTAATGCTACTCATAAATCGTAATTCCCATATATTACTGAATGTACTGCTAACAGTTCTGACATAAACAACTAGCAAATTATACCTTCAAATTACAGTATAATATGCACAGCCTAAAGGTATTTACATATACATGGTAAAGATTTTCTTAAAATGTGATGTTTTTAAAGAAAACATTAAAAGAATTTAAAAATTACAAAATTTTTAAAATTTGAATCTTAAAAAATTTCTGGGGACTCTCCTTTCTTCTCCCACTGAGCTTCGTCCCACTCCCACCATCTCTTAAAGCATTTTAAAGGGAAACAGGTGAATGCCACAGCCTGTTTCTGCCAAAAGATAGGTGTTTGAGAAGCAGTGGTGTTATCCCCTTCTAGTTTGTCACCTGGTGAGATCCGCACTACACACCCCCAGTGATGCCACTGAATGTGAACAGTCTTTTCCTGTTGAAACATGTGCCCTCATTTAAGTGGTTTTTCTGAAACTCTTTGTGGAATATATATCATCAATACTTTGCTGAAACTAGTCATTCATTAACTGTGCCCCAGTGGAGTTAGTTCAGGCAATGGTGGCTGGTGGTTCCAATGTCATTGGGGCAGTGGTTCTGTTGCAGTTTGTAGGCCATGTTGGACTCCATCCCCCAATAGTTCAGAGTTTATTCACCACCGTAGTGGCATAGGAGCCACCAATGACTTGAGGGCAAGTATCTTCTTAAGTAGTGCTAGAAATAGAAATAGTAAAAGAATTCTCCTATCTGGAATCATACATTGATCAGAATGGAGACTGCAGCCAGGAAATCAAAAGAAGATTAAAAATGGGGAAAGTGGCTAAGAAAGAACTAGAAAAGATTCTGAAATGCAAAGACATAAAACTCTGCACAAAAGTCAGAATCATATACGCCATTGTATTCTCTATTATTACCATGTATGGATGTGGGAGCTGGACAGTCAAGAAAGAAGAGAGGAGGAAAATCAATGCATTTGAGATGCCGTGCTGGAGAAGAGTGCTGAGGATCCCATGGACAGCCACAAAGACAAACAAGTGGGTCCTAGAACAAATCAAGCCAGAGATATCCCTAGA
>CM034708.1:61542830-61557111 GCA_020142125.1 Phrynosoma platyrhinos
CCTTTTGGGTGGCTTGGGAACATGGCATTTACATGTGGCATGCTCCCAAGATGCCTGGAAGCTATCCAGCCATCACACAGGGACGACTTTAGGATGCTCCGGGCGTGTGATGTTTACAGAAGCTGCCCTAGGGTTGTGGCTGGGCTGCTTAAGGTGGTTTTTTACCGGCCCAAATAGGAGTGGATCTCTTCCACTCCTTTTTTGGCTTGCTGCCGGGGGCAGCCAGATGGGTGCTGCGGTGTGTGGTTGCCATGGCTCCGGAGCGACCAGGTCTGGGGTGGTCCTTTTCGGCCTGTCTGTTTAAGCCCTTAGTGACTGTAAATGTTATTATGTAATACTAGCAGCCTGATTCAACTTTTGATAATATAAATAGGTCAGCCTGTTCCAACACATCTTTTCTATTCTTGTTTTAAATAATTTTGTTAGAAACTGGTAATAGACTCCCACCCCAAAAGGATGCTTGGGGAAAGCCATAGAACAGTACAAATCCAGCAACTAAAAATAGAATAATGGTTGGATGCTCAAGAACATATGACATAAACTAAAGGGAAAACAGAGGGTTCATGCTTGCTGGGAGGAATGGAAGTTGCAAGACAAGGCATCTGCAGACCACAAGGGCTGTATCTACACTGCAGAATGGATGCAGCAGCAGCAGCAGCAGCAGCTTCTTCTTCTTTACTTGTATAGCGTCATAAATTTACATGGCTCTTTACAGATACAATCAATTTAAAACATTAAATCCTGCCAAAGTTGTACAATCTAAGAATAATAAATATAAAACTATGCAGTAATTAAAGTTTGATACCACTTTAACTGCTCTGGCTCAATGCTATGGAATTCTAGGATTTGTAGTTTTGTGAGATACTTAGCCTTCTCTGTCAGAGAGCTCTGGTGCCACAACAAACTACAAATCCCGTGATTCCATGGCAGTTAAAACAGTGTCAGACTGCATTAATCCTGTAGTGTGGCCCTGGATCATGAAGGCTTCATGTTTTAAGGACTTCTTTTAGCTCAGTTAGGATCAAAATGGCTCTGGAGGTTTCAATTTAATGGTGATGAAATGATGAAAGAGATAATCAAAGTGAACTTAATGTTTTTTTAAAATGACAGACAAATCCCCCCCCCCCTTTTTTAATTGATGATTTAAAAAGGGGGGAAATTTGGTTTTTTTCTGTCATTTTTTTTAAACATTAAGTTCCCTCTGATTATCTCTTTCATCTTTGATCAAACAAAATGTAGGTGTAGTCTCCAACTGAAGGTTTCAGAACAACAAGCTTCAGTTATGACTCAGCTTACTCAGTTCTTTGATAATCAACATGCCTAAGGTCTTCTGTTCTTTTTGTAGTTAATAAACAATTCTTATTAGTTAATATGCAATTAAAAACACTAGTCCCTTGAAAAGATCTGAAGACATCACAGACCCTTTTGAAAGAAATACCTGTACTTTTGGAACGATATGGTTATCCCATGGGGTGGGGAGGAAAGAACAGAAAAGTCCTGGTAGTCTTAGGTCCAAAACACATTGTAGAAATAATCCAGTTTGAGACTGCTTTAATTGCCCTGGCTCAGTGCTAGGAAATTCTGGGAATTGTAGTTTATTGTGGCACCAGAGCTCTCTGACAGAGAAGGCTAAATATCTCGCAAAACTACAGTTTGCAGAATTCCCTAGCATTGAGCCAGGGCAGTTAAAGTGGTCTCAAACTGGATTATTTCTACAGTTGTTTTGGACCTTAGTTCAATGGCCAATAGAAGCAATTTTTTAATACAGGTACCATATATACTCAATAATAAGTTGACCTCATATATAAGTCAAGGGCAGATTTGGGGGGCAAAATTATGGATTTTGATATGACCCGTGGATAAATCGAGGGTAAAACTTAGGGGCATGTAACAAAAGATCTAAAGGATGAAGCAAAGGAAAATAATGCTAAAAAACTTACAAAATCCCAGCAGACACAACTCTTTGTGCTCACCCTAAAGGCTGGATGGATGAGAGAACAGAAGGAGGTCAGTGCTTGCAAGACAGATTATGGTCTTGCCTTTCACCACGGGATGGTTCCCTTTTTAATTAGAGTTAAAGTTACATTGACCCGTGGATAAATCAATTCAGGCTTTTGGAGTCAATTTTTTAACTAAAATTTCTAGACTTACACATGAGTATATACAGTACCTTACAGTGCAATCCTATGCATGTTTATCTGGAAATAAGCCTGCAATGGTGTTTGCCCATGAATAGATGGGTAGCAACTGGAGAAGGGATTCACCATTCTACCAATAGTCCCTCCTCTGGCAATCTCTTCCACAGCATATTTGGGGAAAGAGAGACTAAAGGGCTCCAGAGGGGAGGAGACAAAGGAAAGTTTTTGTTCCTTAGCTGAATACAACTTCTGGATATCTCCCTCTACTGTGTCCAATGGCACTGACTCCGAAGGATATATTTATAAGATTGCAGCCTTAATCCAAAGCTTTGCATGTAAAAATTTGGCACAGAAGCTATTTCTGGTTATGGAATCAGCTTGGCCTTTATATTCACAGAGGTTGCAGATAGCATTTATTGATTCAATAGGACAAGAATAAACAATTGGACATAACTGAGAAACCAGCCCCAAATTATGCCTTTGATGATAAGAAGAAATATTTTCCTGAACCCAAGCTGCCAATCTGCCAAGTAAATAGTTTTCTTTTAGTTAAAATTCATCTTCATTTAAAATGTCAAATCAATACATTAATATGGGATGCAGTTAACTTAGAGCAGTTCTGATTAAAATAGAAGGCAATAAGATGATAACAAAGATATAAAAGAGGATAGATTTTACAATCTGATTTCACTCCTGTTAAAATGAACAGTTCATAATTCTCAACTACAGCCCAAATAAAGAGCTAAGAAGCACAGCAGCACTCTGAAGTCTGGAAAATATTAAACTATTGGCAGATGGCATCTCACCCACTAAGAGGAAAACTCCCATAGCAACTTAGTTAATCAATGCTTTCGTGCATATATTACTTAACACATTGTTTAGAGATGTTAATATACAGCCTTAAATCAAAAATGGCAGTATGAGAAAAAAAATGTAGAGCATGTACATTATACACTGTAACCAAATCAGTTGGAAATCCAAGTGCTATTGAAAACTTCTAGACATTTTCAACCCATAAAATCATACAGCTTCTCTAATGAGTGCAGCCAATCTTTGGAATCCCTGCAATAAATAATAATAATAATAATAATAATAATAATAATAATAATAATAGCATCATCATCATCATCATCATGAAGAACTACAACAATATAATGGAGCCAAAGTGGTGTAATGGTTACAGTAGTGTTGGACTAAGATGCAGGTTTGGTCAGACCTCACCTGGAATACTGTGTCCAGTTCTGGGCACCACAATTCAAGAAGGATGTGGACAAGGTGGAGCATGTCCAGAGGAGGGTGACCAAAATGATGAAAAATCTGAAAGCCATGCCCTATGAGGAGTGGCTTAGGAGCTTGTTATGTTTAGCCCAGAGAAGAGAAGGTTAAGAGGTGACATGATAGCCATGCTTATATATTTGAAAGAATGTCATATTGAGGATGGAGAAATTTGTTTCCTGCAGCTCCAGAGAATAGGACCCAGAATAATGGATTGAAGCTACAGGAAAAGAGATTCTACCTAAACATTAGCAAGAACTTCCTGGTGGTAAGAACTGTTTGACAGTGGAACATGCTGCCTTGGAGTGTAGTGGAGTCTCCTTTTTTGGAGGATTTTATACAGGCTAGATGGCCATCTGTTGGGAGTGCTCTGATTGTGTATTTCTTCTTGGCAGGGGGCTAGACTGGATGGCCCTTGTGGTCACTTCCAATTCTAGGATTTTATGACTGTAGGTTCTCATCCCCACTGAGCTGGTTTCTAGACCCCAGTGGACCATATTCTTTCTCAGCCTGATATATAACAGAGTTGAGTGGAGCTATTGAGGAAGAGGAGTGTCATAAATGTTGAACTCATCAGCAGGATAGATATGCAATAAATATATTAATCAGATATGATTAGGGTTTACGCCAGTCATGTATGGACACAAGGCCAGTATGTAAAAGAGTATTAATCCCATCTCCCCAACCAATGTGAGCTCAAGAACCCCATGAAGGTGACATTGCATGCATTGTTCATCTTCTACTTATTTGTCCATCATGTATGTTTTCTCATGGCCTTGAGTAAGGATGGGCAAAGTATGACCATTGAGATGTTATTGGGCTGTAATTCCCAGCATTCCTTACCACTGGGTTCACAGAATCATAGTTGGAAGAGACCACAAGAGCCATCCAGTCAAATATCCTGCCATGCAGGAATTTGCAATCAAAGCACCCCCAACAGATGGCCATCCAGCCTCTGTTTAAGGACTTCCAAAGGAGACTCCAGCATCCTCTGAGGAAACATGTTCCACTGTTGTGTCAAACAGCTCTTACTTTCAGTAGGTTCCTCCTAATGTTTAGGTGGAATATCTTTTCCTGTAGTTTGAATCCATTATTCCATGTCCTCTTCTCTGGAGCAGCAGAAAACAAGCTTGCTCCATCCTCAATATGACTCCTCTCCAAATACTTATACAAGAATATCATATCACCTCTTAACTGTCTCCAGGCTAAACATACTCAGCTCCCTAAGTCTCTCTTCATAAGGCATGGTTTCCATGGTTTGATAGCTAGGGCTAGTGGAAGTTCCAGTCCAACTTCCAGAGGACTGCACTTTGATCCCCTGCAATCTAGAGTGAAGCCCACACACTTCATACCCTGAAATGACCTGTGAGATGTGACAGAGGGAAATATCAACTTCTCTCTGTACCAGTGCTGAAAAGATTTTAATTGGATTCAGCCCTTAATGGTTTACTTCTAAATTAAATGACTGGACAAAATTCCTAAACAAAACATTTATAGAAAAATGAGTCACCAAAACATTGTACATACACACCTAATACTGTAAGCATTAACAAAGTTCCATAATATACAGAAGAAACATCCTGCCAGGTCCACATGTGACAAAAGATATATAATAAAACATTGAAAGTGGGTCTAAGATCCCCTCAGATCTACTCATAAGTACATCCCACTGAGTTCAATGGGGCATAATCAGTGGCAGTATTAATTTTCTTTTAAAACCTGTCTGCCTGCAGCAAGAAACATATTTGTCCAGACACTGTACACATACACAGTCAATTATTTTTTATACATAAGTGCAAAAGCCTATGATCTGAAGCAGAGATTTTGAAAAGTGGTAGCACCAATGTCCTATGGCAGAAGAGGAGTAGCAGGAAAAATGAGAGCAAATGTTTTTAACTTGGCAATTTGCTGTTGGGTGCCATCAAGTTGCTTCTGACATGGCAACCCTAAGGTGACCTAGGGCAAGTCACACACCCTCACCCTAAGAAAACCCTGTGGTAGATTTGCCTTAGGGTCACCATAAGTTGGAAACGACCTGAAGATACACAACAACAAGGCAAATCTACCACAGGGTTTTCTTGGCAAGATTAGTGCAGCGGGGGTTCTTAAGCTGAGGAAGTGTGACTTGCTCAAAGTCACCCAGTGGATTTCCACTGTGGGAATAGAAACCCTGTTCTCCAGAGTTGTAATCCAATATTCAAACCACTATATCATGCTAGGTCCCAACTTGGTTATAGAATAACATATTTAATGATACTAAGCTGGACAAAATAGTTTTTAGGAAGCAAATCAAAACCTATACTCACCTGATCAATTTGACTTGGAGAAGACAGTGAGAAGGCAGCTCTGACATAAGAGCTGGGATCAGAAGTGCTAATGTTAAATGCTCTTCCAGGAACCAGCAATACCTAAAAAAATAATTCTTTTTCATTTACTTATAAACAACTTATATTTTTTTGGAAATATCTGACATGGTCAAATTATTATTACCCCATCCCCATCCTCAGTTTTATTCTAGCACCCAAAACTTATTTTTCCTACTTGTTTTTCCAAAGCTTTTTTCATGATCAGCTCCTGTGTATCAGAAACTCCCTTAAGTTTAATCCATAGAAACATTCCCGCAGCAGGTATATGCCAGTCTGCTAAGCCTACGAGAAAGAAATAAGGAACTAGATGAAAAAGATAAGCATCCCCTCCTTGCCATCTAATCAACCCAGATCTAGGTTTTAGAAGAACTGCACTGAATATAAGTTTCTGTTTAAACTTAAATAGTGTTGTTATTCACTTCTCGTCTTCCTGGCTATAAGACAATAGAAAGATACAACATGTGCCTGCATACCGGTGCACTTATGAGTGACGTCTGGCTATGTAATAGACAACTGCTTTTCTGTAACATGGCTGGGCTTCATTTATTACAATCCTATACCTGAGATAAATCCCACTGAAAACTTTTTTTTAAAAAAAATCCATTTTTTAAACATTGTATGTAACTCTGATTTTAAATAATATTTTTAGTTGTTTTTAAACTGGTGGGCAGAAAAGTGATAAATAAATATTTGCAATAAATAACAAAAATGTGAACCCACTGGGAATTTAATCTAAATCAGGGGTAGGCAACCTTTCCCCTTTAAGGGCCGAGGGACTTCAGCTCCCAGAAGCCTCAGCCATGTTGGCCAATAGTCCCATGTTGGCCAATAGCTCCTGGGATTCTGGGAGCTGAAGTCCCTCGGCCCTTAATGGGGAAAGGTTGCCTACCCCTGATCTAAATGGACATGAATCTGATTTTACTGTAAAGTTTCTGTTTTGGAGATTAGAGGTTATCAAAAGAATTGTGTCCAGTTCTTAATCTGAAGGTCTGTATCTTCCCATGAGATCTGAGGGAGGCCGTTATTGTGATCCTACAACTCTCACAGGCACGTCCAGAGGGAATATGGGAGAGAATCTTCTCGGTGTCTGCTCACCTTACTGGCTCCCTCCTTACTGTCCTTTCATTGGCAGGTGAATACTTGTTTGTTCTGACTGGTTTTGGGGAAATGACTGTTTTGGAAATGACTGTTTTGAAGAAAAGGGATATATATTGTTTCTTGGGGTGAGTTTTTTTGCTTTTTGCAGGGTTTCTTTTAAGTAGCTTTAATTCTAGAAACAGCTTAAGGCTAGTCTACATGTAAGTGTATTATGCAAATTGCTGAGGATTTTCATATATTCACATCAGTGCTTAGTAGTCTCCATTTTCCTACACAAATCTGCATCATTTAGCCCGCCCTCTGCCAAAAATGCAGTCATGCGACTACACACAAGCAGACGGACAACTACATCTTCAATAATGTGCATCCTCACAGATATTCAGGCAAAAAAATTGATTCCTTTTTCTGTGGAGTTTGAAGTCCATCTCCTCTCTCCCCAAAAAAAGCCTGAACTCTTCCAAACCACATGTGGAGGGATCATATTCTATTAAAATAGAATGAGGAGGATTTTAATAATGTACACAAGCCTCAAATTATGCTTTAACAATTATCTTTTTAATGTTATGGTGTATCAGTGATTTTTGCATGCATAGCTTTCCTTACTGGCCATTTGTGTTCAATTGAGAAGTTTGTATTTATAGTTCAAGGTTGTGGAAGCAGTTATGTATGCAATGTCATACACATGTGATGCCACTGTGCACTGTACACATAGATGCACATTCCCTATCATAAATGGAGATATGCACTGCATATTGTAATCATGCATTTTGATTTGTTTGCACAGTGTTGTAATTTACTAATGCACAATTACCACATAATTCTGTATAAAGTTTCACTCTGTTTCCTTGATGTAGACAAGCATCTCTTCTGTCTCTCATTTTATTTTATTTATTTTATTATACATTTTATTTATCTCTATCTAATCTAATACTGTAAACCGATTTGAGCCTCAGTTCTGGGGGAAAGGGCAGGATATAAATGAAATTGAATAACTGATTGATTAATTGCCTGCTGTGCCTATCTTCTTACACATTTTCTACAAATGTGGAAACCTACCAACATTGTTCTCACTGGTAATGTAATTCATTTCTCATGGTGATATACTTCATTTATTCTTATTGCTGTTATTTATATCGTACTTTTCTGGTATTCAGTGGCACATAAGAAAGTAGCAACACAAACAGCCAAATGAAAAGAAAAATACAATTAAACTATAATGACAAATTAAAAATACAATTAAAACACATTCATTAAAAAAATACAGCACCCAGCCAGTGAAATCCCCTTCAAAAGCTTCTCAGCTTAAAAGCCAAAGACCTGTCTGAATAAAAACAACATATTTGCATTTGGTTGGAAAGACAATGGAGAAGGATCTAGGTTACTAATTGTGTGTGTGTGCGTGTGCGTGTGAGAAAAAGAGATGAAGGGCCTCTTCTGAAGATCATAAAATTCAGGCAGACTCATTTGAAGAATATGGTATTTCATAGAATCTCATTCTAAGAAATAAAAACAACTGCTTTATAGTTCAAATCCTTATAGCTATCTCCAACCTTTTAGCCACTTATCTGCTGCCATAAGCATCACATCTCGTTGTTGCTTGTAGAAATCTACCACACTGGAAGAAATACAGAAAAGAATGAGGGAAAATATCAACAAGAAGACTGCAGTATTAAAACTCTAATAGTAGAAAAAGGAGAGCCAGTATTGCGTAGTGGTTTGAGCATTAGACTATGACTCTGGGAGACCAGGGTTCGAATCCCTGCTCAGCCATGTAAACCCACTGGGTAACTTTGGGCAATTCACACTCTCTCAGTCTCAGTGGAAAGCAATGGCTAACCTCCTCTGAAGAAACTTTGCCAAGGAAATCCCATCATAGGTTTGCTTTAGGATCACTTGAAAGCATACAAAACAAAGAACTGTAGAGAAAGACATATCAATCTGGGGAAAGACTTACAATAGAACCAGAAATCTGACAACAGTGCATTTCTGCAGTGCAGACACAGCCTTAGTAGGAGCAAGAATTTTTTTAAAAAAATGTCAAAATGTGAAACAATACAGCTACAGTAATGAAAAGGAAAACAAATGTCAATAGCAAGTATATTAAATATATATCTCTATATAGATATCTATTACCTGTCTACGTGGTCCAGGAAACCTTTTTGACCCCACTGCTGAAGAAGCTGGGCTATCATAATCTATAGAAATAAAGCCTATAGTAAACATTTTTTCATTAGTGAAATAGTTACTAAAAGCAATCACGAGTGTCATAAATATGAAAGTATCTGTATTCCAAGCCATGCATGTTAATTCAGGGGTAAGTTCAGTGGGGCTTACTCTCAGGTACAATATACAGGAATGCAGCCATGGGTACCTTCGGGATTGAGCTGTGTGGATAAGTGTGCTGTCCCACACCATTCTGAGGGTAGCTGATGTTCCTAATTAATACCACACCTTTCAAACACTAAAAATCCCCTCCCCCATTAAGTTCAGTATTCTTAAATAATTCAGACAATAATTTAATATGCAATTTAGTCAAATATCAGAAGGAGTTAAAAAAAATCTTTGGGCTGTGTGTGTCACACCTTCAAGGTACTTGTCAACTTATGGCAACCCATGAATTACATAGGGCTGTGATGGCGAACCTATGGCAAGCATGCCATGGGTGGCAAGCAATGACATTTTGCCTGGCATGGGTCAGGGAGGAGGAGGAACACGCACGTGCATGCCCATGGCTCCTCCCCCGTCATTTCCTGGCTTTCAGCTGTCTCTTGGAGACAGCTGGAAGCTGGTAAAAGTACGAGGGGAGAAGCCACAGGTGCACACTTGTTGCTCCTCTTCCCGGACATTTCCCAGCCTTCAGTTGTCTCTTGGAGACAGCTGGGGGCCGGGAAAAGGACAGGGGGAGGAGGAGCAACTAGTGCATGCCCGTTGCTCCTCTCCAGGGACCTTTCCCAGCCCCCAGCTGTCTCTTAGAGACAGCTGGAGGCTGGGAGAAGGGTGGGAAGAGAAGTTCCACCCTGGAAGTCCTGCCCCCAGAGGATGGAAGTTCCACCCCTGGCACCGGGTACTACCTGGTGCCGTAAAAAAATTTACTTGGGGCACACAGTCCCAGAAAGGTTTGCCATCACTGACACAGGGTTTTTTTAGGGAATATTTAGAGGTGGTTTTGCCAGCTCCTTTCTCTGAAATATAGTCTACAACACCTGGTATTTGTTGGTGGTCTCCCATCCAATACTAACCATGATTTGACCCTGCTTAGTTTCCAGCATGAGACAGGATCTGGTGCCTTTAGGGTATTTAGGTCCTTCTTTGGGCCGTACACTGTATTTAAAGCTTTATAGTACCTTTTATTTCCAAGGAAAATCCCCTCCCAAAATTCTGAAAATGATTAATTTTTATGAAAATTATAATATGAGGTGTGACTGTACAATAAACTATTTCACCCCCTCAATAGGAACTATGTAGGCGAAGATGGCTCCACAACTTACATGGCAAACACATATAGGTTTGGACAACAAATCTGTTTTGGAAAACTTGATAGCTCTTACTTGAGTAAACGTGCTGGTATGCATTGTAGAAACTTGTATATGTAAAATAACTCTGTCAATCAGAGGTTTCGGTCCAGTTAGAAAGCCAATTCTCAACCTACATGAAAAAAAGATTAAATACAATTAAAATATTCTCTTAGTATACATTTAAAATTCAATGTCACCATTTTCACAGACTTGTCTTCTAACATTTACTTTGAAATAACAGAAGAGAATGACAAAAGAGGAAGGAACATAAAAACAAGATAATAAAATGAAAGCTAACCAAGGAGTCCACACAATTGTGGGCAAACTAAATGCCTAACACTGATTACAGTTTCATTCTCTTCTGTTGTTAAAAGTTAGTGATTCAGAAGTTAAAAATAGAGAAACTACATCTCTGTATTCCCAGTTCTGTGCTCTAACTACAGGATCCTAAACGTGAAGTTGACTTTACCCAGAAGAGAGGATCTTAGAGAAAGAGTCAGTCCTGATAACTCGGCCATCAGTGTCCATTGAAAGAAAAGTTGGTGCCCAAGGCTTGAGGAAAGAATACAGAAATTTATTATTAAAAGTAAATGCAAGAATTTCAGTCCATAGAGATGGAGACCCAAAATATGCTGTGGAAAAGTGAGGTTCTAAATAACTATTGTACACACAATATTCATCATAACCTTTCAACAGTATGGATCTCCCTCTGATGCTCCTTTCTCACACCCTCTCTCCATCTAGCGCTAGAACAACATCTTCCCCAAAGGATGGTATTTTGTAAGAGAACATAGAGATGTGTGCTACCAGAGAGATGGAGAATGCTGGGAAACAGAAAGAAAACAACACAAGGAACATTGAAGCAAGCTAAATTGCAATTAATTCACTGTTGTTGATTCTTCTTTCACCATCATCTCACACCCTACTCCAGAATTTGGGAACATTACTTTTTGGAATACATCTCTCTAAGAATCCTTTAGCCACAAGGTGGCCATACTGGTTGGGGGTTTCTAGTAGTTTAGTCCAAAAAAGGTAACTTCTCTGCCATACTCACACAGGCATAGTTTTACATCCCCCGATTCTCTCCCCTCCTCAACAGAGTTATCTTTTTGATGCCAGTTCCCAGAATCCCCCAGCTTGGTTGAGGCATTCAGTACAGAAAAGTTACTTTTGTATGGCGTGCTCTACTCACATAGATAGGTTCCTCTATCCCACTATTCCACACATATCAGGGATTGGCAACTATGCTGGGTCATGGAACCAATTTTCTGCCTCTGGGACTTTTTAGGGGCTGCACAGATTTTTTGCCATGGCGGGGAGGGAAGATCCCAGCAAAAGTGGATGGAAGTTTACTTTCAGTTTTGAAAAATGTGTATTTTTTAAAATGTTAGTGTGTATGTGTATATATGTGTGGGGAGGGGGAGTGAGGCCTATTTAAAAGGTGACTCACTGCCCTTGGAAGCTTTGATATGGCACTTTTTTTGGTCAGGAAAAAGCAAACAGAGGATGAGCTCTAGGGCAGTAATTTCTAAACTCTGGTCTTCCAGGTGTTTTTGGACTTCAGCTCCCAGAAGTCTCAGTCATCTTGGCCAATGGTCCTGGATTTTGGGAGCTGAAGTCCAAAACACCTGGAAGGCTAGAGTTTGGGAATCACTGCTCTAGAGCCATCAAAATAGCCTTTGGGGGAGGCGCATGCTTCACCCCCCCTCCAACATATGCATTATGTAAGCAGAGCTAACAAAGCAAAGGAAATGTATTCATTTTCATTTTCACTTTCCCTTCATACATTAATTAAAGTTGCAGTTTGAATGCTTGAACAGAACTAGTACTTCAATGTTTTAGAACAAGTCAGAGAGGCCTGTACTATTCTTTCAAATCTTGTAGTTCAAAGAACAGCAGTTAGAGTGAAAATTTCTACTTTGAGGAGAAAGAATGAGACAATTCCAGAAGACAATCATGAATGTGCTAGCAGAACAATGCAAAGTAGTGCAAACATTGCTCTCTTTTCTAATGTAGGAAGCTATAATTATTAGTAAACCTAACTAAGAACTCACCTTATTAAACTGAAGAAAGTAATATGGATCATCTTCTATGACAAGGAAGTCATATAGCCTTGCAAGCTGAAAGGAAAAAACACACACACATACATATGTATATAAAAGCATTTGCTCAAATTAAAATAGTTTGCCCCAAACAGTTCACCTTTCTTTCCACAATCTCATATCATCCAGTTCTCTTCAGATGTCCCATGTAGATTCAAGCTTAATTCCAGATGGACTTATGAGATCTCAGCAGTGGAATTCTCATTCTTAAGGTCTGCATATATTATATTAATTGATATATTTTATTATTAATTATATTGTCAAACTTTGACTTCTGTGGGTTTATCTTTTGCAGATTTGATTATTCATGAGTTTGACATCAATATTAAATGGGATTTGGGGGGAGTTTTGCAGCCTACTGCACAAAATCACAGTGACATGCATAGCAATAACAATAGCACTTATATTTCTATACCACTTTATAGTGCTAAGCACTTTCTAAGTGGTTTACAATGTGTTAGCCAATTGCCTCCAACAAGCTGAGTACTACTACTACTACTACTACTACTACTACTACTACTACTACTACTAATTTGTATCCCGCCTCTCCCTGTTGAGGATCAAGATGGGTAACAGCAAAGATTAATACAATTACAGAAATAATAACAAGAAAGTAATTCCCCACCCCCACCCCTTCGACCCACCCTCCCTTTGATATAAAATTACAACAACAAAATCCCTATAATTAAACAACAATTAAACACAGTTAATAACAGTGGCAATGTCTATAGGAACTAGATCAGATGGGCAGTTAGTTCAGATCAGGACAGAGGTCAGTCTGGGAAGGCCTGCTGGAAGAGAATAGTTTTTATTGCCTTTATAAAAGCGTCAAGGGATGTAATCTGGCGAGTCTCCTCCAGCAGGTCATTCCAAATTTTAGGAGCGGCAGCTGAAAAGGTCCTCTGGGAAGTCACCACCAGTCTAGTTTTCATTGACTAGTAAGTTCTTCCCAGAGGACCAGAGTGTGCAGGGAGGACAGAAATATTCACAACATTTACTTTTGTGTGGGCCCTGAGCCCCTAATCCCAACAAATGTGGAGGGCCAACTGTATTGTATTGTATTTATATGACTGCCTATCAACAATATGGGAGGCTAAAAAAATCAACCAAATATCGTATTAAAATACAATACAATGATTAAACTATAACAAAAATGGAAAAACTGAGCCTATATATGCTTTTAGACACCCTATAGCTGAAAGTTTGTTAGAGCTAAGTATGTTGTACCATACTATATCTGAATACATTTAATTAACTAATGTTTTAATCACAGGTTTCAAAATTACACCTATCAACCATACAGAAATTATTCCTGTTTTGTGCTAAATAATTACATTTGGTTGAGAGTTCAAAGAAGAAAACTTTTTCCCATTCTACTTGTATTGATCCTACAAGTACATCAACCAAAACCAAACCAAAACATTTCTACCACATAAAGTTGGCTTACATTAAAAATGTGAAAACCAAAATTGAACAGACATAATAAACACAACATCAGATCTACCCCCCCCAACACACATAGGGAATCAGTAATTAGATCACTTAGAATTGGGCATGGGGATGGGAAAGCAGTCCTTAGGGAGTGGATCAAGCCCACTGGAGAGGCTGCCAAACCATTTCAGGTGAGGATATGCAAGTGTGAGGACACTACAAAATAAACTTTGTCATCAATGCTTGCCCATACCTGGTTAAGGTCTATACCCAAGCACTCTTAGGTCTCTGAGGTCTCTGCTGGGATCAAGTTCTTTCCTCCTTTGAGGTTGATCTTAGGGCCCCAGCTGATTCTT
>CM034708.1:61563302-61574403 GCA_020142125.1 Phrynosoma platyrhinos
AGAATGGGGACAGCGGCTATGAAAGAACTAGAAAAGATCCTAAAATGCGGACATAAAACTCAGCACAAAAGTCAGAATCATACAAGCTGTCATATTCCCTATTACCATATATGGATGTGAGAGCTGGACAGTCAAGAAAAAGATATGATGAAAATCAATGCATTTGAGATGTGGTGCAGGAGAAGAGTGCTGAGGATCCCATGGACAGCCAAAAGGACAAACAAATGGGTCCTAGAGCAGATCAAGCCAGAGATATCCTTAGAAACCAAGATGACAAGACTTATAGGGGTTGCAGACTGCCAGAAATAGTGCAAATTGAATCCACTTTTAGGGTTAAGGTTAGTGCTAGGGAATCATGGGAATTGTTTTTTTTCTGAGACATTGAGCCTTCTCTGTCAGAGAGCTCCAGTGCCACAATAAACTACAGTTCCCATGATTCCCTAACCCTAACCCTAAAAATGGACTCAATTTGCACTATTTCTGGCAGTCTGCAACCCCTCTTAGGCTGTTTTACTTTGGACATATCATGAGAAGGCATGAATCGCTGGAAAAGACAATAATGTTAGGAAAGGTGGGGGGAAGTAGAAAGAAAGGAAGGCTACATGCTAGATGGATAGACTTTATTAAAAAGATCACGAATATGAGTTTGCAGGAGCTGGGCAGAGCAGTAGAGGAAAGGAAGGCCTAGAGATGTCTCATCCATAGGGTAGCCATGGGTTGAGATGGACACGAAGGCAGTTAAGAACAAAAATGCTGACATTTATAACAACATTCTTTAACTGATTTCAACTATTCAGAATTTAGTAAACATCAGAAAGTATGTACAATGCCAGCCTCTTCATTACTGCAGGCATAGCTTGGAAATGTCACTACATGGGCTACAATTTCCAGAATACTCACAGCTGCTAGTGTCCCAGGATAGGTGGGTGCATCCAAAAGAATGGTGTCTCCAGGATTAATAAGCATTTCAAACACCTAGAAATAAAAACAATATCTCATAAGACTGTGGCATAGCAATATTACTTTCCACATCTCTTTGTTAGAGATATATGCTTATATATGCCAACATATGCTTATTTTGTTCTTACATCCAAGACTAATGAATTTTAAAAGCTCCCCCCCCCCACTAGTGACATCACGAGAACACATTTTTATGCTCTTTTGCGTTTCAGGACTTTCTTGTTAAAATTTCATTTACACGCACACACTTTTGGGTGTCAAAACCTGCTTTGTAAATAAATCTGGGGGGGAGGGGATCCTGAATTGCAAAGAACTTCATAATAGTATACTTTCTACCAAACATTTCATCTACCAGCCATCTGCTATAACCATTTATTCATTTAATTAATTTATATGCAGATTTCTCCCAGCAATGGATTCAAGGTGCCTTACAACCACCTTCGTAGTCCAAGATTACAGTGGGCCCTTAGTATCTGCTGGAATTGGTTCCAGGACCCCCTGTGGAATACCAAAATCCATGGATGCTCAAAGCCCATTATATACAAGGGTGTAGCAGTAAAATTGTGTCCCTTATATAAAATGACAAAATCAAGGTTTGCTTTTTGGATTTTAAAAAAATTCAAGCCATGTATGGTTGAATCCATGGATGCAGAACCCATGGATATGGAAGGTCGTCTATACAATATACCAAATTGTAGAAAGAAAACATCTAATGAGGCAAGAGAGAAATTTTTACATTTAATATAGTTCTCAATATATACCGTACTGTCTTTTTTGTGTCTTACTTTACACAACCCTTCTTGGCTTCCAGTGGTGACACACAACTCCATTTGTCCTTCTTCAGGTCTATAATCAATTGTTGGAGGGTTATGGAGGCTCTTCTGTAAATCTTTCAACCAGGACAGCAGTTCTGGAATGCTGGACATGAATTCATCTTGTAACTAATTGACTCATGAAACTCACCAAAAAGAGGCATTGTGTGCTGTCTTTCAAGATTCTCATCCATTAGGTTTTATTAGAATTTTATTTCTTGCTTTACAAAAAAGTGGATGTCAAGTTAAGTGTGGTGTGGACATGGTAGTTAATTTGCACCAGGGCACTGGGTGCTGCATTATTCAATAGCAAAGCTGCCCAATGATTTTTTGTTCACACAAAGGAGACATATTCATGGTCTCTACTTTAGTCAAACATAAAAGGCACATTCCAGGTACCACTCTGTCTAATACTAAATTCAGATACAATATATCTTATACATATATCTTTATATCAAAAATGAACACACACCTCAAAAAGGAAAAGAATCTGCAGATTCAGGGAAACATGGATATTTACAGAAGTACATACAATGGAAATGAGAGGGGAAATGCACCCTCCTAAATGGGAAAAGAAACTCTGCATGCATGTGTTTGTGTGAAGAAATCGGGAGAGCAAAAGACACCCACAATGAACAAACAACTGTGGGAGCTGTTCAGCAAGGTGTCACAATCTGCATTCCTGCAGTGAAAAGTTAAAACAATTGTGCTGAGTCTTGAAATATTACTGCATGCGGTCCCTTTCTCACAGCAGTCAGACTTTTAATTAAAAAAATGGAACCTACTGCTTTTAGGTAGCCATCACCACACCTCTCGCAATTATGCGACCAGGACTGCTGTCCCCTTCGTGCTCTCTTCCTGAACTCTCCCTTAACCCTGTCTCCTTGTCTAACACCCTACCCAGCATGTCTTTAGGGCTTTTGTGTGGGGTTGTTTTCCCTTTGTTCCACACAATTCCAGAGCTCTGCAGCCCTGAACGAATTCTTTTTTAAAAAATAAAGAAAATAATTAGAATTTTTTTAAAAAAAAGGTAATTAGGGTGCTTCGGAATAGCAAGTGGGAGGGGAGACAAGGGAGAAGGAGACATTGGCACCACTTGTCTGTCAATTGCGTAACTGCCCTGAGAGAGACATTTGCACCTGCAGATTGTGCAAATGGCAGGCCAGTCAGAGATCTTCCCCATGAATGAAGAGGGACATGTGGGGGGCAGGGCAGCTACAGGTCAGAAGTGGTGTCATGCAATGAGTTTTGCCAAAGTCACTTCCTTCCCAGTGTACTTGCAGTTTAAAAGCTGCGTGCAGTAATCTTTATGGAGTACGAGGCAGAAAGATAGGCAGATAGAAGGCACAGGGCAGGAAGGAGAGAAGAGCTGGGGGGAGGGAGATAAGAGAAAACAAGGGCAGCAGCACAGAGGACCACAATGCAGACCTTATTTATCTAAATAAATTTCACTTCATTTTGGTTAGTTTGAAACTACCATCCCCTGCCTCATCCAGCAATCTGGTTTATCTTGGCTTAGTTTCAGTATTAAGAGGTATTTAGTATTAAAAGGTTCAGTATTAAAAATAAGGTATATCTGTATATGAAATAAAACATAGCCAAACATGCTATGGATAGTTTTTCATTTCCAGAAATGGAAGGAAAAAATCACTGGTAGTTTTTCCAACAGCAATAGGGAGTGGCTCTGATGGTACTTTGCACATTCCTGCAAAGGATGCAGGATCACATACCTCCCTTAATGGAAGTTAATGTATATACTTGACTATAAGTCGACCTCATGTATAAGTCGAGGGCAGGTTTTGGGGCCAAAATGATTGATTTTGATATGACCTGTAGATAAGTCGAGGGTAAAACTTAGTAGCATGTAACAAAGGATGTAAAGGATAAAGCAAGGGGAAATGATGCTAAAGATCTTTAAAAATTTTTAACAGACTTAACTGTTTGTGCTCACTCTAAATGGATGGATGAGATTGTAGAGGGGGTTGATGCTTTTTTTAGATGCTCCGAGAAGAGATTTAGCTTTCACCTTTCATCAGGACATGGTTCTTTTTTCAATAAGAGTTAAAGTACAGTACTTACACTGACCCGTGGATAAGTCGACCCAAATCTCTAGACTTATACATAAGTATATACAGTATTTACAACATGACTTTTAATGTGCTTGATACTTCAAAAACATAGAGATCAGAAGTGCCTGTTAAGTACCCCGCTGAGGCAGAATACTGGAGAGCTCTCTTCATTAGTTCTTCCCTAATTTCAATTGTTGTTCCATCTCCAATGGCAATGCTAGCTGTCTTGAAAGGGAAAGTATTAGGATTTGGTGCCCCTCCAGCCAAGGATATTAATGACGGAGGAGATCTCTGCATCAGTTCAGCTAAAGTTAACAAGACAAGACAAAAAGGAATAAAATATTTACCTAAATCAAGCATCAGGAATTGTAAGGCATAATACTTTCATTTCAAAGTAACCTCTTTATTTTATTTGTTTACTTGGACTTCCTACTAGCTCTATCCTGATCTAACAAAGTGTGTAACAAAATTTTAAAAATCATACAAGTTGAGCCTTGCTTATTCAGAATTCCAAAATCTGAAATATTTCAAAAATCAAAACTTTCTTTTTCATGGGTGTCTGAGATAGTGACACCTTTTTGATGGTTCAATGAACACAAACTTTGTTTCATGCACAAAATTTATAAAAATATTGTATAAAATTACCTTCAGGCTATGTGTAAGGTGTATATGAAGTATAAATGAATTTTGTGTTTCGACTTGGGTCCCATTGCCAAGATATCTCATTACGTATGTATATGCAATATGTAATAGGTATTGATACACATATGTAATTATAGAATTTTAAACTGTAAGCCTCCTCGATTGTGCTGCAGAGGGGCGGGATAGAAATAAATTATTATTCCAAAATAAAAATAAATAAATAAATATCCAGAATTCAAAACATCTCTGGTCCCAAGCATTTCAGATAAGAGAGACTCAATTGGTACAACACAGAACCCCTTCAAATTTAAAATACCAAAGTGTTAGTAGTGGGGCGAACATTAAATCTGTAAGCTTTTGTATTAAAAGCATTTGCACAAGCTGTGGTTCTTCACAAAGGCCAAGGTGTGAAAGAGAGAATTTTTCCATACCTGCATTGGTGTTGTGAGCTGACAACCTAGTATGTAGTGATGTGTGAAGAAAAGGACAAATCAAGGGGGCAATGACCAACCTGATTTAACTACCCACTCACATTCTTCACTTGTGAGTGGGTAGCCTTGAAATATGGACAGGAGATGCAGAGCTGTTAATGGGAGGCATACTTTGGCCTCTGCAGAGCTGAAAGGAAACTTTGGCATCTGCCACCTGCCAGGGGAATGAAAGTAACCTGCTTGGTCTCATCTGTCAGCCAGAAATGTCCTCTTTTTGCAACATGTCTGTTAGAGTGAGATCCTAATGGCAGGGGATGTATTCTTTCAATGTGATTTCAGCACTTTTGAAAATGTAATGTGCTCTTTAACATTTATTTATAAGATTTTTATACATTTTCTTGATGGGTCAAGACATTGTTCAATTACTACAGATAAATGTTTTAGCCTCTTTGCTACTATTCTGCATTTCTGTGTGGCAAATCATACAGGGTTATCCTGGGTCAATAGCAGATAGTGACAAGATCACTAATACGATGCCCAAATAGTGTGGGTTAGTGGGCTCCCCTTCTTTACGGTCACAGCCCCTCTCCTTCTACTGCTGTTATCTCATGACATAATTTTTTACCCAGAGCCATATTAGTGACCTGAGGAAAACCTGAGGTTCCAGTAACAAAGTATATATACTTACTGAGAACTCTTATTGGAGATGCTTTTCTTGCTGCACTTACTGCAGTAATAAATCGTGAATAATTCATGGTTAATAGGCCAGGTATCAAACTCAGATTCCAAATAAAGTGGATGGAAGCTAAAACAACAAGAAACAAACAAGAAATATCACTTTTCAAGCAAAAAATAAAGTAACTTTCTAAGTCATACCATTACATACAGAATGAACCACTCTCTATTACTCATTACCTGAATACCATTTGTTCAAAATCCACAGATATTCAATTTAGCTATGTGTCTATGACATCTCATATTAATAGGAAGGCAAGAAATAGTCATAGCATAAAAACACACAAGCAAATGATAATTTGAATGCAGCATACCAACATCCTTGTTAAGTAGAAGTATAAGAAAAAGAAAACCTTTGTTTAAGATCACACCAAATTCAGCTAACTGCATGGTTACTGATGCAGGGGTAGGCAACCTTTCCCCTTTAAGGGCCGAGGGACTTCAGCTCCCAGAAGCCTCAGCCATGTTGGCCAATAGTCCCATGTTGGCCAATAGCTCCTGGGATTCTGGGAGCTGAAGTCCCTCGGCCCATAAAGGGGAAAAAGGTTGCCTACCCCTGGAAGGTAATGCCATGGATCAACATAATGATTGAAGATTTTTACTATGTCTACCTTCCCTTGATCAGTATCAGTGAACATTGCAATACAGCCATGTTTAAGCTCCCATTAATAAATGTGTCTTCACTTGAAATAGACAAGAGCAAAGCACTGTTGCATAAGATCTGGACAAAAGCAGTAATCATGCAGACAAGATAAACTTGGGGCCTAAGCAGACTGCCTCAATTTAATGTGCACTATTTCTGGCAGTCTGCTTAGGCCCTTGGTTTCTGAAACAGTAGCGTCAGGTGTTCGAAAGAAGACAGAATTCTGCTTTATTTTCTGATGCTTGTTTAGAATGCCGGCTTTAAAATTTGAACCTACGCAACTCAGTGGAAAGTGCACTACTGTAATTTGTAGTTTGTTGTGGCACCAGCACTCTCTGACAGAAAAGGCTAAATGTCTCACAAAACTATAATTCCCAGAATTCCATAGCACTGAGCCATGGTAGTTAAAGTGATGTCAAACTGCTTTATTTCTGCAGTGCAGATGCAGCCCTGGATTTAGTTATCATGTCTTAAAGCTTTCCTAAAACTGATCCAACATAACCACAGATCAGTTTTGTGTGCTGAAGACACATTTCATTTCAGCTAGCCATTCAATGCAGTGATTTTTTGATTGGTTTTGTCTTATATTTGGATACATTTTTGGCATCTGACTGGTATTTTGTCTGTTCACATGATCACATGCTGCAAACTGATTCAGATATAATTAAATATAAGCTTTTGTAGGCAGTCAGTTGAAATTGCTTTGAAATTCTATATACCCAAAGCTGTTTGGGGTCTTCATAAATCAGCTCTAAATTAAGGACCAATATAAATCAGGGTTTCTTATTATCAATAAATTTGAAATGTCAGCAGGTAGCACATTCTTTTATTCTTCTGGAAGCAGCGGAGGTATTCTGATCTTCCTTTTCCTCTTATTTTCAGTGAACGTTAAGGAGCGATTTTAACAGAACTAGAACAGATTGAGAAGTCTGACAGATGTGTAGTGCTTACAAGTTCTTTGTAGTAAGAACTCATCCTTTTTTCTTTAGTTGTATTAAATATAACACGTTAAAATGTTTCACCTAATGCAAGCAGTCATGGAGTGTCACAACATATCATACTACAAGAGGAGATTCTCTTTCTCTGGGAAGAACAATAGAAAATAGTATTTCAAAATGTTTCAAAGAAATTCTTTCCGCATTTCCAGGTTCCTTCCATCTTCAAAGCAACTACATCATCTAATGAAAACATTTTACCTAATACACGAAATTCATTGAGAAAATAAACTGGAGTCCATTTAAGATACAAAGGTGTTTGTGTGCCTATCTGAATAATAAGAGGATCAAAAACTTTAAAAAAGAATTTGAGACACTGACAGTAAGACCTTTTTATTGAACCTGTAGAAAATAATTCTATACAGTATTAGCTTGGAATGCTCAGCTGCATTCGACTCCTGGTTTACAAATTACTCAAAATTTATGGTAATAGCTCTTCTCTCACACTCTCTACTTCTCTGCTGAACATCTTCCTTTGTATGTAAAGGCATTATATGTATTTATTGGGAAAATGACGAATAATTCTTCCTTTCAGTATTCAGTGCAGTATTTTATTCATTTTTGCAGCAAAAACAATTCTGTGACAAACATCTTTCCCTCTTAATTCAAGTTTGAAAATACAATGACATCTCAGGGGAATAATAATCCTGTGCACTGTCACGGACTTCTAAGGTGTGCTTCCACTCTACAAGGGAAAGGGAAATAAGCAGCATTTTCTATATTGTTACCATATAGATAGATTATGACTGCTTTAACAGTACACCTTTTGTATTATTGTGGGATAAGGTTGACAAGCAATAAAGAAATCAGATGGTGTGTGCGCGTGTAGCTTCATACATAGATCAAGGGAAATAATAGTCCTACTCTATTCTGCTTTATCAGATCTCACTTGCAATACTGTGTCCAGTTCTGGGCACCAAAATCCAAGAGGGAAATTGCAAACTGGAGCATATCCAGAGGAAGGTGACCAAAATGGTGACAGGTCTTGAAACCATGTCCCATGAGAAGTGGCTTAAGGAGCTGGGTATGTTTAGTCTGAAGAAGAGAAGACTGAGAGGTGAAATGATAGCCATGTTTAAGTTTCTGAAGGGTTGTCATATCGAGGAAGGAGAAAGATTGTTTTCTGCTGCTCCAGAGAATAGGACACAGAGCAATGGATTCAAACTACAGGAGAAAAGATTCCACCTAAGCATTAGGAAGAACTTTCTGATGATAAGAGCTCTTCAACAGTGGAATACGCTGCCTCAGTGTGTGGTAGAGTCTCCTTTTTTGGAAGTTTTAAAACAGAGGTTATATGGCCATCTGTCGGGAGTGCTTTGACTATGTATTTCTGCATGGCAGAGGGTTGGATTGGATGGCCTTATGGTCTTTCCTGATTCTATGGTTTTACAGGACAAGCAACATTAGAGCATGCTCAAAACGGCAAGAGTTATGAATGAGGACAGTTTAAAAAGCTGATAGGAAGAGAATAAACTCATTTGTAATGTGATTCTGGAGTTCTGCGGATATCCTGGACTGCTGAAAAGACAGCAAATCAAGATCGAACTCTCTCTAGAAGCTAAGGTGACTAAGCTGAGACTGTTGTACTTTGGACATATCATGAGAAGACATGACTCACTAGAAAAGACAGCATTGCTTGGTAAGGTAGAAGGCAGTAGAAAAATGGGGAAACCACATAGACACAATAGGAAGCCACACACCTGAGTTTGGAAGACCTAACAGGGTGACTTGGATGTCTCATTCACAGGGTGGGAATAAGTCAAAGTTGGCTTGATGGCAGTTAACAACAATGTGAACGAGGAGGAACAGACAAACTAGGAGCAGTTGCAGCCATTTGCTTTTGCCTGAGCCTACAGGGAAGGGCAAGATTCTCCTTCTTCTCCCACCTGTTAACCTAATGGAGTGCAAATTATGTTTGCACTTGGAACTTAGTTTGCAGTAAGTGGTATAAGCCCAGGACAAAGGAAAAAAGTGGAAGAGAAGAGAAAAACTGGGACATTTTAAATGAATTGACAGCAGATTAATTAGGACTGCCCTTACCAAAGCAGGACAGTTGGATGGTATGGGATACATGTAGAGGGAAGATGACCCGGGGGTGGGTGGGTGGGTGGGATTGCAGACAGTAACAAAAAGCTTGAGTTGCTAGTACAGTTTCTACCTTCAAAGATAAAATGTTTTCTTTGTTTGGACAATTGGCTGAGTTTTACCTATACAACACGTGAAGGTTGTTCCAGATGTAGCAGTACAGACTTCTTGAGAAATTTGGTGTTCTTTGCCCAAGAAAGGGGCTGTGGCTTCACAAAGGAATGTGATCCCCTTGATCCCCAAAGGAGTTACTTTACTGCTGCTAATGGAGTTTAAATTTTACTATCCCTTGTCTTGACTCCCACATGATCAAGAGAAGTATGGCCTTGTCCTGTATTAAGATCCTTCCAAACCAACTTAAGTACAGCAGAGATACAAAATGTAGGCCTGTGACTCCAGCACCATCACACTTTCTTCCTCCTGTATGATTTTTAAAAATCTTTTGTCATTTGTCTAACACAAATGTTATAAAAAAATCAGAAGAAAATTTTCATAAAGTTTGGAAGCCATTTATTAGATATATCAAACAAAAATGGGGGGGGACCTTTGGGTAATAGGAATAGAAAAGCTATAAACATAAAGAGAATTAAGTACATTAGTCTATGAAATGGTATGTCAAGGTTACAAAATAGAATGCACATAATACGTTAAAGTCAATGTATATAAGAGAAATGGAATATATAAGTTATGGAACACAGAGAAAGTGGAAGTATTAGTTAACACAGGTTTATGTAAAATGGATGTAAATGATTATAGCTGATAGTAATACACAAATCAAGAGGAAAAAAAGGATGTGATTAAGCAACATCAGTAGATAATAGAAGGAAGTCCAATGTATGTTATGTTAGTAATGTAGTTGTAGATGTAGTCTTGTTAAGTTTGTTTTATGTTTCTTTGTAAAGTGTTTTGTTGTGTTTTTTTTTAATTGTTTTTTTTTTAAAAATTCAATAAAATTTATTATTAAAAAAAAATCCTTTGTCTGATGAAGAAGCCACTGGAGCTTTGAAAGCTTGCATCGTGTGTTTTGTGCATTTTGGTTGGCCCAATAAATGCATCACTGTTTTGTGAATTTTGTTTTATTCTGCTGTATGGCCAATGCTGCTACCTCTGAATAAGTGTCCTAGTACCAATCTGGTTCAAAAGACTCTGCACTTTTTACCATACTGCCATTTTTAGGGGCGGGTGGATATTTGTGGAGTGATCTTGGTTCAACAGTGCCGCACATCTTTTGCATGCAAATGGTCTCGAGTTCAGTCTGTAGGATCTTAACCTTGAAAGGACCAGAAAAAAATCCCTTCTTTCAGTCCTCTCACCTCTTGAGGCACATCTAGGGCCCTTTCACACTATCCAGTTATAGCTCTATGATTCCACTTTGATTGCCATGACAACATACTTTGAACTGTGGGGTTTGTAATTTGGTGAGGCGCTAGAGCTCTCTGAGAGAGAATTCTAAATACTCCTCCCTTAAGTACAAATCCCAGGATTCCACAGGCTGGAACCATGGCAATTAAAGTGGAATCATAGCATTGTAATTGTGTACTGAGAAAGGACCCTTAATGTGGATGTTGACGTGGGCTTTCTCTGTGGTTGCTCCCAGACTCTGGAATTCCCTACAAGCCCACAGCAAGATGGTAGCTGGGATGGAATAATAGATAAGGCTCCATTCCTATTGTCTTTCCACTGGCGAGAAAATACCTTTTTATTCAAGCAGGCCTTTTTTTTTTTTTTT
>CM034708.1:61610037-61626986 GCA_020142125.1 Phrynosoma platyrhinos
CCCCCCCCCACATTCATTTAACAGCCTCTAGCTTTAGTCTCCTTCAATTTTCTCTTGTTGCCTGAGACTTATCAGCAGCTACCCAGAGCAGCAGCGGAAGCATTCCTTGTCTCCTTAGAAGCAGCCAACCCCACCAATATTTTTGCAGAAGACACTGTTGCTACCTGCCAGTAATGGCAGAAAATCCCCCAGAGGTGCTGCCATGGGCAAGACAAGTGCAGGTGCAGATGAGTTGGGGCCAAATGCCATGGAGAACTGCCTTCCCTCTCCCTCTGACTCCATCCCGCTCACCCCTGACTCTGTCATCAGTGCTTGTCTCTTTGCTTTATCACAGGTGTGCCCCCTGGAAGCAGCAATTCCTAATTGTCTACCTCTTACATTAGTGATTATTCCACCATTGCTAAAAATGTTTTCACGTGCCCCTTAAAGTCCTGTTGCATAGCTATTGTATGTGTATGTGTATGTATATGGTATGTGTACCCCAGGTTGGTGACCACTTTTCTAGCCAACCCTACTGTAGCTATTTGTATTGGTCTATAATAACCAAAGTAAAAAGCATAGCTTCCAGAATTCCTTACTGAAAATGTTTGAACAGAAAACCAAAAGAAAGGGAAGACCAGCTTGCCTTTCCAAGTACCACCCCCCCCCCGCATGTTAAAAAAAAAAAGCATAGACCTATATGTTTGGCCACCAAAATGGAAATAATAAAAAAGTGGAGGCTGGTGAAAGCAAATTGTATCCCTGGGTGCATTTTGGAAGAAGTTTTCAAGTGGTTTCAAGAGGATTCAAAATATTTTTGTTTACTTAAACAAGGCTTAGCTACCATGATTGTTTCATTTCACATGTGTATATTGTTAGTTTCAGATTAAATGTTGCTAAAACATCTTGACCTAAGTGTGACAAACATCATCTGGATTCAACTGCTTATGATTTGGAGGACATTGCCCCACACCAGAAATAGCTCTGTTTGTACTCTTTTGTATCTCTTGATTTTCCCCCAGCTGTGGATAGACCACGTTTCATAACAATGCAACTTCCTGATGGAGGAAATAATTTAAAAAGGAAACAAATTGAAGCATCGTTTATTGAGAAGCTTGATGTGTATCTAGCTCTTGTAACACCATCGCAAGACACAGCTGTTTCAAAGAGTTCATTTATGTCATTCAAAATTAAAGCAGCTTTTGTTTTCCAAGTGTGTGCCAAGTTTCCACAATTATTTGCTTGGAGTAACTGAAAAAGAGCTCATTATATGTAGTTATTATATATAACAGGGATAGGAAACCTGTGATCAATGGTGTCATTCAATCAGTTCACCCTAATTTGCTCAAACTGGTTGTTAAATGGCTGACTCTAAACATTTGACTATTGAGTTTCTTCTCTCTCTGCTGTCATCGCAACCTCTTTAGGCCAATCTTCTTACCTTTGAAGCTTTCCTCTCCTGCAGGAGATGGTAATTTTGGCAAGTGACTCCTTAAAGTACCATTTCCTGGGAGAGAACTAAGTGCCAAAGCAAAGAAGATTGATTTAATGAAATCATGGCAATGAGAGGCAATGAGAGAGAAAGGGATCGCAAAACCCACCAAAATCAAGCCAAGCCACAGTGTACTGTGTACTGATTGTAGAGTGTACCCTCTGTGTATTAAGGGAAGAAGGTGTTTTCGCAGAACAGAGGAAATCCTTGGATGATGGGACAAAGAACTGGAAGAATTCTAACTAGCCAGAGCCATTGTAGTTGGATTTTGTATGGAATGAAGTAATATGCTTGCAGAGATTTCCTTTTCTGGTTTGCTTTTGGAATTGGACCCATTAGATGGGATGGCTCAGCAGTTAAGACACTGACTCTGTCAATTGCAAGATTGGCAGGTTGGAAGTTCAAAAGCCAAGTGCCGTGTGATGGGGTTAAGCGCCCATCACTAGTCCCAGCTTCTGCCAGTTTAGCAGTTTGAAATCTTTTATAGTGTGCCTGTGCCATCAGTGGGCTTGCCATTTGCAGACTTGAGCTCATGAGGATGGCAAGGCCCCAGGCATTATAATGGCACGTGTGTCAATGCACGGCCATAGGGAAGAACAGGACTTGAGGTCCCATGGTTTTTTGCCTTACGAGGGTGTGTGTGTCCAGAACAGGGCCCACTGTATCTTGTGAGCTGCCTTGAGTCCCTTTCTGGGAGAAAGGCAGCATAAAAATGAAATAAAAAATAAAAAAATAAAAGTGCAAGTAGATAAATAGGTAACACTTTGGTGGGAAGGTAACAGCATTCTGTGCAGTCATGCTGCCCACATGACCTTTGACAACATTGGCTCTTTGGCTTAGTAATGGTGATGAGCACAGCCCCCTACAGTCGGACACAACTTGACAATCTTGTTAAAGGGGAAGCCTTTACTTTTACCTTTACCCATTAGTCAATAAACCTCCAGTCAAAGTGGAGCCTCTATACCCCTGAGCAATGAGTCTCCAGCTATCAGCACCTTTCTTTTCTTTTTGTTGTGGCTGATGGCTACCTTGATTCATTCCTTGGCATGCAGTATCCCTTGTTGCTGGTTTCTTGTTTGAGCATGTTCACTGCTGCTCTCCTCTTGAAGATGTAGGAAGTGATTGCTTAGTTGGAGAGGTTCCGAATCCCTTCTGTACAGGCTGCTCCTGACAGTGACTTTCCTCCAGGGCATTTCTTCACTGTTACAGGCCTCTTTATTTTCCTTGGCAATTTCTTCCTTTTTGGTTTTGCATGACCAATCTTTCCTCTTTTCTATCCAGGAAGATCTCCTGTTCTCTGACACACCGAAGAGCAAAGCATGTAGCTGTTGTGCACTGATCTTCTTTTTCCAGAGAATTCCTAATTTGCACTTGCTCCATGTCAGTATAGCTGGTGATATTTCCTGGCAAGAAGTCAGACATTCCACATACATTGCAGCAGACAATTTTGGATCCTTCTGTTTCTATCTCTGCAGTTATTTCTCTCCTCTTGCTGCCTTTTCTATAGAATAGAGACAAATGCAACATTCTACATACTACTTGTGAAAAGGACCTTGGGATTATTATTGCTCATAAATTGAACATGAGCCAGTAGTGTGACGGTGTAGCAAAAAAGGTGAAGCCTATTAGGCCTGCATTATTAGGAGCATAATTTCCAAGTCAATAGAAGTATAGTCTTACACTGGTCAGGCCTCATCTGGAGTACTGTGTTCAGTTCTGGGTGCTTCATTTTAAGCAGGATATAGACAAGTTGGAGAAGGACAGCTATGATGATTAGAGGCTTGGAGAACAAAACATGTTCTACTTGGGCATGTTCTGCTTGGTGAAGAGAGGAGTGAGAGGTGACATGATTGCACTCTTTAAATACCTCTAGGGCTGTCACAGAGAGGAGCATCCCTGACAGATGGCCATCCAGACTCTGTTTAAAAACCTCCAGAGAAGGAGACTCCACCACTCTCTGAGGGAGTGTGTTCCACTGTTGAATAGCTTTTACTGTAAGGAAATTCTTCCTAATGTTGAGGTTGAATCTCTTTTCCTGTAGTTTGCATCCATTGCTCTGGGTCCTAGGGCCTGAACAGACTGCCAGAAATAATCCAGCTTGAGACCATTTTAACTGTCTTGGCTCAATGCTAGAGAATCATGGGAATTATAGTTTTTTCTGAGGCATTGAGTCTTCTCTGTCAGAGAGCTCTGGTGCCGCAATAAACTACATTTCTCATGATTCCCTAGCACTGAGCCAGGACAGTTAAAGTGGTCTCAAGCTGGATTATTTCTGGAAGTCTGTTCAGGCCCCTAGTCTCTGGAGCAGCAGAAAACAAGCTTGCTCCAGCCTCAATATGACACACCTTCAAATATTTAAACATGTCACCTCTTAACTTTCCCTCCTCCAGGCTAAACACCCAGCTCCCTAAGTCGCTTCACATAGAGCATGGTTTCCAGACCCTTCACCATTTTGGTCACCATTCTCTGGACATGTTCCAGCATGGCAACATCCTTTTTGAATTGTGATGCTCAGTCAAATGTCCATTTTCTTGCAACAGATCTTAGAAATTGTGTCAAGGTGCTGTTTTTACCAAGATGCAGAGCCCAACACAAATTCTTTGCATCTCTTACATGAGACCTGTTGGTGAGATTTTAGTGTACCTAGGATAAAAGTCAAGGTTTCCTGCTCCTTTGCTTACCGGCTCAGATTTGTTTCATCATCAGCCTAAAACAGGAATAAAATAGCAACCCAGCAGCTATAGTTTTCAAAGGCATAAGTTTGATTGAATGATTTCTGGCAAATCATCACCTCTGGAGTTTCTCCATCTGTTGAACAAGGTGGGTAGGGGAGACTGCTAGACTTCAAAGGGCTGCTGTAGCAATGAATGAAAGGAGAACTGCTTTAACATATTTTACCTGCAACTGGCACCTTGATTCTAAGCTTTTAGGCCCCCTCTGAACATTTGTGCCATGTCAAAATGAAACTAGACTGCATCAAACGGAGCATAGTGTCTTGAGGGAAGTAATAGTGCCACTCTGTTCCAGACCTCACCTGGAATATTTTGTCCAGTTCTGGGCACCTCAATTCAAGAGGGATATTGACATTTTGCCTATTTTGCCTACAGCTGGCACCTTGATACTAAACTTTTAGGCCCCCTCTGAACATCCGTGATATGTCAATATGAAACTAGACTGCATCAAACGGAGCATAGTGTCTAGATCAGGGGTTGGCAACCTACGGCCCCCGGGCCGGTTCTGGCCCAGAACGCCAGACTTACCGGCCCAGGCGGACACCTGGCGCCGCCTCCGCCACCCGTTTTCATCGGTGCTCGATTGCGCGCGCTGCGGCCGGCATTTTGTTATCCAAAATTGCGGCCGCGACGAGTTTGCGCATGTGCAAATCCTGCGCATGTGCAAACACGTTGCAACCACCATTTTGGATAACAAAGTGCTGGCCGCGGCGCATGCGGTCGCATGGTGACGAAAGCGGGCGGCGGCGGCGGCGGCAGGGGTCCACCTTGGCCGGTAAGTCTGGGGACCCTCGGTGGCGATGGGCTTCCAGGAGGCCCGTCACCACTGAGGGAAGCCTCCCCGCATGCACCCTCGGTGGCGATGGACTTACTGGCCCAGGCAGACCCCTGCCGCCGCGCCACGTCCGCCACCTGTTTTTGGCGGTGCGCGACTGCGCGCACCGCGGCCAGCATTTTGTTATCCAAAATGCCGGCTGCGATGCGTTTGCACATGCGCAGGATTTGCACATGCGCGAACGTGTTGCGGCCGCCATTTTGGATAACAAAATGCCGGCCGTGGCGCGCGCAGTCGCACAGTGACGAAAGCGGGTGGTGGTGGCGGTAGCAGCGGCGGCAGCGACAAGGTTCCGCCTTGGCTGGTAAGTCCGGGGACCTCCCTGCGTGCACCCTCCACCGACGCGCGCGACCCCCCATACATGCAGCCGCCGCCACGCCATGCACAATGGCGTCATGTGTGGGGGTCATGCACGTCAGTGGAGGGTGAGCGTGCGTGTGTGCTGCCATTCCCCCCCCCTTGGCCCAGCCGAGACCTGGGCTACGGGAGACCAGCCCAGGTCTCCAAAAGGTTGCCTACCCCTGGTCTAGATCAAGGGAAATAATAGTGCCACTCTGTTCCAATCCTCACCTGGAATATTTTGTCCAGTTCTGGGCACCACAATTCAAGAGGGATATTGACATTTTGCCTATTTTGTCTGCAGCTGAAACCTTGATACTAAACTTTTAGGCCCCCTCTGAACATCCGTGACATGCCAATATGAAACTAGACTGCATCAAACGGAGCATAGTGTCTAGACTGAAGGAAGTAATAGTGCCATTCTGTTCCAGACCTCACCTGGAATATTTTGTCCAGTTCTGGGCACCAGAATTCAAGAGGGATATTGACAGTTTGGAGTCTGTGCTGAAGAGGACAGCCAAACTGGTGAAGGATCTGGAAACCATGCCTTATGAGGAGAGATTTAGGGAACTGGATATGTTTAGCCTGGAGGAGAGAAGCTTAAGAGGTGGCATGATAGCCATGTTTAAATATTTGAAAAGCTGTCCTATTGAAGTTGGAGCAAACTTGTTTTCTGCTCCTCCAGAGACTAGGGCCTGGAACAATGGATTCAAGCTACAGGAGAAGAGATTCCACCTAAACATTAGAAAGAACTTCCTGACAGTAAGGGCTGTTTGACAGTGGAACATGCTGCCTTGGAGTGTAGTAGAGTCTTTTTGGGTTTTTTTTTGGAGGACTTTAAACAGGCTGGATGGCCATTTGTCAGGACTGCTTTGATTGTGTATTCCTGAGAGACAGGGTGTTGGACAGAATGGCCCTAGTAGTCTCTTCCAACTCTATGATTCTATGATTCTATGAACATCATATTTATGGCTTTTGAAATGGCAGTGGCACAGCATTGCTGTGGAGAGGGAGGCATCACAAAGAATAACCACAATACACCCAACTGGAAAGAAAAAGGCCACAACTTTATTGAATACAGCTGACAGGGTTGGCCTCAAAGCATGAGGTCTGGATCTGGCATCTACCAACCCACCTGTTGATCAATGAACCAAATTGCCTGGTCACAACCAAGCTTCAGGATGACAGAGGTAACCGTTTGATCACATGTTTGCATTTCATTCCCTTGTCATTGGGGGATGCTGATCTGGAATTGCCCCTGCAATCGCAACACAGCACCCCTGGTTCCCAGAAGGGCTCTGCAGCACAAGAAACCATGCCCACCAGATCTGAGATCCATGCTGTTGCCACAAAAGGTTGGGCCACAACCCCAAGGCCCATCTTCTGCTAACCCCTTTAAACTGTACTTCCCCTAGAGGGGATCTGTCATGGCCAGCCATGCTGAGGACTCAGAGGACAAGGAGACTGAGCCTGGCCCTAGCTTTGCTCTGCCAGCTCCAGCAGAGCTGGCTGAGCCAGAATCTAGCTCTGCTATGCCAGCTGCAGCAGAGCCCATGACCCAGCAGCCTAGCCTCCCCCAGCAGAGGTTCCAGGCCTGGGAGACATAGAGGAGCAGGATGAGGAGGTACCTACCTTCAGCCAAAGAAGGACAGAAAAGGTGTGCCTCCGGTGATCCTGGAGGTTATATGAGTAATCACCAAACAGCTGTGATTAGGAACTGGGACAATATAAACAGCTGGGAGATGGCGAGCTGCTTTGTCAGAGTCTATCTGCATTCATTGGTGAAAGCATCTTACTCTGACTCCCTTGTTGCCTGAAACTTTGCCTTCTAGACCTCAGATTGACCTGGAACTCTTGACCTTGGACTGGACTCACTGACTGCTCTCTGAAAGTCTTGACCCTGGACTGGATTCACTGACTTGCTCTCTGGACTCCTGGACCTTTGGCTTGCCCCCTGGTTTTGCTCTATGGGCTGATACTGTGCTTCAGACTTGCATTTATGTGTTTTGTTCTTATCAGCTACTCCGTTGGCTGCTTTCCCAAACAGGATCTCTCTTTTTAAACTTTCAAGGCAGCCCCAAGCACGTCCAGGGTGAATGTACTCCAGAGTGAATATAGCCTGCAAATGCCCCCAATTTCTACCTGCCCATCTTTTTATTAAGTCCACTGTCAAGCCGCAGCCCTGATGTGGAATGCGTGACCCTCAAAGTCCTCTGCTGGAAGCCCGGCATGCTGGGATGCCAAACGAAGTACTGACACCAACTAGAACTATGTCAGTGAGAGGCCATCTTCATGAGTGAACAGAGGCCCTTTAGTTTGGGAGCAGGATGCATAAAGTCCAAACAGAGCACAGGTGGCAGCTATGTTCTTAGCAGCATAGAGGACCCTTTAGCAAACTGGTCACACTTTAATCTGCGAAGAACTAGACAAACAGTGTTTCCCATAAAAGAGACATCTTCCCTCTGGAGTGTACATTTTGAGCCATTTGTCTTGGAAGAAGGAACCAGCTCAACCACCAGAAAAGCCCCAAAGAAGACAGTTACAAAGGTGGCTCTGAAAAGACCGGCCTCAGGTCTGGAATCACAGACTCGATCCAGCTGAGTGGAGAACCTGCAAAGAACCTTGAAGCAAATGGATATCCTGCTATCTTCCCTTCTCATAGATGTCCTTCTCCAGCCCTCCAAAACCCTGACCAGGAAACATGAACGTGGGTCTGAACACCCCCCTGGCCTTGGAGAAAAAGAAAATACCGAGCAAATGGACCACCATAGTGGTCTGGGGGTGCAATCCCAGACTCCCTCAACCAAACCATGAAGTGAGCCTTGAAAATGATGGTGAACCAGGAGCATGACCCGCTCAGACTTGGAAGTTTGGTGGTTCAGGATTCTAACTACTGCCTGGTTGTCACACCAGAAACAAGCCACTTTGTTTGCAAAGTCACTGCCCCATATATAGGCCACTATAATGATAGGGAAAAGCTCTAAAAAGGTGAGGTCCTAGAGGATCCCCCCAAGCCCAGAGGTAGGGCCAGTGTTGGGCATACCAGTGTCCCTGGAAAAATATACTAAAATCCAAGCTCCCAGCAGTATCAGAATGTATTTAAAGGCCCTGCCCCAAGTTCCAAGGGTGCTATCACAGGGAGACCCCATTGTAATCCTTGAGGAACCCCTCTCAGAAACTAAGTTCCTGTTTGACACCCTTGGTGAGACGGATGTGGTAGTGTGATGCTTTGAGCTCTTCTGTGATCTTGGCCAGCCGAGTGCAAAAAGCTCTACCTGGGGAAACCACCCTGCAGACAAAATTGAGGTGTCCCAAGATGGCCTGAATTTCCTTGAAGGTTGCTTTGTGGGCTGACAGGATGGTGTGAATCATGGAGTGGAGGGTAATTGTCCTCCGACAGGCGGGAGACACCGGTCACTGAATTCAACTGGATTCCTAGGTATATGAGGGGTGTAGAAGGGCCTTTGTTTTTTTCTGCCACTAGTGGGACACCCAGCTCAGCAGCCAGAGTCTGGAATGTGGATAACATCTTGGCACATCTGTCGCTGCTGGCCTCATCAGTGAACAAGAAGTCATCAAGGTAATGAGTGACCAGTGGGAATGAGGCATGGCCCTTGATGTCTCATTCCAAGACGGAACTGAAAGTCTCAAACGCTGCATAGCTAACAGAGTAACCCATTGGCATGGCCATGTCAAGGTACCACTGTCCCTCACAATATACAAAAATCATCAGGGTGGACAGGCAACAGTCAGAATGCTGACTGGATGTCACATTTAGCCAAAAGGGCTCCCCAACCACATGCCAGGACTAGCCTGATAGCATGGTCAAAGGACGTGTAGTGCACAGAGCAAAACTCCGGGGGATAGCATTATTGTCCAACAACCCCAGGGGGTAGGATAGGTGGTGAATGAGGTAGAATTCTCCTGGAGCCTTTTTAGGGACCACTCCAAGGGAGGAAACCCTGAGGTTTGGCATGGGTAGATTATGGAAAGGGCCTGCTATCCTGCCAGCCTCACACTCTTTTTGGGTGTTTGACTTGAAGACCTGAGACATGTCCTGGGCTGATTTTAAGTTCAAGGCATACGAGGCTACTTGTGGGTCCACTGCTGGGATTCTGAAGCCTCAAGTGCAGCTCTCTACTAGAAAGGTGGCTGGCTGCTTGAAAGGGTAGTTGTTGATGGGTGGAAGCAAAGCCATCAAGCACACAGATGTTGGGCTGAGGTTAGGAATGACACTGTCTCAACATGCCATGTGGCCTTAAACCAGGCCCTATAATCAATCACAAATGGGGAGGCCCAGAAATCCCACCTCTTCCGACATCCCAACAATCTGGCTGCATCCTTGCCCCAGCACTGACCAATGGGATGGCACTTCTGGCTCTCAATGTATTCCAGGAGTTCTAGCCCTTTTCCAAGCTGGAAACACTGCCCATCCCAGCCCATAAAGCCAATCAGGGCCTCCCCAACTCGTCTCGATGGCTGCTGGGTGAGGGCCAGGGGCAAGAGGATGTGGCACAGCCAGACGGCTCCCCCCCCATGGTGAGTCGAGTGGCCTCATTTTTGCTAGGCATCCTTAATAATGCCGTCCTGGCCATTTCTCTTCCATTTCTCTAAACCAACACCATAATAGTTTTGTTAAGGATACATTTCAGTGGTGTAGTTAATTAATTTGAGCAGTAAATGACTGTATTATTTTAGCTGTGAAACACAGAATTAATATTCCTCTTCTCCCTGAACAATTACATGATTTACAATTCCTCCTCATTCTTCAGAGGCTAGTAAGACAACTCTGATTTTTTTAAAAATTGAAGTGCTATGAACATTTGTGATTTTGCATTTTAAACCCATTCAAATCATAGTGCCATAACATTTATTTATTTTATTACTTGAAAATATTTCTATATTGCTTATCTAGGTAAGACAATTAACAAAGAATAAAGTTAACAATGAAATGTAAAGTAGAGCTCATCTTTCTACCCTGAAGCCAGGTGCTTGGAAACAAATACTATTTTGCGTATAGCAAGGGATAATATATTTCTAGTAAGAGTCAGTGTGACACTTTCAGTGTCTCCTCATAGGGTTTTCTAGGTGTGGGGTTACACAAGAGGACCACCTACACCTCCCTCTGTGCAGTGCTAACAAGTGTTAACTATGATGTTACTGATGTTCTTCACTTTAGTGACACCCACCACTACTGCTGCTGCCCAGTAGTTGTTTCCATATGTCATTCTCCCTCCCCCCATTATTATTGAATTGATTGTCTCCCTACCCTTCTCCTCCCTCCTTTTCCCTTCCCCTCTCATGCCCTTCTTTATTTTAGTCTCCCATCTGTCTTCTGACCCTTGTTTGATTTTCCTTGTCTGTCCATCCAACAGACAAAAGAAAAGTGAAGAAACCATGGATGACAGATAAAACGCTACAGATAATAAAGGAAAGAAGAGAAACAAAACAAAAAGGAGATAAGAACCATGAATGCAGCAGTACAATAGCTAGTGTGCAAAGATAAGGAAAATTACTACAACAACAAATATAGAGAAATAGAAGACAACAACAAAAAGGGAAGAATGAGAGACCTATTCCACAAGATTTGAGAAATCAAGGGAAAGTTCAAACTCTACAATAATAAAAATAACATAATTCAAGACTAAGAACGAATAAAAAGGCGATGGATGCAATACACAGAAGAGTTATATAAAACAGATGACAACATGAAGGACACATGGAACGAAAAGCCATATGAAGATGAACCTCAAATTCTAAAAACTGAGGTGGAAGCTGCAATAAAGAAAATAACAAAAAACAAGATTACAGGAACAATGGTGCAATCCACATTGACAGAGTCAACTCTAGTGCTAACCAACATATGTCAACAGACATGGAAAACAAAACGATGGCAAACAGATTGGAAGTGAGCAATGTAAATCTCCATCCACAAAAAAGGAGACACAAGAGACTGCAGCAACTGAAGAACCATAGCATTAATCTCTCATGCAAGAAAAATCATGCTCAAAATTCTGCAACATAGACTCCAACCATACATGGAGAGAGAGTAATCCTAGAGGTCCAAGCCAGGTTCAGTAAAGGAAGAGACACCAGGGATCACAGTGCAAGTATACAATGACTAATGGAGCGCACCAGGGAATTCCATAGCAAAGCCTTTGACTACTTAGATCATGAAAGGACATGGAACACCCTTAAAGACATGGAAGTGCCAACACATCTGATAGTCCTAATGAGGAATCTGTACTCAAGACAAGAGGCTACTGTCAGAATAGAACACAGAGAAACAGAATGGTTCCCAATTATCAAAGGAGGCATCCTATCACCCTACCTATTCAACCTATATGCAGAACATATTGTAAGGAAATAAGGCTTGGAGATGGAAGAGTTTGGGAAGGAGGGGCTGAAAGAGGGGAATTCTTAAAGGGTAGACTGGATGGAAAATAATCAGATCTGACACAGCCAAGCCTGTGATGAACTTCTGTCTTGAAATCCAAAATAAATCATTAGTTTTTTTACACTACAATGCTGTCTTGGTTTTTGAGATCTTAGTCCACCAAACATGACATTAGTGTTGCAATAATGATTTTTTAAAAAATCTAACATCACTCACCCATATCCCCTAGTGGATGATTCCCACTCTGAATAGGATCCAGTGGCTCACTGGGACTCAGTGTAAAAATAGGACAAGAGATGTACAGTGGACCATTGTTTTATGCGGGAGATCCATTCCGGACCACACCCCGTGCGTGGGAAATACCGTGGGATTACAAGAACCATTGATTTCAATAGTGGCACACTCCTGCATACCATGCTGGACCTGTGTTGTGCTGAGTGCAGGCACGCACACCATTAAGAGGGCTGGGGCTTGCCATCTGCATGACCTTGAGTCCTTGCATAGCAAGCCTGCATATGGCACAGGCACATTGTAATATATTTTCATCACACATGGAAGTGCTAACACATCTGATAGTCCTAATGAGGAATCTGTACTCAGGACAGGAGGCTATTGTCAGAACAGAACACTGAGAAATAGAATGGTTCCCAATTGGCAAAGGAGTCAAACAAGACTGCATCCTATCACCCTACCTATTCAATGTATAAGCAGAACATATTGTAAGGAAAGCAGGCTTGAACATGGAAGAGGGAGAAGTGAAAATAGGAGGAAGAAATGTCAACAATCTGAGATATGCTTATGACACCATGATACTAGCAGAGAACCTCGCAGACCTGGAATAGCGACTAAGGAGAATCAAAGAAGAAAGTCCTAAGTCAGACCCCAATTTGGGGCTCTTTCCTTCTCAGCCCATTCCAGAACAAGAGGACCTAGGCTATCAAGTGGCTGCTCTCCAAGGCAAAAAGGACCACCCCACAGACATCCCCACAGCTGAAGAGGTGGCAGGCTTATTCCCTCGGCAAAAGGTTTGCCCACAGGAGGAGGGAAGGCGGAGCGATTCTGCACTCTTCTCCATCTGCATCAGGGGGACCAGAGGTCCTAACCCCAAAGGAAGACTGTCCAGGAGGACAGGACTCAAGAAAAGCTTTTTAAAAACACACACACAAACATAGAAATAGAAAATCATGCTTCTTACTCCTGCTCCAAATAGAGGACAGTTTGACATTTCCTCCTGGAGACGAGAGACGGTTGAATGAAATGCGGGACCCACCCTGGAAAAGGAGGAGTCTGATCACCCGAAAGCAAAACAAAACACGTCAATTTCTAGTACATTTACGGGTTTTTTCACTTGAGTATGAAAATTAAAAATGTCTTTTTTTTTTTTTTTTGCTTTTCACTTAATTCCATTTTTATTCTAATTAAGTGATAAATGCTTTTGCGCAATTTAGCGCTATTTTCACTTTATTTTCAGGATGCTTTATTTCCACTTTATTATCTCTTTAACCACAAAACTGGCCCCCGTGTGATAATGTCCATAGACTGTCATACTTTGGACACATCATGAGAAGGCATGAATCATTGGAAAAGAAATTATGTTAGGAAAGATGGAGGGAAGTAAAAAGAGAGGAAGGTCATATGCTAGATGAGTGGACTTTATTAAAAAGACCATGAATATGAATTTTCAGGAGCTGAGCAGGGCAGCAGGGGACAGGAGGACCTGGAGATGTCTCATCCATAGGACCACCATGGGTCGTTAACAACAGTTAACAACAACAAACAGCCAGTGTGATATAGTGATTTGATTTTTGAACTAGCCTTTGCAGACTGCTAGAAATAGTGCAAATTGAGTCCACTTTAACTGCCCTGGCTCAGTGCTAGGGAATCATGGGAATTGTTTTTTTTTTCTGGGACATTGAGCCTTCTCTGTCAGAGAGCTCTGGTGCCACAATAAACTACAGTTCCCATGATTCCCTAGCACTGAGTCAGGGCAGTTAAAGTGGCCTCAATTTGCACTATTTCTGGCAGTCTGCAAAGGTGCTATGACTCTGGAGACCAAGGTTTGATTCCAGATCAGCCATGAAACACACTAGGTGACCTTGACTGAGTTATATGCTCTCAGCCTCAGGGGAAGGCAATGACAAACCTCCTCTGAACAAATCTTGCCAAAACAACCTCATTTGGCCAACAACAAAAATAAGTTTCCAAAATGAAACAGTAAAGTGAGCACCTGTAATTGGGTGCATAGCCAGTTGGCTGCCTCCTTAACTGTCAGGCTTATTGCATTTTTAAATAAGCTGACTTACCTCTATCATTTTAAACACAAATGTGGGATGCAGCCGGGTATTATCATACAGAAAATGCAGCCAATGCCATCCCCAGCTGCATCCTGCCTAAAACCCGGCTAGAAGCTGCACTCAGATGGCCATTTCCAAAGTTGGGTGGCAGCATCAGTGACATTTTCTGTGTCATAATACCCAGCTGCATCCTGCATTCAACTTTAAAACAGAAGAGGTAAGTCAGCTTATTTAAAAATGTTATAAGCCTGTAAATGTTCTTTGAAAAATATCAAAAGGTTTGCTGTGCTAACCAGAGTAATTCATGAACGAAACTTGCCAGAGCCTGGGAAAACTACATCTTAGACTACAGCTCATAGAACAGCTGGCATCCTGTTGAGCAGTTATGATATTGTTACTGGACTTACAATATCTTGACTGGTGAGGATTCACATTTAAAATAATGGAAGTCTGAACATGTCCCCAAAAATCAATATTTGTAGCCTGGCAAGGCCCTGGCTAAAGCATTTCTGGGGCGCTGGAGATTGGAGAGATGGGAAATGATGTCTGAAAAGTGCTCCTAGCCAGGGAGTGCCTTGGGACAAGCAGCTGTGGTAGTACCATGAGAGGTGTTTCCAGCTATCTGCTCCCAAGGGGCCCTGAGATTGGGAGGTTGCTGTGTATATGTCATTTTTCAGTGCTCTGGTCTTCTGTGTCTCAGAAACGCTTGGGTTGGAGTGTTGCCAAACTGCAAAGGTAGGTTGGAACTATGATGACAGAGCTCTTTCACTGTAGTTATGATGATGATACAGAAACTGAGCCTAACTTTTCAAGCTCTCTCTCTCTCATACACACACCATAGTCATTTTTAAAAAGTTGATATTTTCACTAAATCTTTTTTCTTTTTAAAAGACAAAGGTTGGTTGGATAATGTACAAGAAAAATCCAGCAACTTTCCCAGGTAAAGACATGTAACGGAGCCAGGAATTCAAACAGCATTGTCCTCCATGGTGCATTACAAAGCAAAATGAAAATAGTGCATGGGGAGAAAAATAAACAGTCATGAACCACAAATGCTATATAAGCTTGAAAACACTAAATTCACTGGGGAGCAAAAGTGCTTCCTTTGGTGAAAAGGTTTTCATAAAACATAAAAATAAAGCAGTCTGAATTTAGTCAGTCCTATATGTCAATTTCCTAGGATACCAATTACTTTGGGGTAGTGTTTCTGCTGTATGATTAAGGAAAGAATGAAGAATTGTGCTAAAATATAAAAGCAAGGCAGAGTGGGAAATTAGCAATTTATTCAGAACTCATCATTGAACAAATTAGGAGCCATTAAATTTTGCTACTGTCTTTAATGAAGGTAGCAGCTGCTGTGCCACTTCTTGTAGAAGTGATAATATCTTAACATTCCACAAAGGAATTTGTTTATTTCTTTTCCCCTAGACCAGGCAGTAGACAGGAAATTCAGCAGGTGCTATTTTTGCAAAGATGGAATGCATTATGAACAGGTTCATTATCCCCTTGATAACATCTCACTGTTTTTCTCTATCCTCGGGTCCTCATTAGTAAAAAAAGAGGAGAATCATTTACTAGGAAATTATCAAGAAAACAGTTTCTTTGGATAATGAATGTAAAATAATGTCAGGGACAAGTCAATATAACATTTTGATGCTAACACATAATATTCCAATAGCTTCACCCCAAATGACACATATACTGATTGCTATGATGACAAAATTTAGAAACATACCTTATATAACTGGATGGTACGGAGATGAGATCTTCTTTGCATTCAAAATGATAAATGAGAGATATGGCTGAAATATATAAGGGATGGGCAACTTCGGTGGGAGTTAATTTTGCCTCCCTTTGGACTTGCCAGGGGTCATACTCCCCTCCATTTCTGTCTACATTTTTGAGGGAAATCTCTCCAACTCCCAATAAAACTTGACCCTGTGTCTTCTGCTGCTCCAGGAAGCTTCTGGAGAAGCAGATCATTCACCCCACCCAAATAATGATGGGGGATTGTCCTATTCTCGTGGGATGTTCAGGAGGTTTTTGGGTCCACAGTCATGGTCATGGGGTTACATTTTCTTCCTCCTTGGACTACAGCTTGCATCAGCTCCAGTTAGCTGGGGAAGCAAGGCTGAACTAGGCTAATGGCAAAAGGAGAGTCTCTTCTTTCTTCTGGACCTTGTCTTCACAGATCAAATAAAATGTCCTCTCCTTGTTCTCACAGTGATGAGTCCAGATGATGCAAGTCCCAATCCCCGTTTCTAGTGTAAACTGTCCAGACGATATCTTAATTTTTTTAAATAAAAAATTCATATTTTCCTCTAGATAAAAACTCTTTAACATTAAAACAAACTCTTTAAGGGGGATATATGGTGGAATATCTGAAGCCCTCCATTATGATGCCAGGGTGCGGTTTACAATGTGTCCTGTTGTGTTGCCTGGCACCAGTATGGTAAGTCATTCTCTCTGAGGTCAGAATGAGGCTCCCAACCATGTGACTGATGCTGGTTGCCTCATTTTGACCTCAGAGTGAGCGATTTGTGGTAGCAGCACTGAGCGGCAGAGTGGGACACACCTGTGAACAGCTGCCCCATGTTGCAATGGAAGCCCCCAGGTAAAGGGGGCATGTTACCAGAATACTCTGGGATGCTATCAGAGTAGTCTGGCCCATGAAACTTTTCAAGGCAATTCAAACTCCAATTAATAGCATTCATTTCTGAAATAGGCAATTCTTGCTGCAGCTTCTTCTTCTTCTTCTTCGTCTTTATTTATATTTATTTCAAGGATTTATATCCCGGCTTTCTCCCACAATAGGAATCAAGGTGGGTAATGGGAGTTGTCTTCTTCTTCTTCTTCTTCTTCTTCTTCTTCTTCTTCTTCT
>CM034708.1:61647362-61666478 GCA_020142125.1 Phrynosoma platyrhinos
GTTTCAGTGATGACTATTATATCATATTTGCTTTGTTGTGCTAGAAGTCCAAGTTCGTCTTGCTTATTTCCCATGCTCTGTACATTAGTGTAGAGACACTGAAGACCATACGTCCCCTTTACTTGTTGCTTGTGAACGTTTTTTGCCTCCCACTGTTGGGTTCTTGCACTGTTTGCCTTGTTATCTCTATGACAGTTTGACTGTTTTTTCCAGTCCCTTTGTCTTCCAGAACACTGTCTCCCTTCCCCACATAACTCAGTTTAAAGCCCTCCTGATCAAATTCTTGAGACTGTTGGCAAAAACATTTCTTCCAACTGGTGTGAGATGCAGCCCATTTCTTGCCAGAAGTCCGCCCTCATGGAAACGCAACCCATGATCTAAGAATTCAAATCATTCTCGGCAACACCATCTGCGGAGCCAGTTGTTGACATCTGCTATTTTCCTCTCTCATCCTGGACCATGCCCTTCAACTGGCAGAAGAGACGAGATGACAATATGTGCATCCATTTCTTTCCTCTTCTTATCCAGAGCCTTGTAATCTCTTCTGATGTTCTGAAGGCTGTGTCCTGCTGTGTCATTTGTTCCCACATGGACCAAAAGGAAGGGGTATTGGTTAGTAGGCTTGACCACTCTTGTCAGCCTCTCTGTCACATCTTGGATCTTTGCCTCAGGGAGACAACACACCTCCCGAGACATCTTGTCAGGCCCACAAATCACTGCTTCTGTGATTTGTACACTTGTACCTAAGTATACTTAATTTAAAACAAGTTCCATAAATTTATAAACAAGATCTAGCATTACTAAAATTAGGAGAAATGAAACTCATATTCTTCTTGTTGTTGTTGTTAGGTTTGTTGTTGTTAGGCGAAAGGACTGCCTTGGGTTACTTTCTGGGAGAAAGGTGGCATATAAATGAAATAAGTACGTAAATAAATATGTTCCATTTATTGCCTTTGAACACAAACATATATTCTCATTAGATATCTCTAGTTATGGAATGTGACTTCTCTTATAGGGGTTGCAGACTGCCAGAAATAGTGCAAATTGAGTCCACTTTTAGGGTTAGGGTTAGTGCTAGGGAATCATGGGAATTGTTTTTTTCTGAGACATTGAGCCTTCTCTGTCAGAGAGCTCTGGTGCCACAATAAAATACAGTTCCCATGCTTCCCTAACCCTAACCCTAACCCTAACCCTAAAAGTGGACTCAATTTGCACTATTTCTGGCAGTCTGCAACCCCCCTTAATATACAGAAGTCAAAACAAGAACTTCCCTTACAGACTTTAGTAATAAAGAACATGCAGCTAATCATTCCCCTGTCCATTATCACTATTGTCTGATGGGTTTTTGTAGTTCTTAGGGTTGCATATCAATATTTTAGCCTTTTGTCTTGAATTCATTAAAAAAATGCCTAGGAAAACCTTCTAGTGGAGTAGCTACAAATGGATAGGATGCTCCACAATGTTCAAAAGCAAGGATTGCTTTAGCAGTTAGTCTCCTCTCTGAAATTATTCAAGCCTTGTTAATGAAACCTGACTTCTGAATAACAGGATTATCTTTTATAGATAAGTTTGTATTTACAGCATTTACTATTTTGGCCTATACGCTTAAAACTGATGGGCATAAAATACATGGCATGTTGCATGCACAGCTGATTTTGAAAATATATTTTTTTCTGGTACTAACCCATACTATTTGGGAGTGGGCTGGATAGAATAAACAGCTTTGCACCACTGAACATACTTTTCCTTTCATCACTGTCTTTAGAATGATATGGCTCCCTGCATTTGATCATTTCCCTCTGTTATTGATTGTTGTATTACTTTGTACCATAGCTGCTACTGCACTGATATGTAAAATGATTACATCCAGAGGCATCTGAAACAAAACAAATTTTGTCAGAAATATACCTGAAACAGGCATTATAGAACTGCAGCCTTATCCATATGTTCAAACTAGTCATGTGATCAAGAGAAGCAGGGATGAGCAGGCTAGTTTGATTTTTTCTCCATTAAATTGGCTAAACTCATTGTCACAGTACCCCCTTACTTCCAGCATTATCATATTTTCTCCTCTCTACCTTGTAGTCAATTCTCCTCTCACCTTGTAGTCAATTCTGCTTCCTGAACATCCATCCATCCATCCCTTTATTTATAACCTGCCTTTTTGCTGTGCTAGGACTCAAGGCAGTTTACGAAAGACATAAAATTACAATACAAAAATATACAGTTGAGAGTTAATAATTAGTTAACTAACAACCAAATTAAAACCTTTGAAAACAGTACATTAAAACAGATTAAAAGCAATAAAGGACACTAAAAACCCCTTTTCTTGTTAACAGTCAACCAACCTGGTTTCTTTTCTAGTCTTGATGGGAAAGAAAGATCTTCATCTGCTGCTGAAAAACAGCAAAGGAGTCATCTTAACCCCCCCGGGAGGAAGTTCCAAAATCTGGGAGTAGCCACAGAGAAGGCCCTTTCCTATATTCCCGTCAAAGTATCTCTGAAGGCAGAATTTCCAGAGGAATTTCCAGTCCTCCCTTCTAGAACAAGGGGTGATGAGTTGTGGTGGTGGTGGGGTTGGTCTCTTTATATTCCATTCAAGAAAGCAGCTCCACAAACAGAAGTGCCCTACTGGACACTGGACAATATGGAAAAGAATCAACTGTTATGCCTAGCCTAGAGTAAGAAGGAGACCCTCCCTCTGGTCCTTCTGCCATGGTCCAGGTCTCAGAGTGAGAGAAGAAGCGCTGGACGTATTCCCCTTCCCCACTGCCGTTCCTTTCTCATTTTGTGTCATTTTTTTTAGATTGTAAGCCTGAGGGCAGGGAAATGTCTAATTAACTAATTAATCTCTGTAAAGTGCCATGTAAATTTATGGCATTATATAAATAAACATCCATAATAATAATAGTAGGAAGCTTAACCTTGTGATTAAGCTTCCTAGAAAATCAAGATGCTAAATTACACAAGCAACTCAATAGGTAGGAAAGACACCCTTTGGCAGAGGACTTCAGCTCATGTGATATCATGTGATGACACTCCTTGTTGGCTCATCCTCATGGCAGGCCCGTCTTCATGGCATGACTAATTTGGATGTGTGAATAACACTATTGTGTTAAGTAGAACTCCCCTCTCTGTTAGTAGAGGGGAATTATCGATCAACTCCACTGACTAAAAGATAATGCCTTTTGTCTTTAAGACTGTAGTTCTGAGCTACAATGGAGAAATCAATGACTTGTTGAAGATGAGATGACTTTGTCACCTGTATGATGTACTGTCAGGAGTTAGCTGAGTAATAAAAAACCAGATGATGAAAATTCATAGCTATTCCTTTGTATTCAATTAGACAAATATAGGTAGAGAATTTGTGTTTTTAACACAACTGTCATTCCCACTCATCTATTCACAAAGAACTTTAAAAGATGTTGTGATAACTACACCTAGCTTTTGGGAGGAAAGTAGATTGTGTGTTTGAACAGGAACCCTACTTCTTTGGAAATTGTGCCTGTAAATAGGTTGATGTCTACCTGGTGTGGGGTTAATTCATTTTTGGCGAGGTTAGAAATTCCAGAGGTTAAGCCTCATCCCTTCGATAGACGTTGCCTCTAAGACTCTTTGCAATAGTATACTTTAAAAGACAACTGCAGTATATGATTTGACTGACTACTGGAATTCATGCTGTTAAAACACAGTTTCTAAATCCAAGGGAATATTCAATATTGTACAGGACAAGAAAAGGAATTTTTCTGTTTTGAACTTTCACTCAATCTTTTGTCTTTTTGTCATGCCATCATAAAAAAAAAGAACAAAGATAGACAGACTTCTTGGCACCTTTTGTTTTTGGGAAGTTTTGGAAGAAAGGCACTTCAGAAGTTTTATCACAATAATATACCATGTTGATTCCCACCTTCCCTAAAGGAGAATAAAGTTGTTGATTTTTTTCATTATTATTTTTAAATAACAAAATTATTTACAATTTCTTAAGGTTTCTTATTGTTTTGTAGTATAGATGGGATGTAGAGGCTCAAGTGGTTAATATGCTGACTCTGTTGATTGCAAGATTAGCAGGTTGGCAGTTTGAGACCTGGGTGCCGCATGATGGGTAAACTTCTCTCACTAGTCCCAGCTTCTGCCAACCTAGCAGTTCGAAAGCATGTAGATGCAAGTAAATAAATAGATACCACTTTGGTGGGAAGGTAAACAGTGTTCTGTGCACTCATGTTGGCCGCATGATCACAGAGTAGTCTCTGACAATGCTGGCTCTTTGGCTTAGTAACGGAGATGAGCACTGCCCCCTATGGTCAGACATGACCCTTGTCAATGGGGAATACCTTTACCTTTGTCTTTACTATAGATATGGAAATTCATTATTTAACTATTTTGGTCACAATTTCCAAGCCCAATGGAAACACTTGCTCTGCCATATCAGAAATGCTTAGAATAAAGTGCTTCAACATGTCTTTCAGCAAAGAATGTAGCCTTCTACCAAACTTGCTTACTGTTTTATATATACAACTTTAGCTCAAATAGATTGCAATAGCAATAAATAAATAAATAAATAAATAAATAAATAAAAATTAAAAAAAATTACAGAATGGAAGCAATCCTAATCTCCAGTGGGAGAAAATTATGCCTAAATGTTCTTCCTCTATAATGGCATTTCATCTTCTTTGCACTGGGATGACAAATCATAAATTTATTTTTAGATGTAAACTGTGAACCCTTGGCTTGTCTGTCTCCAGAAAAGACAGAATAATAGTCAGCATCACACTACACTGTTATAGCGCTATTATTCCCCTTTAACTGCCATAGTTGCTGCCTGTGGAATCCTGGATTTGCAGTTTAAGAAGGGGCATTTAGGCTTTGCTCTGGTGCCACAACAAATTACAATTCCCAGAATTTCGTAGCATTGAGTAATACTAATAATATCTGTAATTCATAATACAATGAACATTTCTAAGCTATTATAATCAACCATATGATGTAAATGACAAGTATCTTATCAACTTTCTTCTTTTCAACTTGTATTTGTTTTATCTGAACTTGTGAAAATGAACTAATGTCCATTTTTCTGATCACACTATTTTATCTGCTAACTGAATATAGAATTAGATATAAATTTACTACTCTACAACAGTTATTCAGAATAATAAACAGCTCCATGGACAAAATCTTGTTTATACTTTCACTTTTTACATTTATACTATTATATCACCCCATTGTTCCTTCATATAATAAAAAACCAAGGCCTCCTCTTTGTTGAAATTTTCTAAGGAATTGTTTTTTAACAATTGTGACAATTTATCCATTTCTATTGTATCCCATAGTTTAATTATCCATTCATTTACTTCTGGTATATTTGTCACTTTCCATTTTTGTGCATAAATCATTCTGGCAATTGTTGCCATATAGAACAGAGCCTTCCCATGTTTCTTTTCCATTCCGTCCTCGAACATTCTCAACAAAAAGAATCCTGGTTTTAATTTTAATTCAAGATGTAGAATATTACCAGTTAATATCTTCTCCAATATCTCTTTGCATATTTACAACTCCACCAGCAGTGGAAAAATGTACCTTCCTTTTCCTCGCATTTCCAACATGTATTACTCTTGTTCTTATAAATTTTCGCCAGCTTATCTGATATAAGGTAGCATCTGTGAAACATTTTATACCAATTCTCCTTTAAAGTTTGAGATGCTGTATATTTAATCCCCTTATTCCAAATATGTTCCCACTGATGTAATTGAATAGGATGGCCTATATAATTTGCCAGTTTAATAATTGTGTCTTTAATAGTTTCCTCCTCTATCTCTATTTCCAATATTTTTTGTAGATTTTCCCTATCAATTTAGGATTGAGCCCACCAAGTATTTTTTTTCTAAATCTGATTCTTTATCTTCTAATCAAAATAGCTTTAGAGCTGATATTAATCTCTTCTGTAATTGTCTATCAGCAAACCAGCCCACATCAAATCCTATTTGCTGCAATTCCTCCTGTGATTTTAATTTAATTTCCCCATGGATTTCTTTGTAACCTCTTTATAAGTGAACCATTTCTTATCTCTTATCATTTCTTTCCTGTATAGGGCTTCTTGAGGTGATAACCACATTGGAAATTTTTGTATTCTTCTTCTTTTATATTTCTTCCAGGTTGAAAGTATAGTTCTTTTTATACAATGATTATTTTTGTATTCTTCTTCTTTTATATTTCTTCCAGGTTGAAAGTATAGTTCTTTTTATACAATGATTATTTACTGCTTGGTTCATCTTTTATTTATCATAGGCCAAGAATGCATGCAAGGCAAAACTCAATCCCTCCCCTTCCAGTTCTAAGAGTCTTCTGTCTTCTAGTTTTATCCAATCTCTAATCCAGACAATTTGCCTCAAAATATAATTGAAAATTGGAAGGGCAAGGCCTCCTCATTCTTTGGTGTCTTGTAAGATTTTTAACCTGATTCTTAGTCATTTGCCCTGCCATATAAATTTTGAGATATCCCTATTCCAAATTTTAAAAATATTTTTATTATTTATAATTGGAATCATTTGGAACAAAAATAGAATTTTGAGGGGAACAGACATTTTGAGCATAGATATTCTTCCCAATAGAGACAAGTGAATCTTATTCCAATTTATCAAATCTGATTTGATCCTTTTCCATAATTTTTGATAGTTATTTTAAATCATTTGATTTCTCTGTAATCTGTATGTCCAGATACTTAACCCTTTTCTTTATCTCTATTCCTATTATTCCATACAGATCATCTTCTTTTTTGGCATATTTTTTAAGTAATAATCTCAAATAAGAGATTAACCAAATCAAATGCTTTTTTCATATTGACAAATATCAATCCTAATTTTTTTATCATTTTGCCTTTCATAATACTCTATAATATTTAGGCTATATCTCAGAGTATCTTCCATGTGTCTTTTTGGAAGGAACCCTCTCTGATCCTCATCAATCAGTATTTCTAAACATTTTTAAAGTCTTCTGGCCAATACTAACGCAAATGTTTTATAATCGTTAAGTAGGGATATAGGTCTATAATTTGCTGGATCCATCAATATTTATTCTTTTGGAATCAGAATAATTTCACCTTCTTTCCACATTTTTGGCACATTCCCCTTTAATATATTGTTCATTACTAACTGCAATGGGCCACTTAACACCTCTTTGAATGTTTTATAAAATTTTATAGGGAATCCATCCTGTCCTGGCGACTTACCATTTTTGCTACAACTTATAGCCTCTTCTATTTCTTCTTTCATGATTTCCATTTCCAAATTTGTCTTTTGTTCCTCAATCCTTTTTCTCTAGGAATTCAGATGATTTCTCCTTTTGGCCCATCTTCTGTTTATATAAATCTTTATAATATTCATAAAAAATCTCTAGAACCTTTTCTTGCTGGGTAAAAACCTCTTTACTTTATCTATCTGTCTGTCTCATTTCTTTCCTTCTCTTTAATCTGTATAATAGCCATTTACCCACCTTGTTAGAATTCTCAAAATTATATTGTCTTGCTATTCTTAACTTCTTCCCTAATTCATCTGCCTTTTCTAATGATATTTGGTCCTACAGAAATTTGATTTGTCTACTTAATTCTTTATTTTCTGGTTTAGTATTAAGCTTGTCCTCTTTTTCTTTAATCAATTTATTTAAATATTTACTCTCTGATTCCATTTTCTCTTTAGTATTACACTTTGCTGGACTAATAATCATCTTATTACCACTTTTCCTGTATCCTATACTATATCTAAATCAGTTCCCCTTTGCAAATTTCTTTAAAATTTTTTGCTATAGCCAATTTGATTTTCTTGACCACTTCCAAATCTTTCAATAAGTCCTATTTAATCTCCAATTGCATGATCTTCTTTTTCTTCTTATATTTTCGAATTGGAGTAGCTGTGGGTTATGATCTGATAATATTCTGAGCAAGTTTTCCATACATTTCAAATCATTCCCTAATGTTTATGAAACCAATATCAAATCAATCTTTGCTAACAATTTATGTCTCTCTGAAAAGTAAGTGTAATTTTTACCCTTCCTATATAAATATCTCCATGAGTCTATTTAATTTAAGTTTCCCATTAAATTGAATAAAGATTTGGGTTTCCTGTTTTTCTTTTATTTTCTTCTTCAAAGTTCAATCTAAGTCTGGTTCGATTACCCCATTTACATCTCCCAGGACCTTATCCCACGGGGACTGAAGCACTCGCATTCCCGTCCCATCACGCTTCCTTGGCCAGAAAGCAGCATCATCCCAGCATCATTCTGGTCGCGGGAAATGTAATTCCCATTTCGACCAGGCATTCAAAAGGACGGGGATGATGCCTGGATGATGCAGCATCATGCTGCATTGGGACAGGGATGCGAGCGGCTTACCTGTGACGTCGTTTGATCAGCCGGTGACAGGAAGCGCGGTCGCACAGGGATGCGACCGGGATGCGACGGGGGTGGGCGGGGCCTCCCTGCGACGCCGTGTGATCAGCCGGAAAGAGGAAGCGCTATAGCACAGGGATGCGATCGGGATGCTACGGGGATGGGCGGGGTTTCCCAGCGACGTCGTTTGATCAGCCGGGGTATGGAAGCGCGATCGCATGGGGATGCGAGCACTTTAGACCCCCGTGTGATAAGGTCCCCAGTATGATTATCTCTTCAAATTCCTGTTCCTTTATCATTTTTTGTACATTCTGATAAAATTTTCTTTTCTTTTCTTATGGGGTATATAAACCTACCAATAAAATCCTTTTCGCATTTATTTTAATTTCTACTTCTAAAATGTGGCCCTTTTTATCATTATATACTTCTCTACATTCTATTTGCTTATTTACATAAATAATAACCCCTTTTGTTCTTTTGTCTTGAGATGATACAAATTCTTTACCTAATTTACTGTTCTTTATTAACCTTTCATCTCATAACTTTATGTGTGATTCCTGTAAACATATTATCTCACATTTTTTTCCCCTAAAAAATGAAAAACTTTCTTTTGTTTCTGGGGAGAGTTAAGTCTATTCACATTCCAGCTCAAAAGCTTCATTTACTTTAGCTACATACTTATTTCTCCTCTCAGAGAGAACAACCAACAAATTCTACAAATGCTTATATTTAAAGGTCAAGGAGCAATGACAAATATGTGAAATTGATACACAAAATTTACCAATTATTACTATTGTTGCTCTTTAACTTTGTTCTTTTTCTTCTGTCCCTGAGTGTTCTTTTGATTCTTGTCTTGATTCTAAATCCAGTAAGTCCTCCCCAGAAATATCTTTTTCATCTTTATAGTTTCCTCTTTTCAGTTGTAATTCTGCATTTTCTGTTTCTTTGTCCTCTTCCTAATCTTCAGGCCTTCCTGACCTTCAGGCTTTCTTAGTTCCCTGCTTTGTTTTTAATGACAATGCTTTAAGATGACAAGCTGACAAAAAGGACACTATAAAACGAATCTACACATCAAAAACTGATGGTTTGGGTGTATAGGAAACAGCATAGGAAAACAGCAAATAAACCAAATCTGCTTTCAGCTTCCACCCTCAGTGAAAAACACTACAGAATAATCTGCTTCTGTTGTCATGGAATTTGCTTAAAATTGAAGTCCAGCTGGCAGGAGACTAGAAAAATATTGCTTTGGATTGATGTATAGGTTGCCACATTGTCCTCTATTTACCATTGATTCTAGAAGGCAGATTCTATTTTTATAGAGTCCCCAAAATATTTTAATAGGCATGCTGCTATATTATACTGAGCAGAGAAATCACTTTCTATAAGGTTTGATACAGCATCTTAGTTGATGGTGACAGTGTAAGTGAATAAGTGTAGTGATATTATGGATAGTCAGGTACTGTGAATTACACCCACTTATCAGGAGTGGACATTTGACCATATTTGGCTCATTTTGTCAGCTATTTGGCTGGTGAGGTTAGGGAGAAACATTTAGGATTTTGTTCTGCTAACAACTGGTTTGGCTCTTGGGATGTGGAAGCAGTGCTTTAGGAAGCCTGTGTGCTTGCTGTTTTTATTTATATGCTTTCATTCCATACCTTATGCTCAAGGAGGTTTAGGTCAAAACAAACAAAAAGAACAATAAAACCAAAAAATGTTCTGCAATATTTATATTTATATAGAATATAAATAAAGAGAATATAGACTAGAATAAACAGGATGAATCTCCCTTATCCAGAATTCTTAAATCCAAAATATTCTAAAAACCAAAACTTCTTTTATGGGTGACACTTTTGCTTTCTGATGCTTCAGAGTACACAATCTTCATTTCATGCACATACACAGACTATGTGTATATGAAACATAAACATAAAGATAAATGTGAAACATAAATTATCTTTGTATTTAGACATGAGTCTCATTTCTAAGGTATCTCAGTATGTATGTATATATGAATACAGGTATTCCAAAATCCATAAAATAAAATAAAATAAAATAAAATAAAATAAAATAAAATAAAATAAAATAAAAATCTGAAATCCAAAACAGTTCTGGTTCCAAGCGTTATGGATAAGGGAACTCAACACGTATATTCTTTTCTGGAATATATAGAAAATGTTATGTGGAATATATAGACTGTGTAGAACATATCAAATTCACAGTAAGATATAAATATCAAAATGGTAGAAAAGAATCATTTATTTGACAATACAGCAAAAACTCAACTGAGCATAAGAATAAAATAATATTCATAGTAATTTGATCCAACTAAGAATTAGAATAAAGTAATAATCATTCATAGTAATTTGACCCAAACAGCATTTGAAAATAACTTAGAACATTAAGGGTGAACAAATACAAGCAAACAATATCTTCCAAAGGGCCAAGAAATAGTTAATAGAGAGTGCCATAGAGCTTGATCACTAACAAAGCACAGCTTAATTTTTTTTGCAAGACTAAAATCTCTGTTAATCTTCATGATGATGATCACCATCATCACCCCCAGTCACCAGATTTTCCCTTCTTATTTCCAAAAATGTTAAAGGTATTGATTTTGTATTAGGTGGTATTACATTTGGTATATATATATATATATATATATATATATATATATATATATATATATATATATATAATATACTTTCAAACTATATTCCAATGACTGATTTTTATAACTGCCATGGTTGGATCCTGCATGCTGCAAGGCTGGAAATATAAATATTTATCACCTGTTCAAAGTTCATTAGATCTCTCTGCTTTAGCATGTTGCTTTAGTATATTCATGTGATGACAACCCTGAGCCCATTTTTTGAGGAGCATGGTTGAGTAAAAGCTATTTTTACATTTTTATTATGTAAACATTATATTTTAAAAGAGGGGAAAATGGGAAAACTAAACACACACACACAATATTAGAGAAAAAAATCAGCCAAATTTCATTGAAAGGCCCTGAAAACATCCAAAAAGATATCCATATGTAATGGTCATCAGTATATACTGTTTTCAAGTCCTCAGTTCAGTTAATGATAGGAAGTGGGCATTGGCACTTTCCAGTGCTCCAGTCAGATGTCTGGTGGATCATTGGACCCCAGTTTAAATTTTAAACTGGAACTATCCAAGGTGTTCAACCTATTTTGGGGATAGGAATCAGCACCTTGGGGAGCTCCTTTCAAGTTTAAATAGTGAATGTGCTGGCCTACTGATGTGGAAGCCACTAGCTGCCACTGTTACAGTATAAGTCTTCTTGTTGAAGATTCAACAGGCAATGCCTGCTGTGATTGGCTGTGTGTCTGCCCTGGCACCATCAAGATGTGATTGTGTAGCACTGAAACACAGCTGGAGCATCATAGAACAAGGCTGGAAGAGATTTTTGTTCCAGCAGCTCTTAGACAAGATCTTGGGCATGATGTTATATGGCCATTTTTGCATTAATGTGTTTAACACTCATTTTTCTTGGAGGGGAAGATTTAACTCCTTTGCTCCTCTCCTGACAAAAATCATTCCACTGAAGTGACCATTTTCTTTGGAAGAAAATGCCCTATTGACACCAATGGTGGGGTGGGGGCTTCTGCTTCTGAATGTAACCTACAGCCATGGTATTCCTTGAAGGTCTTCCCTCCAAGTACTAGCCAGGCCTGAGTTTCTTTAGAATCCAAGAACAAATAGGATCTAGTGCCTTCACAGTATTTTGGCCTTACATGAATGTGAGTCAGGGAACTGAAGAAGAATTTTCCACTACACCATCATTTGAAATGGGATATTATCATTCCTTTTGCTAGAGATATGGATATTCAAAAAGAATGATCATAATGCAATTTCAAACTTGGAGAGGAATGGACAACTCATACTGATTTCCCTGACTCATACTCCAGCCAAAACTCACTATAACCAGTGATGGTGTTTCCTGGTATTTTCAAGGCATTAATGCTTGACATCAACTTCAGCAATATTTCAAGATGTTTATCAAGTATGGCTATCATATCTTAGTGCTTGGAGGGGCAATGCTTTGTTCTTTCTCTGCTGTCCTAGATAGTAGGAAGAAGCTAAAGGGATGAGGTTACAGGAGGGCTGATATGGATTTTGACAAATGTCTTGATGGTAATAGTGGCTTGTCTGAAAAATCTATTATTTATAGGTTTTCATGGAGAGGCCAGAAAGCAATTTTTTGGGAAGGGAGTAGTTCTGGATTTTCTGCATCATGTAGTAGGTGGTTGAACTAGATGATGTGCCAACTCCCCTCCTAGTCTGATTCTGTGATTTATAATCTGCAATTTAAGGTTGTGGAATGATTTCCACTTTTTTTTTTTTTTTTAGTAGGCCTGGATTTCCTTTGAAAGAAAGATTATTGACAGTAATATAATGAGGTGCAGAGGAGAAGAGAAACAAAGAAGCACATTATACTACCCTCATACCCTAAAATCAAATCAAATCAAATCAACTGGAAGAGATAAAAAAAACAACCCAGAGTGTTTCAAAATTGCCTGATCAATGTAACTTTTCAGCCTTGAATAAATAAACATAAAACTTATGCCAGTCTATCACAGCTGAATAATTCTCATTTCCTGATATTGCAGTAATTGGTTTTCTTAAGTGCTCAAGCACAAAAAAGAAGCAGCAGCTAATTGGGACTTAGATGACGTTAAGGTAGGATGATCCAGAAACAGGAAGCATAACAAGAAGTATGGTAGTTCTTTCATCTAAGAATAATTGCTCTACTGTTACACAAGCCTGGCTGTGATTTCCCACATAAATATATGACCCTCCATCCTACTGGTTAGAATGAAGTACAGTAGAACCATTGAAATAATTCTTGAATGGAGATTCAGCACATAGGTAATTTCTATTGATTCAATAGGCTTGCTCCTGTTGGCACTAATAATGGGATTTTGGCCCTGAAGCTGTTTTATATTGCTTTACAGACTGTTGGCTTTTTTGCCCAATATACCACTTTTTACTACTTTATACATTAGTGACCCTTTTGCTTAGTGTTGTCTACCCTGACTAGTTCTCCAAGGTATGGATGGCCACTTTATGCACTACCAAGAAAAGAAAGAAGAAATTTCCACTTTGGGTCCTGTATGAGAAGAAAGGTTCAGTGTAATGTAAATAAATAAATAATAAATGAATGTATAAAATGTACCACCAACAGAAAGAGCACACAGATTTGTTTGAAATGTGTATATGCTAATTCATATGTCTAGATGCAAGCGGAGAAATTATGGCCAATATAATAATAATAATAATAATAATAATAATAATAATAATAATACATTTATTTATATTCTGCCCCCTTGAGATCAATTGGTGCAGCTAAGAACAACAAAACATAACATACAACAATAAAATCTAGTTCCCTCCCCCCTTAAAAAGTTATTAAATCAATTACAGGTTAAAAACATACAATGTAATTTACAACAATAATATATAAGAACAATTCCAGAGTCCTGGAATGTCCTGCATCATCAGACATAGATAGCTATGAGGAGACAGCTCCGTCTCTCAGATTCTGTCCTTTCACAAACCCTTCTTAGTAGCCTGGCTGTTGTACCAACCAAAGGAGTTCTGAGGTGCTGGAAGGAGGGTACTGAACAATGATGCAGAGAAAGGTCCCTGCAAGGATTGTGCAAAAAGGAGTGGAAGGAATTCCTGTGGGATTGTGTCTCAACTGGTTTTTGTGCTGTGCCTCAATGACAAGTGAGTCTGGAAGTATCATCATTCAGTGCCCTACTTGCCAGCATCTTGGAACACCTTCAGTTAGTGTGGCTGCCTGGCTTCTAAGTTGGATTGGGGGCATTTATGGTCATTGCAATAGTGCAATGGTTGTACATGTGATTTTCAGTATTTATGATGGCATAAGTCTGGTTTGCAACATCAAAAATACTGTGGATTATGAATTGTATACAAATCCATTCTCTATTCTACAGACTTTCAGCTTCAGCATGAAAAAGTGCACCTTTTAAAAAAGCTTTTACATAAATTCAGACAAAAATCCATCAGTGACACCTTTATTGGCCAACCAAAATGACAATATACTTGTTGCAAGCTTTCAAAGCTCCATTGGCTTCTTTATCAGGCAAGATGCTACTAACCAAACAGGAGAAAAACATTTGGAGATGTTAGTCTGATGCCTACATGTTGTTTCAATCTTTAGTTAAGATGTTTACATGATGAGGAGGATATCATTTGCAGGCAGGCTCCTCCTCCTCCTGGCCCTGTGGTTATAGGGAGAGTTGCAAAGTCCAGGAAATTTAAAATCCATTAGCATCTCAATAGGGTTAGGGTTAGTGTCTCTGCTACAAAGAGGCCTGTGATCTCACTGGAATGGAGACATACTGGATTGCAAAAGAGGGGCCAGGCAAGTGAGGCAGCAGGAGGGCATGGGAAGGGAGAGAGAGCAGGACTTCTCAATTGGACTTCTATGCAGCCATGGCTCTCTCAGTTGAGGTAACCAAGGCAGTGAAGAAGACGGAGTGGGTGCTGGCAGCATGGTTGCAGATTTCTCTGTGGCCATGGCTCTCTTAGCTGATAGAGCCAAGGGAGTGGAGAAGAATGATTGTGGGCTTTTCTGCAGCCATGGCTCTCTAGGCTGAGAGCCAAGGCAGTTGAGAAGAAAGAGTGGGTGCTGGCAATGAGGTTATGGGCTTCTCCATGGCCGTGGCCCTCTTGGCTGAGAGAGCCAAGGTTACAGAAAAGATGGAACAGATGCTGATAGCACAGTTGCAAAATCATCACAGCCCCCCCCCCCCCCCCCCCCCCAATTTGGTCTTCTTCACAGCTGTGGCTTTCTTGGCCAAGGGAGCCAAGCAGCAGAGAAGGAGGAGTGGGAGCCAGTGCTGTAGTTGCAAGCTCATTGTAGCCACAGACCCCCTTATATTTGGACTTCCCTGTAGTTGTGGTTCTCTTGGCCAAGGCAGGCAAGGCAGCAAAGAAGGGGCAGGTGTTAGTGGCTGCCCTGCATCCAGCCACAGTGGTAAAGGGAAGTAATGATGGCAGGAAGGGGGGGGAGTCTGTGGTCCCACTGCTACCAACACCTCTCTTCTCAGCTGGCCAGCAACCCTGCCAGACCTGGAGGGAGCTACCAGATGGCAGCAACACTTCACCTCCCCAGAGGTCACAGTGGGCAGAGGGCCCAACCAGGTATTATCCTCCTCTGTAGTGTCACCTACACCTCAGAGGTCTCCATCCCCTGCACCTCCTAGTGACACCCCTGCCAACCATCTCCTTCAGACCTCCTTTGTCATTGTGGAAAGAACAAGCACTTACAGATGGGCTATTTGGGGCAGAGCTTGCATGCATGTCTGTCTCTCCACCCCACATCTGCCTCTCATTCAAGCAGGATGAATGTCTAAATACAGTTTGTATACTTTTATGCTTCAGGAAATGGGCAAACTCACTTCTTGTTATGCATATATCCTAGATTATTTTCCCTTTTGCTTTCCCCTCCCCTTGAGAGTGGCCTGGAATGTTTTCCTTGGGCACTCCAGTGTATCTATGGATTGTGTGATATGTGAGTAGATAAAGGAAACTGAAAACAACTGTCAAGTCTTACTCTTCTGCCATGTTGTGATTTACCCCCCTACAGGGGCATTCACAGAGAATCCTCTTGGTTGTTTATTTCTGTACTAGAATTCTTATTCACTGTCGGTGAAAATCTATACCTTTCTCTGAATTTTACCAAGTCATACCTGCATATCACACTGAATGGTACCTCAATTCTAAGGAATGTTCTATGAGGAATTTCCCAAAGAAATTTGCTTCCCCCCCCTTTAACCTGATGGTCATGAATGTTGGCATAAGTAATATTTGCATATCATGATATTCAAGATGTACATCAGTTAATAATCTTGTACAGTTTCATTAATGTGGCCAGTGTGTGACTCTCAAACATGTATTTCTTAGCTGGAACTTTAAATTCCATTTTCAGCAGATGGACAGACTGTCAGTTTAATAAATTAAAATTGCCTTATTGCAGCTTTTTTGGCCAGTGTTCTATCCTAAGCCCATATTAATATTTTATCCCCTTTAATATTATTACATGATGCAGGCTTTATTTAAATGGATTTGACAGGCCCCTTGGTTGGCTTGACAACCAGAGGGAAAAATTAATGTTCTGCATTTAATCTAAGCTCAAGGCGCTAAATTATTTTGGAGGTCGAAGCCGTCATGCATATCATGCTAAAATATTGAATGTAATAACTATTAGCCAGCTGTCTATTTATAGATTTTTTAAAATAAAAAAATATTGTTTACTTCATCTGTCTTGAGTTAATTTTGTAAAGATCTCACCTCTTAAGGCTTTCTTTCTAGAGAGTAGTACAGAACTTCTGTATATCCTTGAACATATAGTTGTAATTTACACAGCTCATTACAAAATGGGCAAGAAAATCAGTATCCAACAAGTTCTGAAGTTTTCATTCTGATGAACTAACACTGTGCCCTTCTAGGACTGCTTCCATAGACTTCTTCCTTTCCTATCTTCATGTCTCATCCATTGTTTCTTTGTTTTTAATGGGACAGAACTGGACCAATTTTGCTTTCCCCCCCCACTCCTGAGTGCATGCATGTTGTGTCTAAGATTGCATCCACACTGCAGAAATAATTCAGCAAACTGCTTTATTTTAGCAGTGCAAATGCAGCCTGTTTTAAGTTGTACATATTACTTGACTACATTCACTCCCATTGAGTAAACTGTGTGTTACAGCAAGGCACTGCACATATTGAAAATATGTCCCCAGACATGTCCACAATAATCTGTCAATGTGTTGGTTAAAGGGTGCAAATTCTGTTCCAGAGATTATGGACTGGGCAAGAGCCTCCTCCCCCCCCCCCAAAAAAAAGTCAGCCAGAGGTGTTTTGTCACACGTTTCTATGGAAGACTGTAAACGTATATTCTCCCAAGGAGATTCACCATGTTGCTAACTGGGCTGAAGTATATTTAACTTCACAAATTTATGGCAAAAAGCATGTTGACTACCTTAAAACAGAAATGTATTGCCAAGAGGGAGTTTTGAGCATCAAGCATACACCTTTATATGGAGATAATAAAAGTAGATTTAATGAACTAGCACGGTGTAGTTTATTGCAATCTCCTTTTCTAAAACAGATATATTGAAAGATAGGCTGAACTATAAAATGCTGTTAGTGCCTGTTTAAAGACTGTTATGGTGAACAAAATCACACAGAGGCCTGGGTTAATATATCTACTATGCTATTGGAGACATATGTTTTCATAACATTGTTTGTCCTTTGCATCAATAACCTGCATTATGTGAACAGGAGAGCACTCTCTCTCTCTCTCTCTCTCTGTGTATGTGTGTATGGTATAATACTGATGTAAATTGAAAGCCTCTAGGCTATATTCTGCAAAATGCCTCTTCACTCTGTAGGAAGGTATGTATATGTATGCTGTCTAAGGTATAATCTGGATGTGTTTTTCTCTTGGTAGATTATCACACTAACATTTAAGATTACTGCACCCTAATGGGGTGCAGCCAGGAAGTGGGATACAGGTGGGAATTATTGCATGTAATTCACGGCTGATTCCACTGGCCAAATGCAACTTGGCTGAAGTTTGGATACCAGGAGCACTCAGCAAGCTGCTTTTCAAAGTTGGAAAGCTACACTTGGCCAGTGGAATTGGCAGCGAATTACGTATGATAATTCCTGCCTGCATCCCACCTCCTGGCTGGACCCTGTTAGGGTGCAGTCGGCTTAAATGTTAGTGTGATAATGTCCTTGGACTCATTTTTAGTAGCTTCTTCCCATTCCCCTTCATTTATAGCATTCAAATCCTAAACTTTTTATTTGACTCACTCAATTTAAGTAAAAATAAATAAATCATTATGGTTAGGAATCAGCCAGATATATTCCCTAACTTCTAAATAGAGGATACCCGTGTTATAATTCCAAATGACCTAAACCAATTTTTCTGCATGTTGGGGGCAGAATGAACCCACTGCATACTCCCAAACATTTACAGATGAAATCAGGATATTGGTGGTCAAGCAACATCAGAGTGTGGTCAAGATGGCAGACATTATTAATAAGGCAGAGCAGACAAGCTAGAAGAGGCTGCAACATTTTTTTCTTTGAGTATACAAGGAAAAGGAAAATTCTGCCCCCCCCCGCCCCCGGTTGACTGAGTGCAGACTACTTTGGTACTCTGAACTCAATCTGCAGCAACAGAAATAAGCTGAGGATAAAGGGGGGGGGAGTGGGAAGAAGGCACTGGAACATTTTAAAAGCATCTGAAAAAGTGGGGCAATTAACTGATAGTGACCATGCGAAATTGGGACCAGTGGAGGGTATGTTAGCTAGTCTAGATAAGAAAAAAAAGCAAATTAATCAAAACATCCTGTGTTCCTATTTCAATTCTAGTGACAGGCAGTCCATGCAACTTGCATAAAATCCTTACATTGGCACCCATCTGCAGGGCTAAACTGGGGCAAGGATGTGAGTTCACATTTAAACCCCATCTCCAAATTCATCACATGTTTGGCAGCTTCCCAGCTCAGATTCTCTTTCCAAACTGAGTTCAAAGTACAAAAGAGTTTGCAATGAACTCAACAGGGGGAGAGAAGATGAAGAGGCAGAATCTTGCCTTTCCCAGTAAGATAATGTTGCAACCTCTCCTAGGACCTTATCACACGCGGTGCTCAAAGCGGCAAGAAAGCGATATAA
>CM034708.1:61694499-61709119 GCA_020142125.1 Phrynosoma platyrhinos
AATTCATTTAGGTTAGCCAGGTATTCCTGTACTTCCTCTTCACTTATTTTGTGCTGCATTTTCCCTATTGTGTCCTCTGATCCATTTTCCTCAGGTTAAACGCCCTTTTCCTTTTGTGAGAAGACCGAGGCAAAGAAGGCGTTGAGTAGTTCTGCCTTTTCTCTGTCCCCTGTTAGAATTTCTCCATCTTCTCTGAGCAGTGGCCCTATAATTTCCTTCTTCTTTCTTTTGCTATGGACATACCCAAAATGCCCTTTTTATTGTTCTTAACCCCTCTAGCAAACCTGAGCTCATTCAATGCTTTGGCTTTCCTGACTTTAACCCTACATGTGCTAGTTAATTGTTCGAATTCCTCTTTAGTGATTTCACCCCTTTTCCATTTCTTATACATTTCCCGTTTAAAACTTAGTTCAGTTGAAAGTTCTTTTGTCATCCAACCTGGTTTCTTGAGACATCTCCCATTTTTCCTTCTCATTGGAACAGTTTGAGATTGTGCCTTCAGTATCTCCCTTTTGGGAAACTCCCATCCATCCTGAACTCCCTTCTCCTTTAGTATTCTTGACTACGGGATCACTCCCAGTGTTTCCCTAAGTTTGTTGAAATCAGCTCTTCTAAAATCTAGAATGAGTGTTTGACTATGCCTAGCTTCTCCTTTCCACAGTATAAGAAACTCCAGGAGAACATGATTACACCCACCTAAGGATCCCACCACTTGCACCTCATTTACCAGGTCATCCCTGTTGGTTAGGATCAGATCTAAAATAGCTGATCCCAATGTTGCCTCTTTCCCCTTTTGGACAAAGAAATTGTCTTCGAGACAAGTGAGGAATTTGCTAGACCTTTGAGTATTGGCTGAGTTTGACTTCCAGCAAATATCAGGATAGTTGAAGTAACCCATCACTACTACATCTCTCCTTTCTGAGTGTGTGGTCATCTGTTCTAGAAAGGCATCATCCAATTCCTCAGTCTGACTTGGGAGTCTGTAGTAGACTCCTACTATAACATCCCTATTGTTTCCTTCCCCTTTAATTTTTATCCAGATGCTCTCCACCTGATTTCCAAGATTTAAGTCCTGGATCTCTTCACAGGTGTAAACATCCCTGACATATAATGCTATTCCTCCTCCTTTCCTGTTTGGCCTATTTCTCTTAAAAAGGTTATACCCCTCTATTCCTACATTCCAATAAAGAGACTCATCCCACCAGGTTTCAGTGATGCCTATTATATCATATTTGCTTTATTCTTATTGAGGTGGAGCATCAAATGGGCCTCCCAACCTAAGCTACATAGTACCTAAAGCCAGGAAAGTTGGCACATGAGGTAAACAATCTCACAGGCAACATTCCTTTTCCTGAAAATAAAAACTATGTCTAGAATCTTGTATCAGCTACCTAGGGGGGTTGCAGACTGCCAGAAATAGTACAAATTGAGTCCTTTTTTACGGTTAGGGTTAGGGTATCATGGAAACTGTATTTTATTGTGGCACCAGAGCTCTCTGACAGAGAAGGCTCAATGTCTCAGAAAAAAATGCACAACAATTACATGATTCCCTAGCACTAACCCTAACCCTTAAAGTGGACTCAATTTGCACTATTTCTGGCAGTCTGCAACCCCCATTAGCTAAGTATGCAGAGGGATCTTGTAGCACCGTAACATGAACTTTCATGGACTTGAATCTACTTCCTTATGCATCTGAGGAAGTAGACTTAAGTCCATGAAAGCTCATGTTACCAGCTTCTTTCTTTCTGTTAGTCTCAAAAGTGCTACAAGATCCCTTAGCATACTGCTTTTCTAGACTCACATGGCTATGTCTTTGAATTCTGCCACTTAGCTAAGTATATTGAAGTAAGCAACCTCTCCATGTCTAACTCTCCCAAAGTGAATGAAATGTCATTTAACCATTCTCTGATCATTGGCAGAATGGACTTCCTTCTCCCCATGCAAATGATACCTGGTCAAGTATTCTGGCATCCCTGAGTATCCTGGCCTCAGAGTTGCCCCAACCTCGCCCCATTACTTGGCCCTCTATTTCTGTGCCAGCACCTTCACTGTGGGTCTCATGTTTCTGAGGCCAGAAGAAGTTGCCTAGTGATGATGGGTGGGTGTCTCATTCTGACTATAAACTTCTATATATGGGGTGGTGGCATCTTTCCTTTAGCAGCAAAATGTCTGGGGCTGGTCCTGTGGTGCAACCTATGGTATTACTCCCAATTCAACCACATGCAAGATGGGAACAAGGGATTTTGCTGGTGGGGTGACATTGCAGAAGCTGCTGGCATAACCTGAAAGAGCTTTACATGCTTCCTGATAAACCAGTGCAACCCTTCTTCTCTGGTCCTGGTATTATCTCAACCTTTCATGTCTATCCTTACTGATTGCTACTTTGCATGGCTTACAGACTTCCTGTTTGCTTTGCTACACCCAGGGTCCATTCTTACTACACAAGTAAACATTATTATTCCACTGTAACTGTTGTGGTTCCTTTCTTTGGAATCTGGAAATAGTAGTCTGGTGAGGCACTAGAAAAATCTCTGGCAGAGAATTCTAAATGCCCCATCCCTACAGTATAAATCTCAGGATCTGAAGCATTTGAAGGATTTCCCCATTCAAGAATAGGAAATATCCTGTTGCAGTCTAAAGTGGATGCCTCCTATTTAGATTTCACTTTAAGGAAAAAAGGAGAGAGAGGCAGAGGAAGAGAAAGTGGTCCTTTATGGGACCTTTCTAATACAGAATGAATCCAGACTACAAATCCCCAAGCCAGATTGAAGACTTAGGGCCTAAGCAGACTGGTGGCTGTGGGCTGCCCTGGGAAGGTGCGCCGCGGGACCGAGGCATCCCCATGCTTCGATCCTGCGGTGCACCTTTGCCGCCCCTGAAAGGAGCGCTAAATTAGCGCTCCTTTCACAAGTCAGCAAAAGTGCGCCTCAAAAGCTTGCGGCGCACTTTAGCTGACTTTTCCACCTCAGCGTGTCCGGATGCTGCGGCAGGAGGTTGTCCTTGGAGCGCTGGCCGTGCGGAGGGCCGGCGGCTCTGAGGATGACCTCGGGAGAGGGATGGGGCGCCGAGCGTGCGGCTGCCCCTCCCCTTCCCTGCCTCTAAGATGGCTCTATTAGCCGTCTCCCGAGGCCCTTAGATGATGCCTTCCTGGAGAAGATGACCACACATTCAGAAAGGAGAGATGTAGTACTGGTGGCTTTCAACTATCCTGATATTTGCTGGAAGTCAAACTCTGCAAAAAATGTAGGTCCAGCAAATTACTCAATTGTCTTGCAGACAATTTCATTATCCAGAAGGGGGAAGAAGCAACAAAGGGATCAGCTATTTTACATCTGATTCTAGCCAACAGGACAATCTGGTTAATAGAGTGGAAGTGATGGGATCTTTAGATGGGAATGACCATGTTCTCCTGGATATTTTTATACAGTGGAAATGAGAAGCCAAGTATAATCAGACATGTATTCTAGACTTTATGAGAGCTGATTTCAATAAAATTAGGGAAATACTTGGTGAGATCTCATAGTCAGGAATACTAAAAGAGAAGAGAGTTGATGATGGATGGTAGTTTCTTAAGTTTCTTAAAAGTGAAATATTAAAGACACAATAGAGTTTCAGTGAAAAGGGAAAATGGGTGGTGCCTAAAGAAACCAGGACAGAAGTCTAAAGAACTTTCAACTGAGCTAAGATTGAAAAGGGACATATAGAAGAAATGGAAAGAGGAAGAAATCACCAAAGGGGGATTGAAACAAATAGCCAGGATGTGTAGGGAAAAGCCAAAAAAAATTAAGCACAGAATGAGCAAAGGCTTGCTAGAGAGGTTAACAACAATAAAAAGAGCTTCTTTTGGCCATATCCATAGCAAAAGAAAAAACAAGGAAATGGTAGGGCTGCTTTGTGGAGCAGAAGGCAAAATGCTAACAGAGGACAGAAATGGCAGAATTGCTCAATACCTTCTTTGTCTCTGTGTTCTCTGAACAGTGTTCAACCTGGAGCAAAGGTCCCCCATGATATTCTTGCAAAAAAGCTAGTAAAATGTGGACTAGACAATGCTACTGTTAGGTGGGTGTGTAGTTATTGACAGACCAAACCCAGAGGGTGCTCACCAATGGCTCCTCTTCATCCTAGACAGAAGTGACTGGTGGGGTGCCACAGGGTTCTGTCCTGGGTCCAGTGTTATTCAACATCTTTATCAATGATTTGGGTGAAGGAATAGGTGGCATGCTTCTCAAATCTGCAGATGACACAAAATTAGGAGAAATAGCAAAAGGGATCTGGGAGTCCTGGTAGACCTCAAGCTGAACATGAATCAACAGTGTGATACAGAAGCTAAACATGCTATTATGACTCTATCAATAGGAGTGTTGTGTCTAGATTGAGGGAAGTAATAATATCAATCTATTCTGCTTTGGTCAGACCTCATCTGCAGTACTGTGTCCAATTCAAGAAAGATATTGACAAGAGGCGATCAAAATGGTAAACGGTTTGGAAACCATGCCCTGTAAGTTGTGACTTTGGGAACTTAAATATTTGAAGGGGGGTCATATTGAGGATGATACAAGCTTGTTTTCTGCAACTCCAGAGAATAGGACCTGGAGCAGTGGATTCAAACTACAGGAAAAGAGATTCCATCTAAACCAGGGGTAGGCAACCTTTTAGAGCTGGGGCCCGGGTTGCTGTTCCTCAGACAATTGGGGGGCCGAAGCATCAAAAACAAACAAACAAACAAATAAATAATTAAAAAAAATAAAAAAAATATATGCATGCACACTCTCTCAGCCCCAGAAAAGCCATGGCAAAACCCCTGTGGAGATTTTGCCAAGAAAACCCCAAGAACAAGTAATAACAACAATAATCAATATCATCATGGTGGGCGGCGGGGGGGGGGGGCGCATCCAGCTCCTGGGCCTTAGGTTGCCTACCCCTGATCTGAACATTAGGAAGAATGTCCTGACAGTTAAACGGTTGCAGACTGCTAGAAATAGTGCAAATTGAGTCCACTTTTAGGGTTAGGGTTAGGGTTAGGGAATCATGGGAACTGTATTTTATTGTTGCACCAGAGTTCTCTGACAGAGAAGGTTCAATGTCTCAGGAAAAAAAACAATTCCCATGATTCCCTAGCACTAACCCTAACCCTAAAGGTGGACTCAATTTGCACTATTTCTGGCAGTCTGCAACCCCCCCTTGCTTGCCAGAGTAATATGTTGCCTTGTAGTCTGGTGGAGTCTTCTTCTTTGGAGGTTTTTAAACAAAGGCTGGATGAGTGGGAGTGGTTTGATTGTGTATTCCTGCATGATGGGTGTTGAACTGATGACCCTTGTGGTCTCTTCCACCTCTTTGATTCTATGATTCATTTTAAGTCTTCCCATAACTTTTACTTTTTTTCTAAACTGAAAAAGTGTGTGTGTGAGTACGTGTTGACATTTCTCTGTCTCTGTCAAACAAAGGAGGTGATGTACATTAAAGAAATTTAGTGCTCAGAGATGGAAAATAACAAATGTTTAGATGGCTAATAACAGCTGTTTTAAGCTGCAGGGTATTCCGCTTCTTAACTGATATCTTAGCAGGAATGTCATTATCTAAAGGCCATCAAAAGTTTATTTTCTTATTATTTCATTTTTATTGGTGTCGATAAAAAATAATAAAGATGAACACTCCACTGCAAAAAAATTTTATTGCACTAATAGTAGCTTTTAGAAAGAAAAAGTTGTAATTATATCAACTTGGGAACCTTTTAAGCTGTTTCTAATAAAAAGATATAATGAGAAACTGGAATTTTATATCCTTATCTAAAAAAAACTAACAGTTAAAAAAACCCCAAACCCTTCACAGCTACCAAAATGTCATTTGAAGAAGAAAGCATGTTCAGAAATGACACTGTAAGGCAGGGAGCATTTTCTGAACCTCTGAAAGATGCAGCATACTTTTAAGAGAGAAAAATAAAACAGGAAAAAAAATACTTTTAGAGTCTGAAAGAGCTACTTTCACTAGGAGAAGGAATCCAAATTATCCACTTTCAGTCAAGTACTGGTATGATCAGGCCTAAATTTTTATTATTTTTGCTTGTTTAACAGTCATATTCAAATTCCATATTTCGTACCTCCTGAGACGTGTTGTGAAACAAAGCATACCAAGCTTCAGATATTCACACTTTTATAGAATTTGCAGTATATTTTGTACGTATGAAATCATGCATACTTTTTAAAAATGTAGAATTCTATTTGTACAGCTGGAAAGCACACAAACAAACATGCTTTCAGGGCAAAATGTGTACAAAAATTTGAACATTAAGAAATTTGTTTATCTAAAAATGTGCATAAATAATGCATACTTTATGGGAAATATACTAAGGGGATCGTAACGTTTTAATTATCATCTTTAAAAAAAATTGACAGAAAGTTTGTTTTGATTTGTAGTTGTTAACTTATATCTACGTAATCACCATCCAGATTTACACATTTTCCCAACATTTCTTGACCCTCCGAATACAGTTATTGTAGAAGTCTGCAGATTGCGCCATATGAAGATTTTATACTTTAGTCACTTCTGGCACAACCTGTCATAATATAAAGGACACAATGAGCTGATTTTCTCAACATCATGCACTTAAGGGCCAATGATGACACTAACAACATTTCATCAATATACCATAATAACATCCAGGTGATAATTATTACTTTACAATATCCCTTCATAAGGCACAATCTGCAGACTTCTATAATAGGAGGTATTCAGAGAGTCAAGAAATGCTGGGGGAAATGTGAAAATCTGGATGGTGACTATGTAGATATAAGTTAACAACTACAAATCAAAACAAATTTTCTACCAATTTTTTTAAAGGTGCTAATTAAAACTTTCCGATACTCCCTCGTATATGGAAAATATGTATGAGTTCTAATCAGAGGAAGGAAATACTGTATTTCTCAATCTGACATAGACAAGGGATGGGATAAAACTTGCAAAAATGCAGTGTTGAAGCTGACAGTCTTTAGGGGTGAGTCTGCACTGGCCAGAATACTTGAGCTGCTCCCAGAGTATTCTGGCCCCACAACTACCACAAATTCCTATTACCTGTTCATTCAACATAGATGCTAGGCAGCTGTCTACAAGCTTGTCCCACTGTGCCACCTGCCACTACCATTGCTGGCATGAGTCACTCCCTCTGAGATCAGAAAGGAGGCATCCAGCATCGGTCACATGGCTGGGTACCTCGTTGTTACCTCAGAGGAACTGACTTGTAATGGTGGTTCCAGGTGGAACACCCACATAAATAGCTGTCTGGCATTGTTGAGGAGTGCTCCAAATTTTCCTGGAAAATCCAGAGCAAAATTAATTTTTAAAATTCAATTTTAAATTGTTTCCATGTGAAGACAGTCCACACTGAATCAAGGCTTTGGCTCTGCATTGTGTGGACAAGGCAACGTGAGGGCAGGGGTAAATGTGTAAATGGCCCATGTAGATATGCCCATAGCTGCATCCAAAACAAGTTAATTCTCATTGAAATTAGTATGAAAAATGAGTCAGAACTAACATAAATCTCAGTGATTTCAGTTCAATGTAAGTGTGATTATCTTGTCCTCTGCTTTAATTCAGAAATTACACTGTTGTGATGATTTGAAAGGGGCAATCCCTGATGTTGTATTAATTTGAAGTAATTTATAGATTAAAAGGTAAAGGTAAAGGTATTCCCCATTGACAAGGTTGTCAAGTCGTGTCCAACCATAGGGGGCAGTGTTCATCTTTATTACCAAGCCATAGAGCCAGTGTTGGCAGAGACTACTCTGTGATCATGTGGCCAGCATGATTCCACAGAACGCTGTTTACCTTCCCACCAAAGTGGTACCTATTTATCTACTTGCATTTGCATGCTTTCAAGCTGCTAGGTTGGCAGAAGCTGGGACTAGTGATGGGAACTCATCCCATCATGCAGCACCTGGGCCTCGAACTGCCAACCTGCCGATCTTGAAATCAACAGAGTCAGCATCTTAACCATTTGAGCCACTGTGTCCCTAATTTATAGATTGCTTTTTCTATATTTAAACTGACCTATAATTATTCACACAGTTATTGTTGTTCTGTGCTGTCAAGCTGGCTTTGATTTATGGTAACTCTATGAATGAGAGACTTCCAAGAGAGCCTGTTATTATCAGCCATGCTCACATCTTGCAAACTCAGTGTCAAGGCTTCCTTTATTGAGTCCATCTATCTGTAAAACAGTCTTCCTTTTTCCTTCTGCTTCAACTTTCCCCAGCCTTATTGTCTTTTCCATTGAGTCATGTTTTTTCATAATGTGTACAAAGGATGATAACTTCAGTTTAGTCATGTTGACTTCTAATGAGAGTTCAGGCTTGATTTGCTGAAATACAGTGATGAAACCAGCTGCATCTATGTATTATAACTGAACGGATGCTGCAAACACACACCCAGCTGGAAATCTAGCTGAATTGACTGCTTTCAGCACAGGCTGACTAGAAAGAGGCAAGGCCATGTAGTAAATCAGTCAGAGACATAGAGAATACCTTGCTCTGTGGAGGAGCACTTTGGTCTCATGGGAACAATTAAAATGAATTAATTTCATATCTTATAGAATGCTAGATACTCTGTCATAGCACACAGTTTTGGGAGTTGGTGCTTGACAATCTACAACCAGTTATTTTTCATTGTCACTTCTGAGTCACTTACAACAGTGATTACCATTTAAAAGACAAATCTTGAGCTATTTAAAGTATGCTCTAGGAAGCCATATGTCATGACCACAACCCATGCAGTTTTCAGGGCTTTAACAATGGAGATTAAGGAGGAGCTAGATATATCAGAAGGTCTAGCAGTACAAGCAGCAGAGGAACAGAATCCAAAAATAGGTCCTGGCATTAAGGTAGAGCTGAGCTTGTCAAATGTGAAGCTCTTGAGTTAGACACCACTGAACTTGTAACCTGAAAAGCAGCACATCATGAGCACCGTTCTGTCCCTGTCCATGAGATATGTCATTCTCACTGTGCCTCCTCAAGAGATCAGCAGCAAAGGCTGTTTGGATAGCACACTGAAGGACAACCAAGTCTTTAGACACTCTAGATAGGATGACCAATCAAGATTGAATTCTGTAAGCATGAAGGTTTCTCACTAGTTAAAGGTGGGAATAACCATGGTATTCTCACACATAATGTACTGCTTGGCTGGCTCTGTGCTGAAATAGTTGTCTCAAATATGACGTACATTTCACTGCCTAAATTTGAATGGATGCACTATTAAAGGTTTGTTTGTTTTTAAAGATCAACTGTGTGACACAAAACATGTTACCCATTTGTGTGATTACATAATCCATTGTATTTTATGTACATATATAAATCTTGACAATTGTTATCTTGATGTGCTAGGTGTAACCAGAACAGGAACTCTACCTTAAGACTAGCTCTCTCTTGGGGAATTTAACTATTAGCTCAAACTAATGACTAGGTTACGCAGCCCTGGGATCATTCCTGTGTATATCAAGGTTGGAGGCACGAAGGACGGCAGAGGCAAATCCTCAATGAATGGTATTTTATTTAAAAGGGGAAAACTAACACACACTCATAACAATCATTCACACAAGCACACAAGAACTGAGAAATAAGTGTGTTAAGTTGGAACAGAATAAGGCCTTCTAATGGAGATACCACACTGGGTTGGATGCTGCTCCTCTTGATGACATTCTGGGATTGGAAAAAGGGAACTCAATCACTCCTGAGGCCCCTGGAGTTTGGCAAGTGAAATGGGGTCTAGCAAAGAACAAACCAGCAGCACCTCTTCCTACAAACCAAGCTAATCCAAGTATAGAAAACAGAGTTGATGTGCCCAAATGGTCCAAATCTTTGATATGCATAAGTAATACTTTGAAGTTGGGTCTTCCAAAGGTGTAACATGGCGGTGTGAATGGGTGTATTCCTGCAGCAGGTCACCTCAAAGTGTCAGGTAGATGGAGGAGTTTACTCTGACTGCTCTGACTGCTTCCTCCGACATGTCTGGAAAATAAATCCTCTTGGCGACTCCTAAGCTAGCCGACATGATCTGCTCACTTTCATGACCTGTCCACATTAGAATCATAGAGGCTGAGTTTGTAACAACTATGATATCAAAGAGATGGGGTCAGTTTAGGTATGTTTAGGCTAACAAAGGATAAAATTATTTCCATAGTATTCCACCCGCTATCGGGAGTTCTTAAGAGTTCCTGAGAGGTACTCACACTTTTGAAGACTTTTGGAGAATTATACTGTGCAGAAATTGCATGTGGTTTTGTGTGTGTTTCTGCACAGAACATAGTTCAAGTTGTTTCTGATTTATGATGACCCTATGGCAACCCTTTCATGGTATCTTGGCAGGATTTGTTCAGAGGGGATTTGCCTTTGCCTTCCTCTGAGGCTGAGAGAGTGTGATTTGCCCAAGATCACCCAGTGGCTTTCCATTGCCAAGCAGGGATTTGAATCCTGGTTTCCAGAGTCCTAGTCCAACATCCAAACCAATACAACATGCTGGCACTCAGCACACTGTTTACTGCTCGAGAACATAGTTTCTGAGCAAAACAAACAAGCCATATGTCCTGTGCAGAAAAAATGTTTTCTTCACAAAAGACATGTTTTTGGGAACTGCAGAAATATCTATGTATGTCCAACTTGAATGCTATAGTTGATAAGTTCCAGCTGGTCCAGAGTTATTGGATACTTTTCAATTTGTACAGCCTGAAGCAGAATTCCAACCTGTCTAAAAGAGGCAGTAGTGGGGGCCTTGTTGAAAAAGTCATCCCTGAAACCCTATGGAATGGGTAATTATCAGCCAGTGTCTAACATACTGTTCTTGGGCAAGGTATTGGAGCATGTAGAACTCCAGGGATTCCTGGGTGAAATGGATTGTATAGATTCATTTCAGCCTGGTTTCAGGGCTGGTTATGGGACAGATATAACTTTGGAACTGGATAGGGGGAGTGTGTTCCTATTGTTTCTGCTCTATCTCTCAGTGGTTTTCTTTATCATTGACCACAATATCCTTCTGGGTCGCCTTGTTGGGATGGGACTTGGAGGTACTGTTTTGCTTTCTGGAGGGGTTGTACCCAGAAGACTGGGAGACTCCTGTTCAGCCCCTTGGCCATTGGCCTGTGAGGTTTCTCAGAGTTCTGTTTTGTTCCCCATTCTATACAATATATACATGAAACTGCTGGAAGAAGCTGTCTAGAGATTTGGGATAAGGTGCCATGAATATGTGGATAACACCCAGCTCAGCTACTGTTTTCCACTCTAATCCAAGGAGACTATTTTGGTTTTAAACCAATGCTTGTTATTGTAATAGACTGGATAAGGGCAAACAAATTGAAATTTAATCCAAACAGGACAGAGGTACTCCTGGACAGTTGAAAGGCAGATCAGGGAATTGGGAATTGGGCTGTTTTAGAAGGAATTACACTCCCTCTGAAGACAAAAGTTCACTGTTTTGGTGTACTCATGGACTCAACTCTGAACCTGGAAGCCTGGGTTTCTGAGGTGGCAAGGAGTGCTTTTGCATATTTAAAGTTGCATGCACACTGTGCCCATTCCTTGAGACACTGGATCTCACCATGGTGTACAAGCCTTAACTACTTCCCATTTTGACTACTAAAATGCACTTTGCATGGGGTTGTCTTTGAACAGTGTTTTGGAAACTTCAGACAGTTTAAAGAGCTGCAGCCAGAGTGCTAACTGAGTCAGGTTAGAGGCAGGGGTGTCACTATGGATGTAATGGGGATTGTGGACTGTACCAGGTGACATGCTAAGACAGGGGTGACACTATTGCTTCCCAAACATATGCCTTTTGACAGAAATGGCAGTCACATGCATCCCTTTAAAACACTGAAGAGATGGTGTGAGTGGGGCAAGGCTCATTGGGAGGGAAGGAGAGGTCCAGTGTTTTTTTTTTTTAATTTAATTTTTATTTTTTTAAAAAATAACTTTTTAAATTCTTTTAAAATTTTCTTTAAAAACACCAAATCTTACCAAATTTTCACTTTAACTACATGAAACAGTGTACAGGTAAATACATTTAGGGTGTGCATATATTATTGTAATTTAAAGGTATGATTTTAATTTTGCTCATTATTTTATGTCACAACGATTTCCATCACATCCAGTGATATACAGGAATTACGATTTAAGGGCAACAGTAGTACAAAAAACTCTACTAAGGATTCTGTATGGTGTGGTATGGGAGGAGGTCCATGGGGTATGTATGACACAATGGGTTACTTTACTGGTGAAGCCAGTCCTAGTGATGCTACTGGTTATAGGGGCCATACTACTTCCCTGTTAAAACAGCGCCTCTGGTTCCCATTTGTTTCTGGATAAAATTCAGTGTTGGTTATGCCTTATAAACCCCTATGTGGTTCAGGTCCAGACAATTTTTCAAACCATATCTCCCTGAATGCACCTGCTCCAGTTCTGAGATCATCAGGAGAGGCCCTTCTCTCAATTCCACCACCTTCATAAGCACAAGTGGCGGGGATGTGAGAGAGGGCCTTTTTGGTAGCTGCCCCTAGACTCTGTAACTTCTGTCATGCCCCTTCCCCTGACTGATAGTTTGCCTTCAGAAGACAAAATAGACCTACCTGCCGTGCCCCCCCTCCCTTGAAAGTTTGGCTTCAGATGACAAAACAGACCTTCTACAGCCATGCCCTGCTCCAGGTCTGCCTGACAGCCCCTGAATTCTCCAGAAGACAAAGTAGTAGTAGAAATAGCTCCAAGTCCTCAGGAAAGGTGAAGGCTTCAGAGTTTGGCACAAACCTAGTCCTTCCCCTGAAAGTGAAGTAAGAGGTTGTGCATATGCAGCTGGGAAACGTCCACTTGAAATATAGTCTGCAAGTTAAGTGGAGCTGAGTTGGTGGGCTTTATAAACCAGAGCTCTTTTGCCCTACCAGTCTAGCATGCCTTATTCCAATGCGTGCAAACTCTGGCAACAGACATCTTGCTCAGCCAATATAACCTTTCTCAATTTGCCTTATCAAGGTGATTTCTTTGTGAGAAAGGATCTTCTTTCTGGCCCAGAACCCAGTGTTTTCTTTAAAGCTTAGCCCAAGCTATAACTTCCCCAAAAGTTAAATGTTATGTTGTTTTACTTCTTCATGATATTTTGTACTGAAGTCATTTCCATATAGATGAGTGATAGTATAAATTGCATCCATCATTTGCAAAGAACATACAGATTGTCTATTAAAATTAAACTCCTTGTGAGACAGCTTGTAATATTCTTTACTACAAAGAACCTGAAACAATTTGGGATTTAAATTCTTTGAATGCAGACATCAAAATTAAGCCTTTGGTTTATTATTAACTGTTTAAAAAGCGAAGGGAATGAATAAACAAAAGAAAAGAAAGAAAAACAAAAGAAGCAATTATAAGGATTATTTAAAAAAAGAGTACATGATGCAGCATTTCAGATCCGTCCATCCCTATCTTTAAGTGAAAGGGAGAATTAACAGTGGTAAACAGTAATAAATGAAAATATATGGGGTTTGGGGAAGAAAAACTAATCCATCCCATATAAATCAGTTATTCATGCTTCTGTCTGATAGTTAAAACACAAAAGAAGTTAAATAGGTCACTGAAAAATGCATTCTGTGTTGCAGAGCAAATATCAGTTTTGTCATTTATGATAAAAAGAAGCAAATAATGCAAAACTTCAATATGAATGATTTGTTATCTACTGTGTAGCAGAGCTTAAAAGTAGACTGTATAACAACTGATGTAGCCACCTCTATACATGGGACTATCTTTATAATGAAAATTGAAAGATAGTGGATTTTATTTTCGGGGTAGTCTATTTCACCCCCAAGTGGACCACAAGTTAAACTAAACACTGTGCTAGAGAAGAAAAACCCAATGAAATTCTAGTCTTCATCAACGATGTCCACATCAAGTGAAGAAATAATAGAATTTTATTGGTTTTTTTTTAATCTGAACCTGCCTGGAATACTGTGTTCAGTACTGGACACCATAGTGGGAATGTGTCTAAAAGAAGACAGCAAAGATTAAGGTTTGATAACCAGGCTCTATGAGGAATGGTTGAAGGAGCTGTGTGTGTTTACCCTGAATTTTGTTGGAGGACCTACAAATGCCTAGAGAAGTGTTCTCTCTGGAATGCTCTAGGTCCTCCAGAGTGACTTCTAGCAGATGTTGCCCATAGAATTGTACTGGGGGAACTAGAGATTCCTAGGGAGAACATGTTAATCAAATCTGTGAATAATCAAAGCACAAAAGTAAAAGCCACAAATGTGGAGGACTGGCTGTACTTCCTTTCTCCACAAGACCAGGACTAAATATTATTTTGTTTAGGTATAATTAAACTGTTCTTCCTTTTCCTAGGTCATATCCACATTGCAAAGTTATAGCAGTATGAGACTGTGTTAATTGCCATGGCTTCATGCAGTGGAATCCTGGGATTTGTAGTTTGGGGTGGAACTTCTGTGCTAGAGAGTTTTAGTCCAAATCTTTAAACTAGCAGAAAATTCTGAGTCGCCCAGAAAACTACAAATCCAAGGATTCCATAGGATGAAATTGTGGCAATTAAAGTGGAACCAAACTGCTATAGAATCATAGAATCATAGAGTTGGAAGAGACCACAAGGGCCA
>CM034708.1:61715815-61733565 GCA_020142125.1 Phrynosoma platyrhinos
ACTGGCCTGGAGAGCCTCCTCCTCCTCCTTCCCTGTCCTGGCCGAAATGACAGAAGCAGCAGTAGTCCAGCATGACAAAATGATGCAAAACAAGCAACTTCCAACAGAGTACTGATACTTTTCACTACTCAGTACTGTGCCATTTGGCTTTCTCTGAGTAACAAATTAATCAAATGCTAAAGGGATTTTGCAGCACCTCCTGAGACTATTTGAGAGAAAGAAGCTGCTAACATGAGCTTTCATGGATGTAAGTCTACTTACTCAGGTACATAAGGAAATAGACTCAAGTCTATGAAAGCTCATGCTATCAACTTCTTTCTGTCTCAAAGGTACAAGATCCCTATGCATAGTGATTTTTCCAGACTAATATGGCTATGTTGTTACATTAAACAAAGTAATGCACGTAAATTCAAAATATATTGCTTGATTTATTAACTATTCCTTGTTTAACAGATGTGATATCTCTGAAGAGATTTAATGTCTTCTTCTTATATGATTGCATTTAATTCACCAAGTTGTTAATAACTACTAAATCTACAGGATTTATAATTGGAAAAAAATAGTTATTTGTGATCTTATCTGCTGACATAACAGGGCAGGGGTTGATATCTGGTGATTCATTCTTCCCAAGTTCTTTAAATCAGGATCAGTTTGGGAGGGGGCACCAGGGGTTAAAAAAGGAAGGGAAAATTGGTGACGATGACCTCCTTTTTGCTGTCAGGTGCATTTTGCTATATTTAGGGCATTCTTCTGCAGGTGGGAAAGAAGTTAGATTCAACCCATTGTTCCTTAGGCACAATATATCCTTTCAAACACAGGTATTTATTTTTTTAAAAATCAAACTATTTAACAGCTAATTATTATTTATGACACTGATTCATTAACTATAGATTCAAAATGAAATATGTATTCTTGCAGTTATAGCAGCTTGATAGCACACTCCATGCCATGGCTCCATTCTATGGAAACCTGTAGTTGTTTTGTGAAGGATTTAGTGCATTTTCAAAATGTCAATAATAATAATAATAATAATAATAATAATAATAATAATAATAATAATACGATTTATTTATATACCACCCCTCTGGGGAGCCAATCGAGGCGGTGTACAACAGTAAATTACATCAAATTAAGCAACAATATGTTACAGTAAATTAACAGTTACCTCAAATTAAACAATATCAACAGCAATATATTACAGCAAATTTAGCAAATTAAACAAATACATTGCAAAATTATAGACAACAAAATCAAAACAGAATCAATAGCAATAAGATCAATGACAGCAGTAAAAATATATACTTTTAAAATACACAATTTAAACACACGTTCTCCGTCCCTTAAGTCCTGCGCTTTAGAGCAATGAATGTCAGCTTTAGAGCAATGAATGCTGAGAACATGCAAAGCTAGAAATTCCATAGAATAGAGCCATGGTAGTTAACATGGTATCAAAGTGCTATAATTGTGTTGTGTGGATACAACTACTGACAATTGTCTAACATCACTGAGGGATTCTTGTTACCATTTTACAAGGTGTATGGATGTGTAAATTAGAATTCTTAATTTGAACTAATTCATCTAATTGAAATAATTGATCAAACTAATTTAACTCTTAAGTCAAGAATCAAAGACATTGATCTGAGTGAAGTCAGGCAGCCACATGGAAGCAATATGATTAACAGGTGTGACTCTGAATGTGGCAGTGTGAAGGTGACAGTGTGGCACTGCCAAAATCTCTTTAAAAACTTTTATTCTTTTCCTCTGTGTGCTACTGCTGCCACTAATTATGTGACAGAGACACTTGAACTCAGGACTCTCTTGTGTGTTTCCTGCACTATAACTCCCTTTGGATGCCAGATCTCTGGGTTCCAAATTTCCCCCAGCTTGGCACCAACTATTCCTTGACAGCCACACACCCACTATCTAATGTTCCCAAACCTAAAAGACTTTTCTCAATGTTGATACCATTTTTAATGTACTTCTGAAATCACTCCAGACAGCTGCTTGTTGAAACAAATAAGTTTATTGCAAGGCACTTGTGGGAACAGGAATGGAATGGCACGGCACGGAATGGGGTGAGAACATGTGTTACCACACAGGAGAATGCCACTGATGCCGCCAGGAGTCCCAAGCCATTCCCCAGCCATTCCTGGCAGCCAATTTTGAAGAACAGTTCAAAATTGTTCTTCAAAATTGGCTGCCATAGCATGAATGGAGAATGGCTTGGGGACTCCCGGCAGCATAGGCAGCTTTCTCCTGTGCAGTAACATACTTTCTGTTCCTGTTCCTGCAAGTACTGTGTAATAAACTTAAGAGTAATAGATTTATTTACAAGTCAGGCTGAGTACAGTATCTCTTTTAATGGATGGTGTTCACATTGGATATGATGTTTGAATACTTTATTTGTTACACAATTTGACAATTCCTTTCTCTTGTGTTTGTAATTGTTTCCTTATAACTCCACATATGTTCCCTTAAATCTCTCAGAACCTTTATTAAACTTTTGTATCATATAACTCTTCTGGTTACTTGTGATTCCACTAGTCACCACACACAATGTCTCCTAGAGGACACTACTTCAGTTCAACCCAGGTCACTGCTCATCCCTAACTTGGGTATCTAAAACTCTTTCTAACTGCCTTCACAGCAGCCTAACCTAGCTTCAATGGCTCTTCACCCATCAGAGCACACTAAAACACAACTCTAACTAAGGAGCTTTGCACACTGGCCTAAAGAGCTGGCCTGGGGGTGGAGTTGGGATGGGGCAGCCGCACATCGTCTGCCCTGACTCCACCCTAACCCCATCCTGACGCCGCATGCCCATTCACACAACGAGTGGTGTCAGGATGTCCAATTGGTGCAGCGTGTGCACACGCTGTGCCAAAAGGGCATGAAAAAGCTGCCACTGCAGCTGAAAGGGTGGCCTTCCTGTCCCTTTAGGCTGGTCTACATCAGCCTTAACTCCAAACATTGCTCTGTCACTCTATATATACTCATTCCTGGGAGTAGCCCCCACCTTTTCTTGGCTTCACTCCCATTGGTTGTTGCTAGGCTCACTTTCATTGGATATTGCCAGTGCTCCAATCTGCTTTTTCCCCACAGGCAGTGATCCTGCAGGTGACCCTTTCTTTCCCTAGAAGCTTTGCACAATGTGGAATGGAAACCATTACTACTTCTGAGAGGACATGTTTTGATTCTCCTGCTGAGATTCACCACATCACTTTCTTTCTCTTATTTATCCTTACTTTGGGACAAATTACAAACCTGGGAGCTGTTAAGCTTGGAATGGGCAAAAGTGCAACTTTGGGATCATATGTGGCTCTCAACCACTCTAGACTTCTTGGAGACTATCATTTTTCTTGCGAGGAAGAGGAAGAGGAAGAGGAAGAGGAAGAGAGAGGATGGAGGAGGAAGGAAGTCCACTATTTGAATAAATTGCGAGGCTCTCTTTATGTCAAAAAGTACCTTATTTAAAACCTTAAGTGGACTTCCAAACATAACTTTTTTTTGTTTTATTGGCATTTTTGATAATACATGAAATCATGGAAGGTTCCTGTCTAGAACATTGCCTCTCACCAGACCTGCAGTAGCTGCCTGCTCTGTATTAAGTAAATAAGCATATCCTAAGGCATGCTTTGTTGTTAACTGTCCTTCAACTCCAGCTCATGGAGACCTTGTAGATGAGACATCTCCCTGTCCTCTACGAGGGGGTATTGTAAAGTAATAAGTATCATCCAGAAGTTATTATGGTATAATGATGAAATTTTGTGAGTGTTATCATCACCAAGTGACTTTTTCCCCCCCCCAAAATGAAAAATCCATTGCGGGGTCACCAATTTGACAACACAGATGACGTCATTCATGAAGTGGAAGATAGTTTAACGCACAATCTGCAGACTTCTACAACAAAGGTACTCGGAGGGTCAAGAAATGCTGGGAAAAATGTGTAAATCTGGATGGTGACTACATAGAGATAAGTTAACAACTACAAATCAAAACAAACTTTCTGTCAATTTTTTAAAAATGTGATAATTAAAACTTTACAATACCCTCTCATATGCTCTGCTTAGGTCCCATAGATTCAGGCCCATGAGTCTATCCATCTGGCATGTGGTCTTCCTCTCTTTCTGCTGCCCTCTACCTTTCCCAGAATTACTGTGTTTTCTAAAGAGTTGTGCCTTCTCATGATGTGGCCAAAGTACGACAGCTGCAATTTGATCATATTGGCCTCCAGGGAGACTTCAGACTTTATCTGTACAAGGACCTATTTGTTTGTGTTTTTTTTGGCTGTCCATAGTATCCTCAGCACTCTTTTTCAGCACCATATCTCAAATGAGTTGATTTTTGTATATAATACTTTGTGCTGGTGGAAACATGCCTTCAACAGCTATTGAAATCAAGGTTGAATTTGAAGGAAACATACAGTTCACTTTCACCTAGGGCAGACACCGCATTTGTGTTTTGCTAATTTAAACTGTTTTATTTGTTTTTGAATAAATTCTATTTCCTATTTCTTAAGACCATCCTGGATTCATTGCCTTCATTGAGAAAGTTCACTGCTTTGGGGTTACTGTAATTTCTAAGTTTTTTTGACTCCGTATCTTTGGGAAAAGTCAGGGTATAAGCAAATTTTAATGATGACGATGATGTATGTATTTATATATGTCAATATGTATGTATGTAAGTTCATTTTTTAAAATAAGATTTAAGTTACAATGTCTGGATGCAGGATGAATTAATTACGTGTTGAAAAACTATCCAATGTCTGAACTTGTGTGTTCCACAAAGGGAAAAACAAATATTTAACAACATGTGCACATTTGAAAAAATCATACAATCCTAAAATGTTTTCAAAGATCCTTTAAGCTACCAATAGGGGTAATTTTCAGACCTAATGCATACATTTCTGATTAAGCCCACTGAAATAAATTAGACTTATTTCCTCCTAGATACATAAAGGATTGCATTGCAGAGTAGATGAAAGTATAAAACACAACCCTTGTCAATTACTTGTTTTTATTTGATTGTGATATATTGTTTCATTTATTTGATTCTTGTAATTTTTTTCTCATTTTGTGTGAGCTACAATGGGTTGCATGTAGAGGCAACAGAGGATATAAACCCTCTTCTAAATAAGCAAGCAAATATAGTAAAAATGTGAAAGTATGAGATATGATCCCAGTAAACTATTTTCCCCATGAAACAGCTACTTTCCAGACTTACACAAATAACTTGTGGAAAAACCTTGCACCTGGAAAACATTAAGTAATACAGAGAAAATGCACTAGCTGTTTCAGTCAACTAATGGTACCAGGCAGAACCCCCTGTTGTACAAGGGTATATTGTTAGTGATACACAGTTTTATAGGACCATTTGCTGACTTCATAACCAGGATCTAGAGATATTCCAGGAGGACTGTGGTTCTTTAGCATTTTCTTTGCTGTTCACAATGAACAACCTGAATGAATCTCTCTCTCTCTCTCTCTCTGTATGTACCTGTGCCTTCATGTCACATGTCACTTAATGGTAACCCATTAATTTCATAGGGTTTTCTTAGGTAAGGAATACTCAGAGATGGTTTGTCTAGTCCCTTCTTCTGAAATATAGTGTACAGCACCTAGTGTTTGTTGGTGGTCTCCCATCCAAGTACTAACCAGGGCTTACCTTGCTTAGCTTCCAAAATCAGATGAGATCTGCTGCTTTTAGGGTATTTAAGAGAAGTAAATACTATCCACATGGCTTTCCACAATATTTTAGCAGCTAGGATCTAAGTAACTACCCAATGATTTCCAAGAAGGCCGTATTGTTTTGTTTTATAACACCAGTTAAGCACATTCAAATATATATTTTTAAGCAGGGCAGATTTATTTCTTCTCATTCAAATGAATGCAGAAAATGCTTTGTTCACTTGAAGTGTGTGTTTGGGGTGGGGGAAAGATGCCATGCAAGGAAAATGTATGTTTGAAGGAAGTCCAGCCTTCTGTCAATGGCCCGGTTGCCAGAAGATTGTTTGATGAAAGTGAAATTTCTCTGTCAAGTCATTTTTCAGCAGAAGAGCTTTCTCTCTCCCTGTTCAAGTGAATAGAGAAACTTCAAAGTTCACTTGAATGATGATAATGAGGTGGGACATTGTATAAAATTGCACAGGTTGTGTATGAAATCACTTGTTGGAAATCTTAGCCCCTTTTTTTCCAAGTCAAAATTCTGAGGGTGAAAAGCAAAACCACTCCATATATTATTAATAGAAAAATACATTTTGAGTGAAATGTGCCAGACACTCTAGGGTAAAAGTTATTATGAGCTCCAGCGTGAAGGATATTTATTACCTGCCAGAAGAACATTTCATAAGGAAGCTGTACTGTTAAATTGAGTGACTTATTTCACTTTGAATTTGGTGACAGTTTAGTGACTGGCCATAAATAGTGTTTTGAAACTAAGTAAACTAAGTTTAATGATTAGCTTTACAAGGCCTTTTGTTTCTAAATCTTCCAGGCCCATCCTTTGAATCAATATAATGAGGGTATTGAAAGGTTACTGTCATTCTGTATGAATAGGACTTCAGGGGTGGGAAACCAATGGCCTTCTAGATGCAGTTGGACTGCAGCTCCCATCAATCCTGGTCAGTGCAGGCAAAAGGGAGGCATGATAGGAGCTGTAGCACTACAGGTTGTCCATCCCTGTCCTAGCATGTCAAAAGAAATGGCAAAATATGGGCCTAAGCAGACGGCTAATTCAGCCGTCTTTGGCGCAGGGAAGGGGAGGGGCAGCTGCACGCTAGGCACCCCTTCCCCCTCTCGAGGTTGTCCTCAGAGCCTCCGGCCTTCCGCATGGCCGGCGCTCCGAGGAGGACCTCCCGCCGCAGCGTCCGGACATGCTGCGGCGGAAGGGCTACCAAAAGTGCGCTGCAACCTTTTGCGGTGCACTTTCGGCGACATATGAAAGGAGGGGCGCTGACGATGCGACACTGGATCGAGGCATGGTGATGCCTCGGTCTCACAGCGCACCTATCCCGGGGCGGCCCACGGCCGCCCATCTGCTTAGGGGTCCAGTTAACAACATATATGATAAAAAATAACCACATTATTTGTTTGCTGGTATAAGGCCAGGATAGTGTCGTGGTTTGACAGTTGGGCTATGACTCTGGAGACCAGAGTCCTAATTCTGGCTTGGCCATGTAAACCTAATGGGTGACCCTGGGCAAGTCACATTCTCTCAGCTTCTGAGATTGGCAATGGCAAACTCCCTCTGAAGAAAGTTGTCAAGAAACACCCCTATGGTGGCTTCCTGTGACCCATGGGCAACATGATTCCCATATGGCCATAGGTCTTGCCCAGATAACAGAAATAAAGAGGGTACATAGGAAACTGCCTAATATTGCATCAGATCATGTCCACCTAGCCCAGTGAGTCAGGATTTTTTTCTACTACATCTAAAGACTCTTAGGATTGAATCTGCAATCTTCTGCATGTAACATGCTTTGCTACAGAGCTAGAGCTGCAATGCCATGGTTCTAAGAAGGATGAATCTCCTTTTGTGCCCACAGTTGTGGTTCCATGGGCAGAAAATGGGCCCACATCTGCCCCTGCCATGCCATGGTTTCTGATTGTGGAAATTACAAAAAAGGATGTGTCACAGGAGGGATATATTATAGAACTGGATTGGGCATCCTGTAGCCAACAGATCTCAAATCCTTCCATTGCAAAGTATACTATCCACAAAGTTGGTATCAACAGAGGGAAGATCTGATGAATGGGGCAATCCCACCCAAAACAGGAAGGTGACACATCCACTAGAAAAATGCTAATTTTTCTACCTACCACCAGTGAGATCTTGGCTGGACTTTGGAACTGATAGCTCCTCCTCCTTGGATTCTCTCTTACATTCCTCCATACAATTTGCCTTTGTTGTGTGCCTTCATGTCATTTCTGACCTATGGCAACCATCATGGGGTTTTCTTGGCAAGATTTTTTCAGAGGAGGTTTGCCATTGCTTTCCCCAGAGGCTTAGAGTATGTGACTTGCCCAAGGTCACCCAGTGGATTTTGTGGCTGAGTGGGGAATTGAATCCTGGTCTCCAGAGTTGCAGTCCAGCACTCAAATCACTATGCCATGCTGACTCTCAATATTTGCCTTAACAGGATATCATTTCATTTCCACTGGATCCGGACTACTATATCTTACAATTTGCCTTATGCATAAGATATAGTAGTCCTGATCCAGTGGAAATAAAATGATATACTGTTTACACATAAATTAGTTTACTGTCGAGGGGAAAATCTGTTTGCTGTGTGAGTGCTTTAAGAGAGATGTTGTACTTTGTATATTTGATGAAGAGGGATTCTGAGATGCATTTTGGAATTGCATCAAGAACTAAATAATTTGAGTTAAAAATTTCAAGGAAGCAGAAAGAGACAGATTGCATGTATGAAAAAAAGGCAACAACAACAGCTTCAGAACTTAACAGCAAGCCCCTGATTTAGATTCAAATGTCAGCCTTATGGTCATAAATATCCAGGGGAGAAAGCAGGGTAAGGTAAACAGAGCAAAAGAGTAAAAGGTTTAATATATTGAATCACAAGCAGTAACTAGAAAGGACAAAAGCCTTGATTTTGCTATCGTTAGCATTTCCAGCCTCATCCAGAATATGGGTTGGTATTATTTTCTGGAAACACCTGTTTTGAACTTTCCTGATTAGTCCCTAGTGAAGACACTGGCTGCAAATTGTAAAACATTGCATTGTCAAGAGAAAATGGCCTTTTATAAGTAGATGTTAGATTCTTATTGACAGATTATAACATAAAAGAAACTCCATGCTTCTGCTTCCCCAACATTTGGGCAGTTGCCCTCTTGTTGTTAACTAATCACATATATTATTTTCAAATACAATAGCCCATGTAGCAACACAATGGTTTGGTGTGAGGAAATGTATTGCTGTTAACTATTTAGCTGGCACTGGGGTTGCCTGGCAGTTTGTCCTTTTGTATCAATATAGAGGAAGGAAGCTTATTTCAGATGGACCATTTTGTCCCTCCAGGCCAGTATAGTCCTACAAGCAGCAGTTTTCTGAAGCAAAGTTGCCTATCCTTGCTTTCTGGTTTGAGACAGAAATCTTTCCCATCACTTGCTACCTGATTCTTCAAACTAGATTTGTTGTTAATTTCTGTCAGGTTGATTTATGGTCATTTTATTTATTTATGATCTCCAATTATGCTGCCACTTTATTTCTTTCAGTTACTCTCAAAGGTGCTCTAAGATCTCTTTACATACTCACCTAATCATTGACAGCACTTCTCAGATCTTGCTGACTCAGGACCATGGCTTTCTTGATTGAGCCTATCCCTCTTAAATGCATCCATCTGTTCCATCTGGAATATACCTGAATCCCTCCAGTTTTCCTCTTTTCCTCCTGCCTTCTACCTTACCAAGTATTATTGTCTTTTCTAATGAGTCATGTCTTCTTATGATATGGCCAAAGAATATAATAATAATGACCACCAAGGACCTTCACAAATTCAACCTAGTCAATGAAGAAACAGAAATAGTAAAAGAATTCTCATATTTGGGATCAAACATTGATAGAAATGGGGATTGCAGTCAGGAAATCAAAAGATTAAGAATGGGGAGGGTGGCTATGATAGAACTAGAAAAGATACTAAAATGCAGATATACAACTCACAAAAGTTAGAATCATATAAGCCACTGTATTCCCTGTTACCATGTATGAATATGAGAGGTAGACAGTTAAGAAAGATGATAGGAAGAAAATCAAGCACTTGAAATGTGGTGCTGGAGAAGAGTGCTGGATGCCATGGACAGCCAAAAGGACAAACAAATAGGTCCTAGAGCAGATCAAGTCGGAAACCTCTCTGGAAGCCAAGATGACCAAACTGAGGCTGTTGTACTTTGGACACATCATGAGAAGGGAGGATTCATTGGAAACAATAATGCTGGGAAAGGTGGAGGGAAGTAGGAAGAGAGGAAGGCCACATGCCAGATGCATGGACTGTATTAAGGAGGTCACGGGTATTAAGGGATTGCAGATAATAATAATAATAATAATAATAATAATAATAATAATAATAATAATAATAATAATAATAATAATAATAATTTGTACCCTGCCCCTCTGAGAACAATCGGGGCAGCAGAGCAATGGAGGACAGAGGTTCTTGGAGATGTCTTATCCATAGGGGTGGCATGAGTTGAGAGCAACTCTAATCTTGCTTTACTTATGATATAGTCAGCATACATGTTAAAATAGGGTGATAAAATACAGCCTTGCCTGATTTCCTTGCCAATTAGAAACCATTCAGTTTTTCCGTATTCTGTCCATATCCTCTCCATATGCTGTTAAGCCTCTTGTCTTGAGTACAGATTACTTATCAGGATAATTAGATGTTGTGGCAAACCCATTTCTTTAAGAACGATCCATAATTTTTCATGCTCTATAAAATAAAAGGCTTTATTATAATATCTAAAACACAGCCTGATTTTATTCTGAATTTCTTTGGTGCACTTCATTATCAAATGAATGTTGTTGTTATATTTATTTGTATCCCATTCTTTTTCCAAAACTGGGATCCAGAGCAGCTTACAATATTTAAAGAACAGTAGAATTAAAAACATACAAAAGTGATATATTAAAATGGAATTAAATTAAAATGGATTGCTCATTAATAATAAAGTAGATGCTGGTACTGAATCTGGAAGAAAAGGACCTTCTGCATGCAAAGCAGAGCAAAGATGTTATGCTTCTTCTTTTAGCTTTGTTCCCTTCCCTAAGATTACATACATGTGATCCAGAGAGCAGCTGTCTCAGGATGAAAGCAACAGCAATGAAAATATGAACAAAATATGAACAATGCCATTATCCTACCCATAAAACTGATCAATGTCCAAGCTCTTTTAAAACAACAACAACAACAACAACAATAACAATGAATGAATGTATCAGTTACTTTTAGCAAATACAGTTGTTATGTGGCTGTGGATCACTTGTCTCAATAGACATTTAACGAAGATAGCCAGTAGTTTTGGTTATATTTTATAGATGAATGGTTAATGTTGGAGAATGCCTGTATGGTATGTGAATGCACTTATAATAAACACACAAGGAAGATACACAGCAACACAGGAAAGTGTGTAGCAACCTCATCCACCTGGAGGGGGGATCACAAAGATATCGGGAAAAATCCATCTATCATCATTCTAGGAAAAAGAGGAAAGAGTGAAAAGAGCACTGAAATTTGGAGCTGAGTGTGTGGAAGGGGAAACAGGCCATTTGAAGTCTCATGAGATCTTATGAGATTGCATGAAGGATTTAAGTTTCATGATAACGTTTCATTATGACCAGGAATCCTGGCCATTGTCTGGGTCTAAGTTGAGCTGCAGTTCAGCGGGCAAAGGCAGGACCAACTTCCTCTTGTTCAAATGTTCCCTTCAAATTTTACAGTTGGGAATGTCCATTTGTCTTGTGCCCTGGAAAGTGACTTGGCCAAATGGGAATGATTTTTATCCTAAATGGTTGAGAAAGGTCATGTCTTCTTTGCCATGGTCTCTCGCTTGCTGCCCTGAAGTGGGATGGCAATGTAGCTCTGCCTAGAAATTCAGAATTTTTATTTTCTTTGGATCATTAATGTAGTTAGTAATGAGTGATGCTGCTAAACCAAATAGTGCTTTTAACCCTAACGATGCAATAGGGAGGGCTTAATTTCAAAGGCAGAAGAAGGGAAGAACTGCTAGAGGGTTTACTATAGCAATCAATTTTATGTGAAGACACAGAATGTGCTACTGAATGATGACATTATAAAACCCTGAGATAGATAGCTAGGAAACCAATGGATAAATCATTTATTTCACCCCACAAAGTGAGCTCAGTAAAGAATTTTTGATCATTTTTATGTTGCTCAATAAACAGTGACAAATAAAAGTTAACATGCCTATTGAACATGGCTAGAAAGGCCAAATACTTTTTCTTGCAGAGAAATGGCATCTTTGTTTGGGAAAACATTGTTTAAAATTGTTTAAAGACTTGTTCATGCTTTATGCCTATAGTAATGCATGTAACAGACATGGGGGACACATGTGTTGACTTCACTTTCAATATGCCTGTTCCCAGTATCCCAAGATTTGAAATGTGTTCTGCTCATGTCTGCTTGAATGTGAGTAGATCTTCCCACATGAATAGAGGTCTTGCTTTATCAGAGGTTCTGACTATCTGATAGTTCTTTTCACAAAGCAAATCCAGATAGAAGCCCCCTCCACACCTTCCTGTTCCATACAATAAAGTCAGGAATTGAGAGGACAAGACCAACAGCTCACACATCACAATTATAAACCTAGGATTCAACTCTGGAGATTATCTCATGGGAAAACAGACATGGGTTACATGTGATTATATCCATCTCTGATGGATCTTATTGGACTGCCTCATACCTGGGCAGTAGGCAGCCCATATGCAACCCAGGCTTCTCCCACAGCTTTTCAAGAATGGGGAAATTCCATTTTTGAAAGGCTGTGGGAAAACCCCGGGTTGCATACAAGCTGCCTATTGCCTGGGCACAAGGCAGTGTGATAATATCTGTTAGAGATTGATACAAACTGCATGTAACCCATGCCTGTTTTCCTATGTGGTAATCTCCTTTAACTGCCATGGTTACATCCTGTGAAATTCTGGGGTTTGTAGTTTGATGATGTACTAGAACTCTGTGGATGAGAATTCTGAACTGCAAAATCCAGGATTCTCTAGAATCATAGTTTTATAACTGTGTAGTGGGGAAAGGCCCAGGAACTTTGGGTGGTGGTGGTTCAGTACTTATAATCCCATCTCATGATTGTTGTCATTGTATGCCTTCAACTCATTTCTAATTTATGACAAACCTAAGTTGAATCTATCATAGGGTTTTCTTGGTCAGTTTTTTTAGACAAGGTTTGCAATTCCCATCCTCTGAGGCTGAAATTGTGTGACTTGCCAAAAGTCACCCAATGGGTTTTCATGGCTGAAGCAGAGTTCGAACCCTGGTCTCCCAGTGATCTAATCCAATACTCAAACCACTATACCACACTGGCCCTCTTCCATTTCCCTTACATGTATTTATATATCCTGTTTGGACACGTATGTCTTTCTTTCTTTCTTTCTTTCTTTCTTTCTTTCTTTCTTTCTTTCTTTCTTTCTTTCTTTCTTTCTTTCTTTCTTTCTTTCTTTCTTTTTCTTAAAGTGATGATATGAAAGGTGGATGTAGGAGGGTGACAGCAATTCTTTCTCCATCAGGCCATGCAGTGGCACTGGAACAGTTTGTGAGTGCATCCCTGAAGCAATCAGTATCTGGGTTCAGAGCAGTGTGTGATGGCCATTTGGGTTCTGCACCCAGGAATGGAAGTACTGCTAATGGAAATTTATGTTTCACCAGCACTTGGACTTTTGACTCACACATTTTATTATGTCAGACTATTACATATAGGAAGATTCACTGCCTTATCGCATGGGAAAACAAAGCGGAAATGGAGCCAGAGAGTAGCAGCTTTCTCTTTCTCTTATCACATGATGGAGTAGCATTTCAGTCCTCTTCCCATGGATGATGGCTGTAAAAGTTCATCTTTTTTTTTCTAGCTAAAAAAATCCATTTCACAAAAAACATGCTTTTACAATCATTTTACAATATCATGTCCACAAAAGATCTACAAGAATTCACCCTAGACAATGAGAAAATTGAAATAGTAAAAGAGTTCCCATACCTTTGTTCAAATATTGATTAAAACGAAGACTGCACTCAGGCAATCAGAAGAAGACTGGAATTAGGAAGAGCAGCTATGAAAGAACTGAACAAGATCATAAAGTGTAAAGACATGAGTCTCAACACTAAAGTGAGGATTGTCTAACCCATTGTACTCCCCATCAGCATGTATGGATGTGAGAGCTGGACAGTGAAAAAAGTTGATAGGAAGAAAATCAACTCATTTGAGATATGGTGCTGGAAAAGAGTGCTGAGGATACTGTGGACAGCCTAGAAGACAAGCAAAACAACAAATCAAGCCAGAATTTTCTCTGGAAGCCAAGATGACTAAATTGAGGCTGTTGTACATTGGTCATATCATGAGGAAAAATTACAAAAGACCATGATCTAGGAAAGGTGGAAGGCAGTAGAAAGAGAGGAATACCACACACCAGATGTTTAAAATTGGTCAAGGAAGACTGCAGGAACTGAGGACAGTCAGACTTGGAAATATCTCATCCACGGGGTTGCCATGAGTCAAAGGCAACTCAAGGGGAGATAACAACAACAAGCAATGTCACGGAATAAGACACTGAGAAAGTCACTACACTCTGGCTCCATTTCCACTTTCTTTTCTTGTGCGATAAGGCAGGAAATCAAGAAGCTAGGGCTCTGACTCTGCAAGACCTGAGCAGTATTGTTGATGATAGGGTGACCTGAAGGCCTCTCATTCATAAACTGGTCTTCCACACTGCACAAATAAAGCAGTTTGACACTACATGGTGAGGTATTCAGCCTGGTCTGTCAGAGAGACCTGATGGCTCACCAAACTAGTGCCTCACCAAAGTACAAATCCCAGGATTCTGTTGCACAGAGTCATGGCAATTAAAGTGACACCAAACTGCTTTATTTCTGTGGTGTGGATACACCCAGGGTTGGTATGAATTGAAGTTGATTTGATGGCAGTTGACAACAATGTGTGCAGTTACAAAGGCATTGGCATGGCAGGCATCAGTGAGAAGCCAGGCCACCAATTGTCAGGACACTAATGATCATCAATTAAATAAGGTAGGACACCATACAATACCACAGTGGGCCATATTATTATTGCTGCCAAGCACATTGAACTTTGTGGCTGCAGTGGTCAATGAAGATGGAAGCTATACTCCACAATGTTTGGGGAAAACACAGGTTCCCTCAATATACACAATGGCAGTAGAGTTGTACTTGTTCTACAAGATATCACTTGTTCTTTACCATATTCCTCAGGGTTCACTGGAAGGTCTTTAATGATGGGGCCATTTTTTAAATAGCATATGTATTTTTAAGATATTTGGTTGGCTTATACAGGTTCTCTGGTTTGAACAATTTATTTAAGTTTCCCTGCAAATTCTATAGCAAAATGACTTCAGGACCTCATCAGAACTAGCATATTATGTTTGATACTGACATAGGGAAAGTACTTTGGGATATATATTTGATGTACATAGTATCTATCTATGAAATTGACCTCAAAAATGCTAAAAAGAAATTTACAAGTGCTAGACTTTGAAACACAGTCAGGATGTGTTATAAATTGTCATTCTCTATTGTTCTCCAAAACTGAGTACAAAGGAAACAACTAAATTAAATACCGGTATTCAGATTAAGTAAGGCATTGAAAAAAATCACTAGCTTTAGGGAAGTTCATAACATTTTCTTAGCTCATCTTAATCTAGCAATTAATGAACATGCAGTAGGGCTGCTACAAAGCCAGTTTTCCCAATGGCTAGCTTCAAATTTGCAAATACCTCTGAATCTGCCAAGCCTATTTGGTCAGGAGTTTTGCTGGAAAAACGACCCCCTTCATAAAGTTCGTTTGGGAAAATAAACACACATTTCCCTAAAGAAAATCAGACTGCTCTAAATAAATTGCTATCTTTCATATATATCCTATTTCAGTAAAAGGTTCCTGGCTCTGACAGGAGATGTGCAAAATACATTGGATTAAATGAGGCAGTCAGACTTCCTCAGGTGAAATAAGTTCATAGTTAGGAGCAGAGGTAATGAATAGATTATTTCTAAGGAATGTATTGCTGCCATTCTTCCAAACTGTCAAGCATAATAATATTGCATCTTTTGAAAAGAGACTGCAGCCTTGATTCAGGGATGCTGCCAATGGTTAGCAAAGTGCATTCACTGCACCTGTTGTTTACAGTACCAAGAAACCAACAGACATGCAAACATAAAATTCTACCAATTAGCATCTATTCCCCCCCACCTCCAATTTCTGATCCTCTCATCTATTTAGTTATAAGGCAATAAAACAAGAAACAAGCCTGCAGTATACTGCACTACTGGAAGGAACCAATGAAACCCTGAAGTCTCATAATTGCTATGGGTCCATCAGAAGCTTTCAAATGAAAGCTACATGCTAGGATTGAAGTTAAATGAGAAAATCAGAGGGTTGAATTGATATATTAAATGAGAAAAAGAATGAAAAGATTTGGGAACCAAAATCTCAGATTGAAATATTATTTTTAATTATTTTGTTTTAAAATCCATTAATGTAACTTGCAATTATACAGGAAAAGTCATTTGTTCACTACCAATGAATTGAAAATCTAATAACAAATAAAAACTTGTTAACCTGATTACAAACACACACACACACACACACACACACACACACACACACACACACACACAGAGCTGGCCCTGTATAAATATAGGAGAATTAAGGAGAGAAGTTTAAGGCCTGGGTAGGTTGGTTAAGAATTCTGGTTTGACATGTGGTCTATGCTGGTTTATGACCATAATAAACTATTGATTGATTGATTGACATGTTCTCCCGCAAGGCTGTTTTTGTGAGCTACAACTTGTCTAGTCTCCCCCCCATCACTCCTTTTTCTGGCCTTCTAAAAGGGAAGGCTTCTGTAAGCCACTAAAACATCAGTTCACCAATTTAAATAGACTGAGCCCTGCCTGCACTGTTTAACATAGAGAATACATTTTTTAAAAAAGAAATGTGTCAAATAGAGCCTTTTGCTTCATGCATTTGGGAGTCCTCTGTTTTGCCTGTGTTGCTGATTCCATATATAAAAAAAATACAGCATGCACTTCACCTCCCAAAATGTATAAAGAAATGAATGAGATCATGATTCAATTTACCTCCAAAAAAGAGGGTTGCAGAATCTTGGCCAGAAAAAGACAGGGGTATAAAAAGGGGGAATTCAAGCAAGAGAATAGGAAAGAAGAATTCTCTAATTGTGCTATTTTAAAGAAGGAATCTTTAACCACCAAAATTTCAGAACAACTTTGGCTGCCTTCAGCATCCTTAGAGCCTTGTGATGAGCCGACCAGGAAAGTTCTTGCTGCCATCAGAAGATTGAAAGGACTGGACAGCTATTTCCTTTGTTGAAGGTGTTGAGTAAAATGAAGACAGCCATCATTGGGGGGTTGCAGACTGCCAGAAATAGTGCAAATTGAGTCCACTTTTAGGGTTAGGGTTAGGGTTAGGGTTAGGGTTAGGGAATCATGGGAACTGTATTTTATTGAGGCACCAGAGCTCAATGTCAAAGAAGGCTCAATGTCTCAGAAAAAAAACCAATTCCCATGATTCCCTAGCACTAACCCTAACCCTAAAAGTGGAATCAATTTGCACTATTTCTGGCAGTCTGCAACCCCCCATTGTTTGGTATTAATGGCTGTGATCCTAGTGTGCCTACACCATTTTAGCTGTTGATACGGTGACAACGGACGTTATCACATGGGGTCTAAAGCAGAGAGAATCCACACTAAATCCCGTCCTATTGCACTTTATTTTTCCGTGTGTTCACACGACGTCGCACAGAACCCCATCAGAACCCCGTCACAATGCGGCATCATCCCCGTTCTTTTGAATGCCAGTTTCTTGGGGAATTGCAATCGCGCGACCAGAATGATAGCACAATCATTGCGCTTTCGCCGTATGTCTGATCACCAGATACGTATCCTGGAGTCCAGGCCCTGCGCCTCTCTGAGGACTTCTGCTCGGAGCGCCTCTCTTTGCCAGCTTGAG
>CM034708.1:61733665-61750852 GCA_020142125.1 Phrynosoma platyrhinos
AGTTATCATATATAATAATATTCTCCCATATTTCCTTTCAGTTTTTTCAGGGATCTTATTTGTCAGGTTCAATAGGTAAATTTCTGGTATCATGTCATATCTTATTTTAAATATTTCACAAATTACCTTGTGAATAGTCGTCCAATATTTCCTTACTTTATCACAATTCCACCATACATGTAACCAACCTCCTGTAGTTTGATTACACTTCCAACATCTATTATTACCATTTTTATGAACTTTTGCTAGTTTCACTGGAGTAAGATACCAACGCTGTTCCATTTTTAAATAATTTTCTTTCAGATCTTGGCATTGAATAAATCTTTGTGTCTTCTTTCTTGCCCATTCCCAGAGCACTTTACTGTTTGAGGATCCAGTCAGAAGCCAAAGATTGTGAAAATAGGCTACTTGGGAGCTGGCAGATTTCTCTTCAGATGGTGGTGGAGATAACTTTCTCTGACTGTCTCCTGCTGCCTCTCTTCATCCTTGAAAAATTGTGCTATGTGCTGTGTATAGTTGCATTGGAGTAGTGCTCCAGCAGGATTTTGGCCTATATTCTTATTGTGGTTGTTGTCCTTTGGGCAATTGAAATACACTGAATGAGAGCCTTGTGGGCCAATCCACTTCAGTGTTACCGTGTGGGTCACTGCATACTATCTGTATTCAATAAAACTGAAACATTCCATTTCCAGTTTTGTGACCTGGATTTCTGTTCCTATGTACATGGTCTGTTAACCTCAGCAATCCCCTGTACATACTAGTGCCAGTATTTACAGGGCATTTGTATATCAAAAATCTCCACAGAAACAGAAATCGATGGAATCTGTGCCAAGGAAATATCTTTTTAAGAACCAGATAATGGTCTCTGCTTAAATTCAACTACTGAGGATCAGTCTGGGTCAGAATGAAAATGAAGTACCACTGAACTACTCTTGGGAACTGCTGGTGTGCATTTTGTCTTTGAGTATGGTATCAAAGTCTAATCTTGAATGACAACATACTAAACACACTGTTATAAGAAACAGAGTCTGTAGATGTAGTTGTATCTCAAGTCAAGGGTCCATTTAGGTGATGGACACTGCTTTTTTCTTGTCCTTTTCTCAGAAGAAGCTGCTAAAGTGGGAGGATATAATTTGCCGAAGTAGAAATAAACAGGATGTTTAACACTTGGAGGAACAGATTTAGTTGGACCTGGCCATGGAAAAAATATTTAAAATATTCAAAAAATGTCAAAAAATATGTTTCTCGAGTGTCAGGAAACCCTGGTAAGAATATTTCTGGATTAATTAACATCTTTGCAATTTGGCACTTGTTTTGTGAAAAAAAAAAGGCATTTATTTGCTTTGCACAGAAAGCAGCATTTTGTACATAGAAAATAATATTTCTGCACAAAAAATAAGAGCTAGTATTCTAAATCAGGTACTTAGGTATACTTAAGTATATTTAATTATCTGCCTATACAGACTGCCAGAAATAATCCAGTTTGAAGGCCACTTTAACTGCCCTTGCTCAATGCTAGGGAATCATGGGAATTGTAGTTTTTTCTGAGACATGGAGCCTTCTCTGTCAGAGAGCTCTGGTGCCACAATAAACTACAGTTCCCATGATTCCTTAGCATTGAGCCAGGACAGTTAAAGTGGTCTCAAGCTGGATTATTTCTGGCAGTCTGTATAGGCCCTTAGTGACTAGGATAATGGTAAAAGTGTTACAACTGTGACTATGCATTGATTGTTAGTACAGAATAGTTATACTCACCTATAATGGTTCTATATTCATGATCACTATTTAGTCATACAGTCAGTTCTTAGCACAGAATTACATTCCTATGTCTTATTACAATAGACTGATTTAATCAATGGTTGAGCTACCTTTCTGCAATTGATATGGGTGTGCCCCAGTTAGAACTAGAAGAATTTGGGTGTAATGAATACTTAATTGAAATAAATTCTATAACACTTTTTAAGAGAGTACAAATAATTTATCAGTCTGTGGTATTTACTATATTGCTCTTCAATCTATCTGGAAAAATGGTTCAGAGAGGAAGTATCTGCTTATACAGAGAGGAGGTTCTGCAAAACTCATTTGAATCACCATCTTTATTTGTGGCTGGGGAGAAGCAGAGAACATTTGTCATTACAGTAGGCCCGCCATATTGGTAGGCTAGCCATCCACAGATTGGAGCTCTCACAGATCACCCCACCCTATATCACTCAATGGGGTTGTATGCACATAGGTGCACTAATATGACCATGTGCATGTCACCACCCATTAATTAATATGGGACTGAACACCCATGTTTTCTCCCATTCATGCCCACTCCTGGAATTGAATCCCATGGATGGAAAGGGAACACTGTATTTGTTTTACTATCCTGTGTATTGGGCCACCAGAGAGAGATTTCATCTAGTTTTCTTTCTTATCTGGCCATGTCAGATTTTGAGAAAATTTGTTTCCCTTTATCTGACTAGAAGAAATATTCTTATTTGCAGTGACTTTATTTAAAATAAAGCAGAATTACATACAGTACATTTATCACCGGCTGAGTCAATCTAATTATAGTGAGCTTGTTTTTTGCTTGTTTTGTGGTGACCTTTGTTTTTAAGCAAATACAGATTGGTCTATTGACTAATTATTGAACTGACCTTTGGATACAAAACAACTAGGAGTAAACCATCCATCCTCCTTTGTAAACAGATATTGGTTTTGTTTCCACCAAGGAAATACTAGCTATTATCCATGTGGCTCCAGGGGGTTGCAATTATGGAACTTTGCCATGAAGAATTAGGGAAATGAACAAATATATACACATATCTGTGTTAGTGGAATGCTAAATGCTCCACAACTGTCTCCATGGAAGCAACATACAATCTGGAACTCAGTGTTAGGAGAAGGGAGAGTCACTGCTGTGTTTGATACTACTGTGGACCTCTGGTTCCCTCAGTGGTCTAGCTCTTTGCAGTTCTGAAGCCCTAATTCAGCAGGCATTGCTCTTTACACTTGCACTTTATTCTTGCACTGGGTATAGAGGGCAAAGGTTTGCCCTTTTGCTGGACAGAGACAAGAGTCTGTTACCTGTGTTACCTCTTTGGCCTCAGAGGAAGAGAAGCAGGCCAGCTCCATCAGGCCTAGCCTAGATTAAGAAAGAGAGCCCCCCCTCTAGTCCATCTGCCATAGTCCAGGATTTAGAGGGTGAAAACAACTGCTGGACCTGATCTCCTTCCCCACTGCCATTCCCTTCTCCTTTTGTGTCATGTCTTTTTAGACTGAAAGCCTGAGGGCAGGGAACTATCTATTTAACCATTTGTAAGCTGGTCTGAGAGCTTTTGTGGTTGAAGAGCAGGGTATAAATACTCCAAACAAACAAACAAACAAACAAATATTTTGTCCTTTAAAAATCTATTCTCAGAAGTAGTATTTTCCATGGTCACTGTAAATGCAATTAATAATAATAATAATAATAATAATAATAATAATAATAATAATGCATTTATATCCCGCCCCTCTGCAGATGCAATCGGGGTGACTTACAACAGTAAAAACATCATAAATATACAATCCCCAAAACCCACCTACCCCTTAAAATGGTATTAAACAGCAAAAGTTAAAACATTAACAAACCATAAAACAGTGAATAAATAAATAATCACAGTGGCAGAGCGAATCACAATGGCAAAGCGAACAGGCAGCATAAATGTGGCAAAGGATGGGGGAGAAATAAACTAGCTGTTAAGGCCGGGAGGTCAGCCAGGAAAGGTCTGCCAGAAAAGATCCGTCTTCACAGCTTTTTAAAAGCTATTTAGACTGGTAATATGAAGGATCTTGTCCGGCAGGCCGTTCCATAATCTGAAACCGGCTGCAGAAAAGGCCCTTTGGGAGGTTGCAGACAGCCTAGACAGCTGAAGCAAATTCCTCCCAGAGGACCAGAGTGCGTGGGGTGGATTATATGGAAGGAGATTGGTTGGACCCAAGCCATTTAGAGCTTTAAAGGCCATAACCAACACCTTGTACTGAGCCCGGAAACTGACAGGCAGCCAGTGGAGTGACTTTAAGACAGATGTTATATGGTCACTCCTTGATGTCCCCGAAACCAACCTGGCTGCCATATTCTGTACTCATTGAAGTTTCCGGACTAAGCACAAGGGTAGCCCCATGTAGAGTGCATTACAGAAATCAAGGCGGGAAGTTACCAGCACGTGCACAACAGTCTCAAAGTCCCTTAATTTTAGGAAGGGGCGCAGCTGGTGTATAAACCAAAGCTGATAACTGGCATTCCTGACTGTCACATCTACCTGATTAGTCATCTGAAATGATGGATCCAGGAGCACCCCCAGACTGCGAATGTAGTCCCTAGCAGAGAGTGTGACCCCATCCAGGACTGGAGATTGCATCCCTATACCTAGTTTTGGGGCTGCTACCGCAAGCACCACTGTTTTATCTGGATTCAATCTCAATCTGTTTTTCCTCATCCAGCCCATTACTGCCTTAAGACAGTCATTGTGGGGAGACACCATCTGAAGTCATAGCCGACGATCAAGAAATGGAGAAGTATATCTGGGTGTCATCAGTGTACTGATAACACCCCACCCCATGACTCCAGATAATCTCTCCCAGAAGCTTCATATAAATGTTGAACAACATCGGGGATAGGATGGGGCCTTGAGGGATGCCACAAATAAGTTCCTTCCTAGTGGAGCAACTGTCCCTGAGCAACACCCTCTGGAATCTGCCTGAGAGGAAGGAATGGAACCACTGCAAAGCAGTACCTCCAATTCCTAACCTTCTCAGGTGATCCAAGAGGATGTTGTGATCTATTGTGTCAAAAGCCGCTTAGAAGTCCAAGAGCACCAGCAGGGTCACACTAACCCTCTCGATGCTCAAACAGAGATCATCAGCCAAGGCAGCCATGGCAGTCTCAACTCCAAATCCTGTCCTAAAGCCAGTTTGAAATGAGTCTAGATAATCAGACAGCTTGGAGTTGAAGATCAGCTGCCCTCTCGGTCACTTTGCTTAAAAATGGTAGTAATGAGACCAGCCTATAGCTGTTCATATCCATGGGGTCCAGGGAAGGTTTTTTTCAGAAGCAGGGCCTCTCTTGGCCCCATCCGCCACTGCCGCCGTGCCATCGAGAGGTGATGGTATCTGGACAGGCTTTTAATCCCCCACCCTTCCTCTCTTGGACCTGCTGCTTCCGCTAATGCCGTGCCGCCGAGAGGCGGTGGTGTCTGGGCAGGCTTTTAACCCTCCACTTGGTCTCTCTTGGCCCCATCTGCTGCTGCCGCTGCACCGCTGAGAGGTGGTGGTATCTGGGTGGCCTTTTAGCCCTCTGCCCTGCCTTTCTTGGCCCCGCTGCCACCGCTAGTGTCACACTGCCCTGGGACATTTCCAACTTTTCATTGACAATGCTACTTTTGTGGAGGATAGGCCTCAATTTTCAGCTATGTTTCTTTTCATTAAGGGCCAAGCTAGATGCACATTAGTGGTCTGCTGTAGGGGTCTGAGCATTGGATTGTGACTCTGGAGACCAAGATTTGAATTTACACTCGGTCACTGAAACCCAAAGGGTGACCTTGGGTAAGACCCACTCTCTCAGTCTCAGAGTAAGGCAAATGTGAACTCCCTCTGAATGAATCTTGACAAGAAAGCCCTGTGGTTGATTCACTTTAGAGTCACCATAAGCTGGAAATTACTTGAAGTCTTGCAACAAAAGCAATGTGTACAGTATTTATTTTAAAAGATAAAAAGCATTTGTGTGATACTGCAATACCATTAGGCAGTGATAAGTCAGGAGATGGAGCTTTCTTCTCACTGGGATGCTAATGGAAATCATCCCTACTTTTAGTTCCTGAAGGATAGCTCATATTGGTGCAAATGGGCATGTCAAATTTTTTGTGGGTTTTTTGTGGGTTTGTAGGGAGAGGCAACTCACCCTCCCTATTCACTAATGATCTGATTTTCTTTTGTGCCCTTGTAATGTCTGTTTTTTTAAAAAATAAAGGCTCATAGGTAGCTGTCTTATACTGTGTAAGACACATGGCCAATCTATACCTGTATTGTCAATTCTGACTGGCAGAGAGTGTCTGTAGATTTCAGGCAGGATTCTTGCCTAACATTATGTACAAATCCTTGGAGCTTCCTTGTGGATTTCCTCCAAGTACTAAACAGGTCTAACTGATTAACATCCAAATTCAGAGTGAGTATGTTAAGTGTGATAACCTTGCTCATTAATTTGCTGTTGTGTGGCTTCAAATTGTTTTTGACTTATCTTGAACCTGAGAAGAACCTATCATGGGGGAGGGTGGGGGTCTTAGCAATATTTATGCAGAGATGGTTTGCCATTGCCCTCTTCTGAAGCTGAGAGAATATGACTTGCCCAAGGTCACACAATGGGTTTCAATAGCTGAGCAGGGATTCAGACCTTGGTCTCCTGGAGTCTTAGTCCAACACTCAAACCATTAACTTATGCTGGTTCTATATTAGCCTAATGCAATGTTTTGCTTTTGGGCCACATGGAGTTCAAAGTCCTTCACACAATTTTAAAATTTCTGTCACTCATGAAAATGAAAAGTCCAAATAGTGTTGCTTCATTTTTTTTTCTGCAGGTGGTTTGTGGATTTCTGAACAGACATTTCCTTTCTTCGCCAAATTCTAGAATAGCTATTTGAGTTTTGAAAGAAATACACTTCCTTCCAACTACAGAAATAGTTTTCTGAAAGTCTCATAAAAAGCATCCAGGTCACTTCTGCAGTGTTCAGTTTACTCCATTAATATTCTGAACAGAGACTTTTGGGCTACAAGTCATCTCTCATCTTCCCCTGAGAATTTTGAGGATTCAAGGCACTGGAAATAAGAGCAGAAGATATAAGATGACTCATGGAAGGTCAAGTCTTAACTTCACAGGTATTTTTTCCTTTTCTGAGTAGTGCTCATTGTGCTGTAGCAGGATTATATTTTCTATATGCAACTTAGATATAGACATGTCTATTTAAAAGGTTTGCATTGAATAATCAATAATGAAAACCTTTGCTGAGAACGCAATGCTCTGATGATTTATATTCTTTGCACACATTGCTTCTGAGCAGATTTCCAAAATGCTAACTTTAGATGTGATGTTAGCAATCAAGGCAATTAATCAGTCTAAATCAACAGTATTGATATTCATCTTTTTACTCTATAGTTAAGAAATACATATAAGGTGAATTAAATTTTGAGGAACTAAGATTTTTGGGGGGAAAGGGTGAGCTCACATTGTATGCAACACTATATATGTTGGATCCCCCTTATTCAGAATTTCAAAATTCAATGTAGCCCCAAAACTAAAATTGTCCACATGTGTGGCTGTGATAGTGACACCTTTGTTTTCTGATGGTTCGATGTTATTATTACAAATATTACAACCAATTCTGAGAGATGGCTCCAGTCTTGCCACTCAGATGCAAGGATTCTTTTCATTGTATAGGGAACCAGGATCCATTGAGGTCTCTCTGCTGAAAGTAGAGAGGGAGGGTAGGTGATTTTCAGTTATGTCTCCTTGCTCTTGAAATTCCCAGACCCAGATGGGAAAATGGTTCTCCATTATTCCAGAGGATATAAATGGGGATCCAACTCTGCTCATTACAAGTCTGAATCCATTTCTGTACAACCTCTGGACCATGGCTGAAGGAGACTGAGGAGCATGCCATCTGGTCTGTCTCCTTTTTACACTATTCCCAGCAATTAAACTGAATAACAAGTCTACAGCTTTCAGTGCAAGGGTTTCTCCAACACTAAGTGCAGGGTATGTGCTTTTGGGGTGATGTGTGATGTAATTTGGAATGGAAATCTTCCATTGAGCCCTACCCAGATTTTGCAACTCACCTGTGGTATGTAGCCCCTGAATATTTTTCCAGAATGGAGTGTAATTCTGAACTGAAAAAAGTCCTCCATTCCTGCTATACAGCAGTTAGAGCAAGGGTAGGGAACTGCGGCCCTCTTGATATTGTTACAACCCAGCAGTCCTAGCTATTACAGCCGGTTGCTGGGAGTTGGAGTCCAACAGTATCTGGAGAGCCAGTTACTAACCCCTGAGTTAGATTAATGCTCAGCAAGTCTCAAAGGCTCAGCAGAACTAAAACATTTTAACAGCTCTTGGAAAGAAATGATAGTTCAGATACAATAGATCTTTCTAGGGAATGGAAAGGACTTCCACAGTCTGTATCACACTATCAATAAACCACATTTCCTTCTAGTGGTGGATAACCTTGCAACTGCATAACTTATGATGAGATATAATGCTGTTTTGGGTTAACTGATCATGTAAACATGAAAAAATACAACCAATAATAAACTTGTTAGCTTTTAAGGAACTGCATTACTCCTTGTTGATTGTATAAGTAATAGCTAAAGAAAGATTTGCTCTAGGGCCAATGCTCTTGCTAAGATGCTACATTGTTTCAGCATAATGTAAATACCTCTTGCAAAATTGCATTTTCAACTGAACACAGATATCCAAATGGTTAAGATATGACGATTTGGTAATAAAAAATAACATGAACAACTACAGTCTTAAGAATATACAAGAAATAAAGCCCATGGAGATACAAAAACACTAGTTTCTTTATAACTAACTCTCTAACAGATTTAAATTTGATTTTGAAAATTTTGAAATTGAGAGAGACAATTTTCTGAAGGAAAATCAGAAACTAACATCTAAGATATACAAAATTCTGCTACAAAGAAAGGTAGAGCAAGACATTATAAAAGACTCTATAATTCAGTGGGCCAAGGACATTGGCAGAATTATTGATTTGGAAAGCTGGCAATACGCCAGGAAAAAACCAACTGAAATGTACATGCTGGCAAAATCTTCACAAAAATTAGAAAAAAATGGAATTTAGGTGGTATCTTACTCTGGCTAAGATTGCTAAAATGCACAGAGGGAAGAACAATTTATGCTGGAAGTGTTTAAAAGCAAAAGGGACATGGTACCATGATTGGTGGAACTGTCCCAAATAAAGAAATTCTGGAACCGAATCCACTCTGCAATAACTGAGTTTATTGGAATGAAATTTGATAAACTACCTGAGATCTATCTTTTAAATATGACAAATAAACTTCCAAAGAAACCCTACACTGGTGTAAAATTTTCTACATGACTACTGCTGGAAGGATACTCTTGGCCCAATATTGGAAATTAAATATTCTTCCAATCACAGATGAGTGGTTGTTAAAACTCTATGATATGATGGAAATGGACCATCTCACAAGAATCATTCATGGAAAGGAAGAACAGAAAACTGAAAAGGATTGGGAGATAGTAAGAAATTATTGTTGTAGACGATGGAAATAATTATATTAATTTATAATTTGTAACATACACTCATAACTTCTTGTCACAATGAAAGTAATAGGCAAGTGAAAAATAATAGAGCTATTAGTATACTGAAGTTATATAGAAAATAACAGAAATAATAGGGAAACAATGTAAAGTAGTGGTAGTAAACACATAAGACAAATGTTAAATCAAGGAAGTTTATTTGTTTAATAGAAAAGGAGGAACTAATTGATAGAAGATTGAAGACTAATTTTATTTAACAACCAATTAATTTGTTTTGAACTGCTTTATTAATTTATAGAGGACATATATGATTTGTTCTTTGTACTTTTTAATGTGTAATAAATTCTTTAATAAAAAAAGTAAACAAAAAACAAAAAAACAAAAACAAAATTGCATTGGCACCAAATCCCATCTGATATTGGAAGCTATGCAGGGTCCACTCTGGTTAGTAGCTGGATGGAGACCACCAACAAATATCATGTGCTGTAGGTTACATTTCAGAGGAAACCTCCTCTGAGTATTCCTTGTCTAATAAAACACTGTGAAGTTGACAGTCTTGAAAGTGCATGCATACACATGCATGCATACGCGCGCGCACACACACGCACAGCATTGCATGGTCACCATAGTGAATACCACTATTATGCAATATGAAAAACAGTGAATGTGCATAGCTGATAGCTCATTGCAAAATGTGTAACACAGAGAGACAGTACACAATTTGTAGTGCATATGGAGACATTAAGTACATTATTGTGCATCTGAAATGGTGTTACATGTGGAGGTCTGATCCTACTACCTCTGTTGGATACCATATTGTAAAAAAAAGAAAAAAAAGAAGTCATTCTTCATCCATGACAATTTATGCCTGCATCTATCACCAAGAGGATTCTTGCTACTGAGTTTAATGGGGCAGAGCTAGTGAAGGACTCAGCTACCCACACATAGAAGAAAGTTACTGTATTCTCCCTTAATATAGAGTTTTTTTTAAAGAGGGTACTGGATACAATTCCAGGAGTATTATTTAAATAAAAAAGCCTTGCATTTCATTTGTTAGGCCCACATTTAGATTTTTTTTACATATATTGAAAACAATGCGAAAATATTTTGCATTATTCAGCAATCATTAGAATGGCAGAATATGTAAAGCGTAATTTTTAAAATAGATACTGAGCTAAATAGAGTAGCCAGATGGCATAAAATTTTAACAGCCATCATCTCTCAATAGCAGCTGATGGGGATGCTGAGAAGGGGAAAAAAACCCTGGGCACTTATTTAGATAGTGAAATGGAAGCTGATGGATGCCAAAGTACTTTTGGAACTCTGTCCCTCACACTTGTAAATAAGCATATTCATAACATTTTCTGACATAAGAGAATCTATTTTGGAAATCCATAATTTCTACCTCCAGCTTTCAAGCCTAGCTATCATGAAATGTAGTACTTCAAAACTACATATATTTCCAAGGATAAATAGAAGAGTAATTTGCCATTTGTATCAAATTAAATCTGAGTTTCAGTTCAATCAAAACAGCTTGCAGCTGGAAGTAATAATCTGATTTCCTGACACTCAGAGAAAAATTGAAGCCCTTTGGGAAAAAAAGAAAAGAATCCCTACTGATTTTCAGCATGCAATAACATTCACTAGCCATTTCTCACCTTGTATTAATATTTTCAAATTTAGTAAACTGGGATGGGTGACATAGCAAGAAAGGCAGAGTGCAAGGCTAGTTGGAAACACTTCACTGACGATGTTTCATTATATTAGAACCATGAAACCCAGTGTGTGTCTGAATGTTATGACTGTGCTTCTCTTTTTAAAAACAGATATTGTATTAAATATCCTATTCAACGAATCTCTCTTTGGAAGATTCAGAAGTATTGTTTTGACATTGACTGACTATGATTGCAAATTTAGCATGAAAGATTCAGCAAACTTATGCTGATAGAACCTGTTTGCTGTTTCTTTCAAGTCATACAGCCATACAGAGGTATTAGAATCTTCCTTGTGTAATACTCTTAACCTGGAAGGCCTTGTGTCACCACAAAGGGCAATTTCTGATTCGAGGAAAAAGATTATAGTGTGACATTTTGCCTGACTACATGGCCTGCATATGAAAAAGATCACATTGGATATAGGCTAACAAAGTACGTATGTCCAGGAAAGAACAATATGTGAAACTAGAGGTCTCTGGGAGTTTCCACTGCAGTTGTTCATCCATCAAAATAGGTAAACAACACTTTAGATTCATAAGCAACTTCCCTGCCTAATCATGTAAGCTATAGTTGCATTAAAAACTCTAAACAGGGACAGCTATACACAGTTATAGCATTATAATGCCACTATAACTGACATGGCTCCATCCTGTGGAATCCTGGGGTTTGGTGAGCCTCAAGAACCCCTTGGCTGAGAATTCTAAATTTCTCTTCCTAAACTCCAGATCCCAGAATTCCATAGGATGGAAACATAGCAGTTAAAGTGGGATTGTACTAAAATGAAATCTATCTGCACTTGCACTGGCCAAAGTTGACAGGTGCAGCAGTTCTGAACATGGACAGGACCATTTTCTATCTGCCTACTACGTAAATGCTAACATGAGGTGCCCATCAGGAAAAAAAAGGCAGCAAACCTGTTTCACCAAAATGGTTGAAGACACAGGGATCAAAGTTAGATGTTTAAGAATTAAGCACTCAAAGTCCTGGCCTGGCTGGATTAATCTTCAGTTTTTGTTTTGCACACATTCGGATATTTGTAATACATTGTTTGTAACCTGAATATGAAGAAACTAGTGATTTTTGGTAAATTCTTATAAAAAAATGAACTGCCACAAAAATTCTCACCCATCCCTGTCTTTAACATAGTTTTAGTGTTCTATCTGACAACTCAAAAAGGAGAACACAATTGATTTCATATGCACCAAATCTCTGCTTCTTAAGGGAGCCCTTATGAGTGACATATTGTTTGGCTAATAATATGATGTATCTTGAGACATAAACACTTTGAAAATCAGTTGGTTTGTGCAACTCTTTAAAATCAGTTAGTGAGTGGTAATCAGCTTAACATTAATAGTAACATGTAGTAGTGCAGAAATACTATTTGATTAGATGTGAGTGGCAGGAAAATAGGTTCTCATTCTGTAGTCCCTCACAACGTATTACAGGATTCCTCAGCAGCAAAAGGGATGAAAAAATCAATATTTTAAAGAAAGGGTGCAAACTAGTTTGTGGTGGTAGATCTGATTTCCATTTCTCCAAGTTCCCTGTTCTAAGGGGATAAATATCAGTAATAAGCTATTTTTTATTTGACAACAATAAATGTATTTCTACACAAAACACGTTTCAGCCAGAATTCCATTGGGCTGATAGCTAAGTAAGGGCCTGTCCTTTCCATTACTATTGGCAGGAAAGCTATAGTTGGCCAAAAGGTGGATTGCTAGATTGCCAAGCCTATAACCAAGCCAAAAACATGTTTCCATGATGCATCTTTATGTGCTTTCTAAATGATCAGTATTAAAAAATGTCAGCTCCCCCTGTCTTCCATTAATCATTCAAAATTTGGCAAAGGGTAAGATTTTCATCCTACTATGACAAAAGGCAGTATGGCTGAATTTAAGCTGGAGGCTTCACTAGTTAAATATGGGCTCCATTTACTAAGATCTTGCTAGATCAATGTCATTACTGGGAAAATACAAAATTATGTACAAGTAAACATATTACAATACAGATCCTTAACCAATTTTTAAGATTTTGCCTTCTTACCTTGTTGGCCTGTAGCATATTATTACCTAGTATTCCTATAAATAAATTGCTATCCAGTTTGTTTTCCTATCAGCATTAAGGAATAGCCATTATTAATCTTATTATTTTGCTTATGCCCATGTTTGCATTTATTTTAAACAAACCTGGTTTTGAAGCAAAATATTTTAAATATTCAAAGTGAAAGAAAAAGGGGAAATAAATACTTGTACTACTGCTTTGGCACTGAGCCATATTAAAGTGCATGTCATGAATAGAAAGAGACTTATGGCACATTTAAGACTGGTAGATTTAATACAGCACGAACCTTTGGCTATTACAACCCAGTTTTTCAGATACATGGAGCATAATAGCTCATACTGTAATAAATTTCTTGTTGTTACTGGTGGCACAGAGGTCTGGCCAAGATCCTCTGTAAAGCCGGCAGAATATAAAATCCAGTCTTCCTACGTAAGTAGAGTTCTGGGTATCACAGAAGGAAGATAAAACTGGCCAGCCTAGAAGAAACAGAAAGGAGTTTTACTCATGTACTCTATGACCAAGCAGTAGTTGTTTGTGTTGAGAAGGTGGAACCATGTTTATAAGCCATATGTCAGCCTTTGCACTGCTGATCAAAATACCTGTCAGAATCCTTATGTATGGTTCTGTCGTGATTTGATGATAAGGAATGAAGATATGAGGGCATGGTGATATGGTGAAATAACACTGTTTAGATGTGGGCTATTAAGAAGGGGATATTAATTATACTAAATCCAAGCCTGGGGAACAAACGGGAGGGGCAGATGGCCAGTGGCGGAAAGGGGTTGTAGTTTATGACCACAACCTTCCTGCCATAGATTGGATCTATGAAACAGGGATGATTTCTTCCTGAAGGAGATTTAAAGATAACACAGGAGGGGAAAAAGGGAAACATGAAGGGGCCTTTGATATGGATCAAAGAAGTGATTGAGGTTAGAAAGGGGGGCCTGGAGGATAGGAATGTATTTTGGTGGTCCAAGGGTGATTTTCTTTAGTTCTAACACTGAACTGGGATGGGGAATTTTCTGTCTCAATAACCAAAATAAATCTTTAGTTTCTATTACACTATGATGTCTTGGTTATTGGGAACTGGACCCCCCCGATCCTGACAATACCTTGGCCTAAATCCTATTGATAGTCCCAACTACAGTAAAACTGTTAAATCTTTGAACTTTACAAAAGTGTTGCTTCACCATTCATCAGTTGATTCAATAGGTGTACTTTGGGTGGGACTACCAATAGGATTTAGTTGCTTGTATAGGGAGTTACTGGATATTTCCTTTTACAACAGGGTAAAAATCAGTCTGCTAGTGTAATATCTGGTTGCATTAGTTTGAAGCTTCAAGAGCATTTCTACCTCTGTGTTGTTTTGCTGGAACAGCCGAACATAGCTACTCCTTGGATAGAATGTCATGGATAGAAAAGTTTATCTCAGGTAGGCAACTGTAGGGAAAACAGTAGCCAATTCCCCACAATATCCTCTTGGTCTTCAGTCTTCTGGACCAAAGATACCTCTAGCCAAAATACCTCTTTTTAATTTCCATATTCTCTCTCAAAGTGGCAAGTGGAAGTGATGAAGCAAACACAGATATCTTGGGGTAGTGGCTGCTATAAGTGGGTTTAGTGGATGTGTTTTTATATGTTTTATATATTTGTGTAATTTTCTGCTTTCAGGCAAAATTTCTCAAAAAAATTTTGCTTCAATTTTTTAACAGAAAAATAATTCTGGGGGCATTGGGTTGGTGGTGGAGAGCTTCATGCCACATTGTCTAGCCAATCACATTGTGTTGCTATGTCCCATGCTCTTTGTTTACTTGAAGAACCTGATCACTACTCCAGCTTTGACCATATTTTCTGTCCTTGCTCTCTTATCTACCTATTATGGAATTGGATTACCAACCTGTACTTTATCATATTATCAATCTTTGGATCTAGATTTGTTGGTACAAGAACCAGACTGTTTTCAAGTTTTGACTATTGAGGCCTTGTCTGTACAGGCCAAAGCCCCCCCCCCCATTCTGGAATAGTCCTGTTTGGACAATGCATTGCCCCAACCCTGGTTCCTCATCAGAACTGGAGGATTTCAACATTAGAATGCATTAAAAAGTTACATGCTGCTCTGTACCATCTGGAAAGATCCAGAGCCCTTCATTCTTGTAGCTGTCTGCACAGATGCCCACTGGGCTACCTGGTGCATTTACTGTAGTCATGGGTCACTTGTTCTGAGTCAGGTTCTGTGACCATACCTGACTGCCTTGTTCTCTCTTCAGAAGTGAGCAACCGGTGATGGCAGTGAACGTGATGGGTGTCCCACCAGGATGCCCATGCAGATAGTTGCTGTGGGACAGGAACAGAGGCCAAGGTAATGGGGAAGTTCAGGCCAGGGTACTCTGAGCTTGTTGTTGGTAACTGTCCTTCAATGAACCTCAACTCATAGAGATCATTTGGCTGAGACATCTCCCAAAAACCCTGTCCTTCACTGCTCTGCTAGGTCCTGCAAGGCTCATGATTGTGGCCTCTCTGATGAATCCAACCATTTGGCATGTGGTCTTCCTCTTTTTCTACTGCCCTCTAGCTTTCCCAGCCTTATTGTCTTTTCTAATAATTGATGCCTTTTCATGATGTGGCCAAAGTACAACAACCTCCTAAGCAGGGATTGCTTAAGCTTAATCTGTTTTAGAGTCCATTTGTTTGTCTTCTTTGCTCTCATGGTATTTTCTGCACTCTTCTTCAGCATCACATCTCAAATGAGCTGCCCTCAGAGAATCCTGGCCAGTACAGACAGGGCCTGAGAAAGCCTTAATGAAGAGCCAATGTGAGGCAATAGGAACAGTGCTCAGATTAGATGTAGGAATTTATATTCACACCCAGATAGCTAAGAAGCCCCTAGTGTGTTCTTGTGCCACTCTAAACCCACTAGAGAAAGGACTGGATACAACTGCAACCAGAAAATAAAAGCTTGGGTTTGTGCTTCATTTTCTCTTCTTTTTAGGCCCAGGAGAAGTTTAATAATAGCTACATAAAGATACTAACTTTGGAAGGTTCAGCATGTAATAAGAGACATTGGCATAAAATGGGACTCTTGAGTGTAAGGTGAATAATGAAGTAACTTCAGACAAATGGATGTGCATGCCTAATAATAGTGTAATAATAAGCAATTATATAGCAATTTCCACTTTCAAAGTACTTGAAGAACATTAACTACCATTACACAAATGGAAGCTAGATAGCTAGCTCTTTTTCTGCATTTGCATAAAAACCATGTTACCCTTAGTAAATTATATGTGAGCAGAATTACTTGTGAGTAGTCATACTTTGATGAATATATCTTCATAGGTATAGACAAAAAAAATACACAGGATGGGTTGGGGTGCAGGTGATTACAAATTTTGCATGTGCCCTCATGTAGTTAGCTCTTGACATTATCATAATCATCATCATTGTTATGTCAAGAGGAATTAAAAAGAATCATATGTTTTGGAACATAAATATTTCATGCGTTTTTGAGTCAGGAAACCCTCCATGCATATGAAATACAGAATGAAATCCAGCTCCATTATTTATACAATAATTTGATAATTATCATGATTTTCCCCAAATCTTTGCCAAGTGAAATTTAAACAATTAACAGAATAATTAAACTCATTAAGACTTTAACCATTGACCTCAATGGTAGTTGGAGTCTACCAATAATAATTTTAGGGTAGAATAGATCACCATTTACATCTCAATTTTTTCACATAATTTTTTTCCTCCAGCCATTGTTTACAAACTACAAATTATATTTTGAACATTAAGGAGGTACATCAGTGTGCAGCATATACATACACTTATCTAGCAAAAAAACCCCAATTCATCCCCCATAAAATTACCAGCTTGGTAGATGAAGGGAATGTGGTAGACATACCATATCTTGATTCCAGTAAGGCTTTTGACAAGGTCCCCCATGATATTCTTGCAAACAAGATAATGAAATGTGGACTAGACAATACAACTGTGGATTAGTAATTGGTTGACTGACAGAACCCAAAGGGTGCTCAGCAATAGGTCTTTTTCATCCTGGAGAGAAGTGACCAGTGGGGTGCCAGAGGGTTCTGTCCT
>CM034708.1:61750952-61774256 GCA_020142125.1 Phrynosoma platyrhinos
CTGGGCCAAAGCTAACAAAATGAATTTCAACATGTAGAAATGTAAGGCAGTACACTTAGGGTAATTTTTTTTTGAAATGCATAGATATAAGATAGGGGGACACCTGGCTTAACGAGACTACGTGTGAAAGGGATCTAGGAATCCTAATAGACCACAAGTTGAATATGAGTCAACAGTGTGATGCGGAAGCTAAAAAGCCAATGCAATTTTAGGCTGCATGAATAGAAGTATAGTATCTAGATCAAGGGAAGTAATAGTGCCACTGTATTCTGCTTTGGTCAGGTCCCACCTGGAATACTGTGTCCAGTTCTGGGCGCCACAATTGAAAAAGGATGTTGAAAAATTGGAGTGTGTCCAGAGGAGGGTGACTAAAATGGTGAAGGGTCTGGAAACCAAGCCCTATGAGGAACGGCTTAGGGAACTGGGTATGTTTAGCCTGGAGAAGAGATGGTTAAGAGGTGATATGATAGCCCTGTTTAAATATTTGAAGGGATGTCATATTGAGGAGGGAGCTAGCTTGTTTTCTGCTGCTCCAGAATATAGGACCCGGAACAACAGATGAAAGCTACTGGAAAAGAGATTCCACCTCAACATTAGGAGGAACATCCTCACAGCAAGAGCTATTTCCTTCTTTGGAGGTCTTTAAACAGAGACTGGATGACCATCTGTCAGGAATGCTTTGATTTTGAGTTTCTTCATGGCAGGGAGTTGGACTGGATGTTCCTTGTGGTTTCTTCCAACTCTATGATTCTATGAGGAGAAGAGAGAGAGAAATAAATAAAGGAAAACATCAACTAAAGCTTTACTTGATAAGGGCAACATGTGATTAAATGCATGTATGAATGGGCCAGTAAGTGACTAATGGGGTTGCAGACTGCCAGACATAGTGCAAATTGAATCCACTTTTAGGGTTAGGGTTAGGGTTAGGGAATCATGGGAACTGTATTTTATTGTGGCACCAGAGCTCTCTGACAAAGAAGGCTCAATGTCTCAGAAAAAAAAAACCAAAAAACAATTCCCATTATTCCCTAGTACTAACCCTAACCTTAAAAGTGGACTCAATTTGCACTATTTCTGGCAGTCTGCAACCCCCCTAAATACATATGTGTGAATGAGCTAGTACAGGTGTTACATGACATATAGAACCTTTTATATTTTGTTAAACACAAAGCATTTCAATATATCTACATATTTTCCTGTCTTCATTTAGATTTTGGCTAGTCAAACTAGGCTGTTTTTTTAGAAATTGGTACAACAAAGGTAAGAAGTGCTGTAAGAAACAGAATGGGGACTAGAATAGTGCCTGTAATCTTCCAACTAGAAATGAAAATAACACTAAAAAATATTAAAAAGCAGTTGAAAAATATGTTTCTTGAGAGTCAAGAAACTCCAATGATGAGAATTCTGGACTGATGGGAAACTTTGCAGTTTGGAACTTCTTCAGTGCCAAAATTCACAGGTTATTTTGTGCAGGAAAAAGCAGGAGGTATTCTCTATTAGCTTTTGTTGTTGTTGTTAGCTGCCCTCAAGTCAGTTCTGACTCATGGTGACCCTGTGGATGAGACATCTCTAAGAATCCCTATCTTCCACTGCTTTGACCAGATCCCGCAAGCCCTTCTCCATAATACCGCTGATTGAGTCTATCCATCTGGTCTGTGGTCTTCCTCTCTTTCTTCTTGCCTCTACCTTTACTAGCATTATTGTTTTTTTCAGGTGATCCGTGCCTTTTCATTATGTGGCCAAAGTACAATAGTCTCAACTTGATCATCTTTGCTTCCAAGGAGAGCCCTGGTCTGATCTGTTCAAGAACCCATTTGTTTGTCTTGGCTGTCCATGGTATCCTAATTACTCTTCTCCAGCTCTTGCATCTGCACATGGTAATTGGGAATACAATGGCCTGAACGATTCTGACTTTAGTGCTCAATTGTATGTTTTTGCTCTTCAGTATCTTTTCCAATTCTTTCATAGCTGCCCTTCCCATTCCTAGTCTTCTTCTTATTTCTTAACTGCAGTCTTCATTCTGGTCAGTGTTTGATTCTAGATATGGGAATTCTTTAACTATTATAATTTCTTCATGGTCTAGATTGAATTTGTGTATTTGTTCTGTGGTCATTATTTTTGTTTTTTTTATGGTCAGCATTAGACCTGCCTTTGCACTTTCTTATTAACTGTTCCAGTTCCTGTACGTCTTCTGCTAATATAATAATAATAATAATAATAATAATAATAATAATAATAATAATAATAATAAATTATGGTGTCATCTGCATATCTTAGGTTGTTAATGCAGCTTTCTCCTATCTTGACTCCTCCTTTTTCTGATTCTAATTCTGCTTTTCTTATTATGTTTTCAGCATATAGTTAAACAAGTAGGGTGATAGGATGCAGCCTTGCCTAACCCCTTTACCTCTTGGGAACTACTTTCCTCGAATTCCGTTCTGACAGTGGCCTCTTGTTCTTGGTACAGATTCCTCATCAGGACTATCACATTTCTTTGAGTGCATTCTATAATTTTTCATGATCTATACAATCAAATGCTTTGCTGTAGTCTATGATACACATGCTAATTCTTTTTTGGAATTCTTTGGTGCTCTCCATTAGCCATCGTATGTTTGCAATGTGGTCCCTAGTGTCCCTTCCTTTTCTGAATCCTGCTTGCACCTCTGGAATCTCTCTCTCCATGTATGGCTGCAGTCTATGCTGCAGAATTTTGAGCATTATTTTGGTTGCATGTGAGATTAGTGCTTCTGTCCTATCGTTGCTGCAGTCTTTTGTATCTCCTTTCTTGTGGATTGGTATATATATATATCAAGTCTGTTGGCCACTGCTTTGTTTTCCATATTTCTCTATTAGCTACTTACTATTCATAATATTTCTCTATTATAATATTATATATTATAATATTACATATTAAATATTTCTCTATTAAACATTAAATATTAAATAAATATTCTTAATCAGCCCTGGTGGCGCAGTGGTTAAATGCCTGTACTGCAGCCACTCACTCATAGACCACAAGGTTGCGAGTTCAATACTAGCCAGGGCTGAGGCTTGACTCAGGCCTGCATCCTTCCGAGGTCACTAAAATGAGTACCCAGCTGTTGGGGGGCAATCAGCTCACAGTTGTAAACTGCTTAGACATCCCATGCGTGATATGAAGCGGTATATAAATGAAGCTGCTTTGCTGCTTTGCTTAATATTTCTCTATTAAATATTATATATTATAATATTAAATATTAAATATTTCTCTATTAAGTATTAAATAAATATTCATAATATTCATATATTAGCTACTTAAGTATATTTTACTAAGCAACATCTCCTGGCCTGACCTTCTCAAACCTGATAGAAACAACATTCACTTGTGTTGCTATTGATGGTGGAATGGACCTCCTTCTCACCAAACAGTGTCACAATCATTATCAAATAGGTATTAAACATACAGAATAGTTAATGGAGGAGTAAACCTAGGTAATTTTTCTGTATTCATTATCACTACCACAACTGTAAAACTCTTACCATGATTCTACCTCCTGCTAATTTATTTTACTGGGCACAGCTACATGGGGGGAAGGAAGTCCATTCTCCCAGCAATCAGAATATGAGTGAATGATGTTTCAGTTAAGATTGGGGATGGGTTGTCCCAGGAGATGTTACTTAGTTAAGTATACTTAGCTAAGTAGCTGATAGAGAATACCAGTCAATACAATGGGCCCTCGGTATCCACAGGAGATCTGTTTCAGACCCCCCCTCCCCCGTGGATACCAAAATCTGCAGATGTTCAAGTCTTATTGTCCTTAATGGCAGCACAGCCACACAGCTATACAACCATTAGGGACAATGCCACAAAAGTGCCTCACCCCTTCTTTCCCTCCCCCTTCCTCCTTCCTTACCTTCTTCCTTCTTTCCTCTTTGCCCTGGCTTGATTTTGGGGGCAGAGTCTGCTGGCCAGTCAGCTGGGGCTGGGGCTTGATTCTCAGAGCCCTGCCCTCAGGCCTAGCACCCAGGGCAGAGCTTCTGGGCTCTGAAACTCAAGGCCTGGCCCTGGTGCTGGCTCCCTCCAGCGTGAACCAAGCCCCAGATTCGTACACTCCAAATCAAGCCCCGGAGCCCTGTTGGCCAGAGAGCCAGCACCAGTGCTTGAGGTTTGGAGCCCAGAGGCTCTGTCCTGGGTGCTAGGCATGGGAATGGGGCTCTGACTGGGCTGGCAGACTACACCCCAAAGTCAAGCTGGGGCAAAGAGGAAGGAAGGAAGAAGGCAAGGAAGGAGGGAGGGGGAGGGAGGGGGAAGGAAGTAGGGTAAAGGGAAGGCGGAGGGGGCAAGGGACTTTTGTCCCCAATGGCAACACTTGTATCTGTGGATGCTCAAGTCCATGGATGGCAAGCCCACAGATAAGGAGGGCTCACTGTTTTCTTTTTTTTAAAAATCAAATGTGAATTTTATATCGAATAAATTCTCAGCTACAGCATTTTCAATGCAGAAAATAGTGGCTGAGATCTTGCATCAGGAGATGCAGTTAATGATGATACAGCTTCATCCTCATAGGTACATCTCCCAAAACTACAATCCCCTCAAACCTGTGTTTTAAGCCATGTAGCTGCCATAATAGGAATATCTGATGTTGGAGAGTAGGGTGGAGAGTGATGAGGTGTCCAGCAATCTCTCAGTAGTGGGGCACACTGCACCTTCCTTTAATGGCTAAGAATATTGCTAAAATTACTTTTTTCCTTTGAGAATGAAATTAATGTAGAATTACATCCCTACTTCTAGTTGATCTATCCTGAATCATTCATGTCTAATATAATTATGTACTGTGAAGAACCCAAGTATTATAGAGTCCAAAAACTAATGAATCAGTAATGTCAAACAGGATAAACTACTTCTGAGGAAGTAGACTTACGTTTATGAAAGCTTGTGCTACCATGTGCTTCATCTGAGCCTCAAAGGAGCTACAAGATCCTTTGCATACTAATTCTGTCTAACATGGCTATATCTTTGAATACTATAAGATGTATCATGCTTATAACCCTGGAGAGAAAATGAGGATAAACTTTTTAATCAGTTAATCTTACTAGGGGCTAGCAATTTCAGCAGCAAACTCCCAAATCTGAGCTGTATGACATTTCTGGAAAGATCAGATTTAAATGTAACAAACAAATTTTTTGAATACACAGCAAGAGTATTTAGAGGATGTAATCCCAATCACACATTTCTACATCAATTAAACATTTCAAAACAAATGTAAAGAGGTACCTAATTAAGCTCCTTGTGCAGCTGTCTGCATACATTTTGTCTGTATTCGTTACTTTGCTGAAGGTCTATGAAAAATGGTACTGATTATGGATACTGATCAGTGAACTCCGGAGTAAAGGCACTAATTAGAAAAGCACAGATGCATTTTAACAAAATACTTATAATATGGGATTGAGGTTGGCACTCTGTGAGAAACACCGGTGTGATCTTATTGACATACTTTGTAAGATCAAGAGTTTTTTGTAAACTGGAGGCCTTTTGTAAAAAAAACACCAAAACAAAACATTTTTTAGAAATTTCTTTCCTCGAAAACACATGCAATACCATTCTGGATAGCTTCTCTTCTAATATTCAGTGTGCCCAAGTATAAGTCATTTCTGGCTCAAGAGGTTCAACAGAAGGAAAGGGGAAAGTCATATGGGGACACTGTGATCACATTTTTGGGACTGTGACACAATTGTTGTACTAACCTGAAATGTGAATGTAGTATCACTGAATATGTGTAGTACCACCAACCAAGACAGTGATGTGATTGCAAGTGAGAAGGCAAACCTCAGGAGTATCATTCTTTATGGGGAACTGTTTAGGTCAAGTGGCTCAGGTCAGTTATGCCTTTTGGTTGGTTTCACTGGGAGGGGGAATATACAGTGATTCCTCCTTGTCCACAGATTTTTTATCCACGAATTAAAGGATCCATGTCTTGCAAATATTTTTGAAATATATAAATTCAAAAAAGTAAACCTTGATTTACATTTTATATAAGAGACACAATTTTATTATGCCATTGTATTTAATGGGACTTGAGTATCCACGGATTTTGCTATCCATGGGGTGCCCTGGAACCAATCCTGAATGAATACCAAGGGCCCACTGTATTTAGTTTGAGCCATGTGTAATTCATTTCAGATGTATAACATGTTGCCATTTATCTTTTTTGTAGCATAAAAATGCTATTTTTGGACAATAGCTCTCAAAATTCCCCATCCAACATGATTGCTACCCATACTGGCTGGGACATCTGAGAGCTGTTGTCGCAAAAGTAACTTTTCAAACCTCTGATCCTTGTCTATACACACACAGAGATGTATCAAAACACCACATATCAGGACCTTAAGCCAAATTTGCAGTGTTCTACAATTACATTTAAGAATCCCAGATGTAAAGGGATAATAAAACACAGGTCAGAGAATTCAGATATATGAGGGGGTATAGTGAAGTTTTAATTATCACCTCAAAATTTTTTGACAGAAAATTTGTTTTGATATAATAATAATAATAATAATAATAATAATAATAATAATAATAATATATACCCGCCTTTTGCCGAAGCTGTCAAGGCGGCTTACATCTAAAACAACACATAAACTATCCCAGAATAATCAACAGTCATAAACATAGTAATCCCACTTAAAAATGCATTAAATTCAGAAGTCAAGTTAAAAGCAAGAATTAAAACCATAAACAAAGTTAAAAACAGTAGGCATTCTAGAGATATGGGGGAATATGGTGGGAGAGCAGCAAATAGTTTATTCTGGGTTTGTAGTTGTTAACTTATCTCTACATAGTCACCCTCCAGATTTATACATTTTCCCAGCGTTTCTTGATCCTCCGAATACCGTTATTGTAGATGTCTACAGATTGTGCCTTAAACCACTCTTCCACTTCATCAAAGCAAAGCAAAGCAGCTTCATTTATATACTGCTTCATATCATGCTATGGGATGTCTAAGCAGTTTACAACTGTAAGCTCATTGCCCCCCAACAGTTGGGTACTCATTTTAGTGACCTCGGAAGGATGCAGGCCTGAGTCTAGCCTGAGCCCTGGCTAGTATTGAACTATGAATGATGTCATCTGTGTTGTCAAATTGGCATCCCTGCAACAGATTTTTCATTTTTGGGAAAAGAAAAAGTCACTTGGTGATTATGACACTGACAGAATTTCATCAATATACCATAATAACTTCTGGGTGATAATTACTACTTTACAATACCACCTTGTACTTCTCCATTTACACTTTAGTCACTTCTGGCACAACCTGTAACAAAAATTTAAGGACACAATGAGTTGATTTTGTCAACATCATGCACTTAGGAACCAATGATAACACTGACAAAATTGCTTCAATATACCTCAATAACTTCCAGGTGATATTTATTACTTTATGATACCCCCTCATGGAAGTTCAAAAATAGAGAGTAACTAAAGATAATAACAAATCAGGTGGAACTGGAAATTGTTTGTTTAATGCTATAGGAAGAGGGATGTGAAGGGAAGACTAGATAACAAAGAATGTAATAGAAGGGATAAAAGATATCAAAGGTATGAAACTATTGCTGAATAAGTTCATAAGACAATGATAGGGCTTATGGTAGATGGAAGACATGCTTAATTGGGTGGGGATAAGGGTCTGAAATGGAAAGGAAAACCTTGGCTTGAAGTGACATGAGTCATTTGTCAAGATCCTGCATCAGGAGATGTATTGCCGTAGCTACACCTCCCAAAGCTACCCTAAAAATCTACATTATCAACTGTTCACCCCCTTTCCAACACAACCATTCCCATGTTGCTGGAGAGTGGGGGGATAAGCAGAGATACAACCAGTTCTTTTCCTATACAGATGCCTGTTGTAGCATTTCCAACTACAGGAGGAGAGCTGGACATGTTTTCACTCATTTCTCTGATCTGCAGCAACATGTAAATGGCCATGTTGGGTATGGGGGGGCTATATTGCTGAAAAAATGGGTTTTGAGGTACATTTGGTTGTTGCGTTCACAATGAGTATAAAGCTGAATTGCAGTGACCATTAGTAAAGAGGATGCTAGCCATCATATTTCAGAATTAGAGAGGCATAGGAGAAGACAAAATTAGAAAGGGAAAAGAAGCTAGAATATGGATTTTATTTAGGTAAAGTAAAAGGATTGGAAAGCTCCTGCAGGAGAGTCATGTGGCTCATTCCTTATGGCATTAGTGATGGTCCTGAAACAGTAGCTCTTTGGTATGTCTCCATTAGATAGATATAATGGTATGACAGCATTCTAGACAGAGGACTCAAGTATTGTTGTTCAGGAGAATGGACTAGAGCTCTGTGATAAAGAATTTTTAGTATCTCACCAAACTACATATCCTAGGACAGGTAAAGTGCTACTAAACCACTGTAACTGGTTTATGCATCTCCATAGCTACACCTCCCAATACTACCCCCCACCCAAAACCTACTTTTTCAAAAGTTCAGCCCATATAATATTCAGACAACTGGACACCCTGTGGACATTCAGCAAAAAGCCCATGGTGGGGAACTGAGGTTAGGCTAAACCGTTATAGGCTGAGCACAGAGATGACATGGAGCCCTTTCAAAACAAAACTACTGAGTTTTTAAGCCTTCCAGTATGGTACAAAAGTGTAATAGGAAAAAAAGGAAGGATAAAACTTGGGAGATCAGAGCAAGAATAAACTGCCTTTTAGCTTGGGCAAGGACAAACCATGCATTTCAAAGAGACAGACAAAAATTGAAGGTTTGGAGTCAAGGTACTGGGAAGTCACTTAAACTGGGTAGCAGGCTTTGTCTCCTTGGGCAACATGAAATGAAGCAGTCTGCCTTTTCAATAGCAACTATAATATCAGCATAACATTTGAAATGGGTTTGCAGTATAATAACTTGAATATTTGTATGGAAACAAAATGCCTTTACATTACTGGCCTATACTCTGTTGCTGGACACTGTAATGCACAGCAGAATCAAGGGAAAAAATATGAGAGGGTGAGTTTACAGTTTTCTAGGATATCCCTTTGTTAACAGCAGACACTCAGCTGCATGGAATTTATAGTTCTGCTATGTGTGCTGCTACTCCATTCAGTCAGGTTATTATCCTTGGCAGAGCTTTGCAGCTGAGCCTGGCATAGGTTCTGATGACAGGATACAAAGCTGCAAATATAAATAAAAATATTTTAAAATATGTTATTCTAGATAACTAGAGTTCCAATCATTTTAGTTTCTCTAATATACATTGTAAAACACACTTTTTATTACTGCATAAGTCTCCAACATTACCCTTTTGAGATATCAAATTGTGTTTTATCACATTGTTGAAATATACTGCAGTAAACCTAGCAGATCGAGGATTTTAATTGGGATTTTTTTGATCTTTTATTTCTAAAAAAAATAGTAATAAAAGAGATGAATCATAGGAACCACTTCCCAACAGAAGTTTTGCTTACTTTGTAAATATGAATGCTATCTCCTCTTCATATAAGAGTCTTTTTAATGATATATTTCAAGCTGTGGCTTCAGCTTCATATATTCTCCATACTTTTTATTACCATTTTTTCTTAGTTTCTGGAATTAAGAGCGATATTGCATTATATTTCAGTTTAGCTTAATCAAATCTTCTGACAGAATATAACAGGCATCAGGATAAAGCTCCTTACATATATTAATTAAAAGAATATAAAGGTAACATGCAATTGAAAGCACAAAATGGCAAGTAATTGTAGTTTTAGTTTTTTGGTTTTTTTAAAAAAAACCCTCATTGTTCATATAAAGAATCGAATTACCTGGGTTTACAGGAACAGATGTGGAGAGCCTATTAATCAAATATTTGGCTTTTCTGGAATAGTATTTAAAAATTCTTCCCTGCCTATAGGACTCATTAGGATATTGTAATGACTGTAACAAATTCCATTTCTTAAAATAAAATGTAGTTTGGATTGCCACTCCTCATTAATGAGAAGCCAGTTGAACGTGTTACTGAAATAAAATATGATAAGGTAGGAATGAGGAAAGTGTGGTTCTTCAGATGTTGTTGCATTGCAACTTGCATTGGACCTAGCTAATGCAGTAATTCAGGAGGATAGGAGTTGTATTCCAAAGACACTTAAAGGCCCTCACAATTTCCATGTGCATATTACCATGAATCTTCTGACACACTGACTAGCCTCCCATTCATATTATTCACTAAGCAACAATTTAATCAGGCTTTAGATGTCATGTTTTTCTTTTCTCCTTCAGCTATCTAGCTCAACAAATTATCACTGGACAATCAGACATAATATTAAATTTGGTGATCAAACCTATATTCACATTAAACTGAAGAAAGTCCTCAGTAGATATGGGCAAATCTGCCACTTTTGCTTCTTGTGGATACTCTGTTCTAAAATAAATTGAAATAGAATTCTCATCCATCCTTTTCAATTTCTCTTGCATTTGAAATGTTACAAAGTTTGTTAAGTATGAGTGAAAAATAAAATGAAATGAAATCTTCCTCTAATCATAACAAACATCTCTTGCACAGAACTAAAAATTAGCTTTGTACTTAAGATGTTCCCACACTTCCTGCTCCATGTTCTAACAAATCTGAAAGATTAACAGTTTACAAATTTAGATAAGCACTTTTTCTATAATGGGTTATACTTTATAGAGGGCTATATTGGAAATATGTGTACTTTCATTTACCATTCCAACTAAGACAAAGAATTTGAGTTTACATTGGTTGGAGATTCCATTCAGAGGACTTCTGTGAGGCTACTCTAGACTTAGCTGTTTGAGAATTAGAATTTTACTGATGAACAACAGTACCAAAGAGCTAAAATATAAATGTGGCTCCAGCCAATGGTCAGTTGTATTAAGTCCTATTGAAATCAGCAGGACACGATTCCACATCAAAGGCAAGGGGAAACATACCCATGTAGTCAAGGCTCATTAATAAGACTTTCATAATATTCATAGATATCTGTAGGGAGACAAGCCTTTTCTAGTATATTCTCATATCTTTTCTCTGCCATATAGAAAATATGGCTATATCAAGGCAGCCTCACAGATATGGGTGTAAGAGCAATAGTACTTTCAGTACAAAAACACTGCCAACTTTTTGTAAATTGTTCAGGAGGGAAAGGCAAAGTAAACAACCCAAACGATGCAATCATGCACAAGAATGCTGTGGGAATATTGCTATCTGGGGTCCATTCAGTGCTTTCTTTTATGCTTTTTATAACAGTTGGGCTTTTCTATCCTTACAGCCTCTAAGAGAGTAGAGCAGTAGAAAGAGCTATTTTATTATTAAATCACTGGTACTTTTATATTCCCCAGATTAAACCACATTAATTAGGGGAACATAAAATAGAACTGTAGGCATTAAATGGCATGTGGGGCTTTAGATACCCAAGACTAATTGCAATACATCAAGCAGGTACAATACAGAAATAGCTCAGAAATATGATACTTTATTTTTAAAGCTCCCATATAATATATTAACACTCTGTACAATAGTTTGACACTACCATCCTAAATGTTTACACTGTTCTATATAGAGAGCTTTGTAGTGGATATTAAATTGTCAAACAATATTGAATAAAGTTCCCAAGTGAGCAGTCTACTTTGATTCATGAACACTGAGATATTATGTAAGCTTTCTTTTTCAGTTTTTTTTCTTTGTTCATTATTTGGAATTGGCCCAGGTGGACTTCCCACAGTTGGGTAAAACATGAGTTGTTACCTCTTTATCTTCAGAAAACTTGGGTTTCACCCTCTACATCATTTAATGTTTTATGTTTTATGTAACAGAGCACAAACAAATACTTTAATGCTGCTTTATGGCTGAGCATTATCCAGACAGATTATATAGTTTATTTGAACTGAAACAATATTTTGAAAACTTTTAGTTGCCACGTTAGAAAATAGTACAGCACAGAGTGATAAAATAAGTTAGTCCATCTGCTTTGTTTTATGCATTCTTGTCTTACTGTGAGAAAATGACATGCACTGAAAGCATAGTGAAAATATTTTCTAATTTAAGGATAACTAGAACCAGATATAATAAGGGTACACATGCAGCCAGATCTATTATTATATAGCATAATATGCAGATGTATAAATAGGCTTTCTATTTCTAGATCACCCTTACAGATTGAATCTTTTGTATACAAAGGCTTTGTGCTTGTGAAGAAATTATATTATCAGTTTGTCTTTTCTTACTTCTTATAATATTTCTATCAGTTGTTACTTCTTCCTTGTCCCCATTATGCTAGATGTAATCTGATTTTATTATTACATTTTATTCTCTATTTGATTGCTCAGTTAGCCATTTCCATTAGTTAATGGAGTCACTAGGGTTGGTATCACCTGTTCTGGTAACTTATGGTGTCATCGACCCCATTGACCTGCTCCTATACCACACTACACAAAATCCTTAATAATGTTTTTTGTATTAATGTTACTCATACATTGTACTTCCTGTATATCACTGAATGTAATGACAATAGTTGTGACATAAATAACTAATATAAATAAAATTATACCTTTAAATTACAATATCATATGCACAACCTAAATGTATTTACATTTGCATAGTTTCATGGGGTAAAAGTGAAAATTTGATAAGATTTGATGTTTTTAAAGAAAAATTTAAAAGGATAATTAAAAAACCAACAACAACTGAGGTCTCTCCTTTCTCTGCCCACTGAGCCTTGCCCTACTCATACTTTCTCTTCTGCTGAGCTCCAGGGTCATGGGTGAATACCACAGCCCATTTCTGCCAAAAGACAGATATTTGGGGAGCAGTGGTGTCATATTTCCCTAGAATGGCACCCAGTGTAGTCTGAACCCCCTGCATGTCCCTCCCACCAGTCTAAAGACTTCAATCACTTGTCTTTCCCCCTGTTATTTCTTCTCATGAGTTTATGTCAATACAAAATTCTTCTTACAGTATGCCTCTCTTAGCCCTGTTCTGCTCATTCTTCCCAGGATTCTCTTGTGAGTTTTTTTCTTCTGCGTTAGCAATTGTATTTGATCATTTTTCTCCACCTGGTTTGTGTTTTCATCAGTCTTGGTTAAGTCTGTGATTTTTCCTCTTCAGACTATTAATTCCTCCTTTAAACTTGGATTTCTATGGTCAGTTTTGTTTGAGAGAGAATTCTCTTTCAATACCTAAACTATCTGTTTTTCCTCCTTTTCTAGTTTATCTTCCCCTAAATGAGCACATTTCCAAAATTACTCTTTTTCTTTGCAGTTACTTTTCTAATTTTGTTTACCACATTTCCCCTTAGACTTTTCTGGTTCTGTGTGTATGTGTTTTTAAAATCATGTTACTCTCTCTTCTTCTGATCATCATCTTAGTTAATTCTTCTCTCTTCTGGTGACATTGGTTTGTGTTTGTTTTCTAAATCAGCTACAGTCATCCCTCCAGGACCCCCTTGCAAATCAGAAAAAATGCAAATATTGAAGTCCCCATTGAATATAATGGCTGTCTGCTCCTGTGCACACGCGTGCCATTTTTCCCCTCTTGGCTTCCTGTCTGCAAGGATCAAAACTGCAGGTGCCAAGTTTGTGAATGGGGAGGGACAAGTGTTGTTTTATGGTCTTCTTTTCCTCCTATTAAAATTACTTGCTCCTGGTATTCTTTCTTTTCTGTTGGGAAATATGGACATGTTAAAAAAAAAAGTTGACTCTGCTTGGCTCTGAGGGGTACCCTTTCTTATTATGAAACACAGACATTTTGCTACATCCAGAAATGAAGTGCATGGTAAATAAGAGTGAAGACTTATCGAGTGTTATTTTTTTTTGTTCAATTCAGTGCCTCCTTTTGTCAAAACCAATACAATTTATCACAATTTTCTCTCCATCTTGCAACCCAAACTTAATAAATCCAAATTAATTGAACCCAATCTAAAAGAAAATCAGTAGATATTTCAAATATCAGTGTTGCTAACCCTTTTGATCATTGCTATTTCCAATTCTATTTAATTTTTTTTGCCAATAACAAATACAGCCAAAGAACAATGTTAACCAAGTCTCTCCTTACTTCTTAGCTTACTAAGACAAAAATATCTCAGCTGAGTCCAAGATTCATTTAATCCAAATGTTAAAAAAATCAAAATCCAATGACTAGATATGAAATAAAGAAAGTGAAGATTTTGGATCCAGAGTCCATAAACAGTGGCTTTTCAGACTTTCAGGCTTTGTAGTTTGCAGTTGGGCATGATGATGAATTCCAGCCCTCCCACACACAGTTTTGCTAACCACTTCTTGTGTTTTCCATGTTAACTGCTAGATAACAGAGTCTTGTGGGCAATCCTTTTGATCTTTTCTTAATCCAGGAAGATAAATTGCCAACCAGAGCTTACCTCCATTTAGTTAAATGAGCTGTTTTGTTGCCTCTTTCTCTAAGGAGTCCTGTGTAAAGGGTAAGCTTCAACTCACCATCTTTCCTATGTTTTGGAAAATAAGAGAAATAAGTAGAATGCTAAAAGTCAGGTCAAAGGCCCTTGATGAGATGATTGGGATACAAAATGACACTGAATGTATTGAACAAATCTAAGGAGTGTGGTGTGAAAGTGATGAATCAATTTTTCCTAGGATTTGGATGCTGAGGAATTGCAAGATATATTGCCCGGTGATGGAAAGGAGGAAGAAGAAGGCACTGATATTAGATGAGGATTCTGAAGTTCATTTTCTTGAGAGAGATGCTGGAGGATATACAATGCTAACATGGGATGAAGAGGAAGGTTTCTGTAAACAGGTGATGAAGGTCAGGTTACTATGACAGTGAACTCTGGAAGTATGAACATTATGAATGGGAATATTAAAACTGTGATGAAAAAAGATAATAGATGAGACTGGGGAAAATACTGGCAATTGATCATTGAGCAGGTTAAGATCAAATGGGGGGACAATTGTGAAAAACTGTACCAAAGGTATGAATTGTTAACTGTGAGGGTGTTTGCCTCAATTTGTATTTTGTTAATTTTGGGAACAAAACCTTGTGTTAAGATTAAGGTATAATATGGATTAAATAATGTTTAAATGACATAGATATTGGATGGATTTATGGCTTAATCTTATTGAGGTGATTAACAAACATATGTTAATGATTGATTTAAAAGGAGAAAAGATTTGTGTTAATGATGTATATTAAATTTTATGTTGACACTATATTATGGGAAAAACTGGAGCTATCCAATGTGGATAGTGGACTTACGTAATGGGTAATTTTAAAGTTTAAATTTAAATTTTAGAGAAGTGAAGACAGTAATTGATCAAGCCTATTATTTGAACTTTGAAGAGTGAAGAAACATTTTGTTTAAAGGGAATTAGTTATTATTATTAACTATTATTATGGATAGACACTGGAAAGCTAATCTTGTATTAACTCTTTGTAAGACAAGAATTTGGTATGGTAATTCTTGCTTTGAATTAATGAGATATTTATAGATTATAGAAAGAAGTGTAGTTTTGTCATTTTTAGATGTAGAAGGCTTAATTGGGATTAGGATATAACAGCTGAAGAAAAGATTGGAAGTCTTTGTCTTTGTGTTATTCTTTCTTCTTTCTTTCTTCTTGCTCTTTTTTCTTTGTTATATATAGACTTTTTTCCTGTTATCCTTTTATTCTTTATTATATTATTCTAATTAAAATATTATTGAAGGAATATGTTTGAAACAGAATCAAAAAAGGGAAGCTTAGCCATAGAAACCCACTGAGTGATTTTAGGCAAGTCACACTCTCTCAACCTCAGGGGAAGGCAATGGCAAACCTTCTCTGAACAAATCCTGCCAAGAAAACTCCAGGATGGGTTTGCCTTAGGGTTTCCGTAAGTTGGAAACAACTGAAAAGGCACACAGCAAAAACAACCACCACCACCTCATCCTATTCTGCCATTCTGTGCAATGTTTCTATCTCTTCTTCTCCCTAAAAATGGAACCTTGGGATCCTTGAAGTTTCACCTGTTGTTCTTTTATCTTTATCCAAGATAACTAACATTTGTTAGTTAACTAATAAACTAACTAAATGTTAACTAACATTTCTTAGTTGAGGAAGAATTGCTATGGCTCTGAAGAACAGGGCAGTGAGCAATGATGTTTCTAGCACTCTCTAAGTTGCAGTATTTGCTGCAACGGACCAATAAATACAAGTATGATTTCTGTCTTAAAATAACTACTCCCCTGCTTTACTTTTACTGTCATTTTGAGTCACATGGCAAAGAAAAAGAGTGTGAGATGAATCTAAATCTTCCTGTTTTGGGATTTTCAAACATTATCAAGTATATCAACAGAAAATCAAGCTAAACTAAGTTCAAAAAATCATTTTAATCAGTTTTTCTCCATCTCTTTTGATAAGCCAACTAGGCAAAGTTGGCATACTATCAAAATTTAGGTAGACATTCAAATTAACTGTCTGTCCTTGTTTCTATTGAAAATGCTGATGTCAAAGACATAAGTGGAATATCTCTCTCATTTACTATGTATTAACACTAATACATTTTTCAACATTAATTCTCTGAGCAAATGAAACATTGATAGTCTGGAACACTAATGGGATACGTTAATTGCGAATGGTATAAGAAAAGGAGATTAGCAAAATGCCGGCTGGAAAGAGAAAATGAGATTAAAAGTGGCATTTTGGCTGCAGTGCTTCAGGCTATATAAAAATACAAGATGATTAGTCAAGGAGAAATGGAAAGCCAATAAATGAAAAAAAAATGATGAAGAGGTTGGATAAGCTAGGTGAGAGAGTTGTGAATGGGAAAACTGGATAAAGATTAGCTCACTAGTAACCAGATGAAATATGCATTTCAGTAGTACATATTATTGAATTGTTATACTACTTTACCATTAACGAATTCACACAACTGTGCATATTTGGAGAAAATACATGGGGGGGGGAGAGAAATAGATTTTTTTTTTGTATAAGAAACAAAATGGCCCTGATAGAATGGGATATCAATTGGACATGAAGGTGTAAAAAGTAAAACCAGATGCCTACTGATGTTATTTACAGATCCCTCCTGAAATTATTCACTTATTCAGTATTGTTTTTTTTTTTTGCAAAATCTAATTGCAAAAATGAATATTAAATCAAGAGAACAGAGTGATAAAATGAGTGGAATGAGTTTCTAAAAATCAGTATTATAGCATTGTTCCTCAAGGATTACTATCCTTTTTTTAGGTATTGGGTACATCCTCCATGGGTACAGTGTGCATATTCAGCTAGAGAATGGGGGAAGTGGAAGAGTCCAGTTCATACAATACACATTTTTAAAACATATATCTAAAGAATATGTGCACATGGGTAGAAGGATACCTGTGCTGAAAGCATGTCACATGATTTGGTGCCCTGCCTTTTTAGGATTGCACCAGCTGCATGTGTGCAATTGAACAACTCACACATATAATGCATACTTATAATGAATACTTCTGTCTGCAACGCACATGCAGGGATATCAGATTTCCTAATATTCTTGGTGGTTCAGACATATCCTTGCATATTCATAGAGTCATATAGGCAGACATATTGAGTCATCTGGACTACTTTGTTGTTGTGTGCCTTCAAGTTGTTTCTGACTTATGGTGACCTTAAGGTGATCCTATCATGGGGTTTTCTCTGGTCTCTGGCTAAGAAGATATGACTCACTCAAGGTCACCCAGGATGTTTGAATGGCTGAGCAGGGAATTGAACCCTGATCTCCAGAGTCTTAGTTCAACACTCAAATTACTATGTTATGCAGGCTATCATCTGGCCTACTAGATGGGTTTACAGCAAAACAGTGGGGCCTAGAAAAGAACAAACTCAAAGGGTTAACCAGGTGAATCCATATTTATTTCAATAACTGATGGGCTGGGATGTGACTCTCCAAATGTGTTTGGATTGCTGCTCTCATCAGCCTTAGGCAGCATGGCTATTTATGAGGCATGAGTTGGTTTCCAACAATATCTGAAGGACAAGGCATGCCCCATTTCAGTTTCATTAGAAACTGCCTATGTTAGTATTCTGTCCCCCCCCCCCCCCCGTACAAACTTCTTAGTATGGTGGGCACTAACAAAGGATAATAAATGTTTTTACTGAGTGTCAAAAAGAATTCTCCCTGTGTTAATTTTGCAAATCTCTTGTCTTTTGAGCATCAAGTCAAAAATCTAGCTGAGACAACATCCCTTGTCATTTATAGAAACCTGTTGGCAATTTCTCTTGGCAAATTTCAGGCAACTACAATATTTAGGAATACAGCCAACCTCTTCACTACAGCTTTTGTAAAAGATGGTGGAGGCTTCAAGATGTAGTATTTGAATACATCAACTAGAACCAAGAAAAAGGCGAAATCGAGGCCATGAAGCATTTAGAATATTGTGGATATTTTTGCCTAAAATCTAAGCAGGACAATTTTCTGCACATCCACAGAAGACTCAGCAAAAATTTCTTTCCTAATAATTACTTTTCTAAGCATCATAAAACAAGATTGTAGTAGCTGCTGATAGCTTCAGTAATGAAGAGAGAGGGAAAACACTTGGCATAGACACTGTGAAGTGAGAATCCAACCATAAGAAGGATAACAAGGGTTATTTAAGTTGAGCTAGTCAGGAAACAAGCATGTGGTAACTGTGTGACATTAGTGTTGCAAAGTTTACTTTTGGTTCATTTTCACAAGATTTCATGTTCAAAAATGCAGCTAGAAGATGGGACAGACATCATTGTGGGATAGTTAGAATTTCATCCACAGATGTGTGACTAACCATAGCTGAATCTCATGCTATTTCTGGGAGTCATTTCACCTCCTCCCCAGCTGGGAATATCAAGAATACATTCTTAAAGTATTTCCATCATCCTTGTTTCAGAGGAAGATACTGATTATCCAAATGACCAAAGAGTCATGAATATAAATTGTTCCTACTCAACATTTATGGTGTGCGCTAAATGGGAATAAGCTATGAATCAGGGACCCTTCCATTCACAAATAATGCCTTTTTCTTTTCTTTTCTTTTCTTCTCTTCTCTTCTCTTCTCTTCTCTTCTCTTCTCTTCTCTTCTCTTCTCTTCTCTTCTCTTCTCTTCCAAATTCTCACATTAATGAGTAGTACTCTTCTAAGGTCTTTTTTTTCCTGAGTTCATGGAGTAGAGTAAGTTCTAGATGTACTTCCAGATCAATGGTTATTGTCAAAAGACATTCTACAGTGCTCTGTCTTTTCTTTCTTAAGAGAGAGGAAGAAAACAGTGTCAGACACTATTCCTTTAAGGATAGTGGGCAAACTGGGAAGATATTATCTGAATCACCTTTGAAAACCTGTGAATGAGGCAAAGGGTTCATTTCTGTCAAGCAATAGGATCTTTGAACTAATGTAAATTTTCTACCCAGTATTCCTTCCTTGAACGGCAGGCAGCATAAATGAAAGGTATTTGTCTAATACATTTTACACTTAAAAAAAGAAACCCCTTTTATGTATAGTTGCTTTCTTCTGTTTATGTTTGAATGCCACATAAGCTTTGATTTTCTGTGAAATGAAAGACTTTTTAAAATAGCAATATGGTGTTTTAGATTTCAAGCACACTTCTTACCAGCTACTAAGGAATTTATCACACCAGCCTGATGCCACATCACACTTGTGCGAGTTTAAGAATGGAAGTGTGCTGGTCTGGCATCATTTCTTATCCCCATGATAATGCTTTGGTGACTCATGGCTGTGTGATCTGTTTTCTGCACTGCCAACTGCCACCTTCTGGGAGGAAGGGGGGAATTCAGGAAGCAGCTGGTAGCTGTTGATGGCTGTAATGGCTGTAAGAGGAGGGGACAGAGGGGAAGAGGAGCAGAATCATGGTCACTCACACCATGTGACTGCCTGAGAAGTGGAAGTGCAGCAGAAGGGACTTATTGAACAAAGGCAGCAATAGATTAGCAGTGAGACTGAGAGCCTATTGATGGGTTTTGCCTGTCAATCAAAATATGTACTACATCAATGAAAGGAATGCAAGGCAGCAGCAGGATGGATATAGTGTCATGTGATAAGTATCGGACAAAGATGCTTTTACCCTGTTAAAATTCTACTTTTCTAGCCTCATGTGATAAACTCCTAATGATTATTCTTTTAATTTAAGGAACTAGAGGCATCTACAGGAGCTGCAACATCTGAAGGGATAATTTCTTACAATTTCTATGGGCTTTCTAGTTTGAAGCAAACAAATAGGTCAAGATCAGAAGGTAGGTAGAACTCAACTTCCTCTCTGTTTCCATGACAGGTGTTGACTGATTTGGCATAAATCTTACACAAAACAATGCTATTAAAAAGCAAGATTTAACAGGCTGCACTTTGAATCTCTTACTTTACAGCTGTCAGGATGAAAGTGAGGACTATAAAACTGACTGAGGTTTGCATTTGCAGCTTTCCACAAAACGCGAGATGCCATTAATTGCTGATCATGGTTCTGAAATTCTTTCTGCTACGGTCCTAGTGATTAAAAGATAAAAGGATTAACTTTAAGTGGCTTATTTACAAATTATGTTAGTTATTTACACAGCTAGGCATGACATAATGCTTTACCATAAATGTTTTATATTGTGTTAAATTAAAGGAATATCAACCTAAAAGGATTGGTATGATTTGTCTTTGAAAAACAGACTGAATCTTCTTACATTTTTCATAAGTACTTCTGTAAGACTAGTGCTGGTTTTCTCAGCCTCATGCCTTCAAGAAATGGTCTGATAATATATGAAATGAAACTGTGCATTGGACAAATGGTAGATGAATAGTTCCTAATGAAGATACAAGTAATCCTATGGAGAACTGGGTCTATCCATATGTCTTTGGAAACAAGAGGTATGCAGTCCCCACTCTTTCACATTTGTGTGTGGAATGTGTATACATTAAAATTTAGCTCCTGGAACTTAAGTTTCAGTGCAGGCCAGAACTGGGTATTTAAAACTGTGCAGAACAGAAGGTGCTGTTGGGCAGTATCAAAGGCAGGTGCATGTCTTGACTAGATGGGTAAGAGTAGCCAAAGACCATCCAGCAAGTCCCTTCGAGAATAAAGGAAAGGATGGTTGGTCTAACTCAGGGGTAGGCAACCTTTCCCCTTTAAGGGCCAAGGGACTTCAGCTCCCAGAATCCCAGGAGCTATTGGCCAACATGGAACTATTGACCAACGTGGCTGAGGCTTCTGGGAGCTGAAGTTCCTTGGCCCTTAAAGGAGAAAGGTTGCCTACCCCTGGTCTAACTGAACTAGCTTTACACATGGCCTTAAAATGACAAGTGTGCTATAGGAACATCATATTTCATTTTTTAACTGATGGCACTTTCTCTGTGAGATCTAGTTTTCAGTCAGTAATGTTGGGGGAGGGAAATCACATGATTTAGACAAGAAAAATCAATGCATAAGTGGAATTTGTTTGTTTTAGATCATTGAATGTGGGCTAACATTGTTTTAATTCTCCAGAGCAATTGACCCAGAACTTGTCAAAGATAATTTCATTAATATTAAAACCTGCTGTAGTCATAGCAGCCCATATGACCAGTTGCTCAAAAGGTGAACAGAACATGATGATGTTATTAGCTTCTGCTCCCTGCTACAATGTTTAATTGTCATGTAAGGTGAGAATTTTCCTTAGGGATTCTGGAATAGGTGTGTATCCCTGAAAGATGGGATCTAAAGAGGCATTCAGATGGTTTGGAATTCATTATCATTAGCCAATTGTCCCCTTTCCCCCCGTTTTTTTGAGAAGTTGGAGTAGAAGTTTTGGAGTAGAAGTTGGTGGGCTATCCCATGGACAAGCATAGAATATATTCTTTACCAAGTATGAGACATTTCATGTGATATGCCATAAGATAGAAGCCCTATGTCAGAAGAAGTGACTTCTCAGGTGGGTGGATGGTGATATGAGAAACACCTTCCCCAGAAAGATTCACCTGGCATCTCTTTTTTTGTCTTTTGGGCGACAAACCTTTTAGAGTTTTGTCTTGTTTGAAGTTGCTCTTCTGATATTGTAGACTTTTTTGGGGAAAGGAGCAGCTGGATTTATATTTTAATTACATGATTCTTTTCTGTAAGCCACCCTGGAGAAATGCTTGATGGTCAGTATAAAACCTCTTATTATAAATAAACAAAATAATAAATAAATAGAAATGAACGTGTCTCACATTATAGGAGTGTCTGTCACTTGTAGGATTGACTGTGCCACATGGAGGTTATGTGAGTTGTCTGAGGTCAGACTGTGAATGAGCTCTTCAGATTTAATTTTAAGCAAGAGCCCATGCATTATCCCTTGTTTCTAAGCCATATGTAATACATCTAAGCTTCTACTGACTATTGCTGTTCAACTTGGAGCAGTTGTATGAGAAGCAGCAATAAAATCAAGAATGGATCAACCAACCCCACAATGGCCAATCAACCAGCTGCTCCTGGATATGACAATTTTTTTCTCTATGGTTTAATTAGCTTACATAGGAATTCAATGCATTTTGTAGTGTAACCCAAACATTTTTAAGCAGTAAGGCCTGTATTTTGCTGATTTTGTTAATCAGGGCATTCTGCTGTCTGAAGCAAATGATATTCCACCTAAAAGAAACACATTAGAGTAGTATTTGAATCTTACTTCCCCACTGGCAATGGGGCAAAGACCTTTACAGTAGTGCTACTCAATGCGGTGGTCCTTGGACCAGTGCTGGTCCTTAAGCCCCTGGCTCCTGGTGAGTTTCTAGGAAAAAAAGAAAAGAAAAGAAAAGAAAGGTGAGGAATTATAACAAATATAGTGCTGGTCCATGGCACACTGAGAAAAAAAAATGCCCGTCCCTCAACTCAGGCAGACTGAGAAGCATCGCTTTACAGTACCTATAGGCAGCAGGGTTGTTGAGGGAGTGTAGGTCAAGCTATGAGGCACACACAGCTATTTACTTCAATTTAGGAGGAATGGCAGGAGGAGCTGTTGGTGGTCACCCTCAGCACTGATCTCCATAAGAAGTATTAGAGCATCAAGAAAAGCAGGGCCTTTGGGAAACTAAACTATATACTTTCTTCAGTTGAGAAGACTAGTGAACTTTCTGTATCCAGTTGACTGAATGTTGATTTTTTTTTTTAAAAAAAATAATACAAATATCAGATGATAGTTTTTGAATTCTTCCATGCCCAGTAGAATTGATGGCAAACATGATATTTGGTGTGCTATGAGGATGTAGATGTGTGATCACTTATTAAAATCTCTCCGTTTGGTCTAATCTGCACTGCAGAATTATTGCAGTTTGACACCACATTAGGCGGGATCCTTAGGCGGGAGTGATCATGTCCTCCTCGAGTTTATTATACAG
>CM034708.1:61786685-61806724 GCA_020142125.1 Phrynosoma platyrhinos
TCGGCCCTAGCCCTCGGAGGGTGGATAGGGATGTGTGTCCCATCCAGATCACCGACACAGTGGGGGAAGCCCAGCTGCTCAAATCCGTCCATTACCTGCAATTATATAAAAAGGAGGAAAAGGAAAATGCAATGAAAAGCTGGGTAAGAGCCATATTAGGTTGATGTTGCCCATCTGTGCATTCCCCCAAGGAAAATGCCCTTCCAATGAAAGCTGGGCAAGAGCCATAGGTTGATGGGACAAATCTGTGCATCCACCTAAGGGAAGTGCCCTTACATTTCCCAAGCTATGGTTTCTGCAACAATTAGTAGCTATTAACTATGCATCCCACTGATTTGCTGCCTGTCCAGGTCTCTGACCAGATGATTGTATCCATGTATACACATTTACAGAAGAAGGCTACCTTTACACTATCCTTACAGCTCCCTTTCCAGATTAATGTACCCCTGCCATCAGGCCTTCCCATAACCGGCCAATATATGCAGGTATGCATACCTGCACATCACACACACTGCATGGAACAGGGGTATTCAAGAGCACAGGGGCAAGGGGGATCCACAGAAATTGTGTTACAGTATACAAATGGGAGAATAACCCCCCCTTTAGGTGCCACACAAACATCAACTAACAGCATAGCTCTATTAACAGGAAAGAGTTGCCGCGAACACACATAAGGAAAGAGATAGACCTACCTCATGATAGTCACCAAGACATACTGTCTTCTGTAGTAGCTCTTTCTCAATGGCCTTGATGACTTCGATGCAGATTTTTGCCGCAGTGGACGCCCCAATCTGAAATTGCCATGCCACGCACCAGTAATTGAGGGGGGCTGACAACCACCAGATGGTGATTGCCACCCTCTCCGGCACGGAGATGGCCCTCCTCATTATGGTGTCCTCGGCCTCGAGGTGAGGGCGCAGAGCCTCAGCTATTTCGAAAAGGGTGGATTTGGACATGCGGAAATTCCTTATCCACATGTCCTCATCCCACAGGGCCATGACCTCCTCTGCCCACCAGTTCCAGATAGCCTGCAGCCTGACCCACCACCTGCATGGACGGGGGACACTGGCTCCATGGAAACCCCTACCAACGAGGTGGAGGGCACTCAAAATCCTCCATAGCAAGGCATATGCAGAGAAGCCCACCATGCCACAGCACCTCATCCACGGACGGACGCCGCCAAGCACAGCCCTGCGCCTCTGCTCATGCTTCCGCTCCACCATCTCTACCTCCTCCAACAACTGCTGGATCTGTACTACAGCAGTCTCCATGCCAACAGCGAAGAGGATGACTACACGAGTGGAGAGATGGCAATGGCGACCGCACAGCAATAGCGATGGCGAAGCAATGGCGAAATCGCGCAGTGGATGTGACAACAACAGCATCCGACGGGCTTTTGGGGGGGGTGCTTCATCGTACTTTCGTTAATAGCGCAATGATGCTAGTTGCGTCTGCTGGCCATTTCCGTCTTGTGGAGTTGCTACCGCTATAGTACTGGAATGATGCTCATATCGCTTTCTTGCCACTTTGAGAGCCGCGTGTGATAAGGTCCATAGATTCGAATTGATTGGCTCAGACTCAAGTTGCACTCAAGTCACTTCAGTGGCTTGACTTGGATGCAACTCCACAATTAGTGATGCACTGACCTGACTCCATTTGACTTGACTCCACACCCAACTTGTATATTTTAGCAACTAACTAACTGGCCTAACTTCATCCAGAAATGTTATAGGATGGAAAATGGCTTTCCTCCTTTGAACAATGCTTCCATCTCACTGCTTTTTGCCTATCGGTCACATGACAGAAATGGTACTTTATATTTGCCAAACAGGAAGCCCCCCACTTCCTGTAGACTCCTACTTCAAGCCCATTCCCTAACTCATTTGCTGTTCTCCTTTGAGAAATGTGGCATGTGTTATGGGCATGATTCTTGCCTGCTGCTACTAGGAAAAGTTTTAGAAAGCTCTTCTCATGTGCAGTAGAGAGAGACTGCTGACTAGACCTCAACCTCTGCCTCAAGCCCAGTGTGTGGGACTTGTTTCTTGAAGGGGAACAGCAAACATGTTAGGCAATGGGCTCATTGACGTCAGCTTAGCAGCCTGTCCTTGCTGCACATTGGAGGAACCTTCCAAAACTTCAAAAGGATACTTCCACCTCAAGCCCATTATCTAATGCATTTGCTGTTTCCCTCTGTGAAACACGCCCCATGATATAGGGGCAAGCTTTGCCTGCTGCTCCTAGGAAAAGCTTTAAAAGGCCTCCAGTGTGCAGTGGGGACAGGCTGTTTAATAGATTTTATTTTTCTAAAATATAATCTCAATAAATTGCCTATGATAATTCATATTTTTGCCTAACTTTGTACACATCTTCTTGATTTTCTAATTATTGAACCCCCCTTCTTTTTTCTGTTAAAGTTGGCTCCCAGGCTTGAGACTTGACTTCAAAATATCTTCCAAGGACTTGAGACTTGACTTGAGACTTGGTAGATCTTTGAGCCTTGACTTGAGCCTTGGATTAAAAGGCTTGAATATAGTACTGGAGTGAAGATATGCAGCAGGGCCCCACTTATTACTTGTGTGTTAGTTACAACCTTTCAGGAATAATTGAATAGAATTCAAAGAAGCAATCAAAGATGGAATTTAAAATGCACTGAGTAAACCCACTACTGACCTTTTTGTTGTTGTTCTTTCTTCCATGGCAGCAATATGATTCAAATATAAATAGCTATCAGATGCAGCATTTTTTCTAGTAATCACTTCTCTATGTGTTGTTCATCAGCTCCTCACAGTTCATTAAATGCAGCCAGACCTCCAGCTTCCTTTTGCTTCTAAACAAGTGAATATTTTCCTTGAAATCTTTATTTGAGAAGCTACAGCATGTTCATCCTTGATACTTAGGTAAGTACCTTTTCTGAATGATTAATGATATTCAGGCTTTACATCCAAGTCTAATTTTTCAAGGGGCATAATTGGATGCAAATTGGCCAGTGTTAATCATTAGATATCACTAATTAAAAACAGAAGCTGTAAGTAATGGTGTGATTATTGGAAGAAATAAATGAAGCAAATCAGGTAGTACTTTTCTTCGGGGACTACTGACTTGTGCCTTAGCCTCATTAAATTGTAACATGTGAAGGTGCCCTGCTGATAATACAGACTGCAGGAGAGATGTATTTGGAAGTAACTTAAATGTAATGTATGAGATATATCTGAGCAAGGAAGGAGGGGAGCAATCCTATGGCTCAAGGACTTTGCAATTTCATTAATTAGGAACTTCTAGAAAAGAGAGAAATTTAATTAGGCAGAAACTACTATCACAATGAAATAAAGATCAAAAGGAGACAGCAGACTTCTTTTTCTGACCATGTCTTGAAAGTCAAACTCTTTGTGATAAAAATTAAATAGATTTGAAGAAAAGCCTTTTTATTGCTTGAGGATGGATACATATTTACAAATATTTACTAGACCACTGTAAAAGACAAGAGAAGCTTAAAAGGGTGTTATGTTCCTTATGTGATGTGAAGAGAATGAATCTTTATCACTGTCATGTACTTCCTTCATCACATCAATCTTTCTGTCCCCTCTGTGACCATCCAAACCACATACCACATGTTAGAAGGAAAAACCTCTGAAAAGGGAAGGCAGTGCAGTCATGCAAGTTCTTCCAAATCATTACCTACTAAGGATATTTGCACAGCAACATATGGATGCACACAACAGAGTACAGTCATCCCTTCTCTCTCTCCCTTGATTTCCTCATGTTCTCATGTTCTCCTTTAATTATTGAAGAAAACTATTGCCAGAATAAGGTTTTAGTTTGCCTATTTCATATGAAATCTGGTAATGATTTCATTTTACAAGATGGCATCTTGTGAACTATTTAATGATACCGGATATTTGGGATTTTAGGTTTTTTAAAAAAATGTGAGGACAATCTAGTCAAACTCTTCTGCTTTGAAATCTAGTTAATTTCCTTAAGTGACACTATGGGGATATTCAGACAGTAAAAATGATCCCGGTAGATTCTGGGTTAAATCTTTGTTGTTCATATGTATTTTTAAAAATTCTTTATTTATTACACAACATTTTTATAGTTACATAAAACATTCCATTTACAACATCATTCAGTTTCTCCCCACCTACTCTCCCCCCTCTCTTTTCTCTCCATTCTAAAATTAAAATCTTTAATTCTTCTCTATTCCAACTGATTGAGTTGATTAAGTTGTCCGTATGTATTATGAATGCATCTGATTAAGTTGGGGGTGTTGCCAAAATACCACTTTACCAAAGATAACTGATCTTGAGTTTTCCCCCAGGTTTTCCTAAAAGATTTACATTCTGGCTGTGTGAATAATCAATGCAAATAGACCTAGGATGCCTGCATGCCTTGAACATGCTTTAAATACTTTAAAATCATTGACTCCCATCTTTATTCGAGTGCTCACACATGAGAGCAACCTAACTCACAGAGATGTACAGAGATGTGGTTCCAATCAAAAAATAGTGTGAACAACAAAATTGCAACTCATTAGTGAGATTATTTGGATAGTCATGCTACCCCCCCCCCCACCATTGTCTGAATAGGGGCTAGGAAACTTTGTTGTTGGAAATCAGTAGGATGTAGAAGTGCTTTGCTTTGGATGGAGCATGGCCTACTGTAATCTGGTAGGAAAATTAAGGTGCATAGATTTGTTGTTTGCCCTCATCAAACTTACTACCTGGAATAATGTATACGCATTTTAAAAGAGATTATTTAGCCCTATAGATCATTATTGCACTGACTTACTGTTTAGGAGTACATTTTCTTCAGTTTTATTTTTAACAAGGGACAACTAGGAAGGAACTTTAATTTTTTTTCTAGCCTGGAATTTTCCATTTGAAAAGAAAAACAATCCCATACTGTCAACCCATTAAGATTAAGAGGTTACTTCTTTGTACTCCTAGAATTTCAGATAAGTTGCTGAGGCACTTCTTCAGGAGTCTTTATCAGAGTACAGAGCATGCCAACAAATGAAAGAGCTTTCTTGGCCATGGTGCCCTGATTATAGAATGCTCCTTTCCTTTAAGGCTCAATTGGCACCCATATTGCAATCTTTGTGGTGCCAGTCTGCAATGTTTTCATTTACCCAGGCATTTTATAAATTGTGAGTGCTTTCATGAATTAGATATGAGTGCTTTTATGAATTAAGGATTTTAGTTTTAAAATAGTTGACGTAAATCCAATTGCTCGGCTGAACCAGAGTGTAACCCTTAAATCACTGTGTTTTGCATAAGTCTTGACTTACCAAATTTCTATTGTGAATGTGAGCTAGTTGGGATTAATGGTTTGTTTAGGCCTTGCATTTTTTTATTGCAATTTACTGGATTGTGCACAACTCTGGAATTATAAACAGATGGGAATGTGGAAAAATATTTTAAAGAAACAGACAACCAATAGATTGTTTTTTTAAAAAAACATGGGGGGTGTTAAAATCCTATTAAATCCAGTGACATTTTGATACTAAAACAGTATTCATCATGAGGTGAAATGGTTGGCTACCAGGGAGAGGGCATTTTCAGCAATGGTGGTGCCATTAAGGAATGTCCTCTCTAGTGAAATGGAGTGATGGCAGTAGAAACTGGTCTTCCTATTGTTAGTGAGGTGGTGAAAACTGTGTGTTTTAGTGTGAAGATCAAAGGACCAATCCAAAGTGCTGAATCTATTTGGAAAATGGAATGGAGGCACCAGGTACACCTTGCATATCTCCTTTAAACTGTGGACTAAAACCCAAGGTGGACTCATCATCCCATTGCCATGAGAGCCACCAGCGACCACTGACTGCTGTCTGGATCTTTGCAACACCAGGGGCCCTTTTACACTGCAATTATAGTTTTATGATTCCACTTAAATGAGCATGGCTGCTTCTTATGATTTTCTAGGATTTGTAGTCTGGTGAGACACTAAGCTCTCTGGGGGAGAATTCTAAATGCCCCCCTAAACTGCAAGATTCCATAGGATGGACCCCTGATAGTTACAGTGGAATCAGAGTGCTATAACTGTGTAGTGTGAAACTAGGGTTTTATATTACTTTTCAGTACGTTTAACATCTTGCAGTTAATTGTGTCTTCTGTTGCTTGGTTTTACTGCTCTTTTTAATGCTGAGTTTATTTTGTTTTAATCCTGATTTTTGTGTTGATTTTATTTATAACATGGTTGGCATGTATATGTTTGTTTATGTTTTGTGTTTTTTTTTATTTTATTTTAAAAGTTGTGTGAACCATCCAGAGGACTTGGTTAGTACATAGACCACATAGAAATGCCATAATAGGTAAACAACTTCACAAGAACAACCACATTTCTGCTGTGATGTGGAATTTAAAAAGATAGGGTTGGGGTAGAAAATTTATTTTCTATAGGACTAAATAAATAAGATATGGGATTATAATTTGTTTTATTATTTAGAAAGGGAGTTTCTGTAATGAAAGAGATAACTGAGATTTCCCCTGCCTCTTCATTTAAAATTATATTCTAAAAACATTTTGAAGACTTAAAAGTGGGAAGGGATTAATTGTGTGTGAGGGGAGGTGAAGGAATACAACTAAGTGGTAAAATACCACTGGTGTTCTGTATGGAAAATAATTTCAGCCGGTTTGACAGCTCTGTTCCTCCAATATAGGACCCACCAATGTTAATGAGGCTTATTTTCTAGGACTGCAGTCTTAATCTTTCTTTTCCCTTCAGGTTGTCTGTACAATCATACTGGTAAGTTCATGGAGCACAGTTTGATATTGACCTCTCAGGAATTCTAAGAAGAATTCCTCTTTTCACTGGAGGAGCTGGAATGGAGAAAGAGGTAGGTTCAAAAATAAGAGGAAAGAAATAGAATAATGTCCATTTGGGGCTGTGTTTTTAACATTGCCCTCTTTCTACTGAGGAAGCCTATAGGCAGAGCCATGTGTAAAGCTGAATTTGTTTGCATTTCACATGCCTTAATAACAGCAGAAATGTGGGGATCTTGTTCATGAGCCAATGCTTTCAGAATTCAACAGCATCTTACCAGTTGTTCCAAGCCAATTTGCTAGATGCTTGGTAAACAGAGCAATCCCCCCCCCCCCGGATAAGGGCCTAAAGGAGCAGATGCCTACTGAATGGCAACAATTCCTGATTGCAGAGTTCAACAGGAATGCCATGAACCACCTCAGGGTCAAAAAAGGGGGATGTGCAGTTTGAAATCAGAACATCATGTTGCCTGGATTCAGATTATCCCCTCTTCTGCTTACCAATTCTTGATTCCTGAGGCTTTGCTCCTTTGTTCCCCTATATTATGTGTGCTACACATCACTTCTTTTCTCAGCTTCCTCTACTTTGTTGCTCTAGGAAGTTTAAATTAAAAAAACCAAAACAAATAGAGGTTAGGGTAGTTCTGCATAGGGTACATCCGATTATATGCAATCAGAGTTCAGAAAGGCTAGTTAATTTAAAATGCGGCAGGCACAATGGGAAGGTTTCTCACATTTAGGGCATAGGCCTAGTCAGATAGGCAGAAAAAAGAAAATGGAAACTAGAACAGATGACTCATATGTCACATTCTAGTTTATGAGAAAAAGATAATTTTTGGCTAAGCATATGGGGTAACTTGAGACCAGTAAAAAAGCTGACAGTGTGCTACAACTATCAATCTAAGACACATGTCACATGCATAACACAAATTCAGAGGAGTGGTCAAACATGGGTTTCTAAGACAGAACAAATTTAGATCAAGGAGTCTAACCAAAGAGATGAAGTTTGTAAGAACTGAGTTCCAAGTAAAAAGGTTATAGAAAGATGTCACTCCTGTTGGGCAGAGCTTCTTTCTTCTCAGGGTTTCCCAGATGGTTGCCTGTTGTAATGTCAATCTTGCATGCTCTAAAACTGCTCCTCTAATTTATTGTTTATTCTATTCTGATAATTTTATAAACTTTGTGCACACTACTGCTGTGAGGAGCTCTGCTGAATGCTCAGAAGGCGGACATATTTCAGGTTTTGGGTTGCTTAGTTAACTGAGGGGTAGTGTAACTGGGCTTCTTACTTTCACGGTTCAGCCAAGACAGTCTGGCCATTACTTTAAATATCACAGAACTGTAGCATCCTTCAGTATCTTCACACCATTCTGACAAAAGATCTGACAAAAAAACAACAACCACAAAACTAGTCTACAGTGGGAAAGTAATTTAAGTATTCACAAGCTTTGTATTTATGTTACTCTTTTTGCTTTGGCTGCCTTTGCTCTTGCTGTAAACCAGGGATGGCTAACTTGTACAACTCCTTCGGATGTAATGGCCTGAAATCCTGTATGGACTAAGGCATGAAATTCTATCCAGATGGAACTATACCACCTCCCCTCTTATCTCCTGCAGGACTCACCTGTCTCTTTCTTCCTTCCTAATACAACCATTTAGCAGATAGTGGGCAGTGGAAGTATCTACCTAAAAGGTAAAGGTAGTCCCTTAACATGAATGTCTAGTTGTTACTGACTGTAGGGGGTGGTGCTCATCTCCGTTACCAAGCCAAAGACTCAGTGTTGTCTGAGGACTACTTTGTTGTTTATGTAGCCAGCATGACTGCACCAAACACTCTTACATTCCCACCAAAGTGATACCTATCTTGCATACTTGCGTGTGCATGCTTTCGAACTGCTAGATTGGCAGAAGCTGGGACTAATGATGGGACCTCACCCCATCATGGCACTCAGGCCTTGAACTGTCAACCATTCGATCTTCCAATCATCAGAACTGGCATTTAAACCACTAAGCCACTGCACCCCATTATCTACCTACATCCCTGCAACTCAATGTACAACAAATGTATCTCTAGGGATTCTATCTTCATTTTTTTTTTATATAGCTATAGGGGCATGGATTGATGTTTATCTGCTGCCTCCTTACTTTCTACCCAGCATTAAATGACCATGTTGGGGCCCCTACAGGAGACATGTTAGTTTCCAGGGGGCTGGAGGTTATTGTGCATGGGAAGTGTTAAACTCCTCAGTGATGGCAAATAAAAGACATCTGTAATTCCAACTAACTAGGTCCATCACTAAAAGAATTCCAGCAAGTTTAGAAAGCTCTCATGCCTTGGTGCCAAAGCATTATTTAGTAACCTCTGCCCTCCAGCTTCATCTTGGCAGGAAGAACCACTCTTGGTCAATAGCTGCATGAGTGCTGCATGGGCACAGGGCTGGATTGCTATACTTTTAAACTTCACTTAGCATTTAGAAATACAGTTTAAGCATCCAAAGAAAAGAGGCAGTTAAAGTTACCAAGGGCATGTGAATGCAGCAAATATAAGCTTTCTAGCTGTGAATAAGTAGTCTCACTCTCTGCTATGCTAAATGTTTGGAGACTGTAGGAAAATTGCTTTGGGGAAGCAAAGCCCTCATTGTGCTCCCCTTGTCCCTGGTGGTCACCCAAAGTGCAGAAACCTGTGCAGAATTCTATGAGCATAGGCTTTCTCTGAGAAAATGGGTAAGAAGGAATGCAACTTCAAGGGGACTTATTGCACTGTCAAAAAACCCGGCTGCTCCCCAACAGGATATAGCTGGGTGACGGGATGCAGGCAGGTATTACTGCATGCAAGTTGCTGTTGATTTCACAGGCGGCTGCATCCAGGGTCCCAGGCATGCTTCGGAGGCCTTTTTTCACAGCCAGCAGTTTACTATCTTTGAAAAAAGGCCTCTGAAGCACACCTGGGACCTGGGATGCAGTTTCCTGGTGGATTCAGTGGCAACTTGTGTGTGCTTGCATCCCACCGCCTGGATGTTTCCCGTTGGGGAGCAGTTGGGTTTTTGACAGTGAGATAAGTCCCAAGGGTAGGATGAGCTGCTCACATGGCTCTCCTTAATCATGTAAAAACCTCTTCATTTGGAAATTGTGTGAACAGGGTTGTCTGCATAGACTGGGGGAAAACCCCTTTGTAGTGCATGATAGTATTTCCCCCCCCAAATTTCTGGTTATTTGTTTTAAAATTTTCTTGTATTTCCTACAGTAAAAATACTAGTCCCAGCTTCTGCCAACCTAGCCATTCGAAAGCATGCAAATGCAAGTAGATAAATATGTACCACTTTGGTGGGAAGGTAAACAGCATTCTGTGCAATCATGCTGGCCCCATGATCACAGAGTAGTCTCTGACAACACCAAGCATGCGACTTGGAGGGTCCATTTTGGCTTAATTCCTGGATTGGCTTCTCTGGGTACCTTCCAGCAGATGTGGATCTCCAAGCAAGAGTATGAAGGAGGAGGAAAGCAATGTGTAGAAAGGAAATGTCCATAAATTTTGTGCTGCAGAAGTCTGCCTTCCTCAGTGCTTCTAATATTTGATAGCTTTAGTATACTCAGGAATTGAAGTTTTGTCTCTTTTGTAGGAAGTGTATACTTTTTTGTGCATTCTTTAATTTCAGTTTAGTAACGGAGATGTGCACTGTCCCCCACAGTCAGACATGACTTGACAACCTTGTCAACAGGGAATACCTTTACCTTTAAGAACACACTAATCAAAGGCATATGTGTGTGTTACCCTGTATACAACTGCCAATATATTAAGATAGTGGCTGTCTTTTATGGGAGTGGTACATTGTTTGGAGACAGAAGAGAACAGAATTTGAGTCAGAGGAGCATCTTAGCTGTAGTCCTCTATATAATGCCATTCCATGGATGTCTGCCTGATGATGATGATGGGCTCATTTTGAGGCCTATTTATGACCTTGCTATTTACCTAAGCTTGTGTGTCTTGTTGACCATATCTTAGTTCTGATTTAGTACAGCTGATTATATATTGGATGATGGGCTATTGTGTTACTGAATATATCCTGCTTGAAATGAATATATCCTGTTTTTACTGAATATATCCTGCTTGAAATCCATAGATACAGGACGGATTAGAAATACATTAATAAAAGAGACAAACAAATGAATTTAAAGTCATCATGAGGATAAAGTAGTCAAGACAGACTTTTACAAAAAAGTATTTGCAGGCAATATTTTCTTTTTAAAAGCATTTTTCAAACAGATGTTTTCAAGCATAGTTGCTTGGAAGTAATTTGCACTAAACGCAACTGGATTTAGAATAAACATCCATTGGATTGGCCTGTTAGTTTAGTTTGTTAACATTAAGTTGTTAGAAAAACTTGTACGAGTATAAAGTATGAGATTACAGATGATTAGGCTGAAATTACATTAAATGTTCTGGCTTGGATCTCTTAATATAGTTTCTTAAAGATGATAATCTCTATATTACGCATTTGCTAGCCCTTTCACATTTTATGAAAAATGCCATGGTTTTGAAATGCAAATAGTGCTGGATTGCTTTGCTCTTTCTACAGTAATTAAAAAGGGACTTCTTTGCTCTGCTTTATGCACATTCTCATTTCTATCATGCAGGAAATCTAATCTACTGCAATAGACTTTTAATTGGGTATCTGAATTTAGCTGCTATGCGGTGTCCTTCTTTACTTTGAAGATCTAGAGTGTGTGAAGTGAGAGGATGTATAATATATTTGGAGATGCCATAGCTAGTTAAGGGATTTGAATCTTTTTTTAGGGATTTCAGTATAAATGACAATGAGCATTTTCAGATGTTTGTATTAGTGTCTATTGCCATGTTTAAGAGCCAAAGAAATAGGCTATTTTACATTCTGATTCCAATCAGTTACTTCTGTAGCTTTTATAGGCTGCGTATATTAAAAGGCCATACTCAGTATAACGCTTAGCACAATTTCATGCCTTTTCTGTTTCTAGTTGCTTTTACAATCAGCCAAATTAAGTTAGTTTTTTGATAGCTAATTCCAGATGTAATTCAGGATGTCTTATTTTCCATACAAATGGAATGCTATATAATGAGCACTAGGCATGACAAAGAAATGCATAAAAGAATGTCACAGATTTTCATTATGAATCAGATAGCTTACAGGGGAGGTGATTGTGGGTTTTTTTAAATAAAAAAAATCCAATGGGACATCAACAATTAAATTATGAGTTGATAAAATGACTGTTTCAGCTATCTCTGTTTTCTATATATTTTACTGTTTTTGTTTATTACTACTGCTAATACTACTACTAATAATAGTGGCCAAGATTCTAAATCATCTGCTCAACTAAGCAGAGTCTCCTGCTTTTGGGCAACAGCTGTTTCAAGCAGCAGGCGCCTATTTTCCAGTTGATCAGGGGTCTCTTGTGTGACAATCAGAAGCTGGATCCCTGCAAATCCTCCTTGCCTCAGATATTGCTTGCAGGTTTGTGTGTGTGAAAACATCAGTCTGTTATGCCCTGATCAACAGAACAGACATCTGTTACCACAGTGGCTGATGCCAGCAAATCAGCTTTTGGGGTCTTTTCCAATCCCTAAATATTCCCTACACTATTGAAAATGTAGGGATTGTGAATATGAATCATTTACAAAAGCATGACTCTAGGTTATGCATTCATAACTGTGATTGTTAATTCTAGTCAACAATAATAATACTAATAACAACAACGATGATGATGATTCCTGCTCTTTTCCAGTCCAGGACTCAAAGCAGCTTATTAAAGTGAAAATAGATGAAAGCAATACAATTTCACTTATACATAAGTTTAAAATACAATTAAACTTTCAATAGAAATAAAAGCCTTTAAAAGCATATTGTTAGAAAGAATTATTACAGACTGAGGCAAAAAGTTAAATGAAGGCATTTTTTTAAAAAGAAATTTATGGACTAAATTTTGTTCTGCAGGATTTGCCATGCAACAGACTGAATCACCTGGGTGCACCATGCTGGCAGTTGCCCCTTTTTCCAGGGTTGTATAGCTTAAAAAAAGCAACGCTAGAATTAATTTTTTTTTGAAAAAAAGTTAGAGAAAGACCAGTTATAGGTAGAAACAAGAGGGAAACACTGGTAATTTCTATTGTAATTTAAATTGATGTTAATCATAGTAGCTCAATTCAGTTTTTGAAAGTAACCATGGTCCCACAATCTGAATTAACTGTGTGAGTCTGCAGCTACTGCCATAGTGCACATCCAGTGCAGTTTAACACTGCTTTAATTGCCATGGCTTCATCCTATGGGATCCTTGGATTTGTAGCTTGTTGTGGCACAAGAGGTCTCTGATAGAGAAGGCTAAATATCTCAAAAAAGAAGAAATCTCAGAATTCTATAGCATTGAGCCATGCCAGTTAAAGCAGTGTCAAACTGCATTCATTCTGTTAGTGGGTGTGCTCTTCCCATCTCTTTTACACCTGTGAGGAGAAGTTTTTGTTTGTTGGCTAGTCATAAGTTCTTTTCTTTATGATGTGCAGAATCAAACTGTTTGTATAAACTATAATTTTTATCCTGGCTTGTTCTCATGAACTATTTTTAAAGCAAACCATCATTTCCTGTCATGGAAACTGTGGTTCAGTTTTGGAAATAGAACCTTTCAGCCTCTTCCCTGCAAGCAGAGAAGAAAGGTGGCAGGGAGGGCAGATGGAGGAGAGAGAGCACTTGAACCAGGAACCATGGTTTTCTATTTTGCCTGACCAAGCCTATATTTTTGTTACCTCAAGAGACTTTGCTAGTATGGACTGAATTATAAAAATGTCACAAAAGCCCTGGAGGAGCAACAGTATTCCAACAAAAAATACAGAGGTTCGTTAAGCATAGAATGGACAGAAAAATATTGCTCTGTCAATATACCAGCTTCCTCAACAGATCATTCTGTGCAAATAAGATTTTACCATGCCATATAAAACACTAACAGATATTAGGGATACAGAAACCTACATCATATGAGTCAGATTACTGGCCTTTGTAGATCAGTATTGTTCTTGTGGACTGGTAGATATATGGACTAAGGCTGAATCTTCACTGCAGAAATAATGTAGTTTGGCATCACTTTAACTGCCATGGATCTTTAACTGCTATGGAATTCTGGGATCAGTAGTTTGCTGCAACACCAAAGTGCTCTGACAGAGAAGTCTAAATATCTCACAAAAATGCAAATCACAGAATTCCACAGTATTGAGCCATGGCTGTTAATGCAGTATCAAATTGCATTGTGTCTGTTGTGCAGATGTAACCTATATCAGTATGGTTTTAGACAGGATCCTTTCTCAGCCTTAGGGTTTAAACTCTACAGTAGCCCCTCCCAATTCATGGGGGATTCATTCCAGACTCCCCTCCTGCAAAAATGGTGGGTTGCAAATATTCGAGCCCTATTAAAAATGATGGCGTGTGCGTGGGGCTGTGCACAGGTTCGCACAGCCGTTTTATCCCTACTTGCTTGTCCCTCCTGTGAAGAGCATGGCTACAGACTCAAAGTCCACAAATGGGGAGGGACAACTGTACATGCAAGGTATGTGCTATTAGTTGAGGGTAAAGCCAAATGCATTTTGCTACATCTAATGGCTACATAGGAGAAAGCAGATCAACAAACTGACTCTAGTCATTTATAGACAGTCACAGCTGGCATGTTTTGGCCACTATCAGAAGAATCTCCCCAGAACAGACAGGCTGGTATGGGAGCAGAGAGTACTTTAGGTGCCCATTAAGGACATTTTATAATGAAATAAAGAAAATTATAGTTTAAAAAAATTAAGTATGGTAATTTCATGATTTTTCTGGATGTTCCCATTATTACTTCAATAGATTAAAATCCATACAGGTGGCATAAAAGTTTTCCATCTTCAATAATCAATCATATCTGGAGATATATATGGTGCCATTGCATAACTGAATGTGCACCTTCATGTTCATGATAATGAAAAATATGTAAAGCATCCATGCACAATTGTGCACAATGGTCCTGCACATGCAACTCTTCCCTAAGCAGACGGCTTAAAGGGCCGTCTTGGGGTCAGGGAAGGGGAGGGGCAGCCACACGATTGGCACCCCAACCCCTTCCCCAGGTCGTCCTCAGAGCAGCTTGGCCTCCGCACGGCTGGCGCTCCGAGGAGGACCTCCCGCCGCAGCATTTGGATGCGCTGCAGCGGAAGAGTCAACGAAGGTGCGCCACAGCCTTTTGCTGCACACTTTCATTGACTTGTGAAAGGAGCACTGATTTAGCACTCCTTTCAGGGGCAGCGAAGCTGCGCCGTGGGACTGAGGCATGGGGATGCCTCGGTCCCACAGCGCAGCTTCCTGGGGCGGCCCACGGCCACCCGTCTGCTTCTGCAACTTTGAACTAAGTACAACTTCGAAGAACAATGTCCAATTGCTTCTGTTGGAATTATGCATGCATAAGAAATCAACAGCATTCCTGCCAATGTAAATTTATATAAGGTCTATAAGATGTAGCTCCTCACTTGCAATCTTAAATGGCATAGTTCGGTATGACTATATCATGTGATTAATTCTCTTGTGGTAGATTGTCTCTAAAGCATGGGAATTGTCTGTTGGATAGTGTCGAGAGCTCCTGAGAGTCTATAAATGTAAACAAGAATTATCTCGGGCTTTTCTAGGTTGGAAATATGAACAAGTCTACACTTCAGTCTAGTAATCCAAAGAATTAAAACAGTAAGTTAAGTCAGGTGCTTAAACAGTAGCACATTATCTTGTGTCAGTTACAAGCTCTCAAGATTCATTGCTGAAACTGAGAGGTTGCAATGTGGTTCGGACACCTGCTGTGAATACATATGAAGTCATAAATAAGTCTCTCCTGATGGTGGTTGATGTCTAATGTGTCAGAAAGGTGATCAACTGCCCCAAGAAAGTGTGACAAGGGTGTCTGCACAGCTACGTGAGGTCTTATTTTGCAGCAGGTGCAGCATGTCATTAGAGGTGTACCAGGTGGTGCATACTTTCTGTGCCATATTCTAGCTCTCTGTACTGCATCTGTTCCATCAAGAGAAGAACAGACAGCAAATAATAAATTCTTGTCAAAATCTTCTTTGTCTTAAAAGAAGAAGTGAGAGCTAGACTAAAACTCACATGAAGGCTCCTGGGAGTTCAAATTTACAGACATGTTACAATTTGATTTGCTTTTTTATTGGTACAACAGTATCTTATTAGGTATAAGTCACTTCCTGAATCATTCATATTTGCTATCATGAAGTGAAACCATATATACATTTGTGGTCATGAAGAGCATGGGGTTAGTGTTTATTTTTCCTCGTGACCTTTTTCACTAACAGTAAGGTATATTGCTTCCCTTCACTTTCCCTGTAGTAGCATGAAGTGGATAAAGAAAAAGCCAGCTTGGTTCCATTCTTTCTGGGTATCCAGCAGGGAGCTAACACTGTTTTGTGTTTTTACTTGTACATTGTCTCAGGGCCCCCGAAGTGTTGAAAGGTAGTAGAAAAGTTGGGTGGGTGGCCAACGGTCAGGAGTGCTTTGATTGTGCATTCCTGCATAGCAGGGTTTTGGCATAGATGGATCTTGTGATTTCTTCTAACTCTATGGTTCTATGATTCTATGTAAAATCTTCTCTTGGACATCTTTGTAACACCAAAGAAAAAGGGTCTTCTAGAATCATTGGGTAGGAGTGTTCCTCTGCATTTGCAGGAATCTCACAGATTCTGATCATGAATAGTATCACAAAGGTCTGATGTGACCCAGATGTTGCACATTAATTGCAAGAATACAGTTTGTTTGGGGTGGAGAGTATACCTATTGACCATATGTCCACTGCTATGTTATCTGCTCTTCCTGTCGAGACACTGGAGAAAGGTTTGAAGAGGGGAACCTTTTCTATGTGCATTGGTTTTCCCCATGGCATAGAACTCCATATGATTATCAGATCTCTCTATCCCCTTTGCATATATGAGTTGTGAGGAAGAAGTGGGATTGGTGCAACCACATGATGGAGCCAGTAGATATCGTCCTACAATCCCCTCATATGATCTTAATTGTGTAAGGATACAGTGTCAAAACAGCGTTATCATTTTTTAAAGTATATTTATGTGCCTCTGTCTGAGGAGAACTCTGAAGTGCAGGAGTGAAGATTGAGTCCCAGTTTGTAAATGCACAAAGTGCACTGGTAGAATCTGGTACTGTCATACAATATGTATAGGTCTGGACTGTATTATTTATTTATACACATGCCAATTTTTTAGTGCTCTTCCATGTAATTCTGAGCATAGCAATGCGAAAGGTCAAAACCAACTTCTTGCTGTTCTAGTTTTCTTCTTGTAGTTTTTTAAAAATAGAGGTGTGCGAGATATGTCTATGATTTCTCCATCGGTATTTTTATGCATTACAATCCATTCACACATTTCAGGTTTCTGTCACCATTCTACTGCTTCTTTCTGTAATGTGTAGACAAGTCCTCAGTCAACATTCACATAGGTTGCATTCATGCTGTAGAAATAATCCAGTTTGACACTACTTTAACTGCCATGACTCCATGCTATGCAATTCTGGGAATTATAGTTTGTCATGACATTGGAGCTCTCTAGCAGAGAAGGCTAAATGTCTCACAAAACTGCAATTCCCAGAATTCCATAGCAAAGAGTCATGGCAGTTTAAATGGTGTTAGATTGGATTATTTCTGCAGTGCAGATGCAGCCATAATAAATAGAGGATTGGTATATTGAAAAGGTGCAACATTTTAAATGTCCCACCTATGACTGCATTCTTCATATGGGAGGGGGAGATCATATTTTACAATATATCTATATATCCTTACAATTACTGAGACAATCTTGCTTTCCTTGTTTGTTTTTCTATTATAGCAAGGTTCTACAGAAAAATAGCTCTAAGGAATGGTCCTTGACCTTTCCTTCATAAGCATCCTCATTAATGATTAAAAAATGACCATACACTTTCCTTTCTCGTGCTGAGGGGGGGTTCTTGCTACTTTTCCCCAAGATGCAAGCACCTGCTAATGAGATTTCTGTATTAATGGACAACTGGCTCTTATTATGTATCAGCTTGGAAATGAGCATGCAAATATGAGAAGCAATAGATATATGGCATCGTTTATTTATCTAATGCACAGATATTTTTATATTTCTTGCTGGACATGACCGTGCACAATGAGATCAATCTCAAATCAGAAGACTGACAAACCATTTTCCATTGGCTAAAGTGTATCATAACTCCTCTTTAATCATTTGTCTTAATAAGCATATTCCCATGAAACAAGCTGCTGGGATCACAAAGCCTGAAGGAAAAGGAGGCGGCGGTATGCAGTTGAAATCTCCACTGGTTTAATTAAACCAACACACCTGATATTTGCATATACAGATTGCATTGTTTATAATTAACTTCCCAGATCAATCATGTGTTTTGAAGCATTCCAGTTCCCTCTGTCTTTCTGCCTCATTGACAACTTCGGTCACATTCGACAACAGCAAATTGGGATTTAAATGACAACAAAGCCAGACATGACAACGACTTGTTAAAACAACACATAGCAGGTGACAAACAAAGAAACTGACTTAGTCTGAACTGTCAACTCACCTGCCTACAGCATCATTTAGATCAGATTTGGCTGAACCCTCCCCTACCCCCAGAAAATATCAGTTTATTACTTTCCCTTTGATTGCCATGTGCAGAATAATTTCATTTGGAAGGAAAAAAGTGTCATGCATACCAGCTGTCTTATATAAGCATTTGCAATAGTCATCAAATACAATAGAAGGAGCATTTTGCCTTGATTCTCTTTCATGTGGTCTGCATCAGTTTATTTATTTATTTTGATGATGCTGAAATCAGGCATGTAAGATCCTTAAACCTGCCAATGTCAGTCATCTTTTCCTGATGAATCATTTCCCAAACAAATAGGATATGAGAATCCTTACTACTTATTTAGCATGAAACCTGTGTTTTAGATTAAACTTTTATACCCGTTCCATGGCTTTAATGATACTAGTGGTGAACATGAGGTTTTCCCAGGCTTAACCAATAAAATGTGAAAGGTGCTGAGTTGGGTGCTGGGTTTCCTCCCCTTGAAATAGACTTCTATATATTTATATTTATTTGGAGCCAGCATGATGTAGTGGTTCAAGTATTTGATTAGGACTCCTAGAGAGCAGAGTTTGAATCCCTACTGAACCATGGAAACCCACTGAGTGACCTTGTGTAAGTCATACTCTCTCAGTCACAGAGAAAGGCAATGGCAAGCCTCCTAAGAGCAAATCTTGTTTAAATCACTTCCAGCAAACTATAATGCCCATGATTCTGTGGTGGAAACTTGTGACACTCAAATTGATGCAGGTTTACCTTTGTTAGCTGCTGCTGCTGCTATTACATCTACTACTATTAGTATCCTGCTTTCCCCCAAAACTTGATCATCCTTTGCTCCTTCTATCTGCTTGGAACTCATGTCTGTCATCTTTGTTTTTTCTTCCATGCTTGTGAACTGCATAACTTGAGACTGACTGTACTTCTCAAACTATCATTAATTTAAATCATTACAATTTAAAAGAACAATATAATTAAAAATATACAAAAAGTGAATATTAAAAAAGAGTTACAGTATCCATAGTATTGAAACTAGTCAGACCTCAAGTTAAAAGAATAAATGCAATTAAAAAGATAAAAAGCAATGAAAACCAGTTCATTGTTTAAAAAATGCAGCTCCTTTTAGCCCATTCTTTAAAAACATGTTTAAAAAACCTGGAAGAATAAAAAGAGTTTAGTCCACCAATGGAAGGACAAGGAAGGGGTGATTCTGGCCACCCTAGGAAAGGAGTTTCAGAGTCTAGGGGCAGCCACTGAGAAAGCCTCCTCCTGATGATCTCCACCAAATGAGCTTGACACAATGGAAAGACTGAAAGAAAGCCTCCTCCTGATAATAATAATAATAATAATAATAATAATGTTTATTTGATACCCCGCCCCTCTGAGCGCAATCGAGGTGGCTTACATCATAAAATCAATATACAGTAGTTAAGATCAACTTCCACCCCCCTCCCCCCCTTAAAAAAATATTAAATCAGTAACAATTAAAAAATATAAAGGAGGTAAGTTCCTCCATATAAAACAACAACAATACATGACAAGAAAGTGCTGGCAGATGTATAAATAATAGCACGAAGCAGAGCCTGGTCTCACAAAAGGGGAACATCTGGGAAGGGAAAACCCTGGAGCCAGAGCTGGTAAATTAGTCTGGGAAGGCCTGCCGGAAGAG
>CM034708.1:61815946-61827756 GCA_020142125.1 Phrynosoma platyrhinos
CTCCATGACCAGATCATTGACTCAGACTTTAGATGGCATCTCTCCTCTCAGTGACTGTCCCAGAGCAGTAATGGATTGGATGAGGAAAAACAGATTGAAGTTAAATCCAGACAAAACGGAGGTAGTAACAGTCACAGGCCCGAAACCAGGTTTGGGAATACAGTCTCCAGTCCTGGATGGAGTCACACTCTCCTCTGAGGACTGTGTTCACAGTTTGGGGGTACTCCTAGATTCGTCGCTTCACATGACTAGTCAGGTGAATGCGACAGTCAGGAGTGCCTGTTACCAGCTTCGGCTGATACACCAACTGCACCCTTATCTGGACATGAGGGACCTGGAAACTGTGATGCATGCTCTGGTAACCTCACATCTAGATTACTATAACACACTCTACATGGGGCTACCCTTGTGCCTAACCCAGAAACTGCAACTGGTGCAAAATATGGCAGCCAGGTTAATCTCTGGAACATTGAGGAGGGAGCACATAACACCTGTGCTTAAATCCCTCCACTGGCTGCCGATTAGTTTCTGGGCACAGTACAAGGTGTTGGTTTTAACCTTTAAAGCCCTACATGGCTTGGGTCCAACTTATCTCAGGGACCGCCTCTTCCCATATGATACCCCCGCACCCTTCGGTCCTCTGGGAGGAATCTGCTGCAGCCTATGAAGACCAGGCTGGCGCAAACCTCCCAGAGGACCTTCTCTGCAACCGCTCCCAGACTATGGAATGCCCTGCTTGATGAGATCCGTCTTATTACCACCCTTGCTGCCTTTAAGAAAGCAGTAAAGACGGATCTCTTCTGGCAGGCCTTCCCAGAATAACCTCTCAGCCCGATCGGAGCTACTGCCACCCATCTCACTTGTATTGTTGCTGCTTCCTGTTTTTATTCTATTTTTATATTTTATTGTACTATTGTATTTTAATCTTTGCTTGTTTTAAGGGGGTGGTGGGCTGGGGAGAGGGTTGAGGGAATGTTTTTTAACTGTTGCCTGTTTTAATATGTTGTACCCCACCCCTGTTGCCTAGCAGAGGGGCAGGCTAGAAATAAATGTATTATTATTATTATTATTATTATTATTATTATTGATTAACCTCTGTCTTTTCAGGATTCAGGCTCAGCTGATCTTCCATAATTGAGTTCACAATTGCCTCCAGGAACCAATCCAGTTCATGCATGTCCCTCTTGGCTCAGATGTAACAGAGAAATAGAACTGAGTTTTGTCCACATACTGATGACACCCAGACCAAAGTCCTCTGGTGATCATTTCCAACATCTTCATACAAATGTTAAAATTCATTTAAGAAAACATAGTTGCTAAAGAGCAAAAACAGAATACAGTGTCTTTTCTGGAACTGATGCTACAGCTGGGAGAAGAACCCCTCTAACCCATCAATGCTCTGCCATGTTCATTAATCCTCTGCCGCTGTCTATCTCAATCTAACTCATAGCAAGGGATTCAGAGGGTACTTGCTCATTGTCTGTTGTTTCCAAGTTATCTGCTGGTGATTTGAAGAAGGATGCATCCAACTAAAAGGTTTCTTAATTGTGCAGCAACATAAGATAATTCCAGTTTTGGCATGGAAAGGCCTTCATTTGTCTGAGGTCTGCTAAGACTCACTTTCAGTTTAGCCCTGGCCAGATGAAATTGACAGTGATTTGTTCCATTTGGCCAGGATTAGAACAAGTAGATACATAAAGCAGAATTGTTTGGAATACAAATACAAGTCTAGACAAGAGATTTATCTTTGCTGCATCTCTTCTGGGGAATCATGATAACCAAGCTTGAATAAACCTTGGGAAATTTCCTTTCCAGATTGGATTGCATAACGGCACACAAAGCAACATTGATTGGCTCTGTTTTATGTTAGTTTAGTTTTCTGATAGGACCTTCATCAAAAATCACCAAGCAATCAATGAGATTATTTCTGTTAGTGCTGATATTGAACCAATAGTTATTAAAAGGCCATGGCATATGCAAGGAGGTTTGCTTTATGTGCTATATGTTCTGTTATTAGATGCTAAATTATGGAGATTTTCATAGCAATAATAAAACCAGTTTACCTGAACTGGCTTAAAATTTAAAACAGGTGGCATCCTGATGTTATCAGAAGGATTTAGCTGCTGAAATCTCCACCTGTGTCCATCCCCGTTCCCAGGGCTGTTCTAGAGGCCATTTTCTTAAGCTGGAAAATTCCTGGCTTCAAAAAGAGGCACACTGAGCACCCCTGTGAGCGGGGATGGACCTGGGCAGCAATTTCGGTGTCTAAATCCTTCTGATAACATCAGGATGCCACCTGTTTTAAAATTTAAACCGGCTCAGGTAAACTGGTTTTTATTATCACTGCAATAATCTCTTACCTCAAGTCCCATGGCTGGGAAAAGGACCCAAGTAACAGAAGCCTATCACAACCACCTAGATTTGTTATCAGGACTTGTCTTCTCATGAGACAGAGTGAATTACCCCACATGGGTGGTAGAGCAGGAATGGAAGACAGCTGAACTCTTTCTGATACTGGAAAGGCCTTGTGGTGTCTTCAGATGCCTCTAGAGCTGGCCCAGTTTTTCTAATGTGTCAGGACTGTGCTTGAAGGACTTACTAGAACAGCTGTCCAAATAATCTTTCCCTTTGAGGGATAAGTGTCTGAAGAGCTGGAATAGTTGTTACCTGCAAGAACAGTGCAGTTCACCTTCGTCAAAGTGAGGCTTTTGGGCCTTGGCAGTTCTCCAGAGAGCTGGATCAGCTCTTTACTGCAGATAAAGCATGTCTGCAAGCTTTCGAAGAGCAAGTAGCAGTAAGTACACTGCTATATCAATGACAGGGATGGAAATAATATTTAAACATATTCACAAAAATGGTTAAAAACATGTTTCTTAAGTGCCAAGAATCTCTGATGAGAATCTTCACCATTTGGCTTATTCTACACTGAATTTACACACAGTAGTTTTAAGCAGAGTATAGCATTTTCTGTACAGAAAAGACACTGTGAAGAACATGCTGTCATTGGGGACTGAATCTGTGAAAAAATTACATATGGTTGTTTTTTCACAGTACAGCATTTTCTGTGCAGGAAACAGCAGATAATGTTGTTTTCTGTGAAAAACATCCATCTGCGATGTTCACACAGGATAATTCTTAAATTGTGAATAGTATTCAGAACTTTCTCAGTAATACACTTGTTGCTTCTTTCAAGAAAAAGTCATTGAAGAATTACATCTCTATTCAGTGAGAAAATATGTATGAGCAGCATGAAGAGTGAATATTGTCTGCCTGCCTCAAGCAGTGGTACGTCTCACACAGCTTTGCTTAAAGTCCAAGAGTTCTCAACAAAAGAGAAACTGTGAAGCAAATTCTATCTTCAACTAATTCAATGAGAAATTACTTTTCTAGTCTTCACATCATCTCACAAGAAAATCACATGACACTGATGCACATACCCTAGTATGTCAGTGGAGCCTCATTGCAGTGTTGACATGAGTCACATCACATTGGGAGTTTTTGGTCAGGATGTTGTTAGCTTTTTTGTACATCTGGTATAAACATTATAGTAAAAATGTATACAAATATAAGAAACTGAATTGGCTTTGAGAGCAAGACATGGTTTCAAGAACTGCAGTAGCTGAGTGCAATATACTTTTTGTAATGAACTTATATGGTACAGAAATGTTTATACATTTGTGGCTGACAAATTATGGCACTGCAAGGTCACCTAAATTATTTATATGAAATTGCAGGCAACAGAAGAACTAAGCAAGATGAACAGAAACAACAGCTAGCTGTCTTACATAATCAGTGAACTGCAATGTTGCTTTTGCATGCAAAATGAGCATATATGTATTTATGAACACTTCTTAAAAATGAAAAGCTGTTCAATCTGACTATTTCTGGAGCTCAGGGGAATAGTTACAATCAGAAACACTTTACAAATGATCTCTCTCTCCCTCCCTCCCTCCCTCTCTCACACACAGCTGCAAAATCATCTGATAGCTTATTCACTCAGAATTTCAGAAATGGGTAATTAGCAAAGAGTTCTTTTAGTCACTAGATTTTTCTAATGTATAATATAGTCTGCTTGTTTTCTGGAGTTCTGACAAAATGTGTTGGGAATTTTTCATATGCAAGGTCTACTGACAAGGTCTACTGACAAGTTGTGTGGCTTCTACAGGAGATATTTCCAATGGATTACAACTGAGGTCTGTTCCCAAGTGCACATTACAATTTCAGCACATAAAAGATGGTAAAGCAGTAGCCTTATTAGATGATTGCACCAAAAACAATGGAGTCTTATGGAACTATAAAGACTAACATATTTGTTATAGCATGAGCATTCGTAGACTATAGGTACCGGTACATTCAAAAAGAAGGAAGGAAATCATTGTCTCTAAGGCCCTTTCTTTTCTCCCACCACATGGTGGGAAAAGCTCATTTTATGCCAATAACCTTCACCATTGGGAAGACAGGAAGCACATGAAGGATTTGTGCTGAAATTCTGATCCCTGACCAGTGATGGCAATAGGATGTCTACTCACTTGCACTGCTGTTTTAACTCTCTGCAAAGGTAAGATCTGAAATGAAGACAGAGGCAGCATCCCCACTATTATCTCTAATCTTCTGAAAAGGGAAAGGTTAAAAGACTTAATTTGTAGGGATGGAAAGTTAGATGGATAGATGAAAGACAAAGATAGAGATACCAACTTTGAAAACTTTTCATAGCTCTGTATATATTTATTAATGACCTTTCCTTCCAACACAACAGTTCAGTAAGAAACTTTGGCTGCAATTCTGTATTGCAGGCTACCTTGTACAACTTAGATGAGATGCTTTGGATCCCCCACAAAGAATTGTAAAGATGCATATCAGAGCATCAGCAAGAGTGTCTTGATGCACATCAGGCTCTACCAATGTACATCCATCAGCACTCCCTGGTTGGTGTTCTTATGAACATCAGGCTCTACTGATGTGCATTAGCAGTCTCTAGCCATTGTCTCAAAGGGCACTGGAAGTCCCTGATGTGCATTAGTGCTCACTGTACTTTGATCCTGAAACTGTAACATCACAGTAGTGCCTTGCCTGAATGCAAACATTGTGAAACTTCTGAATTCTCACAAACTATTTCTCACTATTTCTCACAGACATAGGTCCACTTACATAGATGTAAGTCCCATGCTGAATTCCAGCCTTTATCTTGTATCTTGGGAACTATCTTCTTTTTTGACTTTATGCAGTTTATTTATTTTATGCTACAGGTTCCCTAAGGATTGGTCTTTTTTAATTTTCTCTCAGCTCAGAGCCATCTCTGGGTTTAAATGCTCCCTGCCAACTCCCTCACCTCTCACTCTGTCCACCCCTCCACCATTCTGTGTTGTCTGGTAGCAGTGGGTAGGACACTCTCCATCATTTTAATTTCCACAGTGTACCAATGTGATTAAATGTGGATGCTTTGGGAGTGTGGCAAATTCACCATAAGTAGTCAATTGTCTTTCTCTGCCAGCATCCCTCCTAGATATGCCCACAGCTAGGAAGAACAGATGGGTAACAATGCTTAAGCTGATATCAGCTCCCTTGGGACAATGGCAAGCATACTTGCTGGTTCCTTGGTCTAGTTTTTAATGACTTCAAAGATTATTATTTTTTCTAAGGCATCATTTCCAATTGCATGCAGATTATTCTCAACACAGTGTCAAGGAAAATAAGTGTTGGTGGTAGAGAACCAAACAACATATGCCTAGTTAAACAACAACAAGAACACAATATCAGACATTAGAAACATGTGATAACCACCCTAGTGTACCAAAAAAGGCAAGAAAAGCATTGTTCTGGGGAATGTGAAGGCCACAAAAACATGTTTTATGTGGCAACATTTTCTATACCTATCATGTGAAGATGGGGGATCTAATTATTCACAAAAACATATGTCATAATAAATGTCATTTTTTAGATCATGCATTATTATAGACGTCTATTCAGAAGTTATTCTCCTTGTGTTCAGTGGGACTTCCTGTCATTTAAGTGCTTATAATATTGGCAGCTAAATAAGTGCTACAAGAATCTTAGCTTGTTTTGCTGGAAAAGATGGCAGGTCCTCTGGATTATGTGACCACCAAAGTATTGATATTTACAGCACAACCCTATGCACGTTTACTCAGAAATAAGTCCTACTGAATTCAGGCTTACTCCTAGGAAGTGTACATAGGATTGCATTCACCCCTGTAGTGCTTGAGAATGTCTCCATTCCAACCTTGTCCAGGAGCTGAAGTTTGTCCCAGCTCAACAGCAACAGACATTTATTAGCTACCCTAGGCTGTACTACTAGATATCAGTCATCCATATGCTGGTTACTTACAGTGGAAAATAATTGGCAACCCTGTGCACCCTATGAAGAAAAATCGTCATTCCCTGACACTGACAATGTTTTGCTTTTGTCTAAAACTTTCACTAGTCTTATGCCCTATGCTTGCTAACCTCAGTTTATTGTGCTGCACTGCAGGATATATCTTGGAAGTCTTGTGTGAGTTAAGGTTACTTTGAACAGTTCGAAGTTTTGCTGTCACTCTCTCACTTGAGCTTTGCTTCAGCCTTAGAAGAAAGAGTGTGTGTGAACTTATTCTTCTTGCACTGGGGTGATTGCTAGTCAGAAGGTGTTCTGCCAGTGCTTGAAAGTAGAAGAAACAAGCTGTAATTGCTTTCCGTCCCTCCATCACATCTCCCCTTCCCCCTCATGACATGACAGCTACTATTGTGAGTGTAGCACCAGCAGCTTCTATTTTTTATTTTTTATATTTATCAAGGACTGTCCCTATTTGACTTCTTGCACTGTTGATGCTGTCACTTACTGTAATCAAACCTTGACATGTCATTTTTTCCAAGTAGAAATACCAAGTTTTCTCAATTCACAGTAGTTGCTAGGGTACCTTCAAGGGCATTGCTGCATATCTCCCTCTGTTATTTCATATTTCTAGCATTTTGCAGAGTTCTTGATATATTGAGGAACTCTACAAATTTTGCCCCCCCCCCAATTCAGAGTTCTTTTAATAGGTATATGGAAATATTACACTGCATTTTCCTTAACTGAGATAGAACATTTTGGTAATAAGGACTTTAAAAAGGACTTGAGTATAGTGGCAATCACGACATCATTTCTTCTCACTCAACTTTATATAATATGCATGAGAACTTTGTTGCTTGGTAAAAGTTCACTTGGCAAGAAGAAACTATATTTAAAGTGGCATATGTACTTGGTAAAATGGTTCAGTACTCACTTTTAATAAAGATTAAGCCAGTTGCAAAGCAATGTGAACCTGAAAAAGGGTGGAAGCAGATATCTAGGAACTGTAGAGTAGCCACTGGGAACTTGGCATGTAAGAGCCATTTCTCTGCATGAATGCAGTCTTCAGTCTCTCCCCACATGTTAGAGCCACAGTTACAACCTTTTCACAAATATAAGGCAGTCAGGGGGTTGATACCCTTTTGTGAAAATCTGAGGTGATCAACAAAATTTTGGTCTTGCTAGAGTGTAGCAGGATGGAATCCCTCTCTCCCAGGATGCAGGTGCAAGGGACTCTTAATTCATGGACAGCAAGTAAGAAAAGGTGAAGTAAGTCTTTCCTACCAGCCAACAAAATGGGATTTTGATCTCTTCACTTTTCCATCTTCTCAGATAAAAGTCAAGGAAGAGCAACTGGTCCTACCAAGCCCCTCCTAGTGGGATAGGCCTTTTGCCCACTGGCCATCTTTGCTCTCTCTTTCTTAAGCAAAAAGGATTACCTACCTACCTTTTGGCAGAAATTAGCTGTGGCATTCATCTGTATCTCTTTAACATGCTTTAAGAGATGGTGGGAGTGGGGTGAGGCTCTGTGGGAAGAGAAAAGAGGGCCCCCAGATTTTTTTAAATTCAAATTAGTTTTCTTGAAACATCTGCACATCTATCTGCTATATTAAATATTTGTTTTTCAATATTTTCCAGCCAGAAGAAAGTTTCTAAACATTAAAATAAGAAAACAACAACAAAAGAACCAAAGTTAAGTTTGGGAATTTACTTGGAAATTTACACATCACTTTAGAATTTATAAAGGTCTATCTATCTATCTATAAATTATATCCCACCTTTCTTCTTGCATGTGAGCCATGGCAGCTTACATCCAGTTAACAACATCACAAGGTACAGATTAAAAAATGGTTGTAAAAAAAATGATACACAATAAAACAATGATTCTGTTAAAAATACAGTTAAAACAATATAAAAATTTCCCTGTTAATCTGACATTACCTTGGAGTAAGCAAAGTTGGGCAAACCCTGGATGTGTCCCTGAAACTCCAGGGTGAGTGGGGTAGCAGATGAGTGTAGCATGTGAGCAGATGGATCAGACACAATCTGAGGTGAGTTCCTTCCCACCAGGAGCCTTGTCATCCCTCTTCACTATGCTGAACAACACAGATGGCCTGTATGCAGAGCTGCTGCCATCACTTCCTCACTGCCAGGAGCTTTGTGGAAAGGTTGTGGTGCACTGATGCTTCTACTAAGGTTGAATGGACCTTGGTGTGATCAGTGAGAGGAGAAGGTAGAGGGACCCCCCGATTGCATGGCTGAATACCTCCTGCTGATGTCACAGCCTGGATATGTCTGGCTGGCTTGTGCAGACACTGAGCTTGGCTTAGTGCCTGTGGCTGTCATCTGGGGCCATTCTGTATGCTCCAGATTTGCCTTGGATTTTCAGCCAGTATAGACAAGCCCCATATATAGAATTCTGCCCCAAATTGCCTGATAACTTGTAAAGGTGTTTTGCCAATGAAGCCCCAGTCAGCAGCCTGACCTCAGAACTATGGACCCACTGAAGTTTCCAGCCCCACATAGTGTGTATTAGATTAATCCAACTGGGAAGAATTCAAGGCATATGTTGCAGTGATCAGATCTGGCAACTCAGTGAAAGCATGCAGCTGGAGCAACAGTTTAACTCCTTGCCACCACTGAAACTTGGGCATCCAGATGCAGATCTGAGTCCAGGAGTAGATCCAAGTTGTGAATATGAGATTTCAGTAGAAGTAACCCCATTCAACACAGGCTATTTCCTGATCTGCCTTCTGGCTGACCAGGAGCTCTTCTGAGTTCTTTCCTCCCAAAAGGACTGAAATCACTGTAGGACATTGCCCCCAGCTTCTGTTCCTGAGCAGTACTCCAGACGTATACTATGGACAATGAAATCAAAAACCACTGACAGGGCCAGCAGAGGTTATCCACCAATGTAACCAAAGCTATCTAAGAAGCTTATCACATGCCCTAAAGAGGTGTTTAGATTCTTCTGGCTTCAATCCTTGATCAAGGATACAGCCGGATGTTATCAGACATAATTTGCTGCCGATTCTGCTGTGATGCCACTGGTTGAATGCAGCCCTGCTCAAAGCCATATTCACCCAGGACTTTTTCAGAAACTGAAATTTTCCAACTTGAGAAATTGGCCGGCTGAGTGGTCCTTGGACCCGGGCTTCATTCAACCGATAGCATCACGGCAGAATCAGTGGTGAATTATATCTGATAACATCCAGTCAAGGATTGAAGCTGGAAGAGGTAAAATGTCTCTTTAGGGTGTGCGATAAGCTGCTAAGTCTGATAGCCAGGCCTGAAGTCAGATTGACATGTATCTAGATAATCAGTTTCATATAGAAACCCCTGCAGCTGGCTCACCATGGATCCCAGAACCTTGCTCCAAAAAGGATGTTGGACACTGGCCAATAGTTATCTGGTGCCATTGCATTCTGGGAGTTTTCTCCCCCCCAGGAAAGGCCTCACCACATACTTATGCAGGATGAAACTCTGTCTTGCAGCAGTGAGGCATTCACCATTTCCCTTACCCATTCAACCAGTTCCTCTCTGGCTGCATTTATAAGCCAGAAAGGGCATGGGTGCAAGTACACATGTGATGATTCTCACTTCTCCAAAGATCCTGTGCCTTTTTTTAATGTTCAGGGCAAATGCAGAGGCAATAGCATTAGGTCAGGAATAAGTCAACACAAACTGATTTCATACTCTTTATCTAAGCAAATGCTATATTTTATGTAAGTAATAAACTGGGTCGCTGCTGGTGATAGATTTGCACAGTATTACGGTAGCAAAGGTTAAGATAGTTGGTGTTTTAGCACTGAAAAATAAACTTTTAAAGCTCACTTTATTTTTAATATTTAAGCTAAAATGGGGGCATCCCCCCAATAAAAACTAGAGCTAAATTGCATTTTCCTGAGTGATGTTTGGGATTGAAATTTAAATGCTCATTGATGATGAACCTTTCAGAGGGCAATGATGAAATTTGTACAGTTTGAAAGTGCCACACTACTACTTGTTCAAAAACTGAATAAAAACCCCTCTAAGATGGGAATTTAAGGACATTCAAGTGTAACACTGTGGATGTGGTGAAGGCAAGACTGTTATCAGTCACGTAATTGGAGGAACTGCTTACAGAGGGCATATAAAAGGGCTCTGACTAAGGTTTAAGTTAAGACTTTATCACATGGGGGAAATGGGATTTAAAAGCTGGGGAAAACCCACAAAAGCAGGTTGATTTTCACACATGTCATAATTAAACTGTTGTTAACCCAAATGGAAAGTAGTCAAAAGCCGCTCCTAAAAAACTTGCACATAAGCAACACAGATTCATCTTCTTGAGGAAAATAAAAAAAGAAGAAATTCTACATCCTTTTAAGGAAGGTTGGCGTGTCCCACAAAGGGAATGCTCTTATCGACACATGTGGCATAAATGGCAGGTTGGCAGGTAGAAGGGCAAGCCCACACCTGCGACCTCAGAGAAAAAAGAACAATCAACCAAACAGGAGGTGACCACAAACATGCTTTGCCCTAAACTCCTAATGAGTACATGCAATCTAACTACTACTGAGTCTAAGGAAGCATGCAAAGGTTGCTAATCCCAGACATTGGTCTGCTAAACTCAGGCAGACACTAAGTGTTTGCACTACAGGATCTAGAGTTTCCTCTAAACTCTGGGGCCTTGCAGACCGACCTAAAGGGGGTGGAGTTGGGGTGGGGCAGCCGCACACCCAAAACCCACCCCAATACATCCTAATGCCGCACGCCTGTTTGTATGGCGTGTAGCATCAGGACGCCCTCCCGGCACAGCGTGTCTACACACTGTGCTGAAAGGGCATAGAAGAGCTGTGGTGCCAGCTCTTAGGGCAGCCTTTTGCCGCCCCTAAAAGCAGCAGCATTTTGCCACTCTTTTAGGGGCGGCAAAAGGAAGGATCGGGGCTGCAGCGTAGGGTTTCCTTGGCCCAGATCTGCCACTAGCAGGGGTGGCCCAGAGCTGCCCATCTGCAGAGCCCCAGTAGGCTAGGACTATTTTTGAGGATTCTTTCATTCCTAGTTATAATGTAGAGACCTTTCAACAGGAGGAGACAGAAATTTAAATCCAAAGCACACTGGCGAATAGAGGCACTTTTCAGAAAATCATGAAAATAAAAATAAAACAAAATGAGTGTTCTCTCTCTCCTTTAAAAAGATTTAAAGAACAATTGAAACTTTTTCAAAGTTCAGATCACTGTCAGGTTCTTTGATTTATGTTAATTGCCACAAACACAAGATTATGATTGCTGTTGCTGATTTTCATAATACTTCAAAGCAACCTCAGAGTTTGATTAATATAAAAACAAATGCAAAGCTGTACTGCAGAAACTAAGCTTTCAGTTCAGTCTGACTACTGAATCTGGAACTGTATTTATTGCTACCTTTGATCCTTAACATAAATAAATTTACTGGATCCCAATTAAGCCCTTACTTGGTGTGTGTGTGTGTGTGTGTGTGTGTGTGT
>CM034708.1:61839437-61851487 GCA_020142125.1 Phrynosoma platyrhinos
TAACCCTTAAAGTGGTCTCAGTTTGCACTATTTCTGGCAGTCTGCAAATAGACAACTTATCATAAGAATCTTTTATTTATTTGGATCTATTTTGTCAATGATTTATTGCAATTTTAAATATGATGGTTGTTCCTCATCCATTTTCATATTTAAAACTGTTTCTCATTGTTATTGTCTTCAAGCTATTTCCAACATATGGTGACCCTAAGGCAAATCTAGAGTCAGCATGATGTAGTGGTTTGACCGTTGGACTATGGGCTGTGCAGATGGGCAGGAAAAAGTGACATGAAGCTGCCTTTTCCCTAAGTCACAGCAACTGCCCCACCTGCCCTGAGGATGCCCTAAATGGGGATGGAGCAACTGGACTGGGAGGCAGTCAATGCGGCTTTTCTGAGGTAACAAGGATCTGAAGCCAACTGCACTGCCGGCCCTAAGGACACTGCAAAGGGAGACAGAGCAACTGCATGGGCTGGCAGCAGCTGCTTTAATTTTTTTCATTCTCTCACATCTCTGCACATCTGCATACCTGCTCAGAACACATCATAGGCTGGTATACAGTCTATCATTCTCTGTGTACAAAGGTGACTGAAGTTCAGCAGCCCTGCACACCTGCACAGAACATGCAATAGGGTGGCGTACAGTCTGACATTTTGTCCGTACAAAGGTGACTGATGTTCAGAATCCCTGCACACCTGTACAGGACTTGTCATACACCCACAGATCATGCAAGGATTCATTGACCTTGACTTCCCCCAAGTAGTGGGTGCCGTAGACAATTGCCACTGTCTGATTGTGCCACCCTTGGGGTGAAGGAATGAGTTTGTCAACTGAAAAGACACCTACTCCATTGTCCTCCACAAAACATATCCCACACAGATCAGGGGTGAGGGGAGAAGTAAATGCAAGGGAGGTTTGTGTGGACAGACATGCAGCTGGTGGTCATGGAAGGGACATGATCAACAGGACAGACAGACAAATGATACTTCAGAAGCCTTCCCCATCCATCATGCCAGGAAGTAGTGTGCAGGTCTTATGCACACCTGCACAGAAGAGGTCACAAAAGCCTCTTTCATGCAAACTACTGTGCATATTGACAGCAAGTGTACATGTGATGGAATGTATTTATTGTCATAATAGGGAACAGTTGCTAGGGCGCATGCACAATTAGGGTTAGGGTTCTAATATTCAAGCACACCTGTGGTGGTGCATCCACACCTGGAAGCATAGGCCACTTTTAATTAAAGCCTGCCTCGTAGAGTGCATGCTCTGGATTGCTGACTCAGTTTCCGCTGCATGTGTGGCAGTGCATTTATATGGCTGTTTTAAATCTCCCGCACTTTTCTGATGCACAGGTGTTTCTGTATACATACACACATGTGAAGGTGAGCATCTTTCCAGAATAAGTGGAAAAAAGCTACTCCTTTTTGGAGTGGCTTTTCCTGGCATAAGGCACCTAGAGGGCGCTTTCCTGCCAGCTTTTAGGCATGCATCATCTAAACACCACGTGTCCAAGTCAGCCTCAAAGCACTTCTTTTTGCCCATCTGTACAGCCCCTATGACTCTGAGGACCAGAGTTCGAATCCCAACTCAGCCATGGAAAACCACTGGTGACCCTGGGCAAGTCACACATTCTCAGCCTCAGAGGATGAATATGGAAAAATCCCTCTGAAGAAACTTACCAAGAAAACTCTATGAAAGGTTCAGCTTAGGGTTACCATAAGTTGGGAATGATTTGAAAGCAATAACAACAAAGGTAAATCTTTCATGGGGTTTTCTTATTATGATTTGTTGCGAGGGCATTTGTCATTGCCATCATGAGACTAAGAGAGTGTGACTCATTTAGGTATTTTGTTTTTGCAGGGATGTTAGTGGGAATGGGGTTCCCTGATCTCCAGAGCTGCAGTCCAATGCTCAAATGACTATGGGGATATGTAGACGGGAAGCCCTGGGCCGCCCCGGGAATCAGAGAATCAAGGACGAGGCTGCCGGATGCCTTAGCCCCAATACTTCCTTTTGTCTCCTTGGAAAGGAGCCAGCAAACAGGGTGCCCTAAGAGCAGGCGTGTAGCTCTTTAGCGTCCCTTCCGAAGCAGTGCATCAAAAGGCTGCACCGGAAGGCATCCTGACGCCGCATACTGTGCGTAACAGCGCGTGGCATCAGGATGTCTTTGGGGGCTGGCGTGCGGCTGCCCCTCCCCATCCCTGACTTCAGGATGGCCCAAAGTGCCTGTCTGTAGAGGCCCTATGCCATGCTGGCTCCTTAGCAATTGTTATAGTCTTTCATGCGGAAGCACCTCAGGCCTTCTGCATAGGGAATCATAGCTTTTCATCCATTACTGCTAATCCCCTCTCCTACCAGACTTTAAAATGATGTTTATAACATTTAATATAAGCAAAGGCGTTCACACTGGGATTTTATAATATGCTAAAATGGTATCGCTTAGAAATGTTTTTAAGTGCTCTAATTTAAAATGCTTCTGAGGAGCATTTTGTAAGCAGCTTCAGAATTGACTCAGGGGATTACACAGTGAAGGCCATTGGCCAGGGGCATGTTGGGATAGCTCAACCTTCCTGGGAGTCAATTGATATCATTGTACATACCACTTTACGTTAATGAACCTTCAGTTTGACTGCCTAGGGGAGTAACCTATCTTGCAGCATTTTACATCATTACTTCTGCTTTAAACAGACCCTCTTCTTCCACCAGCTGCAAAGGTTTACCTAAACCCTTGGTAATTCAAAAAAAGAATGTTGACTACTAGGATATCTCTTCAAATAATGATGGATAGCAGAAATGTCTCCCTTGGGGATAGAGTAAATGGCGGGAGCCAGTATGGTGTGGTGGTTTGAGTGTTGGACTATGACTCTAAAGACCAGTTTGGCAAGAAATTAACTGGGTGATATTTGGCAAGTCACATGTTCTCAACCTCAGGGGAAGGCAATGGCAACAAATCTTGCCAAGAAAACTTCATGGTGGTCTTAAGATCACCATAAGTTGGAAATGACTTGAAGGCACACAACACATACACAGATACAAAGTAAATGGCAGGATAGAGGACAGCTAGACAAAATAATCAGTTATGTTATCATAACTGTGGTCCATTCAAACTACACAGTTATATCACTATGATTCCACTTTAACTGCCTTGGCAATTGCCATAGAATCCTGGGGTTTGTAATTTGGTTGCATCACTAAGCTCTCTGGCTCTCCCTAAATCAATGATCCCAAGATTCCATAGTAGGGAACCACAGAGAAGTGGAACAATGAAGTTAAAATGGAATAATAATCCTATAATTGCATAGTATGGATGGTCCCCTGGTATCTCAAAGTAAATCATCCTGTTGCAGGTTATAAGTAAATTGGATGTGCTCACCTTAGCATAAATCAACAAGATACTGGAATGAATAATATCTATTACTTCTTGTTTTGTGTTTAAGTGTTTCCATGTCAATGCAGGAAATTGGTTTCTTGTGTTTACTGCTTAGACCTTCACAGAATGGCAGGAATTGTATTTCTCTAATCACATCTCTTCCCAAGTGTTAAACAACAGACCTGATATTTTAAAAGTGTGCCACATTAATGCAAACAGAATCTGAGAAAAATGGTGTATGCATACACATATGTTTTAGCTTCCTTTGTTTTAGATGTATTGGTAGAAATGGGACTTTGTGCCAGTTACTAGTGGTGTGTATGTAAATAGGTAAGATTGTAATTGGTTTTAGCTCAGTCTTGAAAGGAGCTATTCTGTTCTGGGGATAGGGCTCAGCACTATGGATAATTCAAATAAAATCCAGAGCAGACTCTCTGCACCATGGGTATGAAAAGCCAGCAGTTGCTTCTGGCTGCTGCCAGTTGCTGAATCCAGCAATTCCTGGATCAGATAGAAACGAAAGGAAGGCTATTAGAACAAAGGCTGTAAAAATAAAGAAACAGTCCAAGCAGCCAGGTATCTAGAAATAAGACAAAGGAATAGAGGGATAATTAAGAAAGGTCTCGGGACCATGGCATTTCTAGTTTCATCAGCTATAGTGTTTGACAGATGGCTCAAACATTAATTAAATAGAGCAAAAAATTAATTAAGCAAAGATGCTGTCTTAAGTAGCCAGGTATCTAGAAACGAGACAAAGGAGAATAAGAAAGGAAGATCTGGGGACCATGGCATTTCTAGTGTCATTAGCTTTAGTGTTTTACAAATGGCTCAAACATTAACTTTTTTAAAAATAGTTTTTATTGAACATATAAAAAGAATACAAAATATCAACATATACACAGACTTACATTGGACATACACACCCAATTCTCCACACCTACATACAACCTAAGGAACAAAAAGAAAGAATTGAAATCTTCTCTCCTTCTTGTGGCCTGTTAATAAATTTTTATTAACTCATTTTAGACCAGGGACTGGCAACCTACGGCCTCCGGGCCGGTTCCAGCCCAGGTCCCGCACTTACCAGCCCAGGCGGACCCCTGCTGCTGCCGCGTGCCACCACCGCACGTTTTGATCGCCGTGCGGCCGCGCGTGCCACGACCGCCATTTTGATTTCCAAAATGGCAGCCATGACATGCGCGGAGGCGGCTGTGGCAGTGTAGGCAGCGACGGCGGTGGCGGCGGCAGAGCTCGCAGGAGGGTTGCGCATGGTGGTGGTGGGTGCGCTCATGCACGTGAGCGCGCACGCCACCATTCCCTCTCCTCAGCCCGGCAGAAGGGACGACTTCGGGGGACCGGCCCCCCACTCAAAAAGGTTGCCTACTCCTGTTTTAGACTATCAGTTCTTTCCTATTACCTTCCTATTACCATCCTAACACTTCCTTAAAACTCCCTCTCATCTCTTGTCTCACTTCTTCCTCTCCTCTTCTACATCCATTCCTTCTCTCTGACTACCAACTCATATTCTACTGGATCAAACCTTAATTAAGTAAAGCAAAGAAATAATGAAGAAAAGATGCTGTCCAAGCAGTCAGGTATCTAGAAACAAGACAAAAGAATAGGGGGATGGTCTTGAGTCCCTATATTGGGAGAAAGGTGGGATATATGAAAATAAAATAATAATAAAAATAATAATAAAGGAAAATCTGGGGACCATAACATTTCTAGTTTCAACAGCTATAGTGTTTTACAGATACCTCAAACATTAATTAAGTATGCTGAATGCCAGGGAGTAGGGGAGGAGGAGGGTGTAAACTATTAACTCCAGTGCACCATATCCAGGCTGTGAGTACAGTGGGGTTGGAGACAAACATCAGCAGGGTGGGAAGCCAAACATCACCAGGAGTTCAGGGTCTCCCTGCACTGGAAGCCTGGATTGGTGGATGGGCCTATTTAAGGCTACATAGCACAATGATCCAGCACCATTATAGCTTGGCTCTCGGCTGGTACAGAGCAACTCTTGTCTCTCAGCCATTAAAGCTTGTCTCTCAGCTATTACAGTTTGGCCCTCTGGGATGCATGTGGAAGAGCAGAGCTAACCCACATGGTGTCCGGGTGACAAGGCAGGCAGCCAGCAGGGCTCGAGTGATAGCGCTGCTCCAAGGATGATGCCCCAAGGATGATGGTAGTGGCAAACAGGCCACCAGGCCTTCAAGGCCACAGCCAGGACATTGGGCCACCACTGCACAACTGCATTACTGTCCAATTGCCCAATGGTGATGGGCCAAGGCCTTGACAGCTCCACTGCATCAGACCCCATGAGGCCACCATCGTAAGGGTTCTCCTTAACATCAGTGGCCCCCAGTGAATTGTTGAACAGACAGCAGTACGACATTATGCCATCCAAGAGTGCAAAGAGTGGGGCTGGGCCAGCCTAGCCTACCATCAGGGGCCAGCCCAGCCACCCTAGAATGTCTTGGGCTAACCTGGCCCCCAGTGGGAGCCAGCAGTGCCCCGCTGCTCCACCAGCAGCGGCACGCACTCCCTTACCAATGGGTGAGGAGTTGTTGGTGGGTTTCACATACATCCTGTCAGCTTTGATGGAACAGATTGGGTGGGCCAGTGCCTCGCCTGCCCCTGGGCTGAGCACTCCAGCACCCCAAGCAAACCCAGACCAGACTAGTAGTAGCAGAAGCTCCAGTAGCAGTTCCTCCACCAGTAGCTCCAGAAATAGTTCATCATTCCTGGCCTCTGCTGCTATTGACAAACGCAAAGGGCAAAGGCAGAGGTGCAGTGCCAAGAAGGAGAGCAAAAGGGCTCATGAAAGGGTTAGCAGGGACAAAAGGGATGGAGATGGTGAGTTCTCCAATCTGGCATTGGGCAGGGATGACTACTGGTCAAGGGGAGCTTTGGATCCTGGTTATCTTCTTGGACCATCAGATGTAGGGCCAGGCACCTGAGTCTGGAGGGTGTGTGCATGGATTAACAGGCCTTGGCCTTCCCCACTTTCACTGAAAACTGAGGATGTCCAAAAAGATTAGGAAGTGCATCCTCAGGGGGGTACTATGTGGATGTGTTCACGTTGTTGAAGCCCACAGGGGAGGAGGGTGGCATCATTACTTCCAAAAAGAAGGGCAAGTGTGAGGCCAAGGCACACCCTGTTGAGCAAGCTTTCACTAGCTGGATGGAAGGCTGTTTCATTTTTATGGGGGTAGTCTTGATGGCTTTTTCAGAAAGGGGATGTCACCTTTCAAAGCATATGGCCAATGTCATTAAGGCTTGGGCCATCACAGGGGAGGCTGCAGCCATCACATATGACACCGTCTTCTGCCAGTAGGCTTCCCAGAGCAGCATGGCCACGTGGGACCTCATCAAAAGCAAGATCTGGCTGGTTGAAGTGGGTCCCCATGTCAGAGGAAAAGGGGACCCCTCCAGGATCTCCAAGTGGGTGGGAAAGAGGGACCCCCACAGGTTCTTGTTCTGGAAGTTCAACTTGGGCAAATGTGTCCTGGCCCATTGCAAGTTTGAACATTGCTGCGAAGTTTGCATGGGCCTGCATGCTAAGCTAGCGTGTTCCTGACTGACCAGTGTCTGACAGCCTCTGTCAAGAAGGACAGAGTGTCCAGCTCCACAAATGGAGGGTTGGGGGGGGGGTCAAAAGTGAACATGCCAAGGCTGCCCAGCTGTGTTTCTACCTGACCCCAACACTGGTGTGCCCTTCGGCTTTGCTTTCACTCCTCAGTAACTACCCCCACTGGGAGATGGCCATCTTTCTAGCAGAGGGCTTCACCTGATATTTCAGAATCCTAGCTGCAGGCTTGACAGTGGTGTCAGATGCCTGGAACTTAAAGTCTGCCCAGGACATGCTACAAGTCCTTAAGAATAGAATTTTGAAGGAATATGAAGCTGGTAGGGTGGTGGACCTTTCTGACACTCCACCCATCCCCAACCTCTGGGTTTCCTCCCTTGGGGTTGTTCCCAAGAAAGCCCCGGAGGAATTCTGCCTCATCCACCACCTGTCTTACTCCCCTGGGGCATTGGTCAATGATGCCATCCCCCCAGAGCTCTGCTCGGTTTGCTATGCTTCCATTGACCAGGCTGTTCAGCTTGTCCTTTTGGCCAAGTGTGACATTTAGACAGCATTCCAACTGCTGCCTGTTCACCCTGATGTTTTTTTGGCTTCCTGGGCTTCAAATTTGAGAGGCAGTCGTATTTTGACAAAGCCTGCTTGTGGGTTGGTTGGTTAGCTGTGCAGCCTTTGAGTCTTTTAGTTCTTTTCTAGAGTAGGAGGTCATGAGACATGTCACATCCTTTTTGGTCACCCATTACCTTGACAACTTCCTGAACATTGGTGAGGCTGAGAGTGATGGTTGTGCCAAGCTTTTGTCCACATTCAAGACCTTGCTACTGAACTGGGTGTCCCTCTGGTGGTAGAAAAGACTGAGGCCCCTCCACCTCACTCATTTATATAGGGATCCAGCTGGATTTGGTGGCAGGCATCTCCTGCTTGCTGGAGGACAAGCTCCACGCCCTCCGTGCCATGATACAGGCTAACCCTTTAGCCCAAAAAGCTACCCTCAAAGAAATACAGACCATCTTGGGACACCTCAATTTTGATTGCAGGGTGGTATCTCATGTAGAGCATTCTGCACTTGGCTGGCAAGGATCATGGCAGGGGTCAGGGCTGCACACCATCATGTCCACCTTACAAAAGGCATCAAACAGGATCTTAGCCAGACCACTGGTGTGCCCAACACTGACCCACCCATTGGGTACAGGGGAGGATCCTCCGAGACCTCACTTTTCTAGACCCCCCCTCCATTTTGATAGTGGTCCACATTGTGGGGAGTGCCTATGCCAACAAGCTGGTTTGTTTCCGGTGTGACAAACAAGCAGTAGTCACAATCCTTAACTGCCAAACATCCAAGTCCAAGAGGGTCATGCTCCTGGTTCACCATTTTGTTCTTCATTTAATTCGTTTTGTACCTGGCCTAAAAAATAACATTGCAGACTCTCTCTTGTTTTCAGGAGGCCAGGTTCCATCAATTGGTGCCTGGAGCAGACCCCTTGCCTACATCCTTCCCAGAGAAACTGGGGGTGGTTGGAAATTTGCCACAATGCATGGTGTCCTGTCTTCACTGGCCTCAGCTACCCTTAGAGAGTACAGGAAACCTGTCTCCAAGCTGTTCACCTTTTTGAGGTGACCAGCCTACAGGCCCACTGGCCACTACAATCCCACACCCTCCTGTGATACTTGGTCTAGTTGAGGGAATCTGGGATCTCACCCTGTACCATGGTGGTCCACTTGGCTGGTATTTTTTTCTTCTCCAAAGCTGGGGGATTCCAGGATCCATGTTCATCTTTCCTAGTCAGAAGAGTCTTGGACGGCTGGAGGAAGACATCTGTTGGTAGGATGGATGGCAGGAGACCAATTTGCTTCAGGGTACTCTGCAGGGTCTCCATGCAGCTTGGGCAGGTCTGCAATTCCAGAGCTGAGGCCTGCCTTTTCAGAGCTGTCTTTGTAACTGCCTTCTTTGGGACACTGCAGGTGGGTGAGCTCATTCCTTCCTCCAGGGTTCTGGAAGTGTTGCGAAGTTGCCATTGCAGGGGGCAACACCGGATCAGCATCCCCAGGTGACAAGGGGTTGAGATGCAAACATGCAATCAACCAGTTACTCCTTGTCATTCTGAAGCTCGGGTATGATCAGGCAACTTGGTTCATCGATCAACAGGTGGGTTGCTCTATGTCAGATCCAGATCTCATGAATTTTGGGCCAATTCTACCTGTCATCTGTATTCAATAAAGTTGCGGCCTTTTTTTCTTCTATTCGGGTGTACTGTGGTTATTCCTTGTGATGCCTCCCTCTCCATGGCAATACAATTGTTTGCCAAGGAGTGGGCTCCCATATAACTATGCTGGTGTATATCTTCTGTGATCTGAAGGTTTGTAGGATTTTGACCTGCAGACTATGGGCCTTTGCAGACTGCTAGAAATAGTGCAAATTGAGTCCACCTTAACTGCCCTCACTCAGTGCTAGGGAATCATGGGAACTGTAGTTTATTGTGGCACCAGAGCTCTCTGACAGAGAAGGCTCAGTGTCTCAGAAAAAAATCCAATTCCCATGATTTCCTAGCACTGAGCCAGGGCAGTTAAAGTGGACTCAATTTGCACTATTTCTAGCAGTCTGCAAAGTCCCTATGAAAACTGCCCAGTTTTTGTCATTATCCACTCTTGTTTGACAGCATTTGAAAGATAATGCTATTTGCCATGTTGCTGACCATGTTTTATTCTGTTTTGTGCTGGTTGAATGGTTATACACAAATAAAACTGCTTTTTTCTGCTGCTAGTGAAAAATCTTCATACAATATAAATGTAGCATGTCCTGTCTTACTGTATTAATATATATATATATATATATATATATAATTTCTATGTATTTCTATGCATTTTGTGATTGTTGAACTTCCTTTTCCTGATGTATGAAGAGTGTACAGAAAGTGATGTAGCTTTCTGCAAATTCAAACAAAAATCCACCAAACAGTGATACCTTTATTAGCCAACCAAAATGCACAATATACTTGTTGCAAGCTTTCAAAGCTCCCCAGGCTTCTTCATTAGGCAAGATGTTACAAACCAAACAGGAGAAAAATTGGAGATGTTAGTAAGATGTCTGCATTTTATTGTTTCTGCCTTTAGTTAAGATGGTATGGGGAGGATATCTTTTGCAGGCTGGCTCCTCCTTCTTCTGACCATGTGGCAATAGGGAGATTTTCAAAGTCCAGAAAATTTAAAGTCCATTTGCATAACAACAAGGACTCTTCTTTTGCAATTCAATATGTCTCCATTCCTGTGAGGCCTTCATGTTTTTGCATCAGGAACATTTTGCTTGATGTAGAGGTAAAACATTCCAATACAGGTTGTGGAGCATTTTGGTTGGCCAATAAAGGTATCATTGTGAAGTTGAAGGCTTTCACAGCCAGCATCCATAGGTTTTTGTGGGTTTTTTGGGCTGTGAGGCCATGCTCTAGAAGAATGTATTCATGATGTTTTGCCTGCACCTGTGGCTGGCATCTTCAGAGAAATGATGGTCATGTTCTAAAAGAATGTATTCCTGATGTTTTGCCTGCATCTATGGCTGGCTCTGAAGATGCCAGTCACAAATGCAGGTGAAACATCAGGAATACATTCAGGGGTAGGCAACCTTTCCCCTTTAAGGGCCAGGGACTTCAGCTCCCAGAATCCCAGGAGTTATTGGCCAACATGGGATTATTGGCCAACATGGCTGAGGCTTCTGGGAGCTGAAGTCCCTCGGCCCTTAAAGGGGAAAGGTTGCCTACCCCTGAATACATTCTTCTAGAACACAGCCTCACAGCCCGAAAAACCCACAAAACCAAAGGTATCACTGTTTGGTGGATTTTTGTTTGACTTTGCTAAATGGCCAATGCAGCTACCCCTGAATGTTTTCATAGCTTTCTTCAGTTTGTGACAAAATAGGGAGAGAGTATACATATAGAAAACCAGAAAAGGAAGATGTTACAGTGGGTCCTTTTATCTGCTGGTGTTTGGTTCCAGGATCCCCTGTGGATAACAAAATCCATGGATGCTCAAGTCCCATTAAATACAATGGCATAGCAAAATAGTGATTCATATATACGGTATATAAAATGGAAAATCAAAGTTTGCTATTTGGAATATATACTTTTTTAAAAATAATTTCAAGCTGTGGATGCTTGAGTCTGTGGATAAAAAAAATCAGTGAATAAGAAAGGCTGACCATACAGACTTCTTTTCCTCTGAACCTCCCAATGATTTAGGATATAATCAGATTAATTTTTACTGTGAAGAGGCTGATGTCTGCATTACAGAGTTTATAAGTGGTCAAGAGTTAAACTGGAATTGCTGTAGGAATGGAGTTTGAACTTTGTGTCTTTTTGCGAATACTGCAGAATGGACTATTTCTCCAAACTTTATAGCTCAGGGAGACAGAATTCCCACTGATGGATTTCTGGGAGGTTATTTCCCCCCAGGATAAATGTGATATGTCCTTACATTGCCTTTCAAAATCTAAAATAAAACTAAACTTACAAACTTTTTTCTGTACCTACAACTATTTTTTTTTGTAGGTGGCTGGTTTGAGAAATATGAAATGAAAGCATTATAGAAGAGGTGGAAATGCAAAAGTGAAATGAGAAGTCCTATTTCCCCATCAAGCAGTCTACAGAAAATATTTCAGAGTAAGTTGTTTACAGAATAATAAGATTCATGATAGGTAATGTACAGTGGGAAAATTCATTCCAACCAGTCACTGGGAATTTATTTAATAGCTCTTCTGAACTTGGATGTTGGATTTGCACTTAATTAGATATTTTTCTATATTGTTATGATTTTTCTCCAAGTCATTATTAGGTTTCCAGTGTCACAGTATGAAATTTCATTTTAATCCCTCTTGGATTTTGACAAGTCTTTTTCTAGCGTTTGCAGTAGGGAGCCGACAGTGTTTAGATTATTGCCCCCTCCTGGATCTTGCTCTTATAGATTACATTTTCTGCTTTTAACTGTTTTTTTTTTTTGTAGTACTACTGGCACTGATAGTCTTGATGAGGAATCTGTACTCAGGACAAAAGGCTACTTTCAGAACAGAACACGGAGAAACAGAATGGTTCCCAATTAGCAAAGGAG
>CM034708.1:61851587-61864810 GCA_020142125.1 Phrynosoma platyrhinos
AGCAGCCCGGAAAAGGCGGGACTTCCGGGCTACTCCTCCAATCGGATGTGTCGAGGCCCTTCTAGGCCGACGCAACCGAGAGCCCCTCCCGACGCGTCGGGGTGGCTTCCCTCCCTTGGTTTTGTTTCAGTGGCAGCTTCCTCCTGTGAAGGAGGCCATGACCGTGGTGAAGGAGAGGGGCAAACAAGCCCTTTTGACCACTGCCCCTTGGTAGCCTCCCCCCACCAGGTGATACCAGGGACGGGGATGCCACTGCCTGGTGACTTTGAGCAACTCATAATCTTTCAACCTGAGAGGAATGCAGCAGCAGATCCCCTCTGAATAAATTTTGCCAAGAAAACCTTATGAAAAAGTCACCATAAATCATGTCAACTTGAATGTGCATCATAATAATATTTCAAAAAATAAATACAACCTCCTGTTGTTGCACTTGTAACTTCGTTTTCTTTTGACCAATCCTGGTTGACCTGGGACCTTAGTGGATCAGGGTCCTGGAACTGTTATAGGGGTTGCCATTTACTCCTCTGCCTCAGTTGCTAAAAGATCTTGGGCCAATCCCAGGAATGGTTAAATGTGACGCATAAGCATGCTAGCATCTTAAATGAGCTCCTCTCTCTCAAACAGAGGAGCTAATTGAGGACATTAGATTCTTCCTCTCTGTGCTTCACTCTCCACATCCAAAGAAGATACTTTTAACAGGAATATTGAGATTAACACAGCTAATTTATATTAAATTATTGTTATTTAACCCAGAAACTGAACTACTCTTACAAATGGATGCTAGCTAATTTGAATCAGCCATATCATGTGCCATGACTTATGTGTTTGCATTTTTAAGGTAATTGGTGACCACCCATTTTCTGTCCTCCCCATTTCTCACCCTCTTCACCAAGACATCCATATTATATTCATTCTCCCTGTAAACAGTAAAGTTAATTGTCTTTTAACAGCCCACCTGCACTTGGGATAACTGACTGTAAGAAGCGTCCATAATGAAGGCACATCATGAATAAGACTTTTGAATTCTATAAGAATTCTATAAAATGCCTATTGGACAATCTTCAGGATTCTGTATTTATTTTTCAGGATACAGGGCAAGGAGCAGAGTGGGAATATGCTGAAAAAATCTTCACCATAGGAGGATAATGGAAATGTTTTTCCCCACACAAAATAACTGCTTTGCTTAGTGCAATATCATCAGAATGCATGTCTGCTGGAGAATCCTGTAGAAATGAAAGGAAACAGATTCCTGTTCAATGTACAAATAAACAAAATGATTTGGAAGTTTAAAAAGCCACAGATTTATTGTGGGGTTTTACAGAAAATTACATATATGCAAGTATGAGTTAGTGAGATAATTGCAAGAAAATATTGGTCTGGTTTTCAAAGTAGCAAAAGTACCCAGCATCACATTCATTAGAATTGCCCTTGCAGCGTGATACAAGAAAGGCTTCAAGCATCATTGTGGAGTTGTCCAAGATGGACACATTGTCTCTGTCTGGTGTAAGTGAATTCATGGGCTCTGTGTACACTGGCCCATGAATTCACTCATCTGCAGGGAGTACAGCCCTGAGTATCCTGACCCCATGCCTGCCCTGATCTCCCTCCATTACCTGCCACCTGTTCCCATACCATGGTGGCTGTCTGCAATGGTACCCACTGAACTGGGCAGCACACCCACCACCACTGCAGCTCATTCACTTCTGAGGTCAGAATTAGTGACCTGCGGTGGCAGCAAATATGCCAAGTGGCTCAGTGAGATGCTAGTGCAAAATCCATAGGACTCAGTCTTTCTGGAAAATCTGGAGTAACAGATAAGTTTTTAAAAACCAGTTTAAGGCTGTTAAACCCCAGTCCTGGTGTGGAATGTGCCAGATGTCATCTGGATTGCTCACACCAGAACCAAAGTTTGAGATGTGTGTTGTCCAACCAGGACAATACAAGAACTGGGGGTGGGAGGTGGGGGTTGGTCCATGCAGACAAGGCCTCAGACCATGTAGTTATTGTTGTTAACTGCCTTGAAGTCAATCCTGACTCATGGTGATCCTGTAGATGAGACATTTCCAAGACCCCTTATCCTCCACTACTCTGCTTAGATCCTGTAAATTCATACTTGTGACCTCCCTAATAAAGTAAATCCATATAGTGTGTGGTCTTCCTCTCTTTCTACATCCCTCCACCTTTCCTAGCATTTTTGTCTTTTCTAATGTGCCATGCCTTCTCATGTGTGGGATCAGGGAAACGGGCCTTTTGACCCAAGCAGAGGAGGCCTCAGACCATGTGGGTGTGCCCTCTCCCTTCTTGTGCTATAGTCTTCTAGGAGATGCAGCCATTGATTTGAGGCAATCGAACCTTATCTTGATTAGTTTCAGTCCACCCAGTGGCAGAAAATATTATTGGCAAGCTACAGGCAGATCTGAATTGATAAGAAGTAACTCGCATTTTTTTCAAAAGCCAAGCAACCCTAAGATGCATACGTTCAGGGTCACCACAATTCAAAAAGCATGTTGAGAAGCTGAAGTGTGTCCATAGCAGGGCAACCAAAATAGTGAAAAGTCTGGAGACCATGCCCTATGAGTAGTGACTTAGGGAGCTGGGTATGTTTACTCTGGAGAAGAGAAGGTTAATAGGTGATATGATAGCCCTGTTTAAATATTTGAAAGGATGTCATATTGGGAATAGAGCAAGCTTGTTTTCTGATGCTCCAGAGAATAGGACATGAAACAATGGATACAAACTAGAAGAAAAGTGATTCCAATGCAACATTACGAAGAACGTCCTGACAGTAAGAGCTTGGAGTGTGGTGGATTCTCTTTCTTTGGAGGTTTTTTTTTAAAATACAAGTTGGATGGCCATCTGTCGGGGGTGTTTTGATTGTGTAGTCCTGCATGGCAGGGGGTTGGACTTGAGGTCTCATTCAATTCTATGATTCTATGACCTAGTGGATTAATTATATTTTAAACCAAGTTGTAATGTTTATATAATATTCAGGTCAATTCTGGGGAGAAAATTGCACCAATCACTTAATTGGGAACAAAGTTTGGTTGTGATTAACTCTCAGTTTAGTGATAGATTTCACTGAATAAGATCAACATGGAAGGGTTCCAACTTTAACAGCCCATTTGTGGAGTGTTTACTTACTTGAATACAAAGTGCAGTAATTTCCAGGAAAGCATGGGCAGCAAGTCAATGTTAATCTCCTTCTTCCACGTAGTTTAGATGGAAATGATGCCAAAGAATGTATTTGTATTCAAACACACAATTTAACAAATATTGATAACTTTCAAGACCTTGGGTTTTAGTCCTTGAAAAATTCTGTTGTTTTTGTGCAATAGCTTTAAGCAAATCAAACACATACTGAATCTTTAGTTTAAGTACTATACATTGATTTTAATTTAGCAATAAAAATGATTTGTATGAATATACAAATACATAGGAACTGTCAATTTTATACTGGGTTCTTATCAAGGAAAAAAAAAAAACCACAATGCTATATGACCTTTAATTTCTGTTATACCGGGAGATTCTTATTTACCATATTATTTATTGAAACAATAGGTGAAAACTGAAAAAGGGTCATTATTAGTGGCTGGTTTGTAATTTAACACTATTTTATATTTCTTTTAAAATATCCTTATTTAAATTATTAGAACATAACAGCAACAATGCTGCAAAGTGCAAATAGTCTTCAAATAAGACACAGCTAAAGTGCAATCTATATAAACAGAAACAGCAGTAGGGAATATACCAGGGTTTGTATGCAGGATGTCAATTGGTTCAAGACTGTTTAAGTAACTTTTTGAAGGAGGTCTGATCAACATACAGCATGTGTCTCTGTGGGACACCACTGCTGACATATTGAATAAAGGGATACCATGCTGTATAAAATGAATCTGTTTCAGTGTGTTTTTTAGGAGTTCTGGGCTGATGTGTCAACTTTCTAAATTGCTATTTGCCATACTTTTGTGAGCTGATCAGATTCCTTATCATCTTTTGTTTATTTGCAAATCAGTTGCCACAAACAAGATGTGGCAGCTTTTTGTGAAACAAATTCGTATATGGACTATAAAATAATAATCAGTAAAAGATCTAATTTGGGGTTGGGATTACTACTTTTCTGGACATTGAACTACATCTGAAAGATCAGGTCCATTGCTTTGGGGTGTTCTTGGACCTGGATCTGCCCTTGATAGGCCAAGTAGCTGCTGTGGGTATGAGTGCCTTTTCCTGGTTTTGATGGTGAGCTAACTGCACCTTTTTGGAGAGGGCAGATTTGACCACAGTAATTCATATCTTAATTATCACCTGATTAGGCTGCTGTAGTGTTCTCTACATGGGATCGCCTTTGAAAACTATTCAAAACTACACATAGTGCAAAATGGGGCAGGCAGATTGTTGTCAGGTATACACTTTATAGGTGATGTATCACCAGTCTTGCAAGAACTAAGCTGACTTCCAATTTGCTTCTGGGCTCAAGTCAAAGTGCTGAGTTTGCTCCACAAAGCCCTAAACTGGAAGATTATTTCTTAAATATGGCTGTGCCCAAGAAGTGAGACCTTTAACAGAGGCTCTGTTGTGTGTCTCACTGTTCCATGATGTTGGGCTAAAGGGTACACATAGCAGGGGTATCTCTGTAGAAGCATCCTGACTATGGACCTTATTGCTCCACTTAAATAACCCAGCTTACCTCTTCTGAACTGAAATCTAATTTGGGAGGCAGCTGGGTCCTTTCACAAGGATTTTGCTGCTAAAGCTGCCAGACGAGTCCAGCCCAGCTGCAGCATGGGTCCCAGGTGTGCTTTGGCAACCTTATTTTAAAACCCGGAGTTTTCTGACTTCAAAAAATGGCTGCCAAAGCATGCTGGGGAACTGGGCTGCAGCCAGGCTGGACTCACCCAGCAGCTTTGATAGCAAAATCCTTGTGATTGGACCTGGCTGCCTCCTGAATTAGACTTCAGTTTGGAAGAGGTAAGCCAGGTTATTTGAGAGGAATGATAAGGTCCTATGGAAATCCTTCCCAAAAAAATTCATCTATTTTTATATTTGATGTCTACTTGGAGAAAGGTATATATTTCATTCCTCTGCAGTAGTAACAGGAATTGCAGGATCGGAATGCTTTACTGATAAACAGTGAATACCTTAACTACTTTGGCTTGGTAGTACTGATCTAGATTAACTATTACCATCCGTACATGATGCTTTATCACAGAAGAAAGCCAAACTGTGTTTAAGAACAGAAGTGTTTCCAAAGCAGATAAAAGCTTGACTACAAAGCAAGAAGATGGCTGGGCAGTCCCACATACACATGTCCAGATCCTGTGATAGAAATTATTTATGTCTTTGAACCTGATTCTAAAGCCATGGGAACATCCAGAGATAATTGATATCAATTATTATTGTGCAGAAGTTTTTTTTTAATAAATAAAACACTTAACACCCCCACCCCCCAGGCCAGAACATAAAGTACCTCACCCCAATAATATTCTATGTAGTCTAGATGCATTTTTATGGGAACAAAATGAGTGGAAGTGTTTTCATTTACTACATTTCTCCCCTCTTTGTTGCCTTTGCCACTCCAGGACAGTGACTGCAGATTTTCTAGTGGGTAGTACAATGGAAAATGCAAAGAACTGGGGAGCAGGAAGAGCAGGAAGAAGATGTCTGTCATGTGTGTAAGGGAAAGTAGGTCTGTTCCAGAGTGTGTGTGAGAAGGTGTGGATGCACAAACAGTAAGAGATGAGAGACAAGAAAGGGTGAATAAGGAATAAGATGAGGTTAGAGAGAGATAGAAGAGTAGAGGATCAGAGGGAGATGCTGAGGAAGGGACAGAAAATAATAATAATAATAATAATAATAATAATAATAATAATAATAATAATAATAATAATAATAATATATCCTGCCTTTCTCCCAATATATCGAAAGAATGTATAGGTATGGAGGAGAGAGGACAGAAAAGGTGTTGCACACCAACTAATGGAAGAAAGAGGGGTGGGAAGAGAAACAAGACACCAGGTATGGGTAAAAATACTGCTGAGAGTATGGGAGAAGGAGAAGGAGAAAGAGAAGGACAGATCAAGTAGTGGTGATGGTGGGATTCAAAGTGGCATGAAAAAAGTGATAGGGGATGATAAAGTCAGGGGACATTTTATAGGTAATATTAATTTTCAATATTTTAGCAAGCATATTTCTTACCAGAAAAAGCAAACAGCATATTAAAAGATAGTAACATAGTTATGCTGAATTTGGAGATTATAAAACAAATTTATTCATTTCTAAGTAATAGAAATCCTTAGATGCTGTTATTAAATTAAATTATTATTAAATTAAGGGCTGGGGGCTGGGGAGGATTTCAACTCATATTAATTATTCTAATCTATCATAAAAGCCTGCTCTATACTTCATCTGTAGGGACAGACTACAGCTGCCTTGGTCTTACCTTGCTTGTGCATTGCTGACTTTGAAAGAAAAGTGCCAAGTGATGAAGTAAAAAAACAAAAATTAAAAAGAAATCCATATATTCAAATTAAACTCTCTCTCTCTCTCTCTCTCTCTGTGTAGGCATGCCTGCCTTACTCTATATAAAGAGCATTACTTCTATTCTGTCCATCTGAAAAGCTGATTAAGTGGGAACTAATTAAAAGCAGTGTTATTGCTAATTAAAATGTGGTCAATGTATCATTTTTAAAAGCTCATGGAACTTAGCATCAAGGAAATTAAAGAAAGCAAAGATTTTCAAGTGACCCTTACTCAGTTTTTCTGCTGCTGCTAGCACATAAGAGAAGGATTGCATTTCTTAAAAAGGAGAGAATGGATATAGATAGTTAAAATGTAGAAATGAAACTATAATCAGTGGTCTCCCTTCACACTGAAGTGTGCACAAGCAGGCTACTCCCTCCCTTCCCACAGTAGAAACTATCCAGAAAATGTTCCACAGACTTTTAAGGATCATGCTGAATAGAGTGGGCATACTTTCTAATATTTCATCAATGAAAACTGGGACACGTAACATCAGAGTGTGTTCAAGATGGCAGAAGGATAAGAATACACAAGCTAGGAGAGGCTGCAGCATTTTGCTTTTGCCTGAGTCTACTGGGAAGGGAAGATTCTATTCCCTTCCCTCTCTTCACCCTGCTGAGTTAACTGAGTGCAAACTACTTTGGCTTTTTTAGTTAAGTTTGCAGCAACTGCAGTAAACTGAGGACAAAGGAGGGACAGAGGAGAGGGAATTTAAAAGCATCCAAAAAAGTGGGACTACAGAGAATTAAATAGGATTGTCTGTGCCAAATCAGAACAGTTGAGCTAGACCGTACTGTGTGAGCAAAGACAAAAAGCATCCTCATCATGAAACTCTGAGGCTCATGAAGAGAAAAAATTTCATGTGACAAATAAGTTACTGAGAAGAACAGCTCTAACTTTTCTTTCTCTACCATTTACAACATATTTAATTATTTTTCTAAAACAATATCCAGTCATATGAGCTCTATTTACCACCTGCAGCATTAGAATCCAGACAGAGGCATACTGCCTCAGTGCATCCTTAGGCCTGAGAGTGGCTGTAGTTGTGTCTGCAAAATCCAATTCGTGAGAAATGAATAGATATCTTTTATTAACTCCAAATTAATAAACTTTAAAATGACAATATTAATTAATTCTGAACTCCTAGAAAGTGTGTACTAGAGCCAAATTAATACCATGTGTTTTTATGCCTTATAGTTTATGATAAATCCTGTTCAAATTAATACAGTCAGCAATTTATTAACATTTGCTGCTAGCATTCTCACCCCCATTTTGCCCTCTGACCTCGTATTCAAAATTAATTATTTGATTCCTCCCACCCACATTCATGTGTTTGTGTACTTTGTTAATCACTTTCCATATACACTGAGTGAAGGAACACTAATATATATGGTGTCCTGCCTATCTACCTTCAATGATGGAGTAAACTCATTATATGGAAATTATTTCCAGTGCGATGGGTTGTGATGCAGGCAACAGTGAAGCAGCTAAAAAAAAAAAGAGAGAGAAAAGAACAAAGACCTGAGCAATGCAGGAATGTAGGAAAGACATAGAGCCTTAACAGACTGCTAGAAATAGTGCAGCTTGATGCCACTTTAACTGTCCTGACTCAGTGCTAGGGAATCACGGGAATTGTATTTTTTTTCTCGGATATTGAGCCTTCTCTGTCAGAGAGCTATTTCTGGCAGTCTGTAAAGGCCCTTAGAGTTTGACACTGCATTAACTGTCATGGAACCCAAGAATTTCTAGTTTGTTGCGGCACCAGAGCTCACTGATAGAGAAGACTATCTCACAAAACTACAAATCCTAGAATTTCATAAGACAGAGCCATGATAGTTAAAGTGGAGTCAAACTGCATTAATTTGCAGTATGGCAGCAGCCTGGATTTCTGAAGTCTTTTAGTATATGTCTTCCCTTAAAAAAGCTGAGTTTTCTAACTCATTTAACTTAAGGCTTCCTTATATTCTTGTATTACCCAGTTCTTTGTTCTTTTCTTTTCTTTGCCTTGCCTTGCCTTTCATTTTCTTTCTTTCGTTCTTTCAAAGGGGAGACTTGGGTTTAAACTTTAAAGAGTTAGGAAACTCAGCTGAACAGATTCCCCTTTCAGCAATTATGACTTTTGCATAAATAATTCTGGCTAGATATAGCATTCCTTATTGCATGGGAATTCTTTAATGTGATTCTGTGAAAGTAATATGGGGATTGAAGGGAGGATTGCAAGACATGTTTTCCCCCCCTCTGTTTCATCTGAACCTGGCTTTTGAACAAGCCACTGTGAGAAAATGCACCATATTTCCATATGCCAATGGAATATTTAGACCATCATGCAACAAGCTGTTCAGATTCAAAGGGTGAAGTGAGTGGTAGTAGTGGCATATTTTCTTTTATCTTAGACTTTCTTGACATATATGCAGATTTTCTTGACCTGCAGGGTCAGCTTTCCATAGAGCTCAGATCAGCAGATGGTGCCACCCACACCAAACAAAGTAAAGATGCAAAGCTAACCTAGTTATATTGGCATAAGAGGGGGAAATCCCCCAAAGCACCCCCCATCTCCGGCAGTAAAATACAAGGTTATGAAAGTGAACAATTTTCTGTTCTTTCATGACACCCAAGATCTGTTACCAGAGACATTTCACTCTTGCAAAGAGCAGAGGATGTTTGGGAGAAAGTTCTTTAACATCTGCATATAAATGTCTGCCAGACAGTTCATATAAGTCTTAAAGTAATATGTATATATTTTTTGGGGTGGGGTAGATTGACAATAATAGCATTAAATTAACCACAGTGAGCTGACAATACAATATCTTCACAGATGCAAAGTTACATTTATGTTACAAATGGTTTTGAAGGTATATAGTACAGATAAAATACAATTTTACAATACAAGTGGAAGAAATCTCAGGTTTGCAGCACACAATGGCTGAAGCCCTATTCAAGCATTATTAATGTAGGGAACAAAAATAATTGTTGGAGATATGCTAGTCCACACCCCTCTGTTATCATCCTCATGTGAAGCGAAATTTCTGGAAGAGACTTCTTTTATCAATGGAAATTCTCCACACCCCTCTTTTATCATCCTCATGTGAAGTGAAATTTCTGTAAGAGACTTCTTTTATCCATGGAAATTCTCCACATGTCAAGAACATTAGGAGTCATATTGACAAACTCTAGGGACAAAGAAGGTCCTCTTTTTCAGAAAGCCACTTTTCATGTGAACAGTTGGAGAAACAGAGCAATGATGGATGGAGAATTGACTAGTGAACCCACCTCCCTCTTTGGTTTATTTCCCCTATATTCATAATGCCTGAATATAGCTTCAGCCATATTATCTTTCTATACTGTTGTATTATTTGTTGAGGACATTACCACATGACAATGGTGTCACTAGGGGGGTACGGACCACACTGAGTGACTCCCTGGGGGATGTCACTCAGAGTGGTGGTACACCAGGAGGGACTGACATGGCTACTGGGCAAACAAGAAATGGGGCTTTCCTGCTTGCCGAGTGTGGAGACAATGACATATTTGAACCTTGGCACTATCCAATCAGGTCAAAGCCAGAAAAGGTGGGGGCTGCTCCCAGGAATGAGTATATAAGAGGGAGGAGCAGGTTTGAATGGGGTTGATGTTTATTGTGCCCTGAAGGGTGAAGAGCCATTGAAGCTAGGTTAGGCTGCTGTGAGGGACAGTTAGAAAGGGTTTTAGGTACCCAAAAAAGGAACAAAGGGTGTCCTTAGTTATATTATTATAGTGTGTATTATAGTGTCCTGTGGGAGACTTCACAGATAACTAGAAGGGGTAGACGCTACAAAAGTTTAATAAAGGTTTTGTGAGAACTAGTCTGTAAGGGAACATATATAAAGGTGTTAAGAAACAATTACAAAGACAAGGTAAGGAAACTGTTAAACTGTGTAACTAATAAAGTATTTCTACATAGTATCCATTGTGAACACCATCCACTAAAAAAGATACTGTATTCAGCCTGACTTGCAAATAAATTTCTTACTTTGTTTCAACACGCAGCTGTCTGAAGTGATTTCAGAAACATGTTAAAAATGCTCCCTACACTGAGAAAAGTCTTTTAGGTTTGGGACACATTAGTGGGTGTGTGGCTGTCAAAGAATGGTTGGTGTCAAGCTGGGGGAAAAACATGGAACCCAGAGTGCTGGCATCTAAAGAGAGTTATAGTGCAGGAGACACTTAACAGAGGGTTTGAGTCCCACTATAGTGAAGAATTGGTGGGATAGTGACTAGCACCTTCACATAATTGGTGGCAGTAGGGAGATCAAAAAGATCCATTGGGCTGCCATCCAAGAAAGTAATTGAGTGAGTTGGTCTCATAGTAACACTGAGGAATGACACAGGACCCTAAATGGGCACTTAGAAGGCCACAGCACCAACCCCCTCAGTAGTGGCAGCCGCTTGTTGGCCGGTGTCTTCAGGGTCTGGTGTGGTTGCAGCCATGCTGAACCCTGAAAGCAATGCCACTGTCAAATGAGCCCTGTTCTTGAAGCAACTGCATCAGTTTAAAAAATTAGAAACATGCCCTTTTCAGAGCAGCCATTGTTGTATGTCGTCACAAGAGTATGATGGGGTGTGTGTGCTCTCTTCCTGACAACCCTTAACCCCACTTCCCTGCCCTATGCCTTACCCAGTTTGCCTTTCTGTTATTTTTATTTTTTACATAGTTTAGGCATTATAGCAATGTGATTTAGGTCTTAAAAAAAGAAAACCATCCTGGTTGAGAACAGACTGTGTTGGAGTTGGAGAGAGAAAGGAAGAGGGAGAGAGGAGATTGAAATCTCATGATTGTTCAATGCTGGGACAGCTGCTGGAAGCTTATTGCACACAGAGCTAATGCCACAGTAGCAATATTAGCAGCTATTGATGGGTGAAGCCCATTAATGAAAAGGTGTCCAACAGTCACAGGTGGAGGACAGACCTGCTACAGCTAAGCTATGTTACCATCTGATATGGTTTGCCCATAGACACAACTATCCTGCTTTAATCCCCCCTTTTAGCCTCACGAGATAATCTCCTAAATCAATCTGTAGCAGGTACCTATTTGTATTCTAATACTTCAATGCCCACCTACTATTGCTGCTCAAAGGTACATGTGATCTAAGAAAGAACAGCTAAATTATAGGAGCTGCATATAAAGAGTCATAATGTAGGGATTTTGTGTTTTGTCAAGGGAGACGTCTGACTTTTCTTTGCCATCATAACTTCACAAGAATTGCTTTTCATGCTCCCTTGTTTAAAGGCAACAAAACACACTAAAAGTGGGTGGGGGGGTTTTAAAAAGCTTTATTCTTTGTACTATGTCCCTAATGCCTCCCTCCCACCCCCAGAAGTAATAATAAAAGCTATATTATCTGAGCCAGTGGTTGATTATAACAGTCATGATACTCCAGGGTGCCATTTTGCATGAGAACAAATTGGCTGAACCAAACAAGCTATTACTTCCTTGTTAACTTGGAAAGTAAAGGAGAAAAAATATGACCAGGTATCCCATGTGCCTGTTCTGTTTGCTGTTCAAATTTTACTTACTGGCAGACAACTTCAAGTCTTTGGATTTCCCTTCTTATTGTCTTTTATCTTTAAACCAGGTTTGGACTGGATATTTGAAATACTACAGGACACATCCAGAAGATCGTCCTATATCCAAATAAAACATTTTTTGGATATTTAAGGGTCTTTTAGTGGGCTGGTTATGCTGTCTTTTTATTCAGCTCTCCGTTTCCATGGATTTTTTATTTATGGATTCAAGCATCCATGGTTTGAAAATATTTTTAAAATATATAATTCCAAAAAGCAAACCTTGATTTTGCTATTTTATACAAGGTGCATCTTAGTGCCTCTACAGACTAGCCCAAGGGCCAGCCTGGAGGAAGGGATGGGGAGGGGCAGCCACACACCGGGTGCCCCAACCCTATGCTGGTGACGTCCTGACACCATGCACTGTTATGCATGGTGTGTGGTGTCAGGACGTCCTTCCGGCGCAGTGTTTCGACACGCTGTGCTGGAAGGGGCTCTAAAGAACCGCACGCTGGCTCTTAGGGCGCTCTTTTGCTGGCCCTGAAAGGAGCGGCATTTTGCCGCTCTTTTCCAGGCCAGTGAAAAGGAGGATGGAGGCCAAGGCATCTGGCAGCCTCAGCCCCGATCCTCCACTTCCCGGGGCGGCCCAGGGCTGCCTGTGTGCATCCCCCCTTACTGTGCCATTGTATTTAATGGGACTTGAGTATCCACAGATCTTGGTATCTACCAGGGGTCCTGGAACCAAACTTCAGTGGATAGCAAGGACCCACTGTAGTTATGTTTTTAAAATGTCTTTATTTTTTTCAGATTAGTAGCGTTTTAACAGGATAGCTAACAGGTTTTCAAAATCACTTTTTATCACCAGTTTCTTTTTGAGATTTTTAGTTGAAAGGAAGATCTGAACAATGGCATCACCTGGTATGGTCCTGTGCACATTTCAAGATCTTCAGGAGGGCTTTTTCTCAGTCTCATCACCATCACAAGAACATTTATTTATTTCATAAATATGTCTCCTGTCTACTGGAGTAGGACACAAGGCAGTGAAAACATTGGGAGAGCCTTCTTGATGGATGCTTTCAAGCTATGTTATTCCTTCTCACAGGACATTGAGTTGGACCCATCCCTGCTCTCCTTCAGTATTTTTTTTATTATTATTAATGTTT
>CM034708.1:61909489-61923284 GCA_020142125.1 Phrynosoma platyrhinos
TCCAAATTAATTGTCAGGTGTGGCTGGTTAGAATTCATGGTGTCTCCAGGTCACTCTAAATGCTGATTCAGCTCCAACTTGTTATCATTTTCCCCGTCCCATCCGCATGGCCAAGTCCAATGCATCATTGAATCCTTGGAGCAGCCTCCTCAGGTAATACCACCGTTAGAAGCCCTATCGTCTATTCCAAAGCTAGCTATTTTATCCCTGAGTTCTTGTATGCATGAGTGAGTGAAAGTCTGTCTTAGAGTGTTGTTTCCCCTAATAAATTTTGGAAAATATATTTGAAATCTGCCAATATATTATTCCTAGCTACCTTCATATAAATTGGGATGTATTCTGGCTAATCAATTGAGCTAATTAAGATTTCCCCAAGGTCAAGGTATTTGTAATAGCTAAGACTTGAGAACAGTGAGTAAATATTCCAAGTTTAGACCAAGTCCTATTTAAATCATGTGCTCTTTATTGTCAACAAACATGTAACTGAATTAGGAAGGTTGACATCCAATTAACACAGTCCTTTACAGGTTTAATGAGCAGTGAAAAATTTAAATCCTTTCTTTGGCACTTTTAAAGAAAGTGCAATTACATGTGGAATGAACTAGAGAGAGTGTTGTTCCATTGATTCATAATAAATTCCGCCTAATTTATTTGCATGGAGTCAGAAGGAAGCTTCTTTGCAGTCAAAGCCATAGGTTATTTAAATAATTTCTTCTGTTGTAGTAATATGCAATAAAACATTAATTCCTACAATATGTGGGATAACAGAATAAGATGAGCTATAATACCGGTACATATTTTTGGGCATTCAATTAATATCATCTGTGTTTCTCTGTGTGTAGCATTTTTGGTTATCCTTTGTTGGTAGTGAACAAAAAGGCTTTTTGTTGTACAGGCAACATTAAACAGATCTTATAAAACAATATTAGACTTTTAATAATTAAGCCTTCATAAGTCAAATTGGCTTTGCAGCCTTTTTAAAAAGGATGTAAACAAGTCTACTAGTCATTCTAAAGTTTACTATTAATTAATTTGAAGACAGAATACTGATCATTCCATGAATTCTTGCTATGGTATTTTCTTTTAGAGTGGTAACTACTTTCTGGGAGTGAGGAATACCTTAGCAAAATGAATGTGGTGTTCATTTAAGCCAGGGGCAGGAAAACTCGGCCCTCTTAGGGATTTTGGACTTCAGTTCCCAGAAGCCTCAGCCATGTTGGCCAATAGTCTGTGATTCTGGGAGCTGAAGTCCCTTGGCCCTTAAAGGGGATAGTTTGCCTGCCCCTGATAAGCTCTCCAAATCTTTCATCCCATAGGGCCCCTAGCTAGGCTAGCTGAATAGCTACTGGAGTTGTAATTCCAAGAAAGCCCAAACTCTTTCATGGCTCTGGGCATCTGCATTTCACACTTTCCTGCCAAGTACTTTCTAACACTCAGTGAACCTTTGGCTCTGCTTAGTTTGATTGGGCATGTGCAGATAACCTAAGTATCAGTTCAGCAAGTAATGAGCTGTTTCCATTCAGAAGAAACAAGACACCAATAACCTACATCACCTTCCTTCTATGTGTGATGCAGATATATAGTAAATGACTATTGTTTAATGGTAGACTGGAAAGATTAAGAAAGGGAGATAGAGCTTATTTATCACAAGTGTGATAAAGTACCATTTCCTTCCTGACTCTACTAATTTTCATATTACCTATTCTGATGATGCATGTGTGCTGCACTAAGTCATATAGATGTTTAAAGTAGGGATGGGGAACTAGTTTTGTGTGAAGTTCTGGCTGCTTCAACAAGACCAATGGCATCTGTGGATGTGACCAAGTCCACCAATGCCACCAGGTCCCTGCTTTGTCCAGGAACCAATATTCCCTCTTCCTCCACCTACCCAATCCTTCTGCTTGTGGAAATGAATTCTGGATAAAGTTTCCAACTCTTTTCAGTTGTTCTTCAAGTCTAGTTTTTAGGGAGCTATCCATTTTGTAAAATGATAACCTCATATTCAATTTTTATTGCAAATACCTGCTTCATACTACAAGATAGGAGACTATACACTTGGACAACACACAAAAACCAGAAAGACTACATAATTGGAAGTAGAAAATGGAGAAGCTCTATCCTTGTAGCCAAAACCAGACTAGGAGCTGAATGTGGCACAGACCATGAACTGCTCATAACAAAAATCAGAGTTAAGCTGAAGAAGAAAGCAAAATCATAATTATACTAAAATATAACCTGAATAACATTTCAGATGAATTCAGTCACAATGTAAGAAATAGATTTGAACCATTGAGTATAATAGACCTGGAGCCTGAAGAACTGTGGATAGAAGTCAAAGACATAATTAAGGACGAATGCAAATAAATAAATAAAAATAACAGTGGCCAAAAAGAAAGATAAGAAACAATAGCTGACAGATGAAACACTTCATGCAATAAAAGAAAGAAGAAAATCAAAAGCAAAGGGAGATAGGAACAAAACCAGAAGGATGAATACAACTGTGCAATGTCTGAAGCACAGGGACAAGGAGAAATACTACAATGACCAATGCAAAGAAATAGAAGACAACAACAAAAAGGGAAGAACAAGGGACCTCTATAAAAACAACCCAAGAAATTAAAGCTAAATTCAAACCGAGGGCAGGGATGCTCTATGAAGAAAAAAGAACATAATGCAGGAACAAGAAGAAATAAAAAAGACGCTGGAGCAATACACAGAAGAGTTATACAAAAGAGATGAGGGAATGAATGACATTTGGAATGAGGAGCCATATAAAGATGAAGCCCAAATTCTAAGAAATGAAGTGGAATTTGCAATAAAGGAAATGGGGGGAAAATCACTGGGGACAGATGATATCCCAATTGAACTGCTACAATGCCCACAGACAGTTATAACTTTACTGCTAACTAAAATATGCCAATAAATATGGGAAACAAAGTGGTGGCAAACAGACTGGAAACACTCAATATATAAAAGCAATCCACAAGAAAGGAGATATAAAAGACTGCAGCAACTGTAGGACAATAGCACTAATCTCATATGCAAGCCAAATAATGCTCAAAATTCTGCAGCATATATTCCAATCATACATGGAGAGAGAAATTCTAGAGGTGCAGGCAGGATTTAGAAAAGGAAGGGGCACTAGGGACCACATTGCAAACATGCGATGGCTAATGGAGTACACCAAAGAATTCCAAAAAAGAATCCACATGTGTTTCATAGACTACAGCAAAGCATTTGAGTTTATAGATCATGAAAACCTATGGAACTCACTCAAAGACATGAGGTGACATCTGGTAGTCCTGATGAGGAATTTGTATCAAGGACAAAAGGCCACAGTCAGAACAGAATTTTGGGAAACCAAGTGGTGCCCAATAGGCAAAGGGGTCAGGCAAGGTTGTATCCTATCACCCTACTTGTTTAATTTATATGCTAAAAACATCATAAGAAAAGCAGAATTAGAATCAGAAAAAGGAGGAGGTAAGATAGGAGGAAACAACAGTAACAACCTAAGATATGTGGATGATACCATAATATTAGCAGAAGACATTCAGGAATTGGAACAGTTAATAATGAAGGTCAAAGATGAACGTGCAAAGGCAAGTCTGATGCTGACCATAAAGAAAACCAAAATAATGACCACAGAAGAAATACATAAATTTAATCTAGACAACTAGGAAAATGAAATAGTCAAAAAGTTCCCATATCTAGGATAAAACATTGACCAGAAAGGAGTTTGTAGTCAAGAAAGAAGAAGAAGACTAGGAATGGAAGGGCAGCTATGAAAGAGCTGGAAAAGATACTGAAGAGCAAAGACATACAATCAACTGAGCACTAAAGTCAGAATCGTTCAGGCCACTATATTCCCAGTTACCATGTACGGATGTGAGAGCTGGACAGTGAAGGAAGCAAACAGAAAGAAAATCAAGTCATTTGATATGTGGTGCTGGAGAAGAGTACTTAGGCTACCATGGACAGTCAAGAAGACAAAGAAATGGGTTCTTGAACAGATTAGACCAGAGCTCTCCTTGGAAGCTAAGATGATCAAGTTGAGACTATCATACTTTGGCCACATAATGAGAAGGCACAGATCACTAGAAAAAATACTAATGCTAGGAAAGGTAGATGGTAGAAGAAAGACAGGAAGACCACAGACCAGATGGATAGACTCAATCAGGGGGGTATGGGCAAAGGCTTGCAGGATCTGGACAAGGCAGTAGAGCAGGGATAGGCAACCTTTTCCCTTTAAGGGCCGAGGGACTTCAGCTCCCAGAAGCCTCAGCCATGTTGGACAATAGTCCCATATTAGCCAATAGCTCCTGGGATTCTGGGAGCTGAAGTCCCTCAGCCCTTAAAGGGGAAAGGTTGCCTACCCCTGCAGTAGAGGATAGGGATTCTTGGAGTTGTCTCATCCACAAGATTACCATGATTCAGAACTGACTTCAGGGCAGTTAACAACAACAAACAACAAAGCTTTATTGAGGCCAATGGGAAATCTTTTCCAGTATATTTTCACTAAATCTACACCAGAGGAATCAAGGCTAGTGCACTGTATACAAGAACTAGCAAAGTTACAGTCCCCTGTTAGCTACTTGAGTAGCTTGTAGAGAAATGATGTAGAAGCTGGGAGACATCCTATATTAAAGCTGCTGTTTTCCTTGCTGCAAGACAAGGGAAGGAAGAGAGGTAGATAAAGCAAAATGTGCACAGTTGGAAGCAGGAGCACTGATGGTGGTAGGAGAAAGGTAGGGTGGAGAAAAGATTGCAGTAATGGGTATGCTCTTTTCCTTCCACAAGGAAGAAACTCATAAAATGGAATTTGATTTTTTGATGGGACATCTATTAAAAATACACAATACTGCTATATTGAGTTGTGAAAATAGCAACTCTTTTCTTGTTCTCTATTGTCTTTTCTAGTGAGTCATGTCTTCTCATGGAATATCCAAAGTAGAACAGTCTCAGTTTAGGCTTCTAGAGAGAGTTCAGACTTCATTTGCTCCTGCTGTTTTGTCCTTGCAAGTTGTTTCTGACTTACAGCCTAAGGCAAACCTATCATGGCATTTTCTGGGACTCAGTGTATGCGACTTGCCCAAGTTCACCTAGTGGGTTTCCATGGCTGAGGGTGGATTCAAGCTCCAATCATCAGAGTCCTAGTCTTATGTTCAGACCAGTATACCCCACTGGCCTTCTTGATTTGCTCTATGACCCATATACAGTTGGCCCTCAGTATCAACAGATTTTTTATCCATGGATTAAAGCATCCACAGCTTGAAAATAGTTTTCAAAAATATATAAATTCTAAGAGAATACCTTGCTTTTGCCATTTTATATGAGGAACACCATTTCACTATGCCATTGTATTTAATGGGACTTGAGAATCCACTGATTTTAGTATCCATGGGGGGACCTGAAACCAAACCTCAGCAGATAACAAAGGCCCACTGTATTTTTATTTTTGGCAGTCTGTGTTATCTGTAGGACTCTTCTCAACACCATGTTTCAAATAAGTTGATTTTCTTCCTGTCAGCTTTCTTCACTGTCCAGCTTTCACCATTTTACATAGAAACTGTAAATACAGGGGCAAGAATACAAGGTTAGGACAATTCTAACTTTAGTATTCAATGAAATATCTTGACACTTCAGGATTCTGCATAGTTCCTTCATAACTGCATTTCTTAGTCTTCCTCTGATTTCTGGATTGCAGCCTCTGTTCTGATTAATGATTCAGTCAAGGTATGGAAAATCTTGATCTATTTCAGTGTCTTCATCATCTACCTTAAAGTTATGTGAATCATCTATGGTAATTATTTTTGTTTTCTTAGTGTTAAACTGCAAGTCTACCTTTGCATTTTCTTCAGTAATTGTTCTCTGAAGTCTTATTGGTACGTTTTGGTCAGACTTTGCATTATAGCTTTTGACTGTTTTTGCTAATCTCTCCTCACTATGAATATCACCCTATTTCTTCTTATTTTTTCATTTCCGAGTAAAACACTTTGTAATTGTCTGACTCAAAATATCCCATTCCTATCCATTTTGGCTCACTCACCCAAGTACTGCAATATTTATACATTCAATTGCTTGTTTTACTGTCCCCCTGATTCATGTTTCTCACATTTCCTGTTCTTATAATATGCACTGTGCAGCTTTTGATTTTCATTTCACTTCTGAACATGTCAACAGCTGAACATTTTTTCAACCTGACTCCAGTTGTGACATTCCACACAGCTAGCCCACACTAGTTCATTTTGTGCCTTTGCTGTATCCAGTAGTTCATTTTGTGCCTTCTGACTTGAGAGTTTCATCTTCTGGCACTATCTCTTGTTTCATTTTGGATTGTCTCATCATAGAATTTTCATGGTAAAAGACATTAAAATGAGGTTCATATGCCTCATTCTGTGCCACTGTTAGCTGTGGAGGCACTGTTGTTGTCTCTGAGAGATCCTTCACCAATGTCATCCCCCAGTGCTGCTGCTACCAAGTAGCTGTTTGGAACATTTAGTCTGGCTCCTCAGGAAAAGGTTGTCTGATCCTACTATCAGCACTGCTACTATCAGCATCATTGCTACCTCTTGCATCACAGCAGTATGCAGTCCCACCAGCACAAAAAGCACTCTGGGTATCTTAAATACAACTCATTGGATTTTAGTGGCTTTGTTTTATCCTTCATTCTTTACTGCAGTGACTTCATGGATTTCTGTGCAATCTTTTCAAGGAGCCATGAGAAACAGACATCAGCTAGCTGGACATATACATTTATATCCCATCTTTCTCCCAATATGACACCTCATTCAGCTTATTTTGCTGAGATGGTTACATTTCACTTAGTGCAAATCACACTTAGGCTTTGTAAATTTGATGATGATGATGATGATTGTAATTATGCCTGTCATCTCTTTAATCCTTGCATTAAGTTCTGGGCTTGTTTATACAATGTGATAAATGTATATAAATTTAGTATTGTGCACATTATGTAGTAACATATGTACCCTGGATATAAAATGCTGATAACTGAATCCTTTTCATTATGGACTGGGAAAGAAGTTTTATACATTGGAAATGCATTTCTTTGCTTATATTAACTTTGCTTTATTGGAGTATATGTTTACTGGCCTACATAGCTATCCTTTAATACTTGTAAATTTGTAAATGCCAAGTTGGCAAAGTACCCATGGCACAGGAGATATTACATCTCAGCCCTCTATTTTTCACTAGTGCATAATCTTAAGAGTGTATATATAGCCAAAAGATTATTAAAATGTTTTCTCCTGATTAACCTGCCTAATCTGGCATGAATGAATTACCATTTGCCATAGCTTGATTATAATGATACAGACAAAGCTGAAAATGTTAACTGAATTTTTGTCAGTGAGCTATGATAGTGCCAGATCCTTGTTTGGTTCTGCCATAATGTATGTTTTTGGGGAGCATTTTGGGATTTGTTTTGCATTGCTGGGTATTGTGTGGATTGCAGGGAAGGCTTTGCATTGTGAGGATGGGAAGACATTTAGGTGGGGTGGAGGATGGGCTGGTCTGGGCAACGTACTTCAGAGCCTTGGTTAAGGTTGATAGCTTAACTGCTCCTGACAGAGGCTTGGAATGTGGAGGAGTTCCCCCCCTTCTTTCTTTCTTCTTTTTGGTAGACACTTTTTTCTCTTTGGTAGACACTGTTAGCAATTTGGAATGGCAATAGGGGGTGATAACAAAACCATTAGAGCTAGCTGGTGGGAATAAGCTTTACTCACCAATATGTGAGGGGGTGGAGTTTTAATGTTTTGAGTTTTAATATTATGTTGGGCCCTGGAACTGGTCAGATCCAACTCAAATGCTTTGCTAGCAACTTCTATTCCTGTGTCTGCAATTAAGTCTTTTGTTTTTTCACCACTGGTGACTGGTTATCTGTACATTGGAAACTGAGTTGGCTGGTTCTGACATAACCTCAAAATGAGAGGGGAAAGAGAAAAGGAACTTAAGAATACATTTTGAATATAACGATCTGTCTGTGTATTATACTATCCTCCCACTTGTTATATTATGATAATGCGGTGTTAGACAACTTTATAAACAAAGTTTAGACAGCTTAAAAAATCATACTCTTGAATATTGCCATAATACCTATAGGACTGAAGGACGGTTTTAAAACATTTGAATAAATATATGAACTTTGTACATGTTTTAGATTTCAAAGGCATTCTGTACCTCATTTAAAGCATCATGAATACAGAATTGTGAACATTTATTTCGAGGACTGTATAAAAGATTTCTGAGTAGTTCAGGGCTGCAACATTATATTCATTTAACTGTGATTAAGCCCCATTAAATGCAGCAGAATTTATTCTTGAGTTGACATGTATAGTATCACACAGTCTTTTTGTTATTCACCAGAATCCTAAATGCAAGAAAGGCTTTAGTTCATGATCTATAATTTGGAGTCACAAATGCAAAAATCCTCTATGGGATGACAGATATCCTGAATCTGATCTAAAGCCAGGAACGCCCCCACCCCCCACCCCCCAAAAAAATGCTGGAGTTTCTGCCAGCACACAGGATTTATTGTTCTGAAATCTGGATTGGTTCCAGAGCTAGACAGACTTCATGCAATGGGCCCATCCTTACCCAAGTGTTGAGGTATTCTCTTGAATGGCATAGGATGAGGCAGAAGTTGCCCTGGGCAGCCCTGGCAAATTCTCCCAAACAGAAGTCCTTTTCTATTACTGCAACACATCTGTGCATCCAAGACTATGCCCTGAAGCTAATTGTTAATTCCAGTTAGAGCAGGTCCATTGAATTAATGAAATTTGCATAAGTGTTGAGTTTCCATGTTTCCACTCAATCAATGGGTCTACTTTTGTTGTGGATTTATACCAGTGTCAACTAATGATTATAGTAGCTATTTTTGTACCTGTAACAAGAGAGGTAGAAGAAAACCAACAACTTGCCTAAAATCATTGATTGACAAAGACATGACTGAGACAATAGAAATATGAGTGATTTCCACAGAAGAAATCTTTTATCTAAATTGGGTTGAGAATTGCATCTCTCAGTTAGCCAGCAGAGCCAATAGTGATGAATATTAAGATTTGCTATCCAGCAACATTTGGAAAGTCACATGCTTCCTAACTCTGAATGACATATACGTTATAACTGGGGACTCTTCCACTCTGCTCTTTATTTGCAATAGTGTTATGTAGCAGAAAATAATTTTCATGTTTCTTTTTCAAGAATGTGCCTTTGTAATTTATATGTACTTTTTGAAAAAATGCAGTCTCTGTGAGAGGTGCAAATAGCTATTTTGGAGAAGCAGTTGTAGCACTGCATTGGGGAGAAAATGATTAACTTGCTATTCTCATCTGCCATGATCCTGGTAATTATTGATCCATCAAAGTTACATGTGCACCATCGATACCATTGAACAAACAGTAGTTTCAAGGGAGAAATTTTCACCAGGATAATGCAGAAATATAATGGCATATTGGATGCTTTTCTGGAGTCCTTTGCTGACAACAGTATTGCCCCAAAGCAGCACTGGAGTGACCTGTCACTTTGTTCTTTGTCCAGTCATCACTCACCAAATTAAGGGTTCATTCCCTTCCTAGTTCTTGTGTTCCTTTTATCTTCAGTCTTTCTTCTTATCTTTCAAGTTTATCTGAATGAAAACAGTAGCTGTATTTTAATAATTATTCAGTAAGCCCAGTGCTATGACAAGAGGAACATAATTTAATTAGAAGAAATCTCCTTTGACCCCTGTGGTTCAATACAGCTTAAAGAAATAATCTTAGACTACTGATAGGAGGTAAAAGATGGCAAAGATGTATCTAGATGTGAAGATGTCTGGACGAGGGAAAGTTATTTCATGAATGTGTAATGAGCTAATCATTTATTCTCCAAATACATACCCCACCTTTCTATAAAATATTCATAAAATATTGAATCTTTAATCTTTTCATGTCATGGAAAATTCCTATAGTGTAGATCAGTTCAAGCAAACATCTTGGATTTTATTGAGTGATAAAACGTGTAAAAACAAAAGGGATCTGTGTCAGTATAGAAACTGGTTTGGTAAAAAACAGCACTTTGACCAAGAAGTTGTAAATTAGCACAGCCAAAGCCATACCTTCATTGTGAGAAATAGTAGAAAAACCTCCATGCTACATGGCCATGATATAAGGTTTGGCTGGCAAGGCTACATGTGGTATTATAAATTAAAGTTAATACTGATTTTAATTAACATTTTATATAGTGTGCTATTTTGCGAATTTGGAATAGATGCAAACCCAGATTGTGTCCTAAGATACTTTTAAGTATTTCTGCTCAAAAAGCATTCTATAGATGAGATAGACACATGAGAGATGGATAACTTATCAAAGTCTATTAGTATGGGAAAATGAGTAGATGGAAGGGAAAATATGGTTCACTTCCAGGCTTTCCTGATTTGCAGGAAGAACCTGCTGACTACACCACCAATGCCTACAATGGGCCAAACACCTTCTGGCATTGCTCCCCTTCTTATACAAGGATGGATTGGCCAAACGGGGCATTTGTGGGGGCTGCACCATGCTATATTTTTTTCTTTTCTGCCCCAAACACATACACACATGTGCATGGATGCATCAGCAGCAGCCACCAATTGGCCCTCCACCTGCCAGCCTATTTGACATACCATGCAACTAGCAGTGTGACCACCCACTTGATCACACAAGTGGTTGACCACCCATACAGCACATTGGCACAGCATGATTATAGAACTTCCCTGTAAATGCCCCCTTGCCGCCCCCTTTCCCCATGGCCCATATTGGACTGGGCAGCTTGGTAATGTTATGATTAAATCCATTATATTGTTGATGACATCCTATGTTGGTCATCATTTTGCTTCACAGGATATGCAATTGTTTGATGGTACAGCCCTCCATTTGTATACATGTCTGATTGATTCACAGGTGGGTGACACCAAAAATTATGGGCAGCAATGGTGCCAGTCTCTTCCCCCATCTCTGTACCACCACACACTCCATATGCTGGGAATGATTGGAATGATGATTCATCAGCATCTGTACACCATAGGTTCTTCAGCCCTAGAATACAGTGGGCAGATTTTATTTTTGTAGACTTTTTTAAGTGGACAAAGTCAATAGACAGAAGTAGATAGAAGTCAACAGAAGGACAAAGTCAATAAAAGGAAATAGATGCATGCTCAAGTCTTGTAATATAAATAAGCACACTTATTACCTGGTTAAGTGAACAATTACAATTTCTCCTTTGGAAAATATATTGCATTCCAATTGGTGTTGCAATCAATTCTATCTTCCTTTCTGTGTCTAAACTATGTGGTACATTATTCTCCAAGCTCATAGAAAAGTGTAGTGTTTACCTTTACATGTCTAATGTTACAATGGGAATGTTGCCACATTTAAATGTTCTTCATGATGCTAAATCCTAAAATTTTCTCAAACTTCATAGATGTTCTGATTATTTTATTGTACACATATGTGTTTGCTATGTACCTCTGTGCTGAAGCTCATAGTGTATTAATGCAATCAGACCTAGAAGACTGCATTTTTCTTATAGCAAGTCAAGGTTGCAGACTTCTCACAAATATCATAGGGGTGCCATCTCTTTCATCAAAGATAACAAAATGGTCTGTCATAGTTTTTTTTAGCATGAATTTTTGTTACTCATTTTGGCAGTGCATGTATAAATAAACTTTGGTAGGCAAGAGCATATCTGTGTAGATGCAAAATGAAAGTACCTGGAATGATTGCTCAGCCATTGTTTAAAAGACTTGGTGAATCATGCCTTATATTAGGGGTAGGCAACCTAAGGCCTGGAGGCCGGATGCGGCCCCCCGAGGCCTTTGGACCGGCCCCAGGCCAGTCCTGCCGCCACCGCTGCCACTCGCCATGATTATATTGATTATTGTTGTTATTACTTGTTCTTGGGGTTTTCTTGGCAAAATCTCCACAGGGGGTTTGCCATGGCTTTTCTGGAGCTCAGAGAGTGTGCATGCATATTTTTAATTTTTTTTAATTTTAAATAAAAATATATATTTTTATTTATTTATATATTTATTTATTTATTGTGCTTCGGCCCCCCCAATTGTCTGAGGGACAGCAACCCGGCCCCCGGCTCAAAAAGGTTGCCTACCCCTGCCTTATATCATCTCTTTTTTTTTTTTTCTATTGCAGAAAATGAAGGTGGTACATGAATTATGGGCTGGTTCCTGAGGGAATAAATTATTCTTCATTACTGCAGCCTTGAATAGACCAGAAACTAAAATAGGGCTGGAAAACTTGTTGCCCTACAGATGTCATTGGACTGCAACTCCCAGAATTCCCAGCCAAACTGATAAAAAATGAATGATAATTGGAGGAGTACATCATCAACATCTGTTTCCTCAGTCTTGGAATAAATCAGGACTAAATTTGAATCCAACTCAAAATTTCATAAAATAATTCATGTACAATAAAGAGACATAAATACATGTAGTAGCAAATCAGCAAATGAACTCAATATATTTATATATTAAATATATATAAAATATATATTTTATATATTTGAATGCAAACTTTACTGAGAATAGAACTTCATCTTGGGCTGCTTCCGCACTATAGAAATAATGCTGTTTGACACCATTTTAACTGACAAAGCTTAGTGCTATAGAATTCTGGAAATTATAGTTTGCTGTGGCACCAGAGCTCTACAAGTCTCAAGATTACATAGGAAGGAGCTGTGGCAGTTAAAGTGGTGTTAAAACAGATTATTTCTGCAGTGTTGATACAGCCTTAGTGGGGTAAAAATATTTCAGAGTAGCCACGATGACCATATAGCAAAATACAACAAAAATCTAAATCTACAAAACATTGAAACCCCTACTGGGCAAACTGGAGAGCACACAATGCAAGATTTCAAAGCATCACTGGATTCTTCATCAGGCAAAGATGTTGAAAATCATGCAGGAAAAACAACATTGTCACTTTTCTTCTCCTATATGACTTTTAACCCCAAATTCTAAAAAGCAAGGTAGAAACTGCAGTAAGAGAAATAGTGAAAAACAAACCACCAGGAAAAAATGATATTCCAATTAAACTGCTGCAATCCACATTGACAGAACCAAATCTAGTGCTAATCAACATATGTCAACAGATATGGGAAACAAAAAGATGGCCAACAGATTGGAAGAGATCAGTATATATTCCCATCCATTAAAAGGGAGACACAAGAGACTGCAGCAACTATAGGACCATCACACTGATCTCCCATGCAAGCAAAATAATGCTCAAAATTTTGCAAAAAAGACTCCAACCATACATGGAGAGAAAAATCACAGAGGTCCAAGTGGGATTCAGGAAAGAAAGAGGCATGAGGGACCACATTGCAAACATACAATGGCTAATGGAGCGCACCCGGGAATTCCAAAAGAAAATCAGCATGTGCTTTATAGACTATATCAAAGCCTTTGCCTGCATAGATCATGATAGGCTATGGAATGCCCTTAAAGACATGGGAGTGCCAACACATCAAATAGTCCTCAGGACAAGAGGCTACTGTCAGAACAGAACACAGAGAAACAAATGGTTCCCAGTTAGCAAAGGAGTCAGACAAGGTTGCATGCTTTCGCCCTATCTGTTCAACTTTTTTGCAGAACATATTATAAGAAAAGCAGGCTTGGACACAGAAAATGAAGGAGTGAAAATAGGAAATAGGAAAATAGGAGGAAGGAATATCAATAATCTAAAATATGCTGACGATACCATAGTACTAGCAGAAAACCTCACACATCTGGAACACCTGCTAAGGAAGA
>CM034708.1:61940641-61951015 GCA_020142125.1 Phrynosoma platyrhinos
AGAGATTACCAGGGCATGTACTACTGCTTTAAGGTCCTTCTGGTCCAGATAGGGGCACAGTTGGTGAATCAACCAAAGCTGATTCCAAGCACTCCTGGCCACCGCATTCACCTGGAATGAAAACTGTAGAGATGAGTCCAGGAGTACTCCCAAACTGTGCACTTTGTCCTTCAGGGGAAGTGTGACCCCGTCAAGGACCAGTTGACAAAATTCCCTCCCCGGACCAGGGGTATCTATCGCGAGTACCTTTGTTTTCTCTGGATTCAGCCTGAGTTTGTTTTCCCTCATCCAGCCCATTACTGACCCAAAGCAGGCGTCCAGAGGAGAGATGCCATCCTTAGTCACCGCAGCAGTCGGAGACATAGAGAAATATAATTGGGTGTCATCAGCATATTGATAACCCCGCAACCCATATCTCCGGATGATCTTTCCCAGTGGCTTCATGTAAATGTTGAACAGCATGGGAGACAGTATGGCACCCTGCGGGATGCCAGATGTCAGCTCTCTCCTCTTAGAGGAGCAACTGTCGCCCAGCCTCACCATCTGGGATCTGCCCGAGAGGTAGGACCGGAGCCACTGGAGTGCAGTGCCCCCCAATACCTAACTCCCTCAGGCATCCCAGAAGGATACCATGGTCTATGGTATCAAATGCCACTGAGATGTCCAAGAGGACCAACAGGGTCACACTTCTCCTGTCGATGGCTGTTCCTCCTTCTGGTTCACCATCCAATCAGTAGATTCCTGGCTACACTAGTAGAATCCCATTATATATTATATCACAAAGTACTGCTGTTTAACATCAAGTTAATCACTCAGAAGAGCCATATGATATAGGATTTAATCCTAAGCAAACAAGCAATGCCACTTTTCATGTAAAAGTGAAACCTGGTTAACTGAAGAGGAGGGTGTCAACTTGACCCAGTTATGCCCACCATGTTTCCATGTGCAGCAGCAGCAGGAAAAATCTGATAGGTGGGGAGGAGGAATCACAGTGAACTAACCTGAGTCCATCCCTCTATTGAGATAACCTATTGAAAATCTCCAAGGTTTGTGTATACATCTGGCAATAGGGCAACAAGACAGGATGGGGATCTTATTGGTGTATTGTCCACCCCACTGCCCATCTATCTCCCTGCTAGAGTTCTTGGAAGTACTGTTGGTCTTCCCTAAACTTATTGTGCAGGGGAATTTTAACATCCATGCTGAGGCACCATTATCAGGGTCAGGATTTCATAGCTTTCATGGCAACCATGGGCCTGTCTCAATTAATATTTGTCTCTACACATGTTGCAGCCTGCACTCTTGATCTGGTTTTTGCTTGTCAAGATGTTGGTGATCTCAGGGCAGCCAGAGGAGGATTCTTTTTTTATAGAATCTTGTTGTCATGAACAGGTCACTACCTGACCCCTTAACCTCTGTAGGGGTGTAGCCCCATTAAAATGGTCCTCCCCTGGACACTAATTGATCCCAAAGGATTCCTGAATGCTCTGAGGGACTTTTCAGCTGCTATAATTGGTGATTCGATTGATGCCCTGGATGATATGTGGAATATGGAGATAACCCAGGCAACTGACACAGTTGTTTCCAAGTGTCCTTTATTTGGGTTAGAGCACAGACTCCTTGGTTTTCTGAGGAGATCAGTGTGATGAAATGCCTGAGTAGATACTTAAGCAAGGCGGAGGAAGACTCTGGGTGAATCTGACTGAGCATGGTTTAAGTCCCATTATAGAACTTACTTTGCAGCAGTAGGGCAGCAAAGAATCTTATCACATCATTTCAATCTCATCCAGCTCAAGTTCTGGGTAGTAATTAATAGTTAAAGGCTATTATTGCTGAGGAGGATCACTCAGAAAAGAGCTATGATGAATTTGCTAAATACTTTGCAAAGAAAATTGCTTAGGTTCATTCTGACTTGGATTCCACACTGAAGGTAGAGACTGGGGAGGTAACTGAGGCATGCAATTGTCGGGTTTTGATGGATGATGTTGTTCAACATGATGAACATGAAAGTTGCTTGGAGAGGTGAGGCCAACCACTTGTCTGTTAGGCCCATGACTATCCTGAAAAGCTGCTAGAGGAGGACTGGTCTATTGGGTAGCAGACATTTGATGGTGGACACTGTAAATGCTTCTTTGAAAGAAGACTATGTTCCAGACTTCTGGGTGTGGCAATAGCTGGCTAACATCTCTTTCATGGGGTTTCATGAATGAGAGAGAAGCAGCAGTGGTAATCGTTGGTTTGGAGGCAAGTTATGGTCAATGATATTCTCCCTGGATAAGGGGAGAATGAAGATATCACCCACAAGTGACTGAAAACCTCATTAAGCCTGAGGGGCTGTTGCATTCAATCATGAACAAAGTAGGGGGAGATGGTGGGATAAACCCATCTGTTCATCCATTGCACATGACCCTTGATGTACAATTCCTAACCCTCTCAGGTGATCCAGGAGGATATTGTCATCTATTGTGTCAAAAGCCGCTGAGAAATCTAAGAGCACCAGCAGGGTCACACTATCCCTGTCGATGTTCAGACGAAGGTCTTCAGCCAAGGCAACCATGGCAGTCTCAACTCCAAATCCTGTCCTAATGCCAGTTTGAAATGGATCTAGATCAGGGGAAATGGATCTAGATCAACCTTTCCCCTTTAAGGGCCTAAGGACTTCAGCTCCCAGAATCCCAGGAGCTATTGGTCAACATGGGACTATTGGCCAACATGGCTGAGGCTTCTGGGTGCTGAAGTCCCTCGGCCCTTAAAGGGGAAAGGTTGCCTACCCCTGATCTAGATAATCAGTTTCCTCCATGAGAGCTTGGAGTTGAAGAACAACCTCCCTCTCAATCACCTTGCTTAGGAAAGTAACGAGACCGGCCTATAACTGTTCATGTCCTGGGGGTCCAGCAAAGGTTTTTTCAGGAGTGACCTAACCACCGCTTCCTTCAAACGAGGTGGAGCGTGACCTTCCCTGAGGGAAGCACTGATGATGTCCCTAAGGAACATCCTCAATGCATTCCTCTCTGGATGGTCAGCCATGACGGGCAAGTCATCTTCCTCATTTTACTAAGGAGCTTGTCCATGTCATTAATACACAGATTAAAACCAATCCAGTGTAATTTCATTAACGGAGTTGCTGGACACCTCATCAATTGATTCTGTTACAACATTTCCCTTTGGGTGGTTGTTTTTCTTCACTCCTGTGGTTTTTTTCTGGATCTGGCCTCTCTTCTGATGTCTGAGCTGGAGTAACCATTAGCCTGTAGAGCCCAGATTAGGTGCTTCAGTTCATCTTCCTTGTAGTGGGGTTCACCAATCCTTTTAGGGCGGTCTACCAGTGTTTTAATTGTGCTTCTTTTTTGTCCTGGGTGATAATTGAAGTCCTTGTGTAGGTATCTGTGCATGTGTGTAGATTTTCTGTATACCATGTGGCCCAATCATTGGTTTGGTTTGTGGATGACCAGGACATCCAAGAATGGTAATGTTCCTTCCTTTTCTTTTTCCATGGTGAATTGGATGTTCAGGTAATGTTGTTCAGATGGTTCAAAAACATGGTCAAATTTTCTCCATGGCTCCAAATGGTGAAAATGTTGTCCACATATCAGAACCATGTTGTGTGCTTTTTTGATGCTGTTTTCAGGGCTTGCCTTTCAAAATGTTCCATGGAAAAGTTAGCTATCATGGGGATCAGAGGGCTTCCCGTGGGTACCCCACACACCTCCATGCCACCTTTCTCTGAAGATGCCTGCCACACATGCAGGTAAAACATCAGGAATACATTCTTCTAGAACATGGCTCACAGCCTGAAAACCCTACAAAAACTGATGGATGCTGTCCATGAAAGCCTTCAACTTCACATACTTTTTCAATTATTACTTTACTAACATATGGATGCAGCAGTTTAAAAAAAATCTTCAACCCATTGGTTACATCAATGCTTCAGTTAGTTTCCTGCCTTTCAGATTAATATGAGAAATGCTGAGGATTATTTTTAAGTAACTCTAAGAATGTAGACTGAGAGCAAAAAGTCTTATACAACTATAGAAAGAAAGGGGAAAAGAATAAAGCTGTTAAGTGGATAAAGGACATAGAAAGTTGAAACAATGAAAGTATCAATTTAAAATTGGAAGACTGGCTGTTGTATGTGTATTTTACAAGCAAAATTCCAATTAAAGAAAGAGACTGTTTTGTTTTTTGTTTTTTTGACTAGGAGAACTATTTCATTGAAAGCAATCTGAAATGAGAGAAGTTAAATATGGGAATGTGCCATTGCTACACTGTAAGAGTCACTGTAGAGGTAAAGGAGTTAATTCTTGGACACTATGCTGTTTCAACAGACCTAAATTATAGCCATGTACCAGACTTTTGACCCCCAGTCTGCCTTTTTGACCACTGCTACTATTTTTTTACCTCTGAGTTGACTTGGCACCATCTAGTGTTCAATTTTGCATTTGCAAACTAAAAAAAAGGTCTTGGTTCGGCTTTTCAACCAATTCTACTTTTTGACAGTCCTCTGGTACCTAACCTGTCATATAAGTGAGGGTTTCTGTATGCTAAGATTTTGCTTAATGTAAGAGTGGTAAAAATGCAACCAATATAAGAGGAAAGGGATTTAGCTATTTGGCCAGAGACAGTGAAGGAATGCAATTTGGTGAAACATTATTTGAGGAACTTTGAGTTTTAGGCTGATGGATTATATGAATGAGGATGGGAATTTGAAGGAAGCAACAGGAGAAACAGAAGAATCAACCATATTCCAGAAGGAATTCATTCCAAGTACAAAGATGTAATTTCAGTTGGAAATTTGCAGCCAAAACAAGATGATGATGGAGAGCCAGAAATGATTTTGGAGGATTTATCCAGGGAAAGGGCTGGGTGCATCAGTGAAGACCCAGAGGAGAACAATAATATTGAACATAGAAGTGAGAATGACATATGGCGGTGTCTTTGGGATGAAAATATTGATGTTTGGTGTGTTTGATGCTTGGACTTCTAGAGCGGGGGAATGAGGACAAAAAAAGTGAGATTGACAGGAAGATTCTGTGTGGAAACATGTTTCTCCCTTGGGTTTTGTGTGGCTTGCAGAACAATATTCAAGGTGTGCAATTGTGGGGGGTTGGCATAAAATGAAGGGTGAGATTCAAGTGGGAAGGACTGAAGAAATAAGTTCTGGCATTTCTAATATAAGACGTTAGTATGGTGTCTGTTGATTGATGCTGATTCAGTGTAAAGATAATGGTAATAAAATAATGTTGTGAAATTTATGAAATTACTTTTAAAAGGTCATTAAGGTTGACTTCTCTGGAGTGGGGTATATAGAGAATTAGCAAAGGAAAGTGGAAAAAAGAGACACACAACTGATGTTATGGCAGATGAATGTTAAATGGGAAAATGAAGGAGACAATTTGATTACTTTGATAGCAGTATTTACAGTTAAGAGACAAAAAAGAAAGAAAGGAAGCAATCATAAGACTTTTGTTGAAAAAACATTAATTGGACCTTACCTCATCAACTACCTGCCAGTCACCAATCTTTCCTTTTCAAGTAAGATTTTAGAATCAATGGTGGCAACAAAACTCCAGGCTTTCCTGGATGAAATGGATTCTCTGAACCCATTCCAATCTAGATACAGATTTAGGAGATTATTGCTTGCCCAAATAAAGTGTCCATTCCCTGATGGGATAAGGTCATGTTACAGGTTGCTATTGGATATTATTGCATGCTAAAACACCAACTCTGTTGCTGGGTGACTATAACCCATACTTGAAAATCAACTGGCTCAGCGTGGCTGGGAATCACCCAGTGAGAGTCAGCATTTTAGCATGTGATAACATCCGATAGCAACCTGTAACACCTTATCCCATCAGGGAAAGGATGCTTTATTTGGGTGTTGATAATCTCCTTAGGTATGCAACAGAAACAGCCCTGGCCACCTTGGTGAATTACATTCACTGGGAGTTAGATGGCAGAATGCATCCCTGTTGGTCCTCCTGGACCTGTCAGCATCATTTGATTCCTTCAGCTGTGGTGTCCTACTGGGTCATCTGGCTGATATGGGACTTGAGGGCATTGCTTTGCAGTGGTTCCAGTCTTTCTTGGATTAATGCTTTCAGAGGGTGGTGGAGGGAGACTGTTGTTCAGCCTTTTGGCCATTAGCCTGTGGGGTTCCACAGGGGTCAATACTGTCCCCCATGCTTTTCAACATCTACATTAAGCCTCTGGGAGAAAAAAATCCAGACTTTAGGGGTTGGATGTCATCAGTATGTTGATGATATCCAACTCTATCTCTTGTTTACCACTAATGGCAAGGAGACTATGGTACTATTGATTGGTTGTGTGAGTGCAGTAAATGACTGGATGTGGTTAGTAAATTGAGGCTTAATCCAGACAAGATGGAAGTGCTATTGGCCAGTAAGAAAACCAAGGGGGGTTGCAGACTGCTAGAAATAGTGCAAATTGAGTCCACTTTAAGGGTTAGGTTTAGTGCTAGGGAATCATGGGAATTGTTTTTTTTCTGAGACATTGAGCCTTCTATGTCAGAGAGCTGTGGTGCCACAATAAACTACAGTTCCCATGATTCCCTAACCCTAACCCTAAAAGTGGACTCAATTTGCACTATTTCTGGCAGTCTGCACACACCCCCCCCCCAATTTGGGATTGGGATTACAGCCTGTTTTGGATGAGGTTCCTCTCTCTCTGAAAGATCAGAGGGGATGTTCTTGGACCCAGAGCTACTCCTGGAAATCTAAGTTGCTGCAGTTGCCAAGAGCACCTTTGCCCAACTTTGGCTGGTGTGCCAGCTGCACCCTTTCTTGTGGAAGTCAGATCTGTCCAAAATAGTTCATGCCTTAGTTACCTCTCCATTAGAGTACTGTAAAAGCTGTTCTTAGTCCAAAATGCAGCAGCCACACTTGTGTGAGGTGTGCCTTTTAGAGACCACATAACACCGGTCCTGCAAGAACTATACTGGCTTCCAATTTGCTTCTGAGCTCAATTCAAGGTGCTGGTGTTGACTTACAAAGCCCTAAATGATTTGGGGCCAAGACATCTGTAAGGCCAGCTTGTCCAATATGAGCTTCCCAAAAATTTGAGATCTTCAGAGGAGCTGCTCTTGCATGTTACATAACCCCTCATGATGTTAGGATGGTGGGTACATGTATCAGGGCTTTCTCTGGAGCAGCACTTTGACTGTGGAACTCCAGGAAGTTAGGCTGGCCTCATCTCTTTTATGCTCCCATTGGGCAGTAAAAACAGTGCTGTTCTGCATGGTATTGAATGTTTGAAAATGCTACGGTATTTTATCTGTTTGAAACCTGGACTCTAGGATTGTTTTTAGACTTTTTTTTTAAAAAAGTATTTAAATATGTTTTTAATATGTTTTAATTTTGTATTGTTTTAATTGATTTTCATTTGTTCATCACTTCAGGAGCCCCTGTAGGTTGAGAGGCAATACAGAAATACTTTAAATAAATAGATAAGTAAATAATAAAGCCTGAGTTCTCTGTAGAAGCTAAGATGACTGAACTGAGACTTTCATACTTTAGACTTATCACAAAAAGACATGGCTCACTAGAGACAATAATGCTTCACAAGGTAAAAAGTAATAGAAAAAGAGGAAGTTTGCTTTGCAGATTGATAGATTCAGTCAAGGAAGCCATACTCCTGAGTTTGAAAGAACAGAACCAAGATGACTTGGAGGTCTCTCATTTATGGCCTTGCCATAAATCGTGGTTGATTTGGCAGAAGTTAACAACAACACTGTATGTAGTCAAGTAGCCTTTTATCTCTCATCCAAAAAGGTTTTGAATGACCCCTACACAACAGCAACCTGTAGCTTATATTCTGACAGCTGTTCATGGAATAGCCATGTGACTATGTAAGATCTCATCAGTCACTCTGGCATTTCTGGGGTGTAAAACTGTGTGTGTGAAGAGCCCCATATTACTGAATGTATGACTTTTCTAAAACTTGCAATACTTTTCTAAAGCTCTGTTAAAGCTTATAAGACACAATAGCCTTTGCAAGTTATTTACTGCCCTGGCTCAGTGCTAGGGAGTCATGGGAACTGTAATTTATTGTGGCACCAGAGCTCTGTGGCAGAGAAGGCTCAATGTCTCAGAAAAAAATACAATTCTCATGATTCCCTATCACTGAGCCAGGGCAGTGCCTCAATTTAATGTGCACTCTGCCAGAAATAGCAGTCTGCTGAGGCCTTTTGTCACATTAACTGAATTAACTGGTTTGTGGTGGCCAAGTTTTCATCACAACACCATTTCCCCCCATTTGTTGGCTTCCTAACATTGTGAAACAGAATTCACTTACTAGGCATTGGAGTCTTTCCCCAGTATTAGGAAACATGAACTGGGATTCAACTGTCATGAGATAGGTATTTACACTGCTTTAATAATGATCCTCCTTAGTAAGAAATCTGGTGCAGGTTCAAAAATCTGGTGTATGTGCTTCATTGAGGTGCCAATGGGGTGAATCTACTATCTGTGGGTTATCAGATTAGAAAAAGGAAATTCAATGCTAAAATAAAAACAAATTAATGGTACTTAATATAAGTTTATTTTTTTCCAGATACTAGGAGGAGGGAGAGAAAATAGGATGCCGGGCATTTTATTATATAATACTCACCAATAAAATCATATTTTGAATGCTTTTCAAAAACATGAAAAACATTCCTTTGGCCATAATCTATCCTTCAGAGGACAGGCAGTCTAGTGGGATTTGACAGAACCTTGTTCTTTATTTTATTGTACATTGTAAATGCATGTGCTGCAGATAAAATAGCCTGAAAGGTAACAACATCCAGAGGGAATAGTTATGAAAGAAAAGTTATACATTCCCAACAAGATGTCTCTCTCTAGCAAGGTCAGGATTGTGTTAGTGAGTGATGAAAATGCCAACACTCTTAATTTGAATTTTATCTTTAATAAGATTGAAGGGAAAAATATATCATTGGGAAAATAAATTATAATGAGGAACTTTAGAATGGTGAATAGTAATGACTGAAGCTATACATTCATTAATTCGATAGAGCAGATGACAATTAGCATGTTCACAGTGCTTGGTGAAGATAGAAATAGTTCAACCAAATTGGAAGCAGTTCATGGCTCCAAAAAAGAGGTATTTCATACCTACAGCCCAGCTAATTACACATGCATACTTGCCATACCCAACCATGAACTAAAAATGTGAATTTCTTTCTGTTACCTTTACTGTATTCTCTTGCCTCAAGAATTCCTTATAACTGCACACAACAACAACCAAACCAGACTTTAAGCTGTTCACAGAATAGGAAGGTAGCAGAGTGGTTGGACAGCTGACATCAGGTGCACAATTCAAAAGATATGGATTCTTATTGGATGGCCATCTTCAGCCAATGAAATGAATCAAGGAAAGTGTAATCACTTACTTGTTGTTGCTGTTGTTGTATGCCTTCAAGTCATTTCTAACAGGGCTTCTTGGCAAGCTTTGCTCAGAGGGGGGGGGGTTGCCTTTGCCTTCTCCTGAGGCTGAAAGTGACTTGCCCAGTAGGTTCCCATGGCCAAGCAGAAATTTGAACCCTGCTCTCCAGTCATCATCCAAAGCTCAAGTGACTACACTACACCATGCTGGCTCTGATGTACAAGTAAAGAGAATTTTAGTAAATGTGCCTTTATGTAATACAAATGTTTCATTCATGTGTTGTGACAAGGTCAGCTGTTTTGTCTCAGTGCTTTTATCAGCACTGCTCTATAGCAAGACTTGTCTTCCAAATGGCTACATGCTTTCCAGTACCTTTTAATAATTCATTGTATAGAGCCAGAATAAGAAGGATAACTGGTACTGTATGATCTATGGATGCAGCTCAAGAGCATGAGTTGTAAATTTTCTTTCAGCACAAAACATAAAATCTTCTTCCACTCTTCCAATCTGAAACTGCAACAACAATAGAATACATTTATATTTGTGTGATTTATGTATAAAATATGGAAAGGAGAAGATTTTTGAGTATATCTTTGAAGGGATATTTGATAGTATAAGTCATTAGTTATAAATGAAAAATGCATGGGATTATAATAAATAAAATTGTTTTAAACTGTTTAAATTGAATTTATTGTATGCTACTCTGAGATCCTTGGATACAGGACAACATATACATATTTTAATAAATAAATAATGATGACATTTAAAGCAATGAATATTATTGAACATAATTCAATAAGTACAACATGGGGGTAGGGGACCATCTTGTATCTGCCTGGCATATAGGGCTTCCAATTCAGGATCAGCTCGGGCCCTGAGCTTTCTGGGATAAAATCTGAGATTTAGGGACAACTACTGCTTAACCTCATGCCTGGACTTCAGTAATGCGCTCTACTTGGGGCTACCCTTGTGCTT
>CM034708.1:61967219-61978001 GCA_020142125.1 Phrynosoma platyrhinos
AGTTTTCCACCAGATGCACTCTAGTCGTTGTCCAACTCACTTCATCTTTCTATGCTCTTCAGTGTACTATGGTTTATGAACTGAAGTGGGTTGGAAAGGGCACTTGGGAGCGATTGTGTTGATAGCCTTGGCAAGATATTCCAGGTATTAACCAAAGTTTTGACAGAATCACCGGCGTTACCAACCATTAAACCCTCTAAGGCTTTCTGGAATCCATTTGGTTCCATTAGCCTTTGAGGGTGGACCATTCTAATGGGTCCACTGCCCCCAGTGGGGTAGATAGTGGTTCTTAGTTCAGCCTTGATCAGAAAATGATCCATCCATGATAATGCAGTGGTTTTAATAATCTCCGCCCACGGATATTCCTGTTCCGTACTGAAGACTGCATCAAGGGTATGACCCGCACAATGAGTGGGCCTGATGACCAATTGGGATAGGCCCGTGTTTGTCACAGATTCTATGAACTCCTGAGCCACACCTGTTAGATTCAACAAATTGGTCTTCAGTGGAATGTTGAAGTTGTCCAAAACTAGAAGTCTGGGTGACTCCAACAGCAACTCTGAGACCAGCTGTGTCAGCTTGGTTAGGGAGTCTGTTAGACAACGGTGTGGCCAGTATACTAACAGAATCACCAAACTATCCTTAATCCTCAGGCTTAGGTACATACACTTGAAGTGGATGGTGTTCCAGACAGATATCCTGGTCAAGGTGAGGTTGTTCTTGTGAACCAGAGCCACTTCACCCCCCTACCCACTTCCTCTTACTTGCTCACTGACTGGGAGGGCCTACGCTTAAAGTGGCATGCATCAGTTGCGAAGCAAAAGCTATGAGATTTTGGATCTGTATACATTATATAAAACTAGAAAGGTTGTATAGTCACACCTCCAATTTTGCTGGGGATCCGTTTCCCCCCCACCTGCAAAAACAGAAAATCGCAAATATTCAAGCCCTATTGGCTTGAATGGTGGTGCGTCCCTACGGGCATGCACCATGTGCCCCCCCATTTTGTTCCCCTCCATTTGCCGCCCGTGAACGGGTGAGGGACATGGACACCAAGTCCACGAAAATGGAGGGGAGACTGTCTATACTATTTTGAAGAGAATGCCCTAAATTGAAAATTTCTTTTTCAATTCCCACCCTTTAAGGCAAAATGTACCCTATCCAATCAATCCCTTGTGCCATGTTTGTCAGCCCAGAATCGATTGAAATACCCAGGTCTCTCATTTTTGAACCCATCAACTCTAATTTGTGTGCAATTACTTCTAAATCTAAGGCATTTAAAATTGCTCCTCCTATTCCCAAAGATCAAAGCAACATGTCCAGAGCCTCTCTTTGATCTAAAAAGGGGGTTCATTATCACTTGCCATTGTTTTTCCTCTTTGCTCCCATTGTGCCCAAGCTGCTTTTAAATAAAGGGTACAAGCTGGGATTGCTCTGGCCACATTAACTCTGGTCAGATTAGGAACCATGGTTGTAAAAATGGGCTTCACTTCAGAATAGGCAAAGGTGGAGATACCTTGTCTAATGACTATGTTTCCCAAGTACAGAGGTGATTCTTTTAAAACATCTGGGGGTGTATATTAAAGTGGGGACATTCTATTCTATGGCAAGTCACATCACAATTTGCAGGTGTTTGGGTGATATTAACACACATGAGCAGCCTGGTTTTTCATGCCCATGTCAGGCAACATTCTTCATCCAAAGTCAGGGTAGTTTGGAGAGAAGGGGGAATCTGGTACCTGGGTAATTGCATCCTGTTGCTCATTGGCGGTAACCCCAGGGATCTCCCCTCAGCTAGCCCAGATTTTTGCATTCCTCCCTGACAATATCCCCGAGTTCAGTTCAGAATTGTTCTAGCTCTCAATTAACTGGACTTAAAAGTACAAATCTTTTTTTTTTTTTTAAAAAAAAAACATTATCTTTGAATTCTGCAGGATGTTTTTCAGGTTGTGTTTTAGCACAATGGTTGGTTTAATGCTCTGCTTTAAGCTTACTCTATTTCCCTCTCTCTCTCTGTGTATATATATATATATATATATATGTGTGTGTGTGTGTGTGTGTGTGTGTATGTGTATGCAGTTCATGGTCTGTGCCACAACCTACTGGTCTTGCTTTTGCAGAGAGAATAGAGCTTCTCCATTTTCTGCTTCCAGTTATTTTTATTGGCCATTAAGTGATGTCTGTGTATATGGTCACTTCTCTGGTTGCTTGAAGAATATGTTTACCTCACAAAATTTAATCAGATGCTCTCTTTCTTCATTTCTTGATCCTAGGCCAAATTTTCCACAATCATTGATTCTGCTGTTTCATATTTTTGCATTTCAGTCACCTATATTAACAAGAACTCATGTTTTGGTGTGTGATCAATTTCCTCCTGAACTCCAGCATAGAATCTTCCAATCTCCCCCTCCCCTCCCCTCCCCTTCCCCTTCTGTAGTTGGAGTAAACTTGGATTAAGGTTATATTGCTATGTTTTTCCTGAAGTCTTATTGATATGATTTGGTCACACTTAGCATTATATCATTTTACTACATCTTTCCTCTTTAAATGTGCCACCTCATTTCTTGTTTGATTTTCATTTCTTGAATAAAATATTATGTAATTATCTGACTCAAAATGCCCAATGCCTGTCCATTTTAGCTTAGCTGAATCATTAGCCACAGTGCTACTTGTAGCTGTCCTCTGCTCTGCCCCAGTAGCTCATTTGGAGCCTTCTGACCTCATTGTCTCACCTTCTGGAACTTTCTCTTGTTTCATTTTCGATTGTCTCATCATAGGGGTTTCAAGGCAAAAGACATTCAAATGGGGTTTACCATGCCTCTTTTTGCACAGTACTAACAGGTACTAATAGATCCTCCACCAGTGTCACACCCCTCCTCCCACTACTGCTGCTACAGCTCAGTAGCTGTTTGTCACATTTAGTCTGGTTTCTTAGCAAAACCCTGTCTGACATGAGACATCCTACTGGTAGCACTGGTACCATCAGCATAGCCTCTTGCCTAACAGGAGCATGAAATCCCACCATCGCAAAAAGGTAGTGCCAATATATCATACATTTTTTTTGTTTACAAATTCTTTCACTCTCATCTATGCCAAACCCTATTAATCTTCTAGCCCACTTCACCTTTTTGTATTATATTTTTTGTTCTTCTCGATACTCTCTCTTAATATTTTCTTTCTCTAAAGACTGATGTATATTGTGTATTTTAACTCTCCAGAACATATTCTTCAGGAAATAAAGCATAATCTAATTTATCCCATAAGACTTGTTCATTTACAGTAAATGATGTTTTATATTTTACAAGAAATAACAGTTGTAAACAGAAAAATCTATTCATAAATATTCATAAAATGTATATTACAGTGAAAGGAAAGGATTTTTTATTAGAAAAGTGTTAAATTATAATCATATCTTAAATTTAAAACATGTTACAGTATTCAAATATATTCAAGTATATTCAAATATAAAGGTTTTGTAATTTAGTCACAATAATTCTGCTGCTTAATCTTATGAAGGACAGAGGTATTACTTTGAAGTGTAGATGGAAGACCAAAAATAAAAGTGTATGCACATCATACAGTTATAACAGTTTGACACCACCAGAACTGTCATGGCTCCATCTTATGGAATCCTGACCCTTGTAGTTTGATGAGTACTTAAAATGATGGTAGAAAGGTCAGGTGTATACTTCAGTGGAGTGTGCTAGAACTCCTTATTTGAGAATGCTAAGTAGCACAACAAAATGCAAATCTCAGATTTGCATAGGGTGGAGTCATGACAGATAAAATATTGTCAAGCTGCTATAATTGTTATATCTATGTGCTTTCAAGTTGACTGTTGACTTATGGCAACAATTTCATCAATTTCATAGGGTTTTCTTATGCAAGATACTCACAGGTGGTTTTGCCAGTTCCTTCCTCTGAAATATAGCCTATAACACCTGGTATTCATTGGTATTTTTCCATCCAAGTACTAACCAGGACTGACCCTGCTTAGTTTCCAAGATAAGATGACAGTATTTAGGCCAGCACTGTATGTGGTGTATATATATTCTAAGAGCTAAGGCATCCATTTAGCTTGTGGATTATCCAACTGCTGACTTTCCAATTCACATACTCAGTTATTATACACCCAAACAATTACATAATCACAGAGCCAGAGGAGGCATTGTAGACCATCATTGTGTTGCTTGACACAGGAAATTGAAAAGTAGAACATCTCCAGTAACCTTTACCTGATGACATCTAAGAAGGACAAGCTATTTACCTCCCAAGGTAAATGATTCTGTAGTTGAACTGCTCTTACTGTGTTGAAAAACTGAAATTTATCCTGCTGTAACTAGTTCTCTCTGGGGCAGCAGAGCAAAAAGTCTGCCACTATTTTCAATAAAAAATGTAAAGGTCTCCTCCTTTTAAGACTGCAGAGTGGTTTTTAAAGATACACAGTACCATCTGCAAGTCTCTAAAGTCTCAATTAAAGCTTGCCATCAATGAATATTAATTAATCTAGAGAGCATTGACATGTTAAGTACAACTATAGATCAACATTAGAAATTCTTAGCAGTTCAATAAATATTAATCATAGAATCCTCCATGGACAATCCAACAACTATCCCACATAGGAGTCCCTCTACAAATTAGCAAAAATAATTCAGGTAGTGAGGTCAGGAAGCAGACTTTAGAATAAAACAAGAAGCCTCTGTTCCAAGTACCTAAGTAAATAAACAGTTAGCTTTAATGAAAACTATTTTGTTATGATTTGTTATGTTCTAGAGTTACTAGTATAGAAAAAATAGCTATACTCCTTCCTTAGTCAGATAATTGAATGTGACTCCCTTAACATTTAAATGAAGCCACTGGGAGAGATCATCCGAAGATATGGGGCGCGGGGTTATCAATATGCTGATGACACCCAAGTCTATTTCTCTATGTCTCTGACTACTGCGGTGACTAAGGATGGCATTACTCCTCTGGATGCCTGCCTTGGGACGGTAATGGGCTGGATGAAGGAAAACAAACTCAAGCTGAATCCAGAGAAAACAGAGGTACTCACAATAGGTACCCCTGGCCCGGGAAGGGAATTTTATCATCCAGTCCTGGACGGGGTCACACTTCCTCTAAAGGACAAAGTACGCAGTTTGGGAGTACTCCTGGATTCATCACTACAGTTATCATCTCAAGTAGATGCAATGGCCAGGAGTGCTTGGAACCAACTTTGGTTGCTTCGCCAACTGCGCCCCTACCTGGACCAAAGGGACCTTGAAGCAGTAGTACTTGCCCTGGTAATTTCTCGTTTGGATTTCTGTAATGCGCTCTGCATGGGGCTACCTTTGTACCAAGTTCAGATGCTTCAACTGGTTCAAAATGTGGCAGTCAGGTTGGTCTCCGGATCATCTAGAACTGATCATATTACTCCTGTACTAAAAGCTCTTCACTGGCTGCCAATTAGTTCCCGGGTGCAATACAAAGTGTTGGTCATTACCTGTAAAGCCCTACATGGCTTGGGTCTGAGTTACTTGAATGAATGCCTCTCCCCACACAATCCACCCCGCACTTTCAGAACATCAGAGAAGAATTTATTAAGTTATTCTAAAACCAAGCTAACATCAACTTCCCAAAAATCATTCACAGCTGCGGCCCCCAAGCTATGGAACAGCCTGCTGGAAGAGATCCGTCTTATCTCTACACTAGAGGCCTTTAAGAAGGCACTCAAGACGGAGCTCTTCCGGTGGGCCTATCCACCTGATTTCCCTAACTAAATAATAAGATAAAATATTATCATCTCTTATGAACCTCCTGGGTAAGAATCTGATTACCACTACGGTATAGATCCGCCTTGCAGTCTTTATACTGGTTATTTGCTGCTTTATTATTGTTTTTATTGCTTTTTATTGTTGTCATTTTTTAAATTATCATGTTTTATATATTGTATTATTGTACAGTGTTGTACATTTTATCTTTGTGAAAATATAAATAAATTGTAATTATTATTATTATTATTATTATTATTAGTGGAAAATGCAGAAATCCAAATTTTCTTTTATTTTTTGAAAAAAAAAAAGTCCAGGAAAAGAAAGAGATATGTGGTCATCTCCCCCACCCCATTAGCATTGAACACTACAGAAGAACTAATAAAAGCATTGTCTAGCTGTGCAGTTCATTGCTTATTTATCAGACATTGTTGTTTCCTTATGTTATCTTGTTATCTGTTACAACAGCAAAATCCAAAGCAAACATTACATCAAACCTTTGCAAACTGTTAAACTCCCCTACCTTCAAAAAAGCATTATCTAAAGAGGACAGGAGAAACAGAAAGTGAAATAGGAAAATAAAATCAGGTATCATGAAAAGAGCAAGGTGTCTAGATAGCAAATGAAAAAAAAAAAAATCAGAGATAAATTTCCCATGATCAGGAATTTCACTGCTAAGATGTAGCAATGGAAAAGGCTCTCTCAGCCATCCCTACCAATTGTAATACATGTGGTAGCTGGGAATCAAGAAGCAGAGCTTGGAAAAGGTCCTTTGGGGACAGCAGCTTCTAGAATGCCCCAGTCAGGATGCCTGGGAATGCTAGGAATTGCAGTCCCAAAAGGACTTTGTGCAAAAAAGCCTCCTCAGTAGATGTGAATTGGATGGTCACATTCACCAGGATAAAATAGTAATTTTGTATGCTTGTGGTAATCTGTTTGGGACTCATAGCTTTTTTTCCTCTCCCTATTCTTTTTTTTTTTAAGAAGAAATGTGGGTGTTTCCTTGAAATAGGGAAAGTAGTCAATTTCGCTACCTTCCACATTCATATTTTTAAAAGTTTAGTATCATTACATCCATACCCATCCTAATATGATTTTTTTGATAAATACTTTAAACATGAAAAGTCCCAGTCCCATTTGTAGCAGCCAAATCCAACATATACAACTATTACCAGCGTGGAGGGGGTCACATTGAATCTGCCTGACAAATAGGTGTTAAAGATGAGAAACCTCTCAGGAGAAAAGGTCATGGCAACTGTATCCTCTAATTTCTAACAAGGCTGAATACACAGAAATTCAAGTCAAGATGACGAAGAGCCTTGACAGATGGCCCTGACAGAGCGACCGCCCCTTTATTTGCCAGATTGGGGCTATGGCAACCGCATGCTGCGTCCCCGATCTGGCAGTTTGCTGCTCTATGTTAAACTCCTCTACCTTCAAAAAAGCATCTAAAGAGCTGCACTCCTTTTTAGAGCAGCAAAACGATACCTTTGCTGCCATGGCAGTGGCTTTGTGTTGATTCTTCAGTGCAGTGCATTTAAACCCTGTGCCAGAGACACAGCATGATGCCACCCACCATCTGTTCAGGCAAGTGGCATGGCACTGGCAAAGGGGCAGTGTTTGGGCATGCAGTGTACAGTCGCCACACCCCCACTCTGCCTCAATGCCGGCTCAAAGTGCTGGTCTGTACAGCCCCTAAGCTTTAAAAATTCCAGGAGCTGGATGGAAAAATCTGTCAGGTTCAAATTCTGTCATATTCATTTAAAAAATCAACTTGTTTTCATCTTGAATATGAAGACATGTTTAAAACTTCATATAGAAAATTATCTAGAATGTAATTCTCACCCATCCCTAATGTTTTCCCAAGTTGACTATATGCTTTAGAAATGCAAATCTCAACTAAAAAACATTTTAAAGGACTATCTTAAACCTAGAATTGCCAAATTATAGCCTGCTTTAACAATTAAGGATAAAGTTTTAGTTTGAAAAAAAACCACAGTGCACAACTGAACATCAAACTTTGTCAAACATTCAACACCATTACAAAGCCTTCAATTCAGTTTTACTCTTTCACTGGCTACATTACAATGGTTCTATATGTTCAATCAATGTTAATGTTAATATCAATAGTGAGAGTGATTTGGTAAACTCTCTGGTATCTACATCATTTAGGCCCAAACCAAGAGCTGTTAAGATTCCTCTACTACCCCAGTTAGAATTATGGTCACATTTAACTGTAGTACCATCTTTAAAAAGCTATATAAATATTCTTCTTCCTGTGTCCTCATGTGCTCAATAATAGCTCTGTCATATCTGTAGTATCACCTAATCCCTGTTGGTCTTTTGGGAAAGCAACTCCTGCATTTAAGGCAGGAGTGGGGAAGCCACAGATATCCAGGGGACCCCTACAAACTTCACCTATTGTTGCATAAAAGTTGATTTCTAGCTTTATGAAATTCTTTTTGGTGGATGGAACAATTTCTGTGATTAAAGAAGAATCACAGTTGCTGGAATCCTTTTGGGGCAGCAAATATTTTTTGGTACTTTGCTTTCAATATATGTCCATATGTTTGTGTGCAAAAAATATTTTCAGGAAGTCCTGGAGGAGTCCCTCTGTAGTCTGTGGGCAGTAGAAATGGATGAGAGGTGCATGTAAACCATGGCTATAGGTTACCCAATCCTACTGTAAAAGTACTGACTACAAAAGTAAAATCTATGCCTTTTTTTTTTTCATATCAGTCTACCAGTCTTTCACACCATTACTGGTTTCCACATAATAAATGTAGACTTTCTTTTCCTCCCTTTGCATTTCAGATATAAATTCTAACTAACATGGAACAAAATCCAATTTTCCTTTACAAAATTTACATTTTTCACATCAACCTTTTGAATAGAATGTTGACATCTAATAGGGAGTGCAGGAAGAAAAGGGGGATCAGGCTTAAGTTGCTCATGTATTAGTATGCAAAGACACGGCTGTGTTAGTCTTGAAAATCCATATGCAAAGAGATCTTGTAGCACCTTTGAGACTGAACTGAAAGATAGAAGCTGATAATATGAGCTTTCATAGATTCGAATTCACTTCCTCAGATGTATGGAGGTCTAGGAACAAAACTATAAAAGCAGGCTGTGTGAGAGAATACTAATGGAAATGCAAAACTTGTTGGTATGATTATGAGGTCACAAACTCAGTTTTAATGTAGGCTGGTGGGGGGGGGTTCAAAGGCATGAGGAAGGATGTTGCCTAAAGCCAAGATGATTAGATAACTATATGAATGGTGATGGCAGTTATTGGAATATGGTGTCATGCTGGCTGGGCACCAGAAATACGCTATGGTAAACTGGGCAAGAGAGTCCTGTGAGGCTGGGATGTTAACTATTGTTATAATGTGTATCTTCCTAAGTTAATTTCCCATTATCTGGCCAAAATTCACAAACATGATTCCAAAGATAGTAAATTAGAAACGTTGGTAATGAAGACTATTAAAGTATGAGAGAGTCACGTGATGATAAACTTGCCAGCTACTTTTACAGAAACAGACTAGGATGTCAGCTTCTCTGGGTAACGAGTACTTCCATTTCCTTCTGAACCTCCCAGCAAGTGACCCTTAGGCAAGCAGAAGATGCAAGCAGGGAGTCCTGGTGGCACAGTGGTTAAATGCCAGTACTGCAGCCACAAGGTTGTGAGTTCAATCCCAGGCAGGGCTCTAAGGTCCACTCAGCCTTCCATCCTTTCATAGGTTGCTAAATGAGTACCCAGCTTGTTGGGGGCAACTGGCTTACACCAGGGGTAGGCAACCTTTTTGAGCCGGGGGCTGGGTTGCTATCCCTCAGACAATTGGGGGGCCGAAGCACCAAAAATAAATAAATAAAATTTAATTTTAAAAAAATATCCATGCACACTCTCTCAGCCCCAGAAAAGCCATGGCAAAACCCCTGTGGAGGTTTTGCCAAGAAACCCCAAGAACAAGTAATAACAACAATAATCAATATCATCATGGCGGGCGGCGGCGGCGGCAGCAGGACCGCACTGGGGCCGGTCCAAAGGCCTCGGTTGCCTACCCCTGGCTTACACATTGTAAATCGCTTAGGGAGTGCTAGTTCACTGATAAACAGTATAGAAATGTACTTACTATTGCTATTGCTATTTTGCCTCCTTACCTTTGTTAATGGGTCCTTTCACATTAGACAAATATAGATTATTCCATTTTAACTGGCATAGTTTCATCCAACAGAATCCTAAGGTATGTCATTTGGCAAAGCACCAGAGAAGCATTCAGTCTGGAAATTCTAAAGGCTCCTTCCTAAATTACAAATCACAGAATTTCATAGGACAGAACCATGGAGCTAAATGAGAATAATAGTGCTATAATTATGTTGTGTGAATAGCCCCAGTGTTTGAATGCTTGAAAAGGGTGGGTGAACTGGCAACAAGAGCAAAGAGGAAAAGCAACAGGACCAGGAGTACCCAGTGAGTAGCAACAAGCTGCTATAAACAACAAACTTTAACAGATGTCCAATTTTCCCTGATCCTGAGATAGTTCCTGAAAAAGGTGACACAGAGAACCTATATATTTCCTTAAGATAATTTCATTCCAAAAATTAACCTAAGATGGCTTTTCTTAATTCTGGGAAACTGTAAACTAGGTATAGACCAGAATCACTTTTAAATTGTAACTAGTGAATTAGCTAATAATACAACATGGTGAGTGGTAAATGAGCTAATAAAATATGTAATATACATCTATGTTGGAGTCCAAATGAAGTGTTACTTTTTTTACCACGGTGTTTTTTTGGTACTTTGAATAAACTACTTGGCAGGAGATGAGTGCATTGGACTATTGCAGAAATTATAATAGGAACTATCTTATCATCAATGAAAGAAAATTCAAAGACTTTTTTCTACAAATCTTATTTCATGAGGGGTATCTTAAATACAGTACTTGGTAGTAGATATTTTACTGAAATATGGGGTGGGGGGCAGTTTTATCATAGAATCATAGAGTTGAAAGAGACCACAAGGGCCATCCAG
>CM034708.1:61992484-62045207 GCA_020142125.1 Phrynosoma platyrhinos
CTGAAGTCCTTTGGCCCTTAAAGGGGAAAGGTTGCCTACCCCTGCCCTCTTTCGCATCTTGTAATATTTTTAGTCTTATTCTGGGTCTTTTCTTCTGCCAAATGAAACTGTTCATATCTTTGTGCCATATCCTAATTTTTTTTTTCTTTATTTACTATTGGGAGCATTTGGAATTGTTTTAATGTTTAAAAATCTTTTGCAACGATATAATTTTTTATTGTTCTATAGATTGTGTACTGTTTTTTTCTTTGTTTCTTCTTTGTTTTCTGTTTTTGAAGTATGTGAAACTATATAATAAGTTAGATATGGATTGAATGTAAGTTGTATTTGATGATTTTAATTAATAAACTTTTTTGAAAAAAATCATGATTTTTTAAAAAAAATATGAACTCTTATTTTAATGTATTTTAATGGTTTTATAGTATTGTATTTTAACTGTGACTTTATGTGTTTTTAATTGTGTTTTATATTTTAACATGTTGTACCCTGCCTTGAGTACTGAGAAGAGGTGGGAAATAAATAAATAAATAAATAACCTGTTGTATGCAACACTATAATTATAACCTACTTCCCCGATTACCTCATAACCTCATTCTTATTTTGAGTGATCTAAGCAATCCATGAACTGCTGCACTATTTGGATTGGAGGCTAAGGGAATAATACACTTCTCTTCTCCTCTGTGCCCTATCATTTATCTGTGTAGATTCAAATACAGTTGCACTGCTGTTAGATATGGGAATACAGTCACTAACTTTTATCCTGAAGATCTAGCCTGTTCCAAATGGTGTTCATACACCCTCCAGTATTTCACAGATGAAAACCAGGACATTTGTGGCCAAGTGACAACACAGTGTGGCACAAGTGGAAAAAATTATTAATGGAGAAGAACAAGCCAGAAGAGGCTATGGCAATTTGTTTTTGCCTGAGTTTTCAAGGAAGGACAATATCATGCCCCATCCCCAAGTTAACTGAGCACAAACTGTTACAGCCCAGATATATTCAGTTACCAACTTTTTTGCCTGCTCGTGTAACTTTAAAGGCCAGAATTTAGCCTAATATCATGGACTGAGATGAATAGAATGCAAAAGGATCCTGTAGCACCTTTGAGACTAACTATCAGAAAGAAATTGGAAATGTAAGCTTTTGTAGATGTAAGTCTACTGACCAGAGTAAAAAATACAGCATGAAATTTAAGGCAGGCTGTTACCTGTGTGAGGGTGTGTGCATATATTAGGGATGTATTTCTTCATTATAAACTTTCTTCTCAAACCTTGCAATGAATAATTGCAGCAATTTTCTCTGTGCTGTGAGAAAGTCTTTGAAAACCCTGCAGTTTTTGAAGGCTATTTACAACTTGGAACTTATTCTGTGCAAAATTTGCATATGTTGTTTTACACAGCATTTTCTTTGTAAAGAAATAATGTTTAAATGCAGAAATATTAATTTCTGTGCAAACAATGTAGTTTCTGTTCAGAAAAAAAAGTGTAGCTGGGGATTTCTTCTGCACAAAATTTGCAAGAGGTTGTTCTGCACAAAACATAGCATTTTCTGCATGCAAAATAATATTTCAGTGCAGCATATTAATTTCTACACAGAAATGCTGTTTTCTGTGTAAAAATACTGTTTGCTATGCAAGTCAACTATGTGCAAATTTTACGCAGAACAAATCCCCACAAGATGTTGTTTTCTTTTTATGTTTTAACACATTTTCCATGCAGGAAATGCTGTTTCCTGAGCAAAACAGCCATGCACAATTTTTGTGCAAAATAAGTACCAAACTGAAGATTTTTGTTAGTCTAGGAGTCTTTTGATGAGAGTTTCTTGACACTCAAAAACTGTGGATTTTTAAAACCCATTTTTGGAATATTTTATAATATTCCTTCTCTCCCTAGTTTGTATCATTCAGAATTGTTAAACCTTGGCTCCAGTCTGGGATAAATTACAGATGCTCTGGAATGAAAATAAGATAAGAAATGCATATGCAATTGTGCTCAAGAAGAGAAGACAGCACTAGCATGACCAGAAATGAGCCTCATTGTAGGTACCCTATCTGAGTGAAGTAGGATAGTTACAACTTCTAATGAACCCCAGATGAAGTTATAGATAAGAACTTTGTTTTGATTGGAGAATAATAATCAAGAGGAAATTATCCCTTCTGGTATATTTTATTTTGATTGGGCAATGGAGAAAATAAAAGCACTTTAGATAGAGCCAAAAATGAGTCTGCCTTGCAGCCTCCAACAAGGATGGCTGTTTCTTCTAGTCCATGTGGACATTCCCTGTGAAATTATAGAACAACCAAATAGGGATGGGGATGATGGTAAGGACGATGGGTAAAAGACTATGTCAAATGGTTTAATGGTTAATTATTACTAAACCTATTAAAAAGCTGAATATAGAGATAAAGGGGCATTGCAGACTGGCCTAATGGGCTGGCCTGGGGATGGAGTTGGGGCAGGGCAGCTGCACGCCTGCTGCCCCAACCCTACCCTGAAACCACATGCCTGTTTGCATGGTGCGTAATGTCAGGATGCCCTTCCGGTGCAGCGTGTGGACATGCTGCACCAAAAGGGCACAGAAAAGCTGTAGCACCCGCTCTTAGGGCGGCCTTTTGCCACCCCTAAAAGGAAAAGCATTTTGCCATTCTTTTAGGGGTGGCAAAAGGAAGGATCAGGGTGGTGGCATGGGGTTGCTGCGGCCCCAATCCACCTCTAGCAGGGGCAGCCCAGAGCTGCCTATCTGCATAGCCCCAAAGTTTATATGTAATGTCCTGATGAAAGTGAACATCTAGAAAGCCATGTGACATAGTGTATGTAATATATGATGCCTGACGTGGAATGGAATGAAATGCAATGCAATGCAGTGTATTTTAAGATGTCTCAACATTGCTATGCCTGTGCTTCTTTCTAAGGGGAATCTATACATTTATATGTCTATGATTGCTTATAAATAGCCTAAAATATTACCAGAGTGCTTGCTCATTTCCCATGCAAATAGCGTGAAATTCCAATACTTAAGAATGGTTGAATGTTGATATTAACTCAGCTGTTCTAGTTTAGCCACCATCATGAGTTTGCCACTAATGTGGCCAGAACTTGATATAGATTATCTCAGACAGAATCCAGAATTAGCTGACAAGTGGCTAAAAGTCAATCCTAAAAGTCTAAGGGCTGGAGAGATGGGCAGGAAAAAGCAGCTCCATCTTGCATTATCTGAAAGTGGGTCAAAACCCGACTGTTCACATGCCTGCAACTCAGGTGGCATCAACACTATGGTTACTGTCTGCATGGCACTGCGTCAAGCTGTGCCCTAAGATTATTATCTTTTGCTACCTGCCTACCATGCATTGTGAACCATCACATAGACACATCACCAGTGACCTCCAATTACTTCCCTCTTCCCACTCAGATACCATTCCATTAGACACCCACCCATATAATTGGCCACACAGTTGCATGTGCGATGCACTGCCTTATGGTGCATTGGTGTGCCCAGTGGCAAAGCATAATCATGGAGGCCTCTCATAGATGTCCTCTTTGCATCACTTCTCCCTATGCCCCCCGCTGGACTATCTGATTTGTGTATGTTGTAATTACATCCATTGCATTATTCGTGATCATGTTTTTGTTATATCTATTCCCGCACTGCTGGTGCAAAGATGCACATTTTTTGCCTTGAGTAGGAATATCCCAGCTTCTTTTTGCTCCATTTTTAAGCCCCAGAGCATGGCTGCATTTTGCTTCCCAACTGCTTTCTCATTGTGTGTTGTCTAAACCCTCCCTGCCTTCAAAGGGTTTTGAAGCTGCTTTATTTTGCCCATTCATTTCATCCCATGGTCTAAGAGATGGGATGGAGAACCATTTGTTTCAAAACTGCTTTTGTGCTTTGTATTCAGTTTACAGCAATTGAACTAAGGGCCCATGTAGACGGCCCATTTGGGGTGGCTGTAGGCTGCCCCTGGGAGCAGCGGATCAGGGCCGTGGCAACCACATGCCATGACCCCAATCCTCCTTTTTGCCACCCCCAAAAGAGTGGCAAAATGCCACTCCTTTTGGGGGTGACAAAAAGCTGCCCTTACAGCCACCACCACAGCTCTTTTGGACCCTTTTGCTGCACCAAGAGGGTGCCCTGACACTGTGTGCCATCAACTTGCCCCAACTCCACCCCCAGGCTGGCTTAAAATGCCAGTCTGGATCAGTCTTAAGTCAAGGGAACAAAGTTTTTAAAGGAGAAAACTGGGACATTTTAAATAATAGCTGAAACACTGGGATAACAGAGGATTATTTGGGACTGTCTTTGACAAATCACTTGGAGGGTATATGTTCATTCCCAGTACAGTTCCAACTCCTAAGAAACAAAGAATTGTTTAAATGACATAAAAATAAAGAAATCTTGTAGTCACTTTGAGGCTGAAAAAAAAGCACATGATGAAGTGAAAATGAAGCAGAAGTTACTTCCTGTTCACTTCCTGTTTCAAAGTTATCCCAGCTCCCTCTTAACATGCTGGAAATGTTCCATACACCCCAATAATGCATTTGGGGGCATGTTGGGGCAAAAAGAATTTTGGGGAATAAAAACATTTTTTTTGCAGCTTTTGACACCCTGGATGATGTTCTTCACTTCCAGATATCTATCTATCTATCTATCTATCTATCTATCTATCTATCTATCTATCTATCTATCTATCTAATTTCTTGATGGTAAAAAGTGAGCCATAAAACATGCCTCTAAATCCTGGAATTGTATTAATGGCAATAGTCATCATCTGAATTATATTGATGTATGATTTTGTGAGCAGCCTTTTCCACTATAACCCAGGGCAGCAACAAAAGTATTTAAGGTACAAAGAGCTTTAATGAGTTATTCATCAAGTATTGTTGAATGCCATAATTTCCACATTACTCTTCCTTTTCAACATTTTGAACTCCATGACTCCTTCAGCAATGTCTCCAGTATCTTTTAAATCCCATCCTGTATGTGGAACATTCTGCTGTGTTTAAACCTCATAGTTCCTTGGTACACATCAAGACCCTCTGGTATGCATAATAATAATTATCATTTCCCCTTGCAAAGCATAATTACATAAATATTTTCCCTGGGAATAAAGCTAAATTATAAATTTTTAAGCATGGCTTTGTAAGCAATGCTTTTAATATGTGCAATACATTGCAGCTAGAAGGCAATTAAATCCATATTTACTACAATCTACTATAGAGTGATATTGATTTGTTCAACTGCTCTAAGCTGAATGGATAACACTCATTTTCTCATGCTGTTGATTAGAAAAACCAAGGGCTCAGGCAGGTGTAAATGCTTGACAAAATGTTTATGGGATGAGACAATGGAAAACCTTAAGGGAAAATGGGATGTTAATTTAAAATGGTTCCCATTTACTTTGGTGCTACAATCTGAGCAGCTGTAGTGAAGTACTAACGTTCCTTCAAACAAAAATTCTGAGAATGTGCTCCCTAATGTTCCAATATAAAAACCTCACCTGTAAAAATTTTTATTCTGAAGCAAAGGTACTAAAGTTGAGGCTGGAGAGAAATCATAAACAGGATTTCCTTAGGAAATAAGCAGAAAGGTTTCCAAATATTCCAAAACAATTCCAATGGTTTCCAATTCTCTTTCCAAAACATCTTTTTAAATAAAACAAAACCACCACAGCAGCAGTCATAAGAAGTTTCAAACTTACTTTCCAATTATACAAGTGTCATTCACCATCTGTCAGCCTCTACATCTAGCCATTTATCTGTATGATGAGTCACTGCAGGGAGCTATCAGTATCGCCATTACTTTATTTAATGAGGGCCTTGTCTAGTTGCACCCCATTTGACAGCTTGTGTCCGTATCATTCATCCATTGCCAGACAACCATCAATGTAGCAGGGGATGCAATGTATGCAGCCATTATAGCCTGCTGCTATTCATTCTGTTAACATTGTTCCTGAGTAAATGTCCTCCTCAAGTCCATCCATCCTTTGAATGCCGACAGCTTGATCCAAACATGTTAACTCTAGAGCAGGTCTTGCTGAGCTCAATGGGAGTTACTTCTTTGTTCAGAATGATAGTGTGAATCTTTCCAAAGAATGCCTTTGAATTTCATTCAGCTAATTCCTATGTTCTATAATAAAACACATTGAAATCAGAAAGAAGATAAAATTAAGTTCCAGAAAATTGAACACAGACTTTTTGGTTTGGGGTTTTCAGTGGCTCTTTCTTCTTCCTGTATAAGGAAAACACATACAAGGGGTCCTTTCACATGACAGAATTAAATTGCTGTGATTCCACTTTAACTACCATGGTTCCATCCTATGGAATACTGAAATTTGCAATTTAATAAAGGGCTTTAAAAATTCTCATCAGGAGAGTGCTAGTGCCTTGCCAAACTATAAACCCGGGATTCCATAGGACGTTGCCATGGCAGTTAAAAGGGAATCATAGCACTATAATTTTGTAGTGTGTGAGAGACCATCATCAGCTCTTCCATTAAGCAGGGTAAACACTCACCTTGGGAGTAAAGCAAAAGGGGCATTAAATGGTGTCTTCCATCCAACAGGTTTGCAGTCAATGCTCCAGAGAACCTCTTTTGAGTATGGTGTATTGACTGGCTCTGGAAAGCTATGCCACTTGGTTTCTTCTTGTGCCGATGCTGCACAGGAGAAATAATCAGAATACAGCTCTCTAGCATCTGCAGAGTTGTAAATGCACAACTCTGAGAGTCTCTCTGATTAAGGGGAACTGCCTGTGCAACGGTGGAAGAGGTGTTCTCCATGTATAGTGTCTGGCTCTGAGGAAGAACCTCTAAAGATGAGACATTTGGAACAAAACCTGGAAAGAGCAGGTGGGGAGAGACTGTGGTAGTGCAGTGGTAGGTGGGGCAGGTGTATGCATGTGTGAGAGAGAAAGAGTCAGAGAAGGAGAAAAGGGGGAGAAGCCTACAGCAGCAAGGTTGGCATCCTTGTCTTTTCACTTCATGTAAAAGGATACTTTGCACTCCTGCTCCTTTCATGCAGAGAAGCTCTGTATATAATTTATTCTTTAACAACTTTCTGGTTGTTCTAAAGGGGCAGTCTCTTTATTTGTTAATCCCAAATGAACTTGCCTTCTAGTAAGAATGCATAGTCAGTCTATTTTAAGTCCATATCAGCTTCCTACGTATTTCTTCATAAGCCTGTTCTGTCCCATTTTTCCAGCAATCTTTTGTTTTCAAAACTAAATTCAAAACAAAAACAGCTGCACCAGATTTGATCAGTAAATATATAATATAATTCTCATGATTCTATGTTTCCCATAGGAATCTGACCACAAATGGGTGATGGATGTAGTGAATTGTGGTTGGGGATTGTAAATAATCGATAGGAGATCTGGGTCAGGTTTATGGTTGTGGATGAGGATTTGCTTTCTTTTCCTAGAGGTTGAAAGGAGATGGTCTAGAAGGAGATAACTTCAAAACCCCTTTGAAATGGACAAATGGAGGGGGCAAAGGGAGAATGGACAAAGGAGTTTTTAAGTGTCATTTTGCTGGAAAATATTCAGAGTCGATTCGAAAGGGATTGCAGTAGCAGTGTGTCTTAAACCTGGAATAAAGCAATAGTGAATTTACGCTTAAAATAATTTCCTGGCTTTTCAAGTCTCTTGCTACCAAGCAGGACACTGAATCGACTTTCCCTCTAACTTCACCTCATCCACAGCAACTGTTTGCAGCTCAAGGCAAAATCAACCTGGAAGAACCTCCCCAGGGTGAGCAAGGTGGCAGCATGGTGACCAAAGCCTGGGGAGAGTGAACAGACTCTGCCAGGGGGCTGGAGTGAGAAGACCCCAGGAAGCCGAAGGAGGCTTGGGGAAAAGATGACCAGCCTCAGGAGGAGGTCTGGTGGACAGTGTGGAGATGCAGAGCAGAATAGGCCCCAAATTACCAAGAATGGGAGGACTGGTCCACGGAAGAAGAAGGGCCTGAGGAATCCTTGGATGGGCCATGGGAAGATACCCCTAAGGACCCACTGGATGAAGCGGAAGAGGATGAGAGGCTCATTGCGATGATGAAGACAGAGGATACGGCAGGGTGTGGATCCTGGGGAGAGGTCAGCGCAGCAGGCAGACATTGCAGTGGGGCCCCCAGCCTGTGGAGCTATGTGGTGGGATCATGTCCCAGAGACTCCAGCCACTGAGATTGCAAAACCCTGCATGAGGGGAAGCTTGTGGAGCAACCCCCCAGACACCAGCAAGAGCAGTCATGAGTTGCGTCAGAATCTGGCTGCACAACAACTGGGAGTGTGGTTTGATGGGAGGGCCAGCATGTTATCCTACTTCCTAGCCCAGGTAGAGGCACGCATGAGGGAATGGGGATCCATGCTTCCTAAGGAGTGCACCAAGATGAGGTGTGTGACTGCACATCTGGAAGGGGATGTGGTAGACTGGCTTGTGCAATGGTTCAATACTGGAGCTCCGGAATTGGAGAATTGGCTGAATTCATGTTGGGCCTGTGAGCCCACTTCGAGGACTCTTTCAGAATTGTGAAGCCCAAGCTGAACTGATGGTGATCACCCAAGGGACATGCTCCATGACCAAGTACACAGTGGAGTTCTGAGGACTAGCAGTCCAGGTCACAGACTGGCCCAAAGTGACCGAGGTACAATACTTCAAGGCAGGGCCTGTTGAAATGGATCTGGTTGACTGACATGCAAATGGACCTGTTGAAGTGGATCTGGTTGACTGACAATCCACAGATGGTGAGAGAGTGGATCCAACTGGTGGGAGAGGTTGATATGGCACAGCAGGAGATTCAGCTAATGACCCACTGGAAACCAGGAGTGAGCAAGGGAACTAACACAAACTCCTAGGAAAGGAGAGAGAGAAATACACAGGGCCTCTGCAGACCGGCCCAAAGGGCCGGCCTGGAGGCAGAGCAGCCCCCCACTGATGCTGTCCTGATGCCGTGCGCCATTACGCATGACGTGTGGTGTCAGAATGCCCTTCTGGCACAGCATTCAAACATGCTGCACCAAAAAGGCACCGAAGAGTTGAACCCTTGACCTTGGACTGCTTGACTATGCTCTCAGTTTGACGTCTTCGCTTGTTCTTATGGACTCTTGGTATGGGACTTTGCCTTGATTTAAACTTCACAAGCTCCATGAGACATTTTCTTTGTTTATTGTTTAAACTGTAGCCTTTTGCTGCCCCTGAAAGGAGTAGCATTTTGCTGCTCTTTTTGGGGCGGCAAGAGGGAGGATCAGGGCACGGAGTGGGGTTGCCATGACCCCAATCCTCCACTTCCCAGGGCAGCCCCGAGTTGCCTGTCTGCAGTCCCCCTAAGTCCCAGGAAACAGAGTGTGAGCAACTGAGGCTGCTGGGATTATGCCTGGTCTGTGGACAGAAGGGACACCTGATGGCAGCATGCCCTGAATGGAGGGATGGCCAGCAGGGCAACCTGACAAAAGGGCAGCACCTTCCACCACTGATGGGAGACCAATGGTGCACTGGGATGGAACTGGGCAGTTGGGCCCTCAAAGCAGCAAGACAGATAGCCGTGAAGTCTGAGACATCCCCAGATATGATGGAGTCAGAGGAAAATGCAGAGCTGGCAGAAAACTTCAATGGCTGGCCTCAGGCAGTGGTGGGAGGCCAGCCATGAGATCTCAGCACCATAGTGCGATTGTGAGTGGCGGGGTCCCCTTGTACTTCTTGGATATAAAGGTGGAGGATTGGTGTGTGGCAGCATGGACTTGGTGGCAGCTATTGACTCAGGATGTATGCGGTGCTTCATCAATACCAAGGTAGTAAGGCAAATGGGTTTGAAAATCTGAAGCTTGGGGCACCACATCAACTTCCACCAGATGGACGGTTCGAGGAGGCATTATGAGGAATGTCAGCTAATCTCAAAACAGCTGAGCTAATGAGGGCTGATTATATAAACATGGCAAGGACACCAGACTGGCTGACAGAGACTATCTGAGGTTACTGGTGAAAGGACGCCTGTTCCTGACCTTCTTTTGTCTTCTCGGCTTGGACCTTTAACTCTCAGACTGCCTAATTATCTTGCTTCTCTGGAACCCTTGACCTTGGACTGCTTGACTATGCTCTCAGTTTGACGTCTTCGCTTGTTCTTATGGACTCTTGGTATGGGACTTTGCCTTGATTTAAACTTCACAAGCTCCATGAGACATTTTCTTTGTTTATTGTTTAAACTGTAGCTATCAGCATTTGGCTGCTTTCCCAGACAGAATAGTCTCTGACCCAATTAAACTGATAGCAGGTCATTATGGAAAAACTCATGCAGCAAAACCTGGAGCTGCCAGCTCAGGTTTCTCAGCTGGCACAAACCTTAGCTACTCTCCAGGGCCAAATTAACTCTTTGGTTTCTGTTTACTGAAGCAAATGCTTTGCTTCAATGCCAGACAACTTTCAGGAAGACAGAGCTATGCTGGACATCTTTTTGGCTAGCTGCAAGCTGCATTTGAAAGTACGAGCTAAGGACTTTCCCCGGATTCTCACAAGGTAACTTTCATCATTAGTTTGCTGCCTGGACCTACAAGTAAATGGGCTACTCCTTATCTCAACCAGGAGAGCCCTCTTCTCAACAATTTGCAGGACTTCATACAGGAAATGACTGCTACCTGGGGGGACCCTGTGAAGGCAGAGACAGCAGAGAGCCAGACCAGAACCCTCCATCAAGGCCAGGGGTCTATAGTGGAGCATTCCATGGTATTCTGCCTAGTAGCAGAGGGCCTGACGTGAAATGACAGTGCCCCGCAAGCCTACTTTTGCTATGGACTCTCAGACCCTGTGCTGGATAAGCTGGCATGCCTTGCATCCCTGCTTCCCTCACCTTGCTAATTGAGCAGGCCACCAGGATGGACTGCTGTCTATCAGTTTGCAGGCAGGCCCGACGGGGTGCCCTTCTGCCACTCCCTAATCCTGCTCACCTGACTCCTACAGCTCCACCAGAGGTGGCTTCTCCCAAGCCTGTGGAGGAACCCATGCAGTTTGGAGGAGCTCAGCCTCAGCTCTCTGGTGCTGGGAAGGAATGCAGAAGGAGGGAGGGCCTTTGCCTGTAGTGCGGTCTCCAGAGACAGTTTGCTCAGGACTGCCCCACCAAGGGGTGACGGGCTACGCTGAAGGGAAACAGGCACTCCCAGGTGTAGAATGGGTTCACCACCTGGGAGAGCCTACTGAACCCCCCCCCTTCCAGTATGGCCTCCAGAAAGGACCCTTTGTTGGTGGCTGCCAACCTTAGGCTCCCCACCTCAGAGCTCCTCCTGATAACTATGATAGAGTCTGGAGCTTCAAACAACCTGATGGAAATGGAATTTGCTACCTACCACCAGATCCATTTGGAGGCACTGGTTGAACCAAGACTGGTGGAGACCATTGACGGTCAGCTCCTGCGATCTGGTCCAGTGATGCACCAGACACCAGTGCTCTATCTGGAAATCCAGGGCCATGTAGAGGAGATACAGTTTTTCCTGATTGCTGTACTTCACTTCCCTTTGGTCTTGGAATGCCCTGGCTGTCCAAATACAACCCTCATATCTCTTGGGCATGTTGGGAAGTCCTGTTCACCTCAGAGTAATGCCAGGAGCACTGTTGGCTAGAGCAGATCCCAGCAGTAGTGTCAGTGGAAACCAAAGATTGCTCCATCACTTTGCCTATGAAATATCAGGACTTTGCTGATGTGTTCAACAAGAAGGAGACAGATTGGCTACCACCTCACTGACCTTATGACTGTACCATTGACTTGGTACCAGGGCCCCTCCCGGAGTCCTAATTGGCTGTACTCTGGGACTTTTTGGAGAAGAACCTTCAGAAGGGGTTTATTCATCCATCCAAGTCCCCTGCAGGTTTACCCATCCTTTTTGTTTGCAAGAAGTGTGGGGAGCTATGCCTATGCACCAACTACTGAAACTGGTATCCATTGCCATAGATCCCTAAGTTACTGGAGCAGTTCCAATATGCCAAGGTCTTCACCAAGCTGGATGTCTGGGGGGCATACAAATTGGTCAGGATCCAAGTGGGGACAAGTGGAAGATAGCTTCCAGATGTGGTATAGGCATTATGAGTACACCATGATGCCCTTGGGACTTTGTAATGCCCCAGCCGTCTTCCAGCACTTTGTGAACAACATCTTCCAGGACTATCTGGACCTCTTTGTTATCTATTTAGATGATTTTTTGATTTATTCCCAAGCCACGCTGCCCACAATGCCCACATGTGCACTGTGCTTCAGAGGCTTCGAGAGTATTGGCTCTATGTCAAGCTGGAGAAGTGCACCTTTGATCTCCAGAAGGTAGACTTCCTGGGCTACTGTATCTTGGCCCATGGTGTGCCATGAATAACTCCAAGGTGGAGTTGGTGTTGTCCTGGCAGCTCCCTTGAAGCAGGAAGGATGTCCACAGATTCCTAGGGTTCACAAACTTTTATAGGAAGTTGATTTCAGATCTGCAACCCTAGTGCTCCCCATCTCCCAACTGTTTTGAGGAAAGGCGTGGTTCCAGTGGACAGCCACAGCACAGCAGTCCTTAAAGGTCTTAAAGATGTGGTTCACCTCTGCCCTGGTCGTGCAGCACCTGGATCCACACACGCCCTTTGTAGTGGAAGCGGATGCTTCAGACGTTACCATTGGGGTCGTGCTGCTTCAACTGATGGGAGCCAAGTTGCACCTGTTGCCATGCTCCTTCTTTACCCAACAGCTGACTCCTCCAGAACACAATTACATGATCTGGGAAAAGGAGCTGTTGGCAATTAAGGTGGCTTTTGAGACCTGGAGACATTTATATAGTTTAATCTTTTTTGGTTTAATACTATTTTAAGGGGTGGGTGGGTTAGGGTATTGATATACATATGTAATTATGGAATTTTAAACTGTAAGCCACCCCGATTGCATTGCAGAGGGGCAGGATATAAATAAATTATTATTATTATTATTATTATTATTATTATCTGTTTGAGGGGGCAGCACATCTGGTCCAGGTGCATACTGACCACTGGAACCTCAAGCACCTGCAGATGGCACGGAAGCTCTCCCAGTGGCAGAAGCAGTGGTCCCTGTTCTTCACCTACTTCAACTTCCAGCTCCAGTATGTTCCTTGGGGCCAGAACCAGCAAGCCAATGCCCTCTCATGGAAGCCAGTGTACATTATGGACCTGGAGGGGAAGCTCTGATCCACCATCCTGCATCCAGAGCACTTTGCTGCTGCCCCAAAGGATGCCTCCTTCCTGGAACAGATCCAAAACTTCCATCCATTTGTGACACAGCATGCAGTGGAGGGGGATGCCTCCCCCTTTGTTCTCCAGGATGGCCTTCTCTACCATTGTGTCTATCTATATGTGTTAGCTGGTGCTTGTCAGGAGGTGGTCTTGTGACTGTGTTATGACAGCAAGCTGGTGGGACACTTTTGGTTTTGCAAAACCTTGTCCCACCTCATTGGGGAATTTTGGTGGCCTCGGGTCTGAGCAGAGGTGGCCAAGTATGTGGACACTTGCCTGGTGTGTCACTGTGCCAAGGACCACCTGGACAGGCCCACTGGGTTGTTGCTTCTCCTGACTATGCCTTCTGGGCCCGGGAAGTTGGTGTCCATGGAATTTATCACAGACCTTCCCTTCTCCATTCTTGTAGTCTCTGCAATTTTTTCTAATATGGCCCACTTTGTTCCCTGCTCTGGTCTTCCCATGGTGAAGAAGACAGCTTGGATGTTCATCCAGCATGTCTTCTGACTTTATGGCCTTCCTGAGGTGATAGTCATGGAACGTAGTTCCCAGTTTACTGCCTGCTACTGGACCAGTCTGCTGCACTTCTTGGACATCACAGCTCACATGTCCTCAGCTTACCACCTGCAGTTGGATGGGCAGACAGAGTGGACTAATGGGACTCCGGAGCAGTACCTGTGGTGTTACTCCCGTTACAGGCAGGAGAACTGGTCAGACTTGTTCCTGTTGGCCAAGTTTGCATATAACAACTCAGTCCATGCCTCAATGCAGCAGACTTCCTTCTTTGCTATGGGTGAACAACATAGTTGCATATAACAACTCAGTCCATCCTCAAGGTTCCCTGCAGTCACTCCAGTCTTGGCAGTCCCTGCAGCAGACCAGTGACTCCAGGAACTCTAGGCTGCCCAGTCCATGTTGCAGGAGCAACTTGAGATGGCCAAGGAGGCCTCCAAGAGGGGAAAAGATTTTCAGTGACAGGAAGGACCTCTTTTGCAGGTGGGGGTTCTGGTGTGGCTGTCTACATGTCACCTCCCTCTTCAGTGGCTTTGTCAGAAGTTGTATGCCCAGGTTGTGGTGCCATAAAAGATCATTGCACAGGTCAATCCTGTGGCCTTCCAGCTTCACCTTCCACGCTCATGGTGGATCCACCCTGTATTTCCTGTTGCTCCTGTCCACAGGGATTTGGTCTGATTTTGGCTCAGCTCCCCTGCCTGATCTGGTGTTGGTGGTTGGGAAACCAGAGTATGAGGTGGCCCAGATCTTGGACTCTCACTGTTGGCAGGGTTGCCTCCAGTACCTTGTGAACTGGGCTGGCTGTGGGCTGGAGGAGTGCTTCCGGGAGGATACCACAGACATCCATGCTCCCCATTTGGTTCAGGACTTCCATCGCCGCTTTACTGATTAGCCTTGGGCCCATTAAGGTGAGGGGAAGAATGATGGGAGGGGGACTGATGTCATACCCAGTCTGGCTGAAGACTCAGGAGAGGACTGGGAGGTTGAACTGGAACCTCAGTTTGAACCTGAGCCTGGCTCTAGTTTGGCCCTGAGAGCTCCAGCAGAGTCTGTGGCCTCAGAGAAGACTCAATAGCTAGGCCTTCAAGCAGCAGAGCCTTCAGGCACAGGAGACATGAAGGAGGAGGGGGAGGACACTGACATACCTACCTTCAACCATAGAAAAGCTAAAAGGGCATTCTTCCGATGCTCAAGGAGATTTTATGAGAAATGCCAGGTAATCTCAAAACAGCTGAGCTAATGAGGGCTGATTATATAAACATGGCAAGGATGCCAGACTGGTTGTCAGAGATTATCTGAGGTTGCTGGTGAAAGCATGCTTGTTCTTGACCTTCCTTTGTCTTCTCTGCTTGGGCTTTTGACTCTCGGAATGCCTAATCATCTTGCTTCTCTGGAGCCTTGACCTTGGACTGCTTGACTATGCTCTCAGTTTGACCTCTTGACTTATTCTTACGGACTCTTGGTATGGGACTTTGCTTTGCTTCAAACTTCACAAGTTCCGTGAACAGCTCCTTTGTTTATTGTTTAAACTGTAGCTATCAGCATTTGGCTGCTTTCCTGGACAGATAGACTGGTTGCATTTCCATAACCCTGGGATCCGATGAGGGTCAGGAGAACTGGGTTTTGATGATCTGGGATGCCAAGTGCACAGCAGAGACAACAGATTGGGAGAAAAAGAGTGTGCAGTGGTAACACTGAGACAACCTAGTTCACTCTGGGAGAGGGCCTGAAGTGCAGTTGCGGAGGACCCACTAGGTTATCCTCCAAATATAGAGACTTGGCAGAGATGTTTGAGGAAAAATACTATGATCAACTTCCACCCCACTAGGAGATTGACTGACAATTGAACTGGTACCAGGAACACAGCCCCAAAGTCCCAGCTATATTCTGTGACCCCGCTGGAGATGAAAACCTTAAAAGATTTTGTGGGGGAAAATTTGACTAAGAGCTTCATCCCCCATGTACTTCAACGTTTGTGGCCCCAGTGTTCTTCTAGGAGAAGAAAGACAGCTCTTTCTGGTAATGGACTATAGAAATCTTAATGGGATTTGCAATATTAACAAATACCCCATTCCTCTGATGAAGGGCATGCTGGGCCAACTTGCAACCAGCCAGATCTTTATCAATCTGGGTTTGAGAGATCTCCTACTGGGTGCGCATATGAGAAGGAGACAAATATAAGATTGCATTCAATTGCCCCTTGGGGGTTCTTCCTTTTGGGCTATCAGGTGCACCAGGTGTTTCATGTGACTGGTGAATGAAGTTTTACATGATTTGTTGTTTGAAGGAGTTCTTGACTTGTTTACCTGGATGATGTCCTGCTTTACTCCCAAGACAAGTCCCATATAAAGCTAGTGAGAGAGGTCTTAAAGCGCCTCCTGGACAATCACCTGTATGTGAAGCTGTCCAATTTCCTGGGATATTGTGTGTACACCCAGGAAATAGAAATGGATCCAGCCAAAGTACAAACAATACTGGAGTGGTCCATCCTAAAACGCAAAGGCAGGTGCAAATATCTTTGGGCTTTGCCAACTTTTATCAACAGTTCATCCTGAATTTTGCCCAACCTGTGCTGCCCATTACTGACCTATTTAAGACCAAATCTCACCCTGGGGCCCCAATGAGGAATCCAAGCCATCCACCAGACGGAAGTGGACCCTGAACTGTCAAACTGAACAGTTGAAAAAAATCTCTTTAGCTTGGAACCCATCCTAAAATATCCCAACCCAGAACAGCCATTTGTCATGCAGACTGATGCCAATGGCATTGCATTGGGAGTGGTACTGATGTGAAAGAACTCAGAGGGGAGACTAAGATCATGAGCTTACTTGTCCAAAAAATTCCAGGGAGTGCAATTGAATTGGCCTACTTGGGAGAAAGAGGCAGTGGCCATCAAGTGGGCACTGCAAACTTGGCACCATTTCCTGGAGGGTGCTAGCCACCCCTTTGAGGTTCAGCCGATCACCACAATTTAGAAGCCCCACAAGCTCCAAGAAAAGTAAGCCCAAAACAGAATTGGTGGGCTAAGGAATTCTACCACTTCAGATTCAAGCTGAAAGCCTTTCCAGGAAAAGAGAATGTGCTTGTGGATGCTTTATCCAGATTGCCTCACCATGAAAGCCAGAGAGAAACTCTGGAGGAAACTATAATAATAATAATAATAATAATAATAATAATAATAATAATAATAATAATAATAATTTTTTATTTATAGCCTGCCCCTCTGCACGGCAATTGAGGCGGGTTACAGCATTTAAAACAAACAAACAAAGTTAAAACATTCCCTCATCCCACAATCCAGCCCTCCCATCCCCTTAAAACAGAATTAAACTAAGAAAAGTTAAAAATACCACAAAACAATAAATGATAAAACAATAAAACAGGAATCAGTGATATAAAAACAAGATGAAAACTCATCTCCCTAAGGACAGTTATTATTCTGGGAAGGCCTGCCGGAAAAGATCCATCTTCACTGCCTTTTTAAAAGCAGCAGTAATAAGACGGATCTCGTCCGGCAGGCCATTCCAAAGTCTGGGAGTGGTTGCAGAAAAGGCCCTCTGGGAGGTCTTTTCACCCCTGAACAATTGGGTCTGGCAGTGACTACCTGGAGTCAAGTGCACCAAGAGAAGGAGGATATAGTCCAAGCCACCTCCTTGGACCCTTTGTTTTGAGATATCAGAGAGGTGGGAAAGAAGGATCAGTGGCTGGCAGACCATCTGGCTACCCTGGAATTCAAAGACGGGTCGTGGCGTAAAGGAGCCCAGGTCTATTTTCCAGAAGAGTTGAGCTCCAGAATTCTGCAGTTGTGCTATGACACTAAGGCAGCAGGACACTCCACATAAGAAAGCCGTACTGGTGGGAGGGAATTCATAGTGATGTAGAGACTTATGTAAAAGGCTACCCTATATGTGCCCACTCCAAGCCAGTGACAGGCAAGGCTTGGGGTCTGCTTCAGCCATTGCCCATGCCAGGCACCCCCTGGAGGCATATTGCTATGGATTTCATTACGGACTTACCAGATAGTAGGGGAAGGGTGATAATGGATCTGTTCTCAAAACAAGTACACTTTGTGGGGTGCAAAGGCTTGCCTAGTGTGGCCAAATTGGCAGATTTATTTATTGGACCTATATAAAAAACATAGACTTCCCAATAAGATTGTTTCTGATAGAGGTGGGCAATTTACTTCTAAATTTCGGAAAGTTTTGCAGGAAAAATTGGGGGTTGAGTGGGCCATGAGTACTTCTTATCACCAATAGGATGGGCAATCAGAGAAAAATAATTGCTCTTTGGAGCAACATCTTTGATGCTTTGGCAACTTTTTGCAGGATGATTGGTTTGACTTACTGCCTCATGCAGAAGTTGCTTTCAATAGGATGGCTAACCAAAGTACCAATAGGTACTTTCAATAGGATGGCTAACCAAAGACAGAAATTTGCCCTTTCAGATTGTTTACGGCTATGAACTGAAAGCTTTACCTGCCTTGACCCCAAAGCCTATAGACCCAGCACCCCTCTCACAGTGGATTACAAAGATCAAAGTCGCATGCTTCACATTGTGACAGCATTAGATGAGGCAAAAGAGACCTACAAAAAGTTTGCTGATCAGAAGAGGCACAAAGAGTGGGAGCTGAGCCCTGGGAGCAAAAGTCTCTCTGTCTGCCAAGCATTTGAAAACTCAGAAGCCTTCTAAAAAACTGGGACCAAAGTTTGTGGGGCTTTTGGGTTAAAATAACACATCAATGAAGTGAAAGCTGAGTTGGACATGCCAAAGACATACAGACATTTACACCCCATGTTTCATATCAGTTTGCTAAAGCCAGCACTGGAAGAGGATCCTTGGAGGTATGAACCAGAAGCCCCACCTCCATTAGAGGTGGAGAGGGAACAGTACTTTGAAGTAGCTAAGATTTTAGATTCAAGGTGGTATAGGGGAAAGTTACAATATTTGGTCAGCGAGCGGCACTTCCCAGACTCATATAATGAATGGGTCTATTACAGGCACATAGATACTCAAGATCTAGTCCAACAGTTTCATGAACAATATCCAGACAAGCTGGGAGGGGATTAATGTTTATTAAATGTTATGAAATGTTTTAGTGATGGAGGAGTGTCATGATTCTATGTTACTCATGGGAATCTGACCAAAAATGGGTGATGGATGAAGTGAATTGTGGTTGGGGATTGTAAATCGACAAGAGATCTGGGGCAGGCTTATGGCTGTGAATGAGAGTTTGCCTTCTTTTTCCAGAGGTTGAAAGGAGATGGGTCTGGAAGGAGTTAACTTCAAAGCTCTTTTGAAGTGGACAAATGGAGGGGGGCAAAGGGGGAATGGACAAGTTTTTAAGGGTCATTTTGCTGGGAAATATTCAGAGTCAATTCTAAAGGGATTGCAGTAGCAGTGTGTCTTAAAACTAGATAAAGCAATAGTAAATTTCTGCTTAAAATGATTTCTTGGTTTTTCAAGTCTTTTGCTACCAAGCATGACAATAATATCAGATTTAATTGTTTCACACAAATAAATATTTATAAAGCATTTGCTCTAAAAAGACAGATTTTCAGAAATTCTTGTTATACAAAGACAGAAATTCTTGTTATACAATCAACATGTAGTAATGTAGATTGTTAATTCTTTGGAGCCAAGAGCTATATAATAAAATTGAGAGAAGTGTGAAATGTAAAGGAAAATCACACCCAGTTTCCACCTGAGCCTGGGAGACCAGGCCAATTTGCATCAGAATTCAAATAGTCCTAATTTCACAAACAGGACACTGACTGAAGACATTTTTGCTGCCCAAGGTAAAGCAGCAAATATTGTCCCTTCTATTGGGCTAGTGTCCCACTGATTTGGGCTAGTATCCAAAGCCAGACAAGACTGGCACATGAATCCCCCCCTCCAAATTACCTCTCTAGTTCTTTGGCATAAAAACACAATAACAAATCAAATAACCAACAATGCCCTTCCAAGATATCCAAATTTTGCTACCAGAGATAGCCACCTTATTATGCCTAATGATAATGTTGGCCCAGCGAAGTATTTCCTAAATCATTATTAGAATCTTCCACTGCAGGTTCTGAGGTCACATATCAACTGTGTATTTAACAGCCAATATTTATTGCTGATATAATATCTAGCATCTGATGATATTTGATATTTGATGGCCCTTGACCTTTAACGGGCTGCAGTATTTAATATTTGACTCTTTTTTTTTTTGGCACCAGATATTTTACTGCTAATTGCATTCAAGAAATGGCTTTATTTGTTACTTATCAGACAACCAAGAAATGTAAGAACTAAGAACTAAGGGGATATAAAATCATATCCTGTATTCTCTGGACCCTAATCATGGAACTATGTGTTGGTGTTTTCTTCAAACTAAACCTGTGTGAATGTAATCCTGTGTCCCTCCTTTCCCTCATTACCTGAAATTCTTGTTATACAATTATTGCATATCATGGTTTCCATGACAATAAAGAGAATTTTGATTACTATTTTTGTATCCAATGAATCTTGATAATAACATGTTCACATGTGAAAACAAACAGCTAAGGATGATTGATCCACAATGACATTTTTCCATATAAGCTCATAATGACATTACCAAAAACAGAAAATATATTTGCTTTTAAAATTCTACAAGTTCTAACAAAAATGCACCCCAAACAAAATAAACAAAAAACATTGATCAAGTTCTGCTCTAAAATATATTTGCCTGACATATCTGATCCTTTACAAAACAGTGTGGAGGATGAGAATAAAAGATGGTGAAGATGGTGATCCAGGCTGATGTTGGAAGCCAAGCAAGGTCAGTCCTGGTTAGTACTTGGATGGGAGACTGCCAACAAATCCCAGGTGCTGTAGGATATATTTCAGAGGAAGGAACTGGCAAAACTACCTCTGAGTATTCCTTACCTAAGGAAACACTGTAAAAGTCATGGCGGGTCGTCATTATAAATTGACAGGTGATTTGAAGGCAGATACACACACACATGTAGAGATCACTCTTAGGAGCTTATCACATTACATTTTAATTTGAATGCAGCCTTCTGGGATGCATCCGGGATGTGGTATGGAGGTGGGAATTATCACATTGTAATTCTCTGCCAAATTGCCAGCTGACTGCTACCTGGGTCTCAGCCACACTCAACCATGGAAAGCTTCGGAGTTTTAATGGCGGCTGGGACCTGGGCTGCATTATTGCTTGGTGATTCGATGGCAAATTACAATGCAATAATTCTCACCTCCACACTGCATCCTAGCTGCATCCTGGAAGGCTGCATTTGAATTAAAAGGTAATGTGATAAGCTCCTTATACTGTTTCCCATCTCATATGTTCCTTTCCAGAAAAAAATTGTTGTTGTGTGCCATGGCTGCGTAGGGAATGTAACAATGGTTTCGAGAGTAATAGTCCAACACTCAAACCACTTCACCATGCTGGCTGTAGAAATTGTTAGTACTTTCTTATATTGGCTCTGTGGTTCTCAATGCCCTCTTAGAAATTCTTCCAGGGAATTTCAGCAGAAACAGGGTTTTTTTATCCAGAGAATTAAAAAGCTATATTCAGTGAAATTCCCTTTCATATCCTTATTGTATGCATTCTTAGATAATAGCTATTGTAGAATTTTTATGCAAGATACTAATATGAACCTTTTATAGTTTTATCAACAAAACACAACCCATAAATACAACAATGATCTAGGAATGAGTAAGAATTTTGGTTTGGATCAGAAGTTGCCAAACTTCAAAATTCAAATGTGCAAAAAAGGAAAATTGATAGACTTTTTCACAGAAAATCTTGGATTTGCCTTTTTTATTGAATGGAATGGTCTATTAGAGAGAGTAAATTTGTGGAATTCATTGCTTTGCATAATTCATTTCTTACCCATACAAACAAACCTGATTTGTTCACTCAAGAGAAGAATAAAAAGATGCCAGCAATGAAAATGTCCATGATCTGGGCATTCAAGGAAAATAATAATAATAATAATAATAATAATAATAATAATAATAATAATAATAATAATAAAAAATAGGCCAAGGAGGTAGCTACAGTCTTATTTGTAATCACTTGTATAGGTGATTTCATTAACACACACATCACATTGCAAGAACATGGTCTGGAAATAATATGTTTTTTTGTGCATTGGTTGCTAGTGGGACTGTGCATGTGCTCTGATTTTCAGCCTGAATTTGAAAGGAAGTACTGAAATTGTTGAACCCATTTTGGGGATAGGGTTCAGCATGTTCAAAAGGTCCTGTCAAGTTCAAACTAAATGCTTGATGAGAGTCAGTGTCCCACTGACATGGAATCCATAAGCCACCACTGTTGTGTGGCTGTGAATTATAGTGTATCAAATGTCATAGATTTCAGTTTGTATTCCACAGGTTAATACTGAAAATGAGTGACACCATTAAATATTTAAGGTTTTCTTTGTGGGAAATCAAACTTTAACAAAATTGAACTTGTATGAAACCCAAGAAAATCAATCACTTCTGACGCCCTCCAATTACTCCCTCAATATATCAAAAAATACCTTGTGCCACTGCCTGTGGTGATGAAGTTATAGTCAGCTCTACATATCTCCAGATTCTGCATTCATGGATTCAACCATTCATAGCTGAAAATATTAAAAACAAAATTCCAAAATGCAAACCTTGATTTTTGCCATTTTGCATAAGGGACGCACACCATTTTACTACACCATGTATATAATGGGATTCGAGCATCCATGGCTTTTGGTAAGGGGGTGTGTGAGGATATCAAGGGCCCACTATATGCCATAGTCAGGTTTATGTGTAAAGGGAAAAGATTTTAGTCACCCAAACAGCACAGTGGGCATCCAAGAAGCATTCTGAGTAAACTCAGTGACATTCAAAAAAACTTAGGGCCTTTGCAGACTGCCAGAAATAGTGCAAATTGTCCACTTTAAGGATTAGGGTTAGTGCTAGGGAATCATGGGAATTGTTTTTCTTTTTCCTGAGACATTGAGCCTTCTCTGTCAGAGAGCTTTGGTGCCACAATAAAATACAGTTGCATGAATCCCTAACCCTAACCCTAACCCTAACCCTTAAAGTGGACTCAATTTGCACAATTTCTAGCAGTCTGCAAAAGCCCTTAATGTATTTACAGCACAATGCTGTTTGTTCCTGTTTAGAAGTAAATCCTCCAGAATTCACTGTGATTTACTCTGACATATATATAAAATTACAGCCTTAAACACATTTAATATTATAACAAGCAACTGTTAGATAAAACCAAAACAGCAATGGACATTTTACACAGCATAAAGGAAAACTAATCATTCAGTTATGTGGACTATTTAAATGATTGATTCATAGTGCAATCCTTGGCATGTTTACTCAAAAGAAATCTCCACTGTTTTTATTGGTATTTACTGCCAGGAAACTGTGCATAGGATTGGTGCCTTAATATCATTATATTATATTTTCCCACTGCTTAGAGCAGATAATATATCTGAAAACATAAACCCTCCAAAGGGAGAAAAGATAAACTAATTCACAGCACAGAGGCCACAAACAAAACTTAAGCCACATGTATTTCAATTAGATTTCAACGCTCATAATTGTAGGCTGGATTATGGCCAAAAAGAATAAGTTTGCATGATGCTACAGAAATAACAGTATTATTCAGTCAACAAATTTTGATTGTTTTGCCTATGGCTAAGACAATAATCTTAGAAATCTTTAACTGTTTCGAAGCAGTGAAATTCTGCTGTTGCATTTGTGAATTAGCAAAATATCTCAAATAACACTGGCTTCAGCAAACAAATAGAAGCAATGTATAGATTTTTCTGTATCTTAGAGAAGTCACCTTGGGTATAGGCAAACGTTTGTAACACAGTAGGACAAACTTCATTGGCAAACCTTTTTTGAAAAGGAAATAATATACCTCTAATGCACACGTCTGAAATTTCTTGAAGTGGAGGCAGAGTTGACTCAGGTCATTTTTCTGCCTGAAACACGAAGCAAATGTATCCTGTGCTTTCAAAGCCAACATTCCTGGTATTGGGGGCTGTCAAGTTCTTTGGGTGCCTGAGGCAGAGAAATCTCTCCCACTTATTGGCAGTAAAAATATAGTGATAATAAAACATATAACTAACAATGTGAAGCTATTTCATGACCACTAGACACTGTTGCCTTGGGCAGCTGCCTAACAGTAGGACAGGGTGGCTTTAGGTGTGGATTTTTCACATTGTCTATGTAGCCTGAATTCTTTATCCAGTTACTGGTCTATAGCCTCATGCTAGCACAAGGCTCATTGTCAATTAGGGATTGTTTGTTTTCAGAGTTAGTGCAACAATGGTAATCTAAAAATATTTATTTTGAAAAATATGTACAATTGACTGTGCAAGAGATTAGCAGCCAGCCTTGAAACTGCTTGCACAACCTCCTGGGCAACAGCGTTGCAACCAGTTTTGTGACCTCTTGGAAATACTTGCACAAAGGTGTGATACAATGCAATTGTGCTATCAAGGTTTTCATACCACTGACATTAAACAGCATGTGGCCTGGTGCTTTCCAGATCAAAATTGTTCAGGCTTGCACTCTTTCTCCCATAATTGTTCAGGCTTGCACTCTTTCTCCCATAATGGACAGCCAGATGCCTCCGAGATATACAAAAACAGCAAGGTACAGATTTTCCTTCCTCTAATGATGAGAAATTTCAACCATGCAATAATACAAAGCAGAGGTAGGCAACCTTTTTGAGCCGGGGGCCGGGTCAGACAATGGGAGGGCCGAAGCACCATAAATAAATAAATAAATAAATAAATATTTTTTTAAAAAATTAAAATTAAAAAAAATATGCATGCACACTCTCTCAGCCCCAGAAAAGCCATGGCAAAACCCCTGTGGAGATTTTGCCAAGAAAACCCCAAGAACAAGTAATAACAACAATAATATCATCATGGCGGGTGGTGGCGGCAGTGGCAGCGGCAGCAGGACCAGCCTGGGGCCGGTCCAAAGGCCTCGGGGGGGCGCAACCAGCCCCCGGGCCTTAGGTTGCCTACCCCTGATACAAAGTATGTTATGTAGTTCTGAATATAATGGTATTATTTATTTTATTTTTTGCCATCAGTCCTATCTACCTAATCATCTGACTTTAGCAACAACAGAATAGCCACATTTGTGGATTCTTCAGTAGGCATCTTGCCAGAATATCCACCAAAGCCAGGAACTAGCATTGAATTTTGACTAAAGGGAAATTTTTTAATTAGTTTGTGAAATTTCTTTGTTTATATCAAAATTGTGCAACAAGGCTCCAAAACATGCTGCAGAAATAATCCAGTTTAGAGACTGTTTTAACTGCCCTGGCTAGGGAAACATGGGAACTGTAGATCATCAGAGGTATCTGACAGAGAATGCTAAGTGTCTAATAGAACTACAGTTCCCAGAATTCCCTAGGATTGAGCCAGGGGAGTTAAATTAGTCTTGAACTGGATTATTTCTGTAGTGTGTTTTGGACCCATTACATTTAGTGAGATTATTCAGAGCTATGGGGCTGGGTGTTATCAGTACACTGACAACACCCAGATCTATTTTTCCCTATCTTGATCATCGGCCTCAAATTCTAATGGCCTCTCTCCTCTCAATGACTGTTTTAAGGCAGTAATGGGCTGGATGAGGAAAAACGGATTGAGATTAAATCCAGACAAAACGGAAGTGCTCACGATAGCGGCCCTGAAATCAAGGATTGGGTTGCAACCTCCAGTCCTGGATGGGGTCACACTTTCCATGAAGGACTGTATTTGCAGTCTGGAGGTGCTCCTTGATTCGTTGCTTCAGATGCCTAGTCAGGTGAATGTGACAGTCAGGAGTGCCTGTTATCAGCTTCGGCTGATATGCCAGCTGCACCCTTTCCTGGAAGTAAGGGATCTTGAGACCGTGGTGCATGTGCTGGTAACCTCCCGTCTGGACTTCTGTAATGCGCTCTACATGGGGCTACCCTCATGCTTGGTCCGGAAACTTCAGTTGGTAAAAAATATAGCAGCCAGAGTGGTCTCAGGTACATCGCAGAGAGATCACTTAACCCCTGTGCTAAAATCTCTTCACTGGCTGCCTATCAGTTTCTGGGCCCAATATAAGCTGTTGGTTATGATCTTTAAAGCCCTAAATGGTTTGGGTCCAACTTATCTTTGGGACCACCTCTGCCCATATAATCCCCCCCACACACTCCGATCTTCTGGGAGGAATTTGTTACAGCCAATGAAAACTAGGCTGTTGACAACTTACCAGAGGGCCTTTTTGGCCACCACTCCCAAATTATGGAATGGCTTGCCAGATGAGATCCATCAGTTCACAACTTTAAGCAGCTTTAAAAAGGCTGTTAAGATGGATCTCTTCCAGCAGGCCTTCCCTGATTAGATTCCCCAGACTCAGGAGTCCCTTATCCCTCCTTTATTTGGCTACAATTACTGCCCCACCTACTATTTGTTTGTCTGTCTATGTATTGTTTTTTAACTGAGTGTCTTAATCATCTTGTTTTAACATTAAAATTGTTTAATTCTCTTTTAAGGGGTGGGAAGGTTGTGGGATTTTGGATTGTATTTTAATATTGTATGAAGTTTTAAATTGTTGTGAGACACCCTGATTGCTTGACAGAGGGGCAGGATATAAATAAAACTTCTTCTTCTTCTTCTTCTTCTTCTTCTTCTTCTTCTTCTTCTTATTATTATTATTATTATTATTATTTACCCTATATATGGAGTGGGAAATGCCAGATATACAGATTGGGTTCAGAAATGAGAGACACATTAGGAACAATATTTGCAAGTATACATTGGCTAATGGAGTACACCAAAGAATTTCAAAAGAAAATCAGCCCATGATTATAGAAAACTCTTCGATTATATAGAACATAAAGGATTAATATTTTTGGGGATTGCTATATACATAGTAGCATCCATTATATATCTACAAACATGCATAACATTGTTCATAATGGGCACATATCTATTTATATCTAGCCTACCTGAGAGCAAAGATTTTTATCTTACCAGCATAGTCTGGGTCTTTATCAACTAGGAACAGAGTTAGTAGCATTTAGAGCTGTCATGGACAACAGTCCTCCTTACAGACTCTCCTGGCTTTGCTCTCTTCTCAGACTGTTTTATATCTTTCCCTGGCCAATCAGCTGCCAGATCTCATCAACCAGATAAGAGACATTAACAGATCCCTGTTTATACAAACAATTATTCTTCACCAGTCAGGATCTTAGAAATCACACAGCATGCCAGGATGTCTTGGCTGCTAAAGTTAGAATAACATTACTGCTCCAATCTTATTTTGCACTGAAATTTCTGGAAAAGTTTAGCAACTGGGTATATTTTCTTTCTTTAGATATCAGTACTGTTTGTATTTCAGTGCTGTGCTATTAGCCAGTTTGCACACTGCATTCCAAACAACATGTATAGTGTTCAGCAACATATTTTGTTTTGCCGTAATTAATTACGGACTGGGGAACAAGTCTTACTTGGAACATAGCAAGTGATGGGGGTCTTATCTTTTAACTCCCTGGTATTAGCAGAGCAAAGTTCTCCACCCCTATGCTGATAGCATGCTTAGATGAAAAGTCCCTCTTGGTGCAAATGATACCTTCAGCAAAGTGCTTTACCAGGGCAGGATGTGTGTATTGGTCCAGTTGCAAACACAAGCCTCCCCTCCATACTCTTTGTATCATGTAAAATTTCATCATTTGCCTATTGTTAATTGAGAGAAAAATGATGCATGCTACACATAAAGTAGATGTATAATTTGGCTCTGAGCAACCTATTATTTATACAGTATTCTAAAAACAATATTCTGTATAATATCTTATGCTCTCTATTACATAATCTTCCAATCCACATTGTTTAAAGAGCCATAGAGGTATCTCTGATAGCCAGACCCCTAGCTTAAAAACAACTTTCAAAGTGTAAATGATTATTTCACTTTTGAGAACATGTATGTTTATGTACTTTGAGTATCGTTTGCCATAGTGATACAAAATATAGTCAGTACTTTGAAAAGCTCCATCCTTCAGAAAATAAACACTATATAGAGACAGAAATATAGAAACTGTACAATCATTTCGAAATATAGCTGGAGCAGAAATATGTTTGCTCTCAAATATTGTCCCATTTAACTTTTTACCTTGAATAGTCTCTGGAGAAGCTTCATTCTTGCTTCAAAAACAAGACCAGGCACAGACTGCAGCAGAGACCATGAATTACTAACATCCAAAATGAGAATAAAGCTAAAAAAGAATACCAGTCAATAGCAGGGGGGCAATGAGCTTACAGTTGTAAACAGTTTAGACATCCCATAGCGTGATATAAAGTGGTATATAAATTAAGCTTCTTTGCTTTGCTTTGCTTTGCTTTGCTTTGCTTTGCTTTGCTTTGCTTTGCTTTGCTTTGTTTTTATTGGTTGCAGAGGACCGTAGGGGAGGATTGTATGGGAGGAGATGGTCCCGAAGATAGGATGGACCCAAGCCATTTAGGGCTTTAAAGGTGATAACCAACACCTTATACTGGGCCTGGAAACTAATAGGCAGCCAGTGGAGAGACTTTAATATAGGTATAATATGGTCTCTCCTAGATGTTCCTAAAACCAATCTGGCTGTCATGTTCTGTACTAATTGCAGTTTCCGGACCAAGCACAAGGGTAGCCTCATGTAGATCGCATTACAGAAATCCAGACGAGAGGCTACCAGTGCATGCACCACAGTCTCAAGATCCCTTACTTCCAGGAAAGGGCACAGCTTGTGTATCAGCAGGCTGTTGTTGGGCTAAGTAATGGGTTCTGCACAGGTGAAACCTGTGTCAGTTCCCTTACCACCCTAAACAGCTCTGCTGGACGAGACTCTGCAGATGCAATATGTGTAGAAGAGAAAGATTTCTGCACTGCATGTATTGCTTCTCGATAGGAACAAAGAAAGTTCCTATGATGAGTCTTGTCAGATAAAAGTCAAGTTTTCCACCAAGTGAGCTCTAGTCATTATCCAATTTATTTTATAAATGGCATACAATGGTATTTAGAGTTGACAAGGTTGGTAGTACTGGCATGCCACAGTGATTTTCAATGATTCTGTATGAAAAACCTCCCACATCGCCATTTGCCAAATCATCATATTCTATGTCTGAGTAATCTCAAGCATGGTCCAGAGTGCACACTCTGTGAACAAGATGGGGAATGCATGGGATGTTGTTGCACAAGAAAACATCTCTCCTCCATTGCTTTTGGGGAAAATCATGCCAAACCAGGTCATTCAAATCACCATTGCATCCTATTTACCTACCACTGAGATGAAGAAGCTTATCATGGGAAAGAGGAAGATAGAGATGACAGCAAACTGCGGGCAGTGAGAGGTGGGGGTAATGAGAAGGCAGGTCCAGCAGTCTAAAAGGGTGGGCCAAGGCCAGACTAACATGAGTCAACAGTGTGATGTGGCAGCTAAATAGGCCAATATGATTCTAGGCTGCATCAACAGAAGCATAGTGTATAGATCAGGGGTAGGCAATCTTTCCCCTTTAAGGGCCGAGGGACTTCAGCTCCCAGAAGCCTCAGTCATGTTGGCCAATAGTCCCATATTGGCCAATAGCTCCTGGGATTCTGGGAGCTGAAGTCCCTCGGCCCTTAAAGGGGAAAGGTTGCCTACCCCTGGTTTAGATCAAGGGAATTAATAGTGCCACTGTATTCTGCTTTGGTTAGGCCTCACCTTGAATACTGTGTCCAGTTCTGGGCACCAAAATTCAAAAAGGATGTTGAAAGCTTGAGTATGTCCAAAGGAGGACAACCAAAATGGTGAAAGGTCTGGAAACCATTACTTATGAGGAGAGACTTAGGGAGCTGGATATGTTTAGCTTGGAGAAGAGAAGGTTGTGATATGATAGCTCTGTATAAGTATTTGAAGGTGTGTCATATTGAGGATTGAGCAAGCTTGTTTTTTGCTGCTCCAGAGAATAGGACATGGAATAATGGATGTAAGCTACAGGAAAAGAAATTCCACCTAAACATTAGGAGGAACTTCCTGACAGTAAGAGCTGTTTGATAATGGGACAAACTCCCTTGGATTGTAGTAGAATCTTTTTCTTTGGAGGTCTTTAAACAGAAGCCAGACAGATGGCCATCTGCTGGGGGTGCTTCAATTGTGAGTTCCTGCATGCCAGGAAGTTGGATTGGATGGTCCTTGTGGTCTCTTCCAACTCTATTATTCTATGATTCTATGTTGCATATGTTTTCTCTTTGTTGGTAGTACCATTATGCATTGATTGCTTTTGACATTATTATAACATAGGTGACTTTCAAAGTAAATAACAATAATACAAATTTTGAAATCCCATGTAAAAATTTTAGTTGTTCTACCTAAGGGGAGAAATCGGCTGTCTAGTGCACCAGGAAAGGAAGCTAGACTCCTTTTGAATTGTTTCTGCAGTTGCCAATTTAAGCAGACTGACCTTGCAAGTAAAGGAAGAAAATCTTGCTGCCTCCAGCTGAGCCAAGCTCCAGGTTGGTCCATGAGCTGGAGACCCTGCCTGTCACAAAAAAGTTGCTGCCTTGCTCTCCCCTCCAACTCCATACAGTGCCTTATGTTCTTGCCACTGGGAACATAGTTGGCATGCCTACTAAGTGGCCACCAGAGTGGCAAATTACTGGAGTCTCTTCTCAGTCTGCAGGAAGTCAGTGAGGGAGGGAGTGGGTAGAAGGAATTCTTCATCAGATCCCTTCCCTTCATGTAGAGACAAGATCCCTTTCCCACTCATCCCAAAGCCACTGCCCTGGTCTGACAGAATTTATACAGGTAGCTGGCTCTTGTTTACCATTTGTTGGTCAGTGTAGTCACTCAGACCTGCTGTTGGCAAACGTCTGGGGGCCTGCCTGAAAATATTATTTTCCCCAGGGCTGGAATCCACTCTCAGCAGCCCTGTTGATAGGCTTCTGTAGTTCCCCTCTCCACACACATAAGGGCCTAGGAATACTAAAGAGGAACACTACTACTACTACTACTACTACTACTACTACTACTTATTTCTTACCCACCTCTCCCCATCGATTGAGGTGGGGAACAACAACAATTAACAGGCATACCACATTGTTTAAAACACATCAGTTAAAATACACATCAATTTAAAAGAATAATAATAGATTGAGATGAGACATTTATCACACTGTTAATCTTGAAAGACCTAAGTATTGATCCTTTCAACGGTCCTTATTTTGCAGGGACATCCTGATTCATCCTTGATTGTCTCACTTTTTCATCTCCTTTTAAAATGTCCCAATTTTTCCTCTTACTTTTCCCCTTTGTCCTCAATGTAAGAAGCTTATCACAGTCTATAATAAAGCAACTTATCTGATCCAGGTTAAAATTTAAAGTGGGCAGCATCCTGATCTTATCAGAAGGATTTAATTGCCAAAATTACCACCTGGGTCCATCCTGGGTCCATCCCCATTCTCAGGGGCATTCAAAATGCCTCTTTTAAAACTGATAGTGTGTAAAAGGGGGAAGGGAAGTCTTGTACTATTAGGAAGATATTGTGCACTGGTGAGTAGAACATTATAAGCTTGTAAGCTGGCAATTTATATGTGAAAATAAAATTAAAAAACCCTGAAGATACCAATGTACTGAATTGAATGTTTCACAGTAGAAATACGAAATGCAATTTTTAAAATATCAAAACAGGTTTAAACAATATGGAAAGTGAAACTGGAAGAACCAGGTATGACTATTTGTAGCTCTAGCCAGCCATACACTTTACTTTGCATACTTGGCTTAATGCTGTTGAATATATGACTGCCCTATCCTCTCTGGGGTTGAACACTATAAATAATGATGGTCTCTCAGCAGATTTTGTTCCCTCTTCTTCTGAATCTAGAATGGATATATTTAACACCACTGCTTTTACTAAGCAGACCTCAAGAATGCCCCTGCTAACCTTTGCCAGTGAAGAAAAATGACCATTTATTTCAGCTTTTAGTGCTTTGACCCTTATGCTGTTTTTAATTGTTGGTGGGAAAAGTTTCTGAGGATTTTTTAAAAGTATGCTTGTTATAGTGAGAAACTACCTAAGGTGGCTTCCTCCTTTCCACTAGCACTTTCAAGTTATTTTCAAGTACGGTAAGTGCCTCTGTGACATGCAAAATCACACAATTTAATATAGCCTTCCCAATGTTGAGCATCAGCTCCCATAATTCTTTACCCCAGGCCACGTAAACTGGAATAAATGGAAGACACAATTCAAAATATCCAGACGGAACCTGGTTGAAAATGTCTGACTTAAATTATTAGTTGTGCAAACAAAACAGCACAACAACTAGATCTCAGTGTTTTTGGTTTTCTAGAAGAACATTGATCCTATTACTTGGTATTAAAGTCTATACAAATTACATTTCTGTCTGGTTGTCACCACACCATATCATGTGAAAATGGATAAATGAATTTTCACCAAAATTGGAAAATGTGTATGAAATGGTCTGATTTGAAATAAAAGTGAAATACATGTTGGAGTAACTCATTTTTAATTGGATTTTCACCACATTTGTTTGGGAGAGTCTGGCACAAATTATAAACTACACATTGTATCCTAAATTTATTTTTGATCCCCTGTGTGTGTGTTTTCACCTTGGGGATAAACAAATTTTAACTCCATGTCAGCAAGAACCAAATAAGTATATTTTTAGAGTCTGAAAGTCAGCCTCTAAATGCTAACCGCTAGAAGGAAAATTGAGAGGTATAGGATTTTTTGAGAGCAATGAAAGTGAGATTCAATGGGAGGAATGTTTAATAGCTGGCTGGGAAAGGAGAACTATTTCAAGAGCAGGTAAAACTGAGGCATAATGTAAGGAGCATTTGATCATACAAAAAGATAGGCCTCCAGAGAGTCCTCCAGAGCAGGTAAAACTTGGTTATTAATGATTGCAATGATTCTCTCAAGCCAGACTGGGTACTTCAACTAATTTGAAATGAAATTATTTGTTCAGTAGATATTAGCATCATTGGGTCAAGACTTACTGCTTTGTTCTTGATAGCTACTTATCAAAATCTGTATTTTTTTCCATAAATTTAATAAGAACCTGACATTTAAAATGTGGACATGTTGGTTGTGAGCAAGTAGGATGGAAAAGTGATTTATTTGTTCATCCTTAATATTGGTATGGAACCAGTGTAGTGTAGTGGTTTGAATGTTGGACTCTGGGAGACCAGGATTTGAATCCCTACACAGCTATGGAAATACACTGGGTGATCTTGAGCAAGTGTCACTCTCATAGGAAGGCACTGGTAAAGCCACTTTGAACAAATCTTACCAAGAAAACAGGATTAATCAGGACTGTCCCTGCTAAATCAAGGCAGACAGTATGTTTTTTCTTACGTCCAAAGATACCATGAGGCTTATATACACATACTATGCATTATAATCACTCCAGACTAACTCTTCACCTGTGTCACCCAGATACTTTCTTTTACTAATCCCCCTTCTTCTCTGTTCATTCTTCTCTTTTAATTAAACAATGGAAGGCAAACTCTACCATAGTGAAAGCAGACTCTGGAGAGGTAATTGAGGCACACACCTGTCCAGTTTTGATGGATGAGTTTCTGTTTGTTTCACATGAAGATGTGGACACGTTGCATGGAGAGGTAATGCCAACTGCTTGTCTGTTAAACCCAAGTCTATCCTAGTTATATAAAGTTTCTAGGGAAGGACTGACCAATTATGGGGTGGAGGTTGTAAATGCTTCTGACCTCTCTAGAAGAAATCCTTCCTTGAAAAAGCCCCACCCCTCTAGGTAACTATCAGACAGTCTCTAATCTCCCCTTTCTGAGCAAGTAGTAGCAATATAACACCAGACTTTCTTGAATGAAATAGACTACCTATACCTATTTCAGTCTAGATTCAGGCCTGGAAATGGGACAGAAATCCCTTTAGTTTCTTTGGTGGATGACCTACAACAACAATTGGACTGGACTGAGTCACTATTGGTCTCCATGGATCTTTTAGCAGCATTTGATACCATCGATCATGGTATCTTCTGATTGTTTGGCAGATATGGAACTTAAGGGCATGGCTTTGCAGTGGTTTTTGTTTTTCTGAGCTGCTTTTGCCCATTAGCCTGTGGGGGTTGACAGAGGTCAATATGCATTTCAGCATCTACATGAAGCCTCTGGGAGAGGTCATCCAGATCTTGGGGTTGGATGATATCCAGCTCTATCTTTCCTTTACCACTGGTGACAAGGAGCCTGTGGTAGTAATAAATCATCTGGATGCAGTAGAGGACTTGGGTGTGGGTTAATAGACTGAGCCTTTATCCAGACAAAATGGAAGCGCTGCTGGTCAGTAGGAGAACCAACCTGGGACTGGTATCACAGCTTGTTCTGGATGGGCTTGCTTTCCCTCTAAAAGATCAGTGGGTTCATAGTTTGGATTAGATTCATAGCTTGGGCAAGCTGCTGAATCCAGCACTGCTCCTGGAAAGACAGGTTGCTGTGATGGCCAGGAGCACCTTTGGCCTAATTCAGCTGGTGCACCAGCTGCACCCTTTCTTGGGGAAGGCAGATCTGTTCACAGTGGGTAATGCCTTAGTTACACTACTGTAATACTTTCTGTGTCAGGCTGTCCTTGAAAAGTATTCAGAAGATGCAGCTAGTGTAAAATGGACCAGTCAGACTGGTGTCAGGTGGACATTTTAGAGACCAAATTCCAGTTTCCTTCCAAGTGAATTCAAGGCACCGGTGTTGACCTTAAAAGCCCTAAACAATTTGGGGCCAAGATATCTGAAAGGCTCCCTCTGCCCATGGAGCCTGCTAGAAATTTGAGATCTCCAGAGGAGCTGCTGGTGAGTAAATATAACAGGGCTTTCTCTGGAACAGCACCTTGATTGTGGAACTCCCAGCACATGGAAGTCAGGCTGGCTCCATCTCATTTAAGCCTCCAGCAGGCAGCAAAAACAGTGCTGTTTGGCATAGCATTCAATGTTTGAATTTTCTGTGTTAAGTGTCTCAAAAATGGATTCTGGGAATGTTTTTAGACTGCTTTTAGGAGTGTTTAAAGAGTATTTTAATGTGTTTGAAATGCTTTTGGCTTTGCATTGTTTTAATTTTTTATTTGTTTATCATCTTGGGAGCCCTTGTGGGTTGGGAGGTGTTGCAGAAATACTTTAAATAAAACAAAATAAACAAATGATTATCTTAGGTATCTCTCTTTCTGGAATAATATTCAACCAGCTTTATCTTTCAGTGCCACTTTCCCCCTTGTTTTAAGGTTCATTTTATCTAACAAAGGAAAGAAGGTTGTGGAGGAGACTGGGGAAACTAGAGGAGGGGTGAGGAGTGTGTGTGTGAGTGAGAGAGAGAGATTTGAGTAGAATAATACATTTCTTAATAGTATTATTTCAATATCACTGGTTCGCCTTCACACCACATTCAGGAGGAAGTGACAGTTGACTTCCCAGCCCTCAAATTGAGGCCATCCAACAAAATAAGGGACACCTGTATGTCCTATAAAGGACAAGCTTTTCTGACTCTCAAATAAGGGACATCCCTTACAGTAATGGACACCTGAAACCCTAATGAACATAACAAAATACTGATGCCATCATAATACTGATTCTCAAATAATAAAACAGTCATTCCTCCCTATTCGCAAGGGAATCCATTCTGGAGCCCCCTTCCCACAAATTGGAAAAAATGCAAATATTCAAGTGCCATTGAATAAAATGGCGGTACACATCCATGGAAACTCAAGACACGAACCAGAAGTCAGTGAATCCAGAGGGATGACTGTATATCAAAAATATACCTGATACTAAAATGAAATGTCTTGTAAAGTACATAAATGCATTTAGTTAATTAAAAATAAAATTTCAAATCCACAATTAGATTTTGGCAAGTTTTATTTGTAGTTGTAACCACTAAATTGTATTGAATTTGAAGAGGGCCATGTCAAGAGTAGCTGTGCCTACCGATATATCATAGAGGTGTTAAAGATGAGGTACCACTCAGAAAAAGAGGGCGGCCAACATATCAGCAACACACATGGTTGAATATATGAAGACTGTTAAGAAGTAGTATTTATGCACTTAAAGGATCGAGCCTTGGGGAGAGGCAGGTAAAAGTAGTAGTAGTAGTAGTAGTAGTAGTAGTAGTAGGAACAATTGTTGTTGCAGGCCAGGATGGACGAACCAGTCAATTCAGGTTTCTTCCACAGTTTATTTATTTATTTATTTTTATTTATTTATTTATTTATTTTCAAATCCCAAGTTTGTTCTGTCCTTGGATATGAAGAAATTTGTGGATTCTGATACAGCATTAGAGCAAAAGAAGAAGAAGAAGAAGAAGAAGAACTCCCACCCATCCCTACATGCTAGTCCTAGTCTCTGTTGTTCATTCATTGGGCATCATGGCCAGTTTTGACACTCCAGGCTCCACTACACAATTATAACACTATACATTCCACTAACTGTCATGGCAACATTCTATAGGATTCTGGGTTTTGCACTTTCATGAAGCACTAGAGCTGAGGATTGTAAGTACCCCTCCATAAACCACCAATTTCATGATTCTGCAGGAGAGAACCATGGCAGTTAAATTGGAATCATAGCACTATAATTATATAGTAGGAAAGGACCCCCAATGTTGTCAGAGTACAGCTCCCATAATCCTTTTGATTAAGGCTGATGGAAGATGCAATTTGAAAATACATGAAGGGACAAAGTTTGCCATGTCAAGTTTGGGAGGGCTACGACTGCCCACTGCTGCATTGTGAGGAAGATGCATGGGATATTCCACCTGTATTTGAAGAGGATTTGATTTGCATGCATATTGTTGTTGTTAAAATATTTATATCCCATCTTATAGCCAAAGATCTCAAGGTGGCAGAAAATAAAGTCAATACTTAAATGATTAAAATTTTTACAGATAATTTACAGTCATTCTAAAACATGCTTACATTATATAACAACTTAAAACAGTTAAAACCATGTACATGTAAAATATGGATAAATGTTAGACCCCCAAAGGCTTTAACAGAGTGATGCTTTAACTTGGGGCCAAAATAAAGCCAACATCAGTACCAATTAGGCTTCTAAGTGGAAGTCATTTCACAACTGGAGACCCAGAACAGAGAAGACTCTTTCCCATTTTCTCACACAGTGTTGCCCCCAGTGGCAGGACACAAAGAAGAAACTTTGCTCACCATTTCATAAGTTAGAATCCCAACTGAAGAAAATTCCAAAGCATAGAGGGGACCTGTAGTCAGAGACAAGCCTTCTCAGTTTAAGCCTTTCTCTAGTATGTGGATGGTGGAAAGCAGAGCTAGTGGAGAGTGAGGGAACATGGACCGATCCATCAGGTGTATCGTGGTGCCCAGAATTTTATGATGCAAAGTAGAAGGGAAGCAGTGCTTAGAATTTTTATTGTTTTTTTATACCCTGTAATTGGGGGATTCTGGGTATTGTAATCCAAAAGTTTTTATTGAAAGAAAGTGCTATGAATGTACCAATGGTGTGACCTTTCATATAAGTGGGGAAGCCATTTCTCAGCACAAGGAAGTGCTTCCAAGTTATATCCGTGATGCATTATTATTATTCTCAACAGTCTCACTTAGCAGAACATCAGTGAATAGCAAGGACAGGAAGGAAGACCTCAGTGACAAGGATAAATGCTAGATTTTTTAATGCAAAAAATAAAATAAAAAGCCTACCCTGTTTGACAGTAATACATTAGTCAGCATAATATTTCTTTCACCTTTCAATGTCAATAAATACTTTATAAAATCAGTTGACTGACAGTGGTGTCTGTCAGCATATAGGTCTTATTTGTGCACATATTATTTTAAATAACTTTAATGAGTGTTTGCATCTTGTGGTGCTATACTGTTTTGAAAAAAAAATACTTTTGTACATATTATAGGAAGGCTAAGAAGTAGTGGCACCTGGTGGTTCCCATAACTACTCTGAGTTTTAACCTGAACTTTAACAGAACCATCAAAGGGACTGAATTAATTATGAGGAAGCTAGAGATCAGCACCTTGAGATGATGACTAGACAGAGCAGATTCGCTGCCAAATTGACATGGAAGCCAAAAGCCACCAATAAAAACATAAGTCAATAAAAGTCAATAAAAACATTAAAAAGTTCCTGTTGACTTAGGTCAAGAACTGTAGTCAAACACCCTGTTTCTCATGTGTTGCTTCCAACCCATAGGTCCCTTTGGGAGGCTTCAAGCAGCAGACGACTGCAGTCAAGAAATCAGAAGAGTAGGATTGGAAAGGGCAGCTATGAAAGAACTGGATGAGATCACAAAGTGCAAAGACATAACTATGAACATTAAAATGAGGATCATCTGAGCCATTGTATTCCCCATCAGCATGTATGGATGTAAGAGCTGGACAGTGAAAAATGCTAATAGGAAGAAAATCAACTCATTTGAGATGTGGTTCTGGAGAAGAATGCTGAGGATACCATAGACAGCCAAAACAAACAAACAAACGGGTCCTTGAATAGATCAAGCCAGTACTTTCTCTGGAAGCCAAGATGACTAAATTGAAGCTGTTATACTTTGTCTGCATCATGAGGAAAAAATGGATCATTAGAAAAGACAATAATGCTAGGAAAGGTGGAGAGCATGATACTACTGATCCTGGAGGTAGTATATGGTCATCATAACTAGTGTCCTTTAGTAATCTACTCTTCCATGAATTTGTATGATGCACCTTCAAGTGGTAGCAATTTACATCATTTGACTATGCTTTGTGTGAGGATATACTTCCTTTTACTGTCCTAGATAGATCAATATTCTGCTAATTGGATAATCCTGGACTATACAGAAGGAGAAGTACATTTCCTTATCCATTTTTATTAAACTATGCATAATGTTGTACCTCTCCTTCAGACACATAAAGTAATGGATTAGAGTAACACAATTCCCTAGAATGAATTGTCTTTTTGGATGATGATGTTGCAATAAATTTACATTACCTGTAGCAACATTATCTGCTTTGGTGTAATGAATAATATAGTGCAGTTATTCTCCAAAGGACATGGTTATGCATTGCTAGAAGATTTTCAACAAGAATTTTTCAAGTTTTAAGCCATTCTTTCTTAAATAACCGCTGCTGCTTAAAGGGTGAGTGACTGGCATACATGCTGATGGAAGATTAATGGAAAATGCAAGATGTAGCAGATCATTAAAAAAAATTAATTTGACAGATACCTAGATACTATTTTTTAAGACAAATGTGGACAATGTAAACTGGTCTAGGTGCTGCATACCCCTCCAGAGGGTCACATCTCCTATGTATCTGCAACACTTTGAATGGTATAATCTTTCCTTAGATATGAGTTCCCCACTCTCTGGCTATGTTCTTCCATTGAAAAATAGCTTATGTTGCTGTTACAGTTTAGTGTCATGGCAGAAAACCTGGCTTGGTTTTGCTTAGGCCTAATATAAGCAGGTTCAGAACACCAAAGGATTTCCCCTTCCACTATAATGGGCAAAGTCCCAAACTGTGAAAACAGGAGTAACCCAGAAGTTGATGAAGAACATTTGACAATAACGTAGAGTGTTTCTAGCTACACAGCCATGTCTACAGCACCACTCCTGACTTTATAGACAAATGCAAGGTAAGAAACAGTTGTTTTTCCAAAAGCTTTGGATAAAAGCCCAACATTGTCCATGAATTTTCAGAAATGTTGTGTGCTAGGAGAGGAGAGGCTGTGGGGCGAGTATAGGTTTTCCTGCCCATGCAGGCAAGCCCACTCTCATTAGTAGAATGGTCTAAATACATTTTTCAGTCTCTATTTAAATAGACTCACAATATTTATATAAATGTTGTATTAAGAGCCATTGATTCAGTGGATCTACTTTAGCTGGGCCTGAAAGCTGGATAAAGCCCGATATTAACAGTAAGAATTAGACAGTTGCTAGGAGTGGTATTAAAAAAAAACAATATTTTAAAGCTCTGATAAGAACAAGTAATAACAACAATAATCAATATCATCATGGTGGGCAGCGGGGGCGGGAGGACTGGCCTGGGGCTGGTCCAAAGGCCTCGGGGGGCCGCATCCAGCCCCTGGGCCTTAGGTTGCTTACCCCAATCTAAAGCAATAACCCAAGGGTTGCTAGCTAGCAATAAGTAGAACCTGTCATAAAATGTGCAGAGTGGAATACTTTTGTTCAAACTCCCAAGAGATATGCCCACCTATTGGATATTGCATTCCATTCTCATATTCTCTTCTTTTTTATCTTGCCCCCAGAGATGGTGAACACAACCCTGACTACACAAATATACTTAGATACCACTTTAACAGCCCTGATTGTTTCCTATGGAATCCTAGGATTTGTAGTTTGGAATTCTTTACCAGAGATTACTGATCCCTCAAGGGGGGGTGACTAAATAATGCTGGTTACCTCACCAAATGACAAAGCCTAGATTTCCATAGAATCCAGGCATGAAAACTGAAGTTGTTCAAACTGCTGTAATTGTTCAGTTCAGATCACCCCACTAAGCTGCTTTCCTGAATGGAAATGCATTCAAAGCTTTTACAAAATGCATAAAAAATAGGCACCTCAGATTCCCCTGGAGAAGAATTTTAAGAAGCATTGGAGCAAATGACCTGCCCCTGATATTTACCTAATAATACTGTGATTATATGGGAGATCAGAGAATGGAAAATGAGAAGATCTTAAAAACTGGATATGTTAATATGGGTGATCACTCCTTTAGATAACTGGAGCAATTATCATTGTGGAACTTCTAATGAAAGTGTGGATACAAGAAACAAAACAAACCACCACCATCCAGACCTTTTCTTGTATTTAAGTAAATGATACTCTGGGAATTGCTATAGAATCAAAGCAGTCTGAGGTCACCCCAGAAGGAAGCCAGCTGGAGATGATTTCATGCTATGTTATTCACTAACCATGCAGCAAATATGTGCCAAAAAAAGTCTGGGATTATCTATCTTGCCCAACAGTGTTCTTTCCCCACAGATTTCTCATTCCAACTTGAAAGTCATTTTGTAGTCTTTCCCAACTTTTGTTAAGGTCTCAACTCTTGCTGCACTGTGTGAAGATATTTCACTCTCACAAATCCATGCTTCTAATTTCCCAAGATCATCTGTCCTTTTCCTCTGTTTCCTGGCTGTTCCTGATGCCCAAAACTACCTTTTAAAAACAAATAAATTATCCTCTTTTCTAGCAACAACTGGCTCCCAAGAGAGATAGATGGCTTTATTTGAGAGGTGCATTCCACAATCTCTTCCAAGGTCGTGGATGAAGCTGGGACAGAGCACTTTAGTCACAGTTGTGCTCTAACTGATTGGCTTGCTTTTATTTGTACTGTATATGTGTGTTTATTTAATTTCTTCATTTTTTAAAAAAAATGAGCAAAGTGTGGAATTTTAAGAAGCAAAATACGTATACAACTCTTCCTTGGTCTTGGTATTCAATACTTTATGCTTTCTAATAATGCCAGCCGTGCCCAGTTCGCCTGATCCATTTTATATTGCAAACTCATCAGCATGAAGGCCAGTTTCTTAATTTAGTTTGTGAAGCTGCATCAATTAATTAAGTGGCAATCAAGAGAAGGATGGATGAGAGCTATCATTATCTGGGCCCCTGCGGGTGGGGATTCTTTGTCAGCTGTATACACTCATAGAATAATTTATTGCCAAAACAACTAAGCCATAGATAGAGGAAGCCACCAGTAGACTAATTACAATGTGTCTTGAAATTGTAAGCAGTGGTTGATTTTTACCAATAGTTATGTTCCTGCAGTACAGACAATAGTATATGATAGCATTAACGCAACATTCAAAATTCTCATACCCGGTAACATGGATAATTTTATCTAAATAAAGAGATTCCAAGGGTTTATACTATTGGAAAATTATGCCATCTTCCCTTGAAGATTTTGCCATTAATGATTTTACCTCCACAAGAATTCCAAATCTTATTTGTTTACAGTATTTATTTAGAGTACAATAAAGGATACATGGAGTGAAGAGCCATATGAGATGAACCCAAAATTATAAAACAAGGTAGAAGCTCCAATAAAAAAAGAAGGAAAATACAAAACTCCAGGAGCAGGTGATATACCAATAGAACTGTTGAAATCCACACTGACAGTCAACTCTAGGGCTAATAAATATATGCCAACAGATATGGAAAACAAAACAATGGCCAACAAATTGGAAGTGATCAATATACATACCCATCCACAAAAAAGGAGACACAAGAGACTTCAGCAACAATAGGCCCATAGCACTAATCTCCCATGCAAGCAAAATTATGCTCAAAATACTGCAACATAGGGCCAATGCACACATCCCATCTGGGGCGGCAGAGAGTTGCCCCAGGGAGCAGTGGATAGGGACCATGGTAACCCCACCCTGTGGCCCCGATATTTCCTTTTGCCCCCCTAAAATGACGCTCCTTTTAGGGGTAGCAAAAGCCACCCTAAGAATCTGGAAGTAACTTTGGCTAATACCAGTTGTGAAAAGGCCCATGAAACAAGCCTGCACAGGTGATGATAATATAAGATACCTCCATAAGACTGAATCCTTCTCTGATTCTCTCTCCAGGTTGTTTGGCCCACTTACAGCCAGATTCTAGTGGTATAACTAAGGGCCGATGCAAGCGGCCCATAAGGGGTGGCTCTGGGCCGCCCCTGGGAGTGCCAGATCGGGGCTGCAGCAATCACACGCTGCAGCCCTGATCCTCCTTTTTGCCACCCCTAAAACAGCAGGCAAATGCCACTCCTTTTGGGGGTGGCAAAAAGCCAGCCTTTGAGCCACTGTTGTGGCTCTTTTGCACTCCTTTGGTGCAGCGTGTATGCATGCTGTGCCAAGAATTTGCTCTGATGCTGTACACTGTGTGGACAAGTGCGTGGTTCTGGGGCAGAGTCGGGGAAGCCGGCATGTGGTTGCCCTGCCCCAACTCCACCCCCAGACCAGCCTAAAGTGCTGGTGTGCATCCCCCCTAACTAACTACAGGATCCTGGGATTTGTACTTCTGTGGGGCATCATCCTCTTTGGCAGAGAAGAACTAAAGAACTTGTAAAACTATAAATTCCAGGATTCCATAGGATGGAGCTACAGCACTTAACATGGTGTCAAACCCCATTATTGCTACAGTGTAGCAGCACCCTAAGATATTGATGAGTCTAAGACTGTAATTGGTGACCATTGTGACCATGTAAAATACTGAATAATCCAGGAAGCATATTCAGAGGTAGCCATGTAGGCCATGCAGCAAAATACAACAGAATCCAAAATGCACAAAAGAACATTTTAAGCAAAATGCAGAAAATACATCATGTAAGCTTTTGGAGCTTCACTGGTTTCTTCATCAGACATGGATGTTAAAAATCATATAGGAGAGGAAAAGTGAGAATGTTACTTTTACAGAAAAGTAACAGAATAGTAACTTTTCTGTTGCTAATGGAATTGAAGTCCCTGGTGTCCACATGGCCATGAAGGGGAGTGGCCTCTGTCTGAATTGATATGTGTCCAGATGGTCTTAAGTGGCAACAGAAATAACACCTGAGACAAAATGTAAGCTCATGACTGCAACATTACTTTTCTTCTTCTGTATGATTTTAAATATCTTTGCCTGATGAAGAAGCCAGTGAAGCCTTTACTGCTTACATGATGTATTTTCAGCATTTTGGTTAGCCAAAAAAGGAACCACTCTTTTGTGCATTTTAGATTTTGTTGTATTTTTCCATATAAACCAGCATCTCTCTGCTTCTTTGCCTACTTTGATCCAGTAACTCCTTTGTTTAAATATTAGTATAATCTGAAATTTATCTGCTGCCATAGCTAATCAGCCCTTTAACTAATACTCCAAAGGAGTCCATGGGCCCTCTTCTTTCCTCTTCAGCTTCTCCTGGTTTTTAACTTTGAGAATCTTACCAGCAGTATCTCACAGAGTCCTCCCATTTGACTCCCATTTTAAAAACAAACCAGTCACTCTATCATATTATGAGTTATCTAGTACACTTTACTTATGAGTTATGGACCTCCAAAGACAGGCATGCAAACATTGTTTGCTCTTGTTGTGTGACTTCAAGTCATTTCCAATTTATGGAGACCCTAAGGCAGAGGTCCCCACACTTTTCTATCCGGGGGCCGGTTCTCCCAGATCTTCAGAGGGCTGGCCAGAGGTGCGTGCACACGCACATGCGCATGACTCAGGTGCCATTTTGTGTACCAAAATGGTGCCTGGAGTCATGCGCATAAGCCTGGTGTTGTGTGCACATGTGCACAACCCTGGGCACCATTTTGGAACACAAAATGGTGCCCGAGTAGTGTGCATGCACACTACTCAGGCACTGTTTTGTTTTCCAAAATGGTGTCCAGAGTCGTGCTCATGCACACACGACGCCAGCCGCCATTTTGGAACACAAAATGGCACCCCATGTTGTGCATGCACGGCGGCGGCAGGACCAGCCACGGGCTGGTTGAAAGGCCTCAACGGGCCAGGTTTGGCCCGCAGGCTGTAGTTTGGGGACCCTTGCCCTAAGGCAACCCTATCATGGGTTTTCTTGGCAAGATTTGTTCTGAGGAGGTTTGCCATTACCCTCCTCTGAGGCTGAGAGCATATGACTTGCCCAAGGTCACCCAGTGGGTTTTGCCCTAATGTCAAGGATATTTTTTGACAAGATTTGCTCAAAAGGGGTTTTGCCTTTGCCTTCCTCTGAGGTTGAGAGAGTTTGATTTGTCCAAGCTCACTCAGTGGGTTTTATGGTTGAGCTGGGAATTGAACCCTGATCTCCAAAGCCATAGTCCAACAGTCAAACCACTACATTAACATAGCTATGCTATGTGTTGCAGGAGTCAATCATGGCATCAAATGTAGGTTTCAGGGACCTGGTTAACTTATCCCTACAGATACATTATTTCCTCACTTATACACTGCCTTCCTTCTAGGATGGATTCAGAACTCTGTATATGGGGAACCCCAGATAGTCTTCATTCAGTCACTGCTCACTACACTTGTTCACTCCAGCAAAGAGATAAATCATCTGGCTTACCTGGATAACCTATAGCTAGTTTCCTAGATTACACATGTGGTTGATTTATCATAACATGAAAAATATTGCTGGAATGATTGTGCTGCTTTACACCTATACATCCCTGCTGAAGCAATTAAGAACAAAGTTGTCTTTAATCCAAACTTGGTGAATTGGGGTATAGCAAAAAAATGAGAAGTTAAAGCATCCAAATTAATTAAGCTATTAAAAAACAGATTGCTCTGAGTAGTTAATTAATGGAAATGTACTTTAATTGATTCAAAATGCTTTAGACATCAGTGTAAATGTACTGAGTGAGCCCCTCCCTCATTCCAAGCTAATTTCAGAAGGCTGTATATACCAAATTGATATGCAGGGACTTACTAAAATGAAACACTTAAGTAGCAATAATGCTCCAGCTCAATGAGCATTTCTCAAATCAAGCACAAAAGTCTCATAAATAGACCTTTCAACTAGATCCAGTGCTGGGTATCAGCCCGTCATGCTGTCATTTACTCAGATCTACATCACTCTTTGTTATTATTGTATCTTTTATTCACCAGAATTACAGTGCACTATAATCTGAAAATGCACATTGCATTTCAATTTAAAAAAATGAATGCTTCCCAAAGCTCAGGGCTGTAAATACTGAACAAAAATTCACAATAAGCAATATAAATCATACCAAGAATGGATTCATGTATCCAGGAGGAAAAACATTTGGTTTGTCATTTTGACTTCACAGATGTGACAATTTGATCTTTAAAACAAAAACAGGATTGGATTTTCAGAATTACTGGAGATCAGCCTATCAGGTGAAGTTAATAGGTAGTTTCTTAATCATCCTTAAAAGAAACTTATCAGAATGCTTTTCTTGTACATTCCTAATGTGTAACTAGGGATATCATTATATTACTTCCATTGTTTTGGTCTTCTAGTTTTACTTCCATTTATGAGGATGAGGTTTTAATAGGTGATATGTTTGTCTTCAGTGGCATCAGAGGTCCTTGCAATCTCAAGTGCCTCCCTAAACATAAATCCCAGGATTCCTTAGGATGCAACCATGGCAGTTAAAATGGAAATACAGTGCTATAATAAGTAGTGTGAAAGAGACATGGAGCAGAATTATGTAGTATTATTTTCTTAAAGTTGATGTCTGATCATTAACAATAATTTAAGGAGTTTTAAAATTAAAACTTCAATGCACTAGGATTTTTTAAAAACTTGCATTGTGTGAGTATTAGCCCACTTTCTGACTCTTTTCCCTGGGAATTCCAGGGTACAGCCTTGTAAGGTATAAACATGCCCTTTGTCCAAAGGAACATTTTTGTGTGTGAAAATAAACTCTTTCACATGAATACCTTGGACAAGTCAAGTCAAGTCAAGTTTATTGCATTGAACCAAAGGTCTTTGCATAGAACCACATGAACACTAAAAGCCAGCAAATGATAAAAGAAAAAAGCAAATGACAAAAACACTCTAATTGTTGGATGGTATTATACTCCCGAATATATAAGTTTGTAGCTTGAGTGTGCTCCTGAATTCAACCGTGAGCAAGGAAAATCAGTTTTCAGTGTTATTAGGAATGCATTTGCACAGGAAGATTTGTGGTTCCACTTGTACCCATTCCTTGAGATATCAGAACTGGCTAGAGTGACACATGTCTTAGAGCCTCAGCAGACGGAGGCCCCGGAGACTCTGGCAGATGGAGCGCTGCGGGACCGCAGCCTCCGCACCGCGGCGCTCCTGCGGCGTATCTAAAAGGAGCTCCAAATTGGCGCTCCTTTTAGATTTCAGGGAAAGTGTGCCCTAAAAGCGGCAGGCGCACTTTCCCTGACTCTTCCGCCGCGGCGCGTCCAGTCACCATGGCGTGAGGTCATCCCCGGAGCGCCGGCCGTGCGGAGGGCCAGCGACTCCGAGGGCGACCTCAGGGAGAGTAAGGGGCGCCGCTCGTGTGGCTGCCCCTCCTCTTCCGGGCCTCCAAGACGGCTCAATTAGCCGTCTGCCGAGGCCCTTAGTTACATTCCATCTGGAATACTGTAATGTGGTTGATATGGGGCTGCCTTTAAAAAGTGTTCAGAAACTTCACCTGATCCAAAATGCTGCAGCCAGGTTGCTGACTGGGAATGGCTACAAGGAGCACACAACTCCCTTCTTGCAAAAGCATCACTGGCTGCAGGTCTGCTTCTGGTCACAATTCAAAGTAATTTTGTTTTGACCTATATAATCCTATATAGCTCAGGTCCAGAGGAGTGTATTCTCCTTTACAAAAATGCCTGTGTTTTGAGATCTCCGGGAAGGAGGCTTCTCTCTAACCCACCATAGGTACACCTAGTGAGAATACAAGACAGGGCTTTCTCAGTGATTACTCCCAAGCTCTGGAACTCCATAGCCAAAGAGGTTAGACTGGCAACCTCCCTACACTCTTTCTGTAAACAACTGAGGGCTTTTCTGTTTTGATAGGCCTTTGAGGACTGATTATTTAGGTGGCAAGGTCTTGTACATTTGCTAGGTTTTCATTGTGTGTGTGTGTGTGTGTGTGTGTGTGTGTGTGCTGTTGTCCTTTTTATGGCTTATGTTGATAAAATATGTTAATTTTTTGATAGTACAAATACTTTTAAACTTTTGTATTTTGTTAATTTTTGACTATGTTTTTTTAAAACATTTGTTGGCTGCCTTGAATCTCAAACTGAGGAAAAGATGGAGTAATTAATCCTCCTCCTCCTCCTCCTCCTCACTCCTAATATTGTGGGTGTTAGGAGCTCCATCCTGCCTCTTGCTTGTCATAAATGTAGTGCATATACAGACATGTGCTATATAACAGGGCTTAATGTTTGTTAATATATATAATCATCCCTTCCAATTCTTGGGGGATCCATTCTGGAAACCCCCCCCCCAAAAAAAACCCCTGAAAAATTGCAAATATTGAAGGCCCATTGGTTATAATGGGAGTGCACTTCTGTGTTTGGTGCTGTGTGCATACCATGGGTGTGTGCCCCATTTTGTCCCTCCCTGCTTGCCCTCCATGAAGGAATTAGACCACAGATGCCAAGTCTGAAAACAGAGAGGGACAAGTGTAGAAGTATGTGATAGGATATGCAGTGGGGTGTTTATTATGAGGAGCTGTGGATCATATTCCTAGGTGCTGAAATAACAGTGGAAGGGGAGTCATGCCTGACTCAAGACTATCTAGTAATTTCTCTGGAAAAGCAGACAGAAGAATTAAGGAGGGGGTTGGTATGAGAAAAAGAGAGGAACAAAGCTGTTTTGTTTTTGTCACAAATGAGAAAATAGCCCCTCAATAATCTGAAATTGTAGATGGTTTAATTAGGCTTCATTAATACTTGCTGTTTAGTTCTAACAATGAACACCTTTGGTGTAAACCTATAGGAACTGAATAAAGTTTTTCTGAGTTTACCATCAAAGACCAGAATTTCTGAACATTTGGAATCACTTGACAATGGGGTATATTTCCTGGATTCTAATGAATTCCATGTCCTCCAAGGAAGAAAAGGTCAATCCCCCCATCATGAAACTATTATGCTGATAGTGAGAGCACATTATCTCTGCTTCACTGCATTATGCGCACCAAAAAGTAGCATTAGACATTTTTTTTCCTCAATACAAAATACATTAGTGTTGGCAGGGGAAAGCGATCTAACAGCAAAAATCAATAGATTAATATCTAAACATAAATAGGGGCATAAGCTGGGGGTGGGGAATGAGGACAATGCTTTCAAATAAGAATTCTGCCCTCAAATTATTATTTTTTGCTTAGTCTTCAAAGTTCTAGCATTGGAGTGACTTAGCACCTTGAGCATTTAGAAATACAGGTTGGCATCCTGTTGGGATGTTCCAGCATCCTAAACCAACTTATGATTGTGTGAAGTTGAATTGTGCTGTTTTGCCACATTTGCAAGAGAAGAGAAAAGATGTAGGTACATCATTGGAACTGCTATGTCAGTGGAACCAGCAACACAGTCATTGAACAGTGATCCAAATTCACACCATGTCCCAATGCACTACATGTACCTTTGCATGATAGAAACCCACTTTGCACAACAGGGCATTTTGAACAGTGCCCTGCTGTCTGTTGTCTCAATTTGCTAGCATAGTTGTGTATTGTGTCAGTGACATTGCTCTGTCATTATAAAGTTTTGTGTTGTAGTCTCTGATTCAGGAACTTGCCCACATTTTAGACATCCAAAGAAAAGGGACAGGCTAAATTTCCAAGGCAACACTAATACAGTCAATATAAAAGTTCTAGAAGTAAGGATTTTCAGTGCCCCTCTCTCTTCAATGCTAGAAATTTGGAGACAAAAATAATGTGAATAGGGGGACAGAATTCTGGGGGTGGGTGGGTTTCAAAGCCTTAATTTTCTTTTTTAATTTTTCCCTTTAATTGACTTTTTGTTATTGAGTGAGAAGGAAATATTATCACTACTCAACTTTATCCTCAGTGTTGTCATAATGCAGCCCATCTTGATTTGTTACATTGCTATACAACACTGTGATATAATTTCATTCAATAAATGATCTCCAGATAGCTGCTATCACACACCTGTGATTCAAAAGCCAATACTCTCAGTTTCAACAGACTTTTTAGCCCTCAGTTATATCAGTACATAGCCAAATAATGCAAAATAATTTCATCTAAGTCACTCTGTGATATCTCATGGGCTGGACCACTAATGTAAATAATCTAGAGGAAGAAGCAGTAGTAACTAGAAGACAAAAGGCCTTTGCAGACTGCCAGAAATAGTGCACTTTAAATTGAGGCACTGCCCTGGCTCAGTGCTAGGGAATCATGGGAACTGTAATTTATTGTGGCACCAGAGCTCTCTGACAGAAAAGGCTCAATGTCTCAGAAAAAAACCCAATTCCCATGATTCCCTAGCACTGAGCCAGGGCAGTGCCTCAATTTAAAGTGCACTATTTCTGGCAGTCTGCAAAGGCCCAAAATGGAGCAAAATGCAGTAGATAAGGAAACAGTGACAGCAAGCCAGATAGAAAAATATTTAAGCATTTTCACCACCAAAAACTCCCCCTCTAGTAATATTTCTGTCTTGCTGATGAAATAATTTGCCTGCTTACCAGAAAGAAGTCACTAGACAATGGTATAAGATCATGAAGTGCATCTGCATTGAGATCAAGGTTATCTGCAAAGAAGAAAATCTAAATCTCTAATCAAATCTTGTTTAGCCACCAAAGCTTTCCTTTAGATGATCATACCCCAACCAAAGAATCAGTGTAGTTAGTGTTTTGACTATTTGACAGTGTAGTTAGTGTTTGTACTGGACTATGACTTTGAAGATCTGGGTTTTAATCTTTGATTAGACATGGAAACCCACTGGGTAGCAGGTTGGACCCTTTGTCTCAGAGGAAGACAATGGCAAACCCCCTCTGAACAAATCTTGCCAAGAAAACTCAGTGATAGGGTCACCTTTGGGTCACCATAAACACAACAACATCCTCAACAAAAGTGTGAGTGCCTCAGTTCATCAGCATGGGCTTATCACTGCCTGTTCATCATAAAGGTTGTCTGAAGGATCCGTGTTTATTTCTCCTTGCTCATAGCACTCATTGTGCAAATTTGTACATGGGCCAAGGGCCATCCCTGCAATTGAGAACTCACCACAACACTTTTGAGGTTGCTGGCAAAAAGAGGCAGATGGGCTACATCTCTTTCCTCCAGTAGCCTCAGGATGCTTCCCTTAGTAATGTCTTTTGCTTCTCTCAGTGGCCATACCTCTTTCAGTGCCTGTGCCACATGCCAGTTGTGACAGGTAAAGCAAATGAGTTAAATTATTATCCTCAAATAAATGTGCTTTAGGCAAAAAGATGCATCCTCAAGCCACACCCTAAAATTTTCAAGTCAGATCCTTTAAAGAGAGACATATATTGCTTACACTGAATTTAGAGAGACTGAGTACATGCATAGTGCAATGAAGCTGCAGAAAGGGCATTTTAAACAGGTGCAGTCTATCTAAGAGCATCAAGATGCTGTGTGCTGATGGAGCACAACTCATCCTCCTTACTTCCTGTGACTTGTGTGTGGAGAGGGAGCAAATTTTCCCCAGCCTAAGCTGGAAAAACAACATTCATGTGACCTAAAAAATAAGAATTGAAACAAGATTGTGCAACTTCTTTTCTATTTTAAGTTAAGAGTACTGGTTGTTTCCATTTCAACAGCTGAGAAAAGTTTTCAGCAAACTAACATGCTGGGTTTCCCTCCCAGATACAGTTCTTTAGGGAAGTAATAAGTAAATTATTCATAGACCCCCCCCCAGTAATGACTGATGGTGGTTAATTTGAAGGGCAAACATTTCACCACCCTCAACAATAGTATACTTGTCATACTTCTTGAAAGTCATTGTGAGAATAAATGCAGCTCATCTTGAAAATCTATTCATTTTCAAGGTTGATGAAGTGTTTCAGAGGAAGTATGTAGATACAAAACAATGTACATACTTTAAGTGAGAACTGCTAAAAAGACATGCAACTGGAAAAAATCCTCAAGCATGCATTAGTTGAATCTATTTAGGTAAATTGAAGTAAATTAGGTAAAATGTATAAATAAATGTGCACATTAGGGAAAGTGCATGAAAATGTGCACAAATTTTCCCCAAAGCAAACAATGAAATCTGAAGTCTCACAGTATGATACAAAACAAGGATAGGAAGAAAATTCTAGGGCAGCAAAATCAGGACCAAGATATTTTCACATTCCTATGATTGATCTCTGGTATGAATGGCTTCATATCAATCAGTGAGTGAGCAAAGGTTGAAACAAGGGCTGCCATTGCTAATAATTTAATCTCAATATTTTGAATGATTGATTAGATTACTCATGCATATGAAGGACATATCTAGCAGATGTCTCTTTACACAATTGCAGGTGGAGAAAATCTTCAAAAGATATGGTACTCCCAGAATTACTGTTCCAGGATGATATATCTCTGTTATCAGTGGGAATACATTTGTTTCATAATTATCACATATTATGGCACAACCTATAAACTGTATCAGCGCAAGCCTGGTGCATTGGACTTCTTTGCACTGAATTCAAAGTCAGTGCAATCCATTTTGGAGCTAATGTTCACTGATAACTGACTGCGACTAAAAATTAATGATTATGCATATCCACACAGAGGCATTTGCAACAATACATGCTAACCGACAACACTGACAAGAGATTATAGGCATTGCTACTACCAATCAGTAGTAGATGCTAGAGCATATGAATGTGAATTTTGTCTATTTCCTAAAATAGTATTGGCCAAAAACCTGCACTCAGAAACGTAGCTGCATCTCCTGATGCTACCTTTCAAAACCTGCTTTTTAGGCAATGCAGTCCCATCTGACAGAGAAATTTCCTAGGTGCCAGAGAACAGGGTGGGGAGCAATTACACAAATAGCAGGGTCCTGTCACAGCAGCCTGTCACAATGCAGCTACTACTGGGAGAGAGCTAAATGTATCATTGTGCACCATAGAACATCCTGGCACCTTTCAGTCATGATGGTGCAATAACACTAAAAATGAAATATTGTAATTACAATGTTTTAAACAGAACTTACATCATCATAATTACTAAACAGCAGGGGCCGGCAATCTATGGCCCCCGGGCTGGTTCCGGCTCAGGGCCCCGTGCTTACTGGCCCAGGCGGGCCCCTGCCGCCACCGCCGCCGCCGCCGCCGCCGCCATGCGTTTTGGTCGCTGCTCGGCCCCGCGCGCCATGACCGCCATTTTGGAGAACAAAATAGCAGCTGCGACATGCATGGAGGCAGCAGCGGAAGTGTGCACAGGGGGGGGGGTCGTGCGCAGCGGCTGGGGTTGCATGTGCGCACATGAGCACATGCGCCACCATTCCCCCCCTGGGCCCGCTGGAAGGGACAACTTTGGGGGATTGGCTGCTCAAAAAAGTTGCTCAAAACCCTGCTCAAAAAAGTTGCCTACCCCTGCAAAACAGAATGCCAACCTTAATAAAATAATAATA
>CM034708.1:62106385-62145238 GCA_020142125.1 Phrynosoma platyrhinos
GGGGGGGGGGCTTTTTTATCTGGAGACCTAGCAAAGCTTCCCAAACTTTTGTTGGTTTCTTGCCTGACTATTTTCACTGGAGACTCTTCAAACTGCTGTCTAAAGGAAGAGGGCTCAAAATTAGAGTTGTGTTGGTGCAATGATCATTATTTCTATTTATAAATCAAGCATTTATTTTGCCTTCTTTTTGTACAGCTTCATTGTGTGATGCACATGAAGGCAGCCTAGCCCATAGTTTCCAATAATGAATGCATTAATATCATTAGACAATAGCAGGTGCTTACGCTGTTCTAGTGGCCCAAGGGATTTGCCTTCCAGAATTATTTTACTTACTGTTAATTAAATTACTGTGTGAGCTATTGTATGTTGTGCAGCAGCTATGTGCCCTACTTGGTTTTAGCTTGTTAGAGTAACACTTTAACAGAAACCCTCTGATGTTAAACAGGATCTGAGGGCTTTACATAAGCAGCCATGGACATATTTTCTATTATTTATAATTATTTGTTGACATATTTTATATTTTCTACAGGTTAAAAAAAAGAGGACAAGAAGGGAGTGATGAGAAATTCTATAACAAACAGATAATGAGGAATATGCAGTGGAAAGTATAGAAAGAAGAGACAGAAGACATAATTGAAAAGACAGGTTGCTCAATTAAAAGAGTTATTTTTTAAAAAAAAAATTCATTGGATTATGCACTGAAGAAAAGATTTGGTTTGGATCCCACTTTAGTGCTTCAGAAAACAGGCTGCTTTGCCCTGGAACATTTAAGTACAGCCTTCAGCTCCAGTGGGAAATGGAGCCTCTTTCCAGAAATCCAAGGATAATGACATGGAAAAGTTATGCTATCTTAGTAACTAATAAATGAATATGTACACAGAATGGACATTACACATGTCCAGACTCTGAACATTTGAACAGAAAATGTACATGTGCTACATGCATTTTGTGAACATCCTTACAGAAGCAACCACTGAATGCTACACTTCCTCAAGTCCTATACAACCCATAAAATGTCTTGAAACATTTCTTCCTTTATGGGTGAGGGGATTATAAAGAGCACTCAACAATGAAATTGTAATGCTACAAAAGTGCTAGAATGAGAGGTTCAGTAAAGTATTTATTGTGATCAGAGGCTAGAGCTCTCAGTCACAAATGGCAACTGTCTTCCAACCTGGCATATTCCTTTTATGGAGATTTTAGGAAGAATTCTATCACTTTTTGCAGATATACAGATACACTGCTTAACGTCTCATGGACCTCCTCAGAGTCTGGTAATGACTAATTAATTAACTCATTAAGGCATTGACTTGTTTCATATGGAGGTTAATCTTGTGCTTTAAAAGTTGATTGGTTTTAGAATGTTAAAATCTGTTTCATTGAATGGCTCATTCTCTGTCAGATTCAGGAAGAGAAGATCTAAGTAGAAGAAGAACTAGGACTGGAGGAAATGTATCAAGTGCATAGCTGAGCAGAAGAACCCAGCAAGGGGTAAAGCAACAACAACTGTAGAGCAATTTAAGAATTTTGAGTGAGGAGCAATTCAAGAAGAATGGAAAGAAAGAAAAATAATAGTGTGGAATGGAATGGTTTGAGGAACTGATTTGTTTGCTTACCCCTAAAGAAGCAAGATACTTTAGGACTGAAAGATCCCACCTTCACCCCACTGGCTTGTGTGTGTTTTTAGGAGTGGTGAATTGTGGTTATCTTCAGTTCTCCTTTTCTATTGATTTTATTTCTGTTTTCTTTTTATAGTTTTGTATAATATATGATATTCTATATAGGTATCTGAGTAAGCTGCAATGAACCTCTTTGTAGTCCTTTAAATTTGTGTATTGCTGATCTCAAAATGCTAGATGATTTGATAATTGAGTAAACTTTCTTCCTTGTCCACATGCTCCATTTTCTCCTTCTTTGGTTTGTTCTTCTATTTTCCCCTATTCAGCTTTCCACCTAATCTGTTTGTTAATTTATTATTGTTATACAGAGCTAGGCACTTGGATTATTAAGTGGGAAGTGGCACAGTGGTTAAATGCTGATACTGCAGCCATTCACAGCTACAAAGTTGTAAGTTCGATCCCAGGCAGGGCTCCAGGGTCCACTCTGCCTTGCATCCTTCCATAGGCTGCTAAAATGAGTACCCAGCTTGTTGGAGGCAATTAGCTTACACATTGTAAACTGCTTAGGGAATGTTTACATGCATTGATAAGTGGTATAGAAATATACTTGCTATTGCTATTGCTTTCATACACATCAATTTCCTTCTCTCTTGGCTTTCTTCCTCTTCTCGTCCTCTGCTGGTTCTTCCTGTTCTGTTTTCTTTCTATCTCTTTACTCATAGAATTACACACTTTGAGGGGTTTAGAAAGGCTGGAAGTTAAATTCAATTTACTAGTAATTAAAAATTAATGGTCGCCCTTCCTAGGAAATTATCAGACAGGCAAATGTGATGGGACAGAAGTGGGATTCTCCCATTACTATCATGTGATTGCTGTGAAAATTATCACACGATGTTCTGTGACATTGCATTCATCCTGTCCTCCTCCTGTCAGTGAAGTGGAATGGCCTCATCACTTTTTATTAACTGGAGTTTGCCATTAATGAAAAGTGATGGGGCCATTCCACTTCACTGACAGAAGAAGACCGGGATAAGCGTGTCATCACAGAATATCATGTGATAATCTTCTTGTAATTGTATGATAGTGACAGGAGCATCCCGCTTCTCTCCTATCACTTTTGCCCATCTGATAATCTTACTAGCCTGCTTGCTTTTTTGGGTTTTTTAAAATATACTGAGTTAAATGAACAAAACATCTAATGTACTACTCATCTTTGCAGATCATGCTTCTTTATACAAAATGGAGAGATAGAAAACATGTCATAATTCTCTTGTGCTGATAAAGTTCTGCATATTTTCAGAAACACAACATTTCTGATCAAGAATTGTATAATATTTTTAGCCACCCCCTTATTGCTGCATTTGTTGTGGATCAGTATCCTCTAGCTGAAATTTCCTCCATTCCTTATGAATCTTTAACATAACTCCTGAATAACCTTTAATAAACAAGGCATTTGGAAGGTAAGTGAACAGTATGTCCACAAGGGTGGTGTAGGGGTGGGGGTGGGGGAAGAAAGTTAGGCTGCTTCCACACTGCAGAAATAATCCAGTTTGACAGCACTTTAACTGCCATGGCTTCATGCTATGGAATCCTGGGAACTGTAATTTCTTATGGTACCAAAGCTCTCTGACAGAGAAGGTTAAACATCTAATAAAACTACAGTTTCCAGAATTCTACCATAGTAGTTAAAATTAGAATCATAGAATCATAGAATCATAGAGTTGGAAGAGACCACAAGGGCCATCCAGTCCAACTCCCTGCCATGCTTCAGTTGTTTCAAACTGGATTGTTTCTGCAGTGCAGATGCAGCCTTAGAGATCAGTTGAAAAATGTAATTGAACAGCTTGAAGACAAGATCCCATAACTTAGGACAACCTTTCCCAACAATTGTGTTCTGGGCATCTGGGTGAAAATTCATTTTGGTGAAGGCAAACTTAAAATGACTAAGTATGCACTTTTGAAGGAGCCATGACTTCTCCATATGTACTCAGAGGTAAATGCCATTGAATCCCTTTGTAACATGTCAGTATATTTATTATTGCTTATACATACCTAGGTACTTAGATTATTCACTGGAAAATTTTTCTCTCCTACACATCCATCTCCTTCTCTCTTGGTGCCTTCCTCTGTCCACTAAGAAAATGTTCCTAGAGTCAATAGTGACAATATATGCCCCATTTGCTGAAAATTTCAGTTTTTCATTAAAATAACTTTTTAACTAGCAAGTAAATCAATGTTAACCTAATTAAACTATTTCATGTATTGATAGTAGCATGTTTATGAATTAATTTCCCAAATTTTAACTTTTAACTTTATCAAATTAATTTCTAAAACTAAATTCTCATGATCTAGACCTTCTGAATCTAAGCTGCTAAGACCAAACAAAAAATGGGAACATAGCTCTTCTTTAGAGGAGCTATGCTTTAATTGGAACATCTCTTGAATCTTTCCAAATCAGCCCAATTTATTTTGGGTCTGGCAGAATCTGAAGCATAATTTATTATTTGGAAACATTATCAATATGAAACTAATCACTTCTTGGCTAATTAGTGCATCTCTTTACCATAAGTAATGGCTTTGTGGTGTGAATGTTGAACCAGACACTGGGTAATATCTTAGTAATAAGTTTTCAGATACAAAAATAAAGATGTCCATTTGAGTAAGGGCTTATAATGGCATGTAGGAGTGCTTAATATTATCTTTATTGTTATGCCTCTTAAATTATTTTTTCCTGATTTAAATTGTGAGTATTTTTTTGCATTAAAGCTAACTTAATTATTTTCAAGTTTTGTGTCACCAGTCTTGTTTTAACCTTGTTATGCAATGTATTGGGTCTCTTGTTAGGAGAAAGGGTTAAATCAAATAAATAAGTAAATAAAATCAAATACATAGTATGTACTGTTTTGCCACAGCAGTAGATCTCTAAAGCTTGGCATTTTGGCATCAAATTATTTGTGTGTCTCACTCACACACATATAATTTTGAGTGTTGATCTTTTCTCTCAGTACAGATCACCACTAGTAATAATGAGGTTCACACTAGGCATATAAACACTATATTATGATGTTCATTTGGTAAAACTAGACAAGCTTTTCCAGAAATCTCTGACATTGTCAATTTTGTGCAATAATATATGAGCTCCTTCTGTGCATTATATATGGACTCATTATTTGCAGTGTGCCATGTATCATTAACAGTACTCTGTTGGTGTTAGGCTCAACATATTATCCCAGTGGAGTGCTAAAAATAGGGTACTACTTCTAAAACAAGAACTACTAATAAAATGCTATTAGATTGTGATTTATGTGCCTCTTGCAGAGCAACCATAGGTTTTGTAAATAGAGAGGAAGAAAAGCTGCACTTCTGATAGATAAGAACTTGTTGAGACATGAGAAATAGATGCTAAGTGGCAAGAATCTGTACAATCTTTTATCTACAGCTGGAGAAACTACTGTGTCTAATCATATTCTGCTTCCTCACTCTTTCCCACTATTTCTTCCTTGTGCTAAGAAGAATTCTACCAACAGCATCTTCCAGCAAGGAATGGTTTTGTATTTTAAATTAAATAGAACACTTTGTTCCAGTTGTTGACATTTTAATTATTTTAAGATACAAAAGTCTGTGGCACCTGAGATTTATCTCAGAATCATGTTGCAGAAAAGGAGTATATTGCAAAGAAAGGAAAAGATTTAAGATGGGAGCAAGCTTAACAGATTCCAATTTCAGCCCAAATAGGAACATGAAAAAATAGCTTGTGAGAACATTTTTGTCATCATGAAGTTTGAAATGCTGCAACTCAGTCTCAAGATGGACAAGGCAGACTAGATGAGTCTAGTGGGCATGAAAGTTTCAGGTTACATCTACCCCTGCTTGCCATAAAGAAACAACAAGGATTGCTTTATTTTGGAAATAAAAGCTTGACTGGAACTTGGGGATCTCTCCATTGCCTAAAGCAAAACATTGATGTTCTAAATTGGCACAAAGCAAAAGCATAGGGTAACATGGAAGTAATTATGTCAGCAAAGTTAGAGATTAAATTAGGTGTTGTAAAACCAGAGAAAGATGATTGTTAACAACTAGTATCCAGTTGCAAATATTCAGGTTTTGAGGAAAGTGTTCAGGAGGGTAGAAGTGATTTTGCTCCTTTCACTGTTGCATGAAAAGAAGTTTCTAGATCCATTTCTATACCATTTTAGGTAAGGATTTGGAATTACAGTATAACAACTTTAATAGTCATTATGAGAACCCTCTGTCAGGAGACACAGCAGGAGTGCACCCCTGATTGGGTTGCAATCTTTCCTCAACAAGACCTCATAAAACTGCAACAAATCAAACTGATCCCAGACCCAAAAATGCTCTGGATGCTCCTCTGCAGCCCTAGGAAGATCACTCCAGATGTATCTACAATGTAAACTTTATATTAACTTATTATTTATTAATTAAGGTAGTTATTGATGACCTCTCCCCTTGTAATGCTGTCAAGGTGACACAACAGATAAAGCCATTCATCTTACACAGGTTAAAACATTTCTAAAAAGGAGCTTTAACAAACCAGTATTCTTGAAGCACAGATTAAAAGAACTGATTAAGAACTGTTTTCAAGGTCTGCAGGCCATATGAAACAATACAATCTTGGTCTTCTGATGGAATTTTAGTACAAATGGAGCCAAACTGAATCCACTTGGAAGGAATTCTAATAGTAGAGGTACTGAACCAGAAAAAAATCCTGTCATATGTGCCTCCCAGACTACTCTCTCAGGGTCTGTGCTGAGAATCTCAGATTAGCTTCATTGTGGTTTGTCACTCGCAAATTCTGAAATCTAACTTACAGAAGTGAGCTGGCAGTGTTTTATTAGTGTTAAATCCTTTACCAAATAACTGATCCTAGATATCCCTGGAGAAAATGAATGCTCTTAAACTCTTTTAATTTGGTAGATGTGCTAGCCTAAATCCAATTACTAATGCCAATACCACTGAGTAGATTCATTGGCTTCATTGCTGAATGGTAAGATAACTTGTATATAAATTCCATTTGTCTAACAGAGCTACTCTAATCTAACATTTATATTTAGCCTTTTATCAAAGTTTTGCATAGTTTTTAATCTGTATTGTTTTTAAAAAATGTAGTCACCTTGAGTCTCATTATTGGGAGAAAGGCAGTTATGAATGAACAACAACAACAACAACAATAATCTGTTGTTGCTGTGTGCCTCCAAGTCATTTTTGACTTATGGTGAGTCTAAGGCAAACCTATCATAGAGTTTTCTTAGCACGTTTCTTCAGAGGGGGTTTGCCATAACCATCTCCTGAGGCTGAGAGAATGTGACTTGCCCACGATAATCCAGTGGGTGTTTATACTCAAGTGGGGAATTGAACCCTCATCTCCAGAGCCATAGTCCAACACTGAAACCACTACACCATGCTGGCTCTAGTTTGGCCTAATAACTGGATTTAGACTGGTATGTTCTCATTCATCAAGTTCAACCCCCTGGCCAAAGTCATGTTATCCCCAAAATTGTACTGAAACTTCTGGAGAATTGTACAATGATAACATAGGAGAAATGTTGTTAGATAAACTTGATTAAAAAAATTTAAAAAATTAACGTGAATTGTTTTTTCTCTGAACACTTTATCTCAAACTGACATACTATATGTAAAATGACTTAAGGTTAATAAGGTATATATGTGTGTGAGAGAGCTATATCTATAATATATATCTAGATAGAGAGAGAAAGACAAAGCAAGACAGAGACACATTCTGCCAAGCTAAAGATGTCTATAGAATGACAAAAGTTGTACCACTTCAGTGCTGTATGCATTAATGACAACAGAGATTTCCATCTCATTTGGGGGAGATAAAGCAATTTGCAAAAAGCCTATTACAACTGTGTGTTCATGGAAATGGCAAATAGAAAGTCCACATTCTTTCTTGTTGCTATGGCAAATGTATAATAGGCAAAATTTGAAAAGATAATAGTTTTAAAACTCAGGTAGCCAATCTTTCTGAATAAAATTGAAAACATATTTCTGGCAAAGACTAATAGAAAAAAACCCATATTGAATATGTATTAGAGTGGCCAGTATCCAAACTTGGAAAATAGACTTCAAATAGCAATTAATACATCTAGGATATTAATTTTTATCAAGCTCTTTCTGCAGTAATAAATTAAATTTCAGTCTTGGATTCTGTGGATTGTCAGTTTTGTGTCTAAGGGGCTATATAGACCAGCATAAAGAGCCGGCTTGGGGGGCAGAGTGGGGGTGTGGTGACCACACACTGGCCACCCTGACTCTACCTCCATGCCAGCTTCACACCACATGCCCCACCACATGGTGGAAGGCATCACAGTGCTCCCTTGGCATAGCATTTGCAGAAAGCCACCACCACTGTAGTTAGGATGCCCTTTCTGTGGCACAAAATGGAGCCACTTTTTGTGGCTTCTTTTTGCACCATGGAAAGGCCAGATCAGGGCCAAGGCATCCAGTTGCCATGACCCCGATCCAGCAAGGAAAGGAGTGGCATCCCGCCACCCCTTAGGGGCAGTCTGTATAGCCCCTAAGTCTCCTAATTTTTGGCAAAGAAATGAGTGAGAGAAAATATGTTGAAAGGATGAAGACTACCTTTCTGAAAATAAACACAATGTAAGAATGTGAATATGTGGCTTGTTGTTGTTGTTGTTAATGTTTATTTATATAGCACCATAAATTTACATGGCACTTCACAGAGATTAATTAATTAAGTAGCCATTTCCCTGCCCTCAGGCTTACAATCTAAAAAGATATGACACAAAAGGAGAAGGGAATGACAGTGGGGAAGGGGAATAAGTCCAGCAGTTCTTAAGCCTATCTAGTCCAACCTTCTTGCCTATCTGTTGTCACAGGAAGCCTACCAGCAGGCAGTGATGTATACTTGAGCTGTTTGATTTGAAATTGAGTCAGACACAAGTCATTTAAATGACTTTACTTGGACTTGACTCTGCCACAAATGAAGGACTGACTCACTTTGAAAACTAGCATATTTTTAGTACTGACCTGCTGGCCTTGAAGGAGGAGGAAACTTCTACATCATTTTTTTCCTGTTAAAATTGGTTCCTAGACTTGAGACTTGAGACTCAATTTGAAACTATCTTGCAAGGACTTTAGACTCCTTGAAGGTAGGGACTTGACTTGAGACTTGGAGTAAAATACTTGAATGCAGCACTGCCAGCTGGATGTGAATACAATAACTCTTACATCTTGCATTTCCCAGAAACCTTATTACAGAGACATTTCTTGTTATGTGCATTCAAGTCATTTCTGACATATGGTGACCCTAAGGTGAACCTATTGTGGGATTTTCTTGGGAAGATTTGTTCAGAGGAAGTTTGTCATTGCCTTTACCTTGATACTGAGATCATGTGACTTGTCAAGGTCACCCAATGGGTTTTATGGCTGAATTGGGAATTGAACCCTGCTCCCCAGAGTTGTAGTCGAACTCTCAAACCACTACGCCATGCTGGCTCTCACTACAGAGACATAGGGCCTTTGCAGACTGCCAGAAATAGTGCACATTAAATTGAGGCACTGCCCTGGCTCAGTGCTAGGGAATCATGGGAAATGTATTTTTTTCTGAGACATTGAGCCTTCTCTGTCAGAGAGCTCTGGTGCCACAATAAATTACAATTCCCATGATTCCCTAGCACTGAGTCAGGGCAGTGCTTCAATTTAATGTGCAGTATTTCTGGCAGTCTGCAAAGGCCTATAGTGTCTCTGATACTGATATATTTTAAATTATTTTACTCTACCTTTCCCCCATGCAATTGTTTCCCAAGAGAACAAGGAAGTGATATATTAACATGGACTAAAAATGAAGGGGAGAACTTGATATAAGGCTCCCAGATGCTAGGTCTTCTCACCGGCTGCTCCCACCCCCTTGAATATCCTTCTATGGGAGGCTAGGCTGGCCCCCTCCCTGCTTTCCTTCCACCAGCAGGCAAAAACATTGTTACTCAAGCAGGCTTTTAATATATAATCATTGTCAGGGATGCTTTTATATGATGTGTGTGTTTTAGGGGCAGAACAGATGGTTGAAAAAGGGCGGCTTGACACTGTCCCTTTGATCACTGGTTTGGGGTCATGGGAACTGCATGCCACATCCCCAACCCAGCTGTTTGCTAGCTCAAAAAGAAGTGGCAGAAAGTAGCTCCTTTTTTGGCACTCCTGTGGCATGTGGCATCTAAACACCATGTCTCTGGAGTGCTGCAATGCTTCCTGCCATGCGGACGGGTGGCATGACACCAGCATGAGGGCATCATTGGGGCATGAGGCATCCAAACACTATGCCCCCACACTGCCCTGAAATCGGCTGATGCTGCTGGTCTGTTTTGGCCCTTTGTTATGTTTTAGATGCAATGGATCAAGTGGTTAAGACACTGACTCTGTTGATTGCCAGATCGGGAAGTTGGCAATTTGAGGCCCAGGTGCTACATAATGGGGTGAGCTCCTGTCACTAGCCCCAGCTTCTGCCAACCTAGCAAATCAAAAGCATGCAAATGCAAGTAGATAAACAGGTACCACTTTGGTGGGAAGGTAAGCAGCATTCTGTGCAATCATGCTGGCCACATGATCACAGAATAGTCTCTGACAACACTGGCTCTTCAGTCACCTTGTAATGATTTGTTACCTTTTTATGTTTTATAATTTTTGTATGTTTCATGTAATTTTATATTGCTTTAGGAAGTTGGTTTTAATTATTTTTTACATTTTTATTGTAAAAATTTTTAACAATTTTATCTGTGAGCAACTTGGGTCCCTTTCTGGAGTAAAGGTGGCATACAAATGAAATAAATAAAAATAAATGAATAGGACTTGGCCCTGAGTCTTGGGGTCTGTCCCTTCATCTATTGTCCTCTGGTCAAGGGTAAAAGTGTTCCTTTGAGAACAATAAAGAATGGTTGCCATGCCCTGATACTGTAGGCTTTTGCAGAGTGGCTGCTGTATTCTACAGCCTTTGACCATCTCCTCTCCTTCCTCCTCTCAAACTGCAGCCCAGAACTAGGGCATAGCCAGAGGGACTGATTGACACAGGGTTATATTGAGCTGCCTCAACATTTGCTACCTCAGACATCACTTAATGTTGAACTACAGAATTGCTGTTTTGTCACTCTCCCCATCTTTAACTTTCCTATTTCTGATCATATATTACTCCTCTTCCCCAAGTGACTGCAGTTTCCTTTCATAGTCGAGCATGCAGGGTTTGCATTTTTATTAGCAAAAGCCTTCTTAAGTTCTACATGGGCATTTCATTGGTTTATTTTATTTTATTTAAAATGCTTTTTTCTTCTTCTTGTTTCCCTTCTCCTTCACTTCGATCCTCTCCCAAGTAGCTATTGACAAATATATTATACGCCTTTCTTTTTCACCCTTTCTCCTCCTCTCTCCCTTTCTAACCCCTGCACCAACTGGCTAAATGTTCCTTGCCTTGCCTTCTCTTCCTTTCCTTTCCTTCCCTTCCATTCTCAATCACTTTCCAAGTTGTATTGTTCACCGACCATATTGATTCAAGCATCCACAGCTTGAAAATATTTTAAAAATATGTGAATTTTAAAAAGCAAACCTAGATTTTGCCATTTTATATTAGGGACACAATTTTACCATGCCATTGTATTTAATGGGACTTAAATACATCCACACATTTTGGCATCTGTGGGGATCCTGGAACCACACATTTTGGTATCTATGGGGCAAAGTTGTGATAAACAGCATTAATTCTCCAGTATGGAAGAGATCTCTGCCCCACTGATTCTCACTCTCCAGCTCCTAAAAGCTTGAAATCATGTCTGGAGTGTGTCCAGTTTTAACATTTTAAAACTGAAAGTTTCAATAAAATGAACAGTACTGATTTCTGACCTTTGTTGTTCTTATGTACTTTCAATTCATTTCTTATGGTAATCCCAAGGCAAATCTATCATGGGGTTTTCTTAGCAAGGCTTGTTCAGAGGAGGTTTGCCATTGCCTTCCTCCAAGGCTGAGAGCATGAGACTTGCCCAAGGTTACCCAGTGGGCTTCTAGACATACCTGAATAAGATTACTTTGTTAGCCGATTATTATGATTATGGTCATAATTGTGATTATTACTGCTACACTTGTCCCTCCACATTTGCAGCTTTGACTTTTGTGGCTTTGATTATTCATAGATTTTATTACTATGTTCTCTCTAGGAATATCTAGGTCCTCCAGCACAACTCTATGGTCAACTGTAACCAAAATTTGCACTGAAGGACCTAGCGATTCCTAGAGAGAACAGTCCACTAGGCATTCTATGGTCAATGTCTGGCAGATGTTAACCACAGAGTTGCACTGGAAGACCAAGAGATTCCTAGAGAGGTGTTCCCTCAGGTAAAAACATAGTGTTTTTGTTATTTGTGGTTTTTCGACATTCACAGGGGTCCTGTGCCCCTAACTCCAGTGAATGTGGAGGGATGGGTGTACTATCATGTAATGGGTAATTGCATATCAGACAGTGATGAACTCTTTAAAGTATTTTGTAATAATATGACAAAATAAATGTATGTTTCTTATTTAAGATTTAGAAATTGGAATTTAAGCATCTGGTTTCATATTAACAGTATAACACAACTTTAATTAGTGATGTTGATGTAAAATTTCATTTCATAATTCTTGGGCAATATAGGAATATATGGTAATGATTCCATCTGTAATATGTTTGAAATGTATTTTGATATGGTTAAAAAACTGATAAAGAAGTAACAGTGTAAAGTACTCTCTGGTTTCAGCTTAGTTCAGAAAAACATTGCATGCCTACTTATCTCACTGACCAAAAGACTCACATGATCTTGTGCCTTCTGTGAAGGTCTAAATATTACACATGAGTTGGGGAGTTATCTGTTAACACAGTTGTTCTAGTCTAGTCAGTAAACAAGATAAAATAAATCATGAATAATTCACACATCAGTTTCAGTGAGACTGAAATCCGACATGTGAATTGATTAAAATGTGACTTAGGGGGGTTGCAGACTACCAGAAATAGTGCAAATTGAGTCTACTTTTAGGGTTAGGGTTAGTGCTAGGGAATCATGGGAACTGTTTTTTTTTTTCTGAGACATTGAACCTTCTCTGTCAGAGAGCTCTGGTGCCACAACAAAATACAGTTCCCATGATTCCCTAACCCTAACCCTAACCCTAAAAGTGGACTCAATTTGCACTATTTCTGGCAGTCTGCAACCCCCCCCTTACTTTAGTTGGATTAAGCCAACATATCCCTATGCCATGTTTGCACCCAACATATTTTTCCCCTACACATAGCAATGAGTCTCTGGCTTTCTTTTGTTCTTTGCAGCATTTAAACTGACTTTGAACCTGATGAGGTAATGCAATGTCCTATTTCAGTTGTTCCAAACTCCTGAGTCCAGATTGAAGAGCAGAGGAAGATTAGCCAGCTCATGTTACTACTTGTTTGCCTCAGGCCTTCAGGAGTGGCCTTTCAGAAATAGAAATAGGATAGGATAGGCCATTGTTCTGATAGAGAATGACAATTCTTGTGTTCTTTTATAGCATTACACAAGATGGAGCGAAACACACATTTTTGAAAAGTGAAAATGTTTTGTTATTCCAGGCACACAACTTTATGTCCTGCTTGAGGCAAAATGGGTACAATGTGTGAAACAGGAATCTAGCAGAGTCCTGTTCACATAACCTTGCTACAGAAGGCTTGTGGCAGATGTAGGTGTAGAGTTCTGTCAAGTCAAATAGAAATCACATCTTGGTTAACTATGTGACTTGACAGGACTAAAAATGCTAAAGGCTTCTCCATCACTGAAGCATCAAAGATTGTTTTCTTTGTTATTTTCCTAACAGAGTGGGGAGGGAACTGACATGTCTACTGTGTTAACTGTTATATTTCTGTCTGACTCTGAAGCCATAGTAAACACATACACATGCACGCACACACGTCTAACTTAATGTGTCCATCTTAATGTTTCATAACTCAAATAACATTTCAAATTCATAAAGGATGGCATTTAGGATACCTTTGAGCTCTGGCTCATAGACTCACAAAGGAGATGCGATAATAAATATTTCCAAAAACAAATATTTGGTATCCAGTTGAGCTTTTATTTCAACCACAAGAACATTTCCAGTGATTTCACGAATGCCAAGTGGAAGCATACAGGACTTGATTACATACATATGATGACCTGCATGAAAACTGACATAGTATTGGCATGAATGTGCGTGGGGAATCTATGATGGAAGAAAGGCCATTTGCTAGGCCATGCTGATCCCCCACCCAATCTCTATATTCAGAGTATGAATGTTCTTTGCCTTATATTTATCAATTTGTATTTAGCCAAAATTCTAGAATATACCTTTTGGTTACTTATAGTCCCAAGGTTACAAACAACAGTGTTGTCTAGAAGACAAATCAATATCTACATTTCCCTTAATAATATCTCAATTTTTGAACCCTCAGCTTTTGATTTTGTATTTTTATAAATACATGGGATTGGGAGGGCCATACCTTTCAAGGACAAATCAGATGGAATAGTAGCTAATAGCATCCTGGAGAGGATGGAGGTGGAAATGCATCCAATAATCATTCAAAGCAATTAGCTTCATTTATATACCGCTTCATATCATGCTATGGGATGTCTAAGCGGTTTACAACTGTGAGCTGATTGCCCCCCCAACAAGCTGGGTACTCATTTTAGCGACCTTGGAAGGATGCAGGCCTGAGTCAAGCCTCAGCCCTGTCTGGTATTGAACTCTCAACCTTGTGGTCTATGAGTGAGTGGCTGCGGTACAGGCATTTAACCACTGCGCCATTCAGTCATACCTTAGACATTTTTTCTGGAATCATATGTGGCCTGCATTGGGCACTTTGCCAGCTCTGCTACATAGTAGCATAACAGCAGCCCTCTACTGATTGTTATGCAACTGTGTAATTCTAACATCCATAGATATAAGTCCACTTCAAAAGACATAAGATTCCATATGGAAAGATAATGTTTGGTACTTCTGAAATGTTTACTGTGACGTCTTGCCCTGGTTTTCCAGTCCCTTTATATGATGAGGTAAAACTCCCCTAATATGATAATTTTGCCATACCCAGAGTTTTTTAGGCCCAGCAGATATATATATATATATATATATATATTTTAAAAAAAAACAAAAAACCAAGAACTTTGTCAGAAGCAATTCCAGTTTTATAATAGTTTCTCTTGGACCTAAAACAGATTAGGGCTGGGGGAGTTTGCAAAATTGCCCTTCCATGTTTCTGAGAAAGTGTGAGGGTATTTCAAATTAAAAATTAAAAAAATCATCAAAACATTGTGGGAGCATCTTGGAGTTTCAAAACTGCCTTTGGAGCTTCATGTGGCCAGCAGCTGGTACCTTCACAATTCCTGCTATAAATGAATGAGCCAAAACTGATATGGCATATTTTCCCACAACTAGGGTTGCCATACTCATGGTTTGGCTTGCCTTTACCTGGATGCCACCCAGTGTGCATTTAGTTCACCACTGAGCCCAGATTCCAAACTTTCATTTTAAAAAAACAATTAGTCTCTATGTCCTGCTTTCACACTGCAAGAGAATACAGAATGCCAAACATGAAGTAGCTGAAGTTATAAGTCAGGGGTAGGCAACCTTTCCCCTTTAAGGGCCGAAGGACTTCAGCTCCCAGAAGCCTCAGTCATGTTGGCCAATAGTCCCATGCTGGCCAATAGCTCCTGGGATTCTGGGAGCTGAAGTCCCTCGGCCCTTAAAGGGGAAAGGTTGCCTACCCCTGTTATAAGTCATGTCTAATAACAAACAGACCAGGGTCAGGAGCCCTAAATAAAAGCAGAGTCCACATAAGAGTAGCAGGATATTAAAGTCAAGCAACAGTCCAGGGTCATAAATCATAAGATTTTATCTCACAGTAGATGCAGAAAGAGAGAAACCAAGTTTGTTTCCAGTAAACCAAATAGGGAAAGACTCCTGACTTACAAAGCCAACTGACTCAGCTCCACCCAATTTGCAAACCATATTTCAAGAGGATGTTTCCCAGCTGTGTTTTCACAGTCTCTCACTTTACCTGCAGAGGAGGGACTGGGTTTGTGTCAAATTCTGAAGCCTGTACCTTTCCCTCTAAAATTTTCCTTGGAAAACCTGTAGTTTTTTTCTCCTACCTCCTCCTCCTGTGGAGAACTCAGGTGGCTGTCAGCCTCAGCTGGAAGAGGGCACATCTGTGGCAGGTGTGTTTTGTCTTAAGCCAAACTCTTAAACAGAGGCTGGATGGCCATCTGTTGGGGATGCTAACAGATGCGGCATCACACTGTTGACTCATGTTCAACTTGTGGTCTACTAGGACCCTTTCACATGATTTTGAGTTCCTGCATGGCAGGGGTTCTACTGGATGGCCCTTGTGGTCTCTTCCAACTCTACGATTCTTAAGGGGATAGGCCTGTTGATGAAACAATGACAGGTAGGTGTGTTGATGAAACAGTGTTGATGATGAGAAGCAGAACTCTCATGGGTGAAGCATGACACTGTAGGAACTGAGGTATGGGGCAAATGTGGAGGCACTCTTCTTGGTAACTGTTATGTGACAAACAAGTCTGCCCCAGTCTTTCAGACATCAGGAAAGGTAGAATAAGCAATGCGCACAGTGAAGGGATGCATTGAAGGGCATGGGTTTAGACTGGGAAGCATGTGAAGGAAAGGAAAATGAGTGATGCATGCAGCATAGTGCAAGAAGCAAGAGATGGGCAGAATGTTAGGGGACAAGGTGAATTGAGAGGGATGAGAGAGTGTAAGGGACAGAGGAGAAGGAGGGAAGAGTGAGAAGTTCAGTGGAAGGGTGAAACAAGCAAGGACAGTACTTATTGTCAGGGTATGAGATGAGGAAAAGGAGGGAGAAGAAAGAACAGAAAGTGATCAGTGCAAGTGACAGAGTGCAAGAAACAAAGAGATAGGCTTATCTGTTAGGTTTGTTGAGAAGCAGTGGTATTCCAAATCACATTATAGATTTTACAACCAGCAGAGCTTTGATCTCCCTGTTTTGAGTCTTGGACTTTGAACATTATACTGGTTCTCTCAGATCAACTGCAATTGTAAAAAAAATAAATAAAAATAAAAATTGGTATGAAGTTTGAAACAGTGAAAGAAAAATTGCAACAAATAATGTGCTGAATCTGCATATTTAACATATCAATCACACTCTTTGGCACAATTTAAATAATATTCATAAAATGCAAATAATATGTGCAGATTTGAGGATGCGGAATATGGCAACCCTACCTACAGCCAACCTAATACAACATCCTCATAAATTATTAGTAAAAGTTCTCTGTTATCACTTAGCATGGAATAATACATTTTTATTAAATCTGGGAATAATTCATTGTAGAGTAGTACCTCCATATTGTCCATTGAGCCATAGTAAAAATTTAGCCTGAGGTCTCAGAGTATGCTTGGACTCAACCTTGAGAGATTTAGAAAAGTAGCCAAGGATTCTCTTAGTGTACAAAAAAGATATGCCTTTGCTGATATTTGATGCACTTGCTCTAGGTCTCTGAAGCAAATAAATCTTACATGATACAAGTCATGGGTATTTGTAGCACCTTGTAACTCTCTAGGAAGCTAAAATCCATTTTTTCCTGAAGTCAACGACTTCTTCCTACCATCTAATGCAGTTTTCCAAGTAAATAGTGACATGTAATAGAATGGCACAAAATGTTCTGGCCTATTTAAGCAAACCATCTGATTTAATGCTTACATTTTCCCTCTAATTATCAGTGTTTTTTCAAGGAACCCCTCCCCACTTTTATCCATGTTTAATTGTAATGAATCGCAAGAAAATAGCAGAGCTTGAAAATAACACATTAGAAATACTGATGTTACTTGTGACATGTAACATGGTTATAGCATCGAGGGGTAGCCGTGTTGGCCATATAACAAATCCAATAACATCCAAACCATGATACCTTTATTGGCCCAACCCAAATGCACAGTTATATGTTGCAAGCTTTCAAAGTCACACTGGCTTCTTCATCAGGCAAACAAGAGAAAAAAATGATGTTAGTCATAGGCCTGCATTTTCTTTCTGGTGTTATTTCAGATGGTAGGGAGGGCTATCTTCAGGCTCCCCCTTTGGCCATGCAGTCATTGGAAGATTTTCAAAGGTATCATGGTTTGAAGGTTATAGCAGTGTTACTTTTCAAAATAACATAACTGGTGATGCCATAATTTCTTCCAAGTAGTGAGACATGCTTATATATGGCTTATAAAGGTTTTGAGGGCAATACTATATGCCATATGGGGGATATCATAATTGTTGGAAAATTTATGTTTTGCATTCTCCTGTTCCTATTTAGTTAGGCAGGACTTCACCCCTCCCCCTCTCTCATTCTAACTGTCAATCATAAGTGGCAGTTTAACTGACTCTCTGAACATTCCAAACTGCCAGTAAGCAAACAGTAAGTAGTCCTTAGTCAGTAACTGCTAGTCAGTTGTCTGTCACAGTCCTCCTCTGAGGGAGGTTAAAATTTCTCTTCCTGCTTTATAAACTCCAGTTAGATTAGGTTTTAGTTTGTTGTGTAAATGTTTATTGAAGCCATTATTGTTTCTTTTTAAGCCACAAACTACATGTTTGGCTTTTTGAGTTGCCCTTTATTCTTTAGGAAGACATTTAAAGTAATAGTCTGACCTACATTTTTCCTGCTTTGCTGATGAATGTGAACTCTTAACAAGTTTAACTTTCATACCTGCATATTTTAGTTTACTTTTAAAAGGGTTAACACCCTGGAAACTATAATTGCAACTCCACAATCATCACCACCAGCACCAGCACCACAATCACATCATCTTGCCTTTCCCCCATTTTGGATTCAGGGAAGCGTACAACAATTAAAAAGTCTCCTCAGTTATGCTACAGGTACAATTGTGGTGTGGAATGAACTAGCCCTGTCTTGCTCTGCTATCATTTATGCTGCCCTCTATGTGGGGAGTAACTTTCTGACCCCAAGAACCTCTGTTATTAATAGAGGATCCTCACAGGTATTGGAACTCTGGAAAAACTAGAGATACAAATTGCATAGAGAACCCCCACAGATAGTGGAGTACTCTTTCCTCTGCAGACCACATATAGAAGAGTGACATAAACGATCCCACAGTGTGAAGAGACTGGCACACTCCTTATCTTCCCATGTTAATTCAAAATACTTTTAAACACCTGCATAAGAGTTTGCTTTATACCTTGAAGAGAATCCTTGTATCTTAGAGGGGAATGCCAGCTTTGAACCATTGAAGATGGACATAGGATGATGCATACCATGAAGCCTGGAAAAGAGAGATGACACAAGTTGGAGCAATGTGCATGAAGGAACTTAAGCAGAATAACTGGGGGGGGGGGAGGGGAAGGAGGAGGGGGAGAGCCCTAACACTAATAATAATTGTAAGTTAGTAAATAAATTAATTATTAGATAAAAAATGATGGAACTTCTACTATCTATTCCTCAGACTAGCCATGAGTCTTCTTATGGAAAGAGCTAACTCCTTGTGCAGTGTAATTCTGAACACAGCATAGCTAAATATTGCTTCAGTTTTTAAAAAAATTAGGCAGCAAAGGACACAATTTACGTGCAGGCAATATATCCACTCTGAAACTCATAACAACACTGACTTGGGCCTCGTAACTTCAGCATTAGATTTTCTAGTGAAAACAAAACAATCTGAAAAACTCATTTTCTAAAAAGTATTACTTACTGGGAAAGAGCCCAAGCTTCACTGCCTGTCTCGGAATATATTTTTGTAGGGTATTAAAAGTTTTGGATGTTACTCAGTTGATTTCTTTCTCTTTTTCTGAGCTTGAAGCTGCTCAGGTTTTATATAGTTTGAGACTTTGTAATGAAAATTTCACACATGTCTAGTTCACTTGTGCTGCTTCAGCATCTAATATATATCTCTAGAACTCTTTTCTTGCACCAAATAATTTTATCTGTATGGCACTGAGGTGCTGAGCAGCTCATGAGATACTTACAGGATAAAAGTAAAAGTTTTAAAATGAACAGTCAGAGACATAATGTGCGCCATACTGAGAATCTCATAATTCTTAACACTCTCGTGGGTATGAGCACTGCTTTAAATGTTATATCTCTTACATAGGTTCTGTGGAACTATATCACGGTAGGACAAATGCAGAGGTCCACAGGCCAGCACTAAATCTGAAGGGACCTATGGCAAACTGAGCAGTTGTTTTCAGCCCCACCCTGGTGCTCTCTCCTTAAGAGGAAATGGGTGAATATGTTGATTTGGTGCATGTGACTGAAAAGTGGTTGAGAGAGAAGGGTGAAAACTAATCAATCTGACAAAGCATGCTTTTCAGGTTTCTGAGTGCAGCACAAAACATCTAGCAGGTGTGGAAAGAGAATTGTATTGATCTATGGTGAGTCTATTCCCCTGTTGTGGTACCCTGTCCATTACTCTCCTGGTTTTCAGTATGTATAAACGGTGATGTGTGACCAAAACAGTTTGGAGCTGCTGACCTGACTAAGGTATCTTGAGATGGTGTTGGACTGTTAGACTGCCAGTGCCTTGAATTCAACATCTACAACACACATGGATCATCTCTTGAAACTCAGGATTTCATTGTATCTATGATAGTCTGTCTCAACTGGCAGCTGCTCCCATACATATTATGGGACACACTCTAAATGTGGTATTTTCAGGACAAGAAGTAAGTGGTCGGTGGCTAGGGAAGTTTCAGATAACTCAGTATGGACAGATCACAATTTTCCATCACTTCTAATCTTTGTAGAGTGGAAAACATATACAAATAGTCAGCCCTCAGAAAAGAGATAGCATCATGAAAGTGGAGAATAAAGGAGAGATAATCTCATGCTTCCCTAAGGGCATGACTTTACTCACCAGGCAAGATTTATCCTGATTGGATCCCTTTTCTATTTGATTGCCTACACCAGGCTCCTGCAACTCCTTCCAAGGATGTCAAGGCTCCTTTATGCCCTGGGAAAAGCCAAGTATTGGAGACTTTGGAATAATTTCCCTTCATCTTATGAATATATTTACATTTCCATTTTCTGTGGATCAAGTAAATGTAAATAGCTCCTGTTACAGTTCCCAAAAGATTCTGAATATCTTCTAATGTAGGCAAGTTGACATCGATGCACATGAGCTTTCAAATGGCTCAGTCCCCAGCTTTGATTGTATAAACTTTTCTTGGAAACAGATTGCTTAAATATTGGCATTTCTGGTATGATAGCAGAGTGAACACAGCTTGGTGAGATAGCTAATGCCAAGCTGTACCAGCTGCAACAATTTGTCAAGGAGTGGGTGACCCTAACTTGACAGAAGTGTCCCCCCAATAAAGAGGACCAAGACAGGCTCATGGGGGATGATCACAGCCCTAGCACTGGATGAAGATTGGAGGGGAGAAGACACCTGACACCACAGGACTGTGAGACTGCAAGTGAAGCCGCAGCCATGGCTTCGAGCTGAATACAGCAAAACCTGGTCAGTATCATTTTTTTCTTTTAAAATCAAGGGATAATAGAATAAATAGTGCCCATCCTTGGTTTGAAGCTTTCCTGTTTAAACAACTTGTCAAAATTAAGAACAGAAATTGAAATTTAAGAACTGAGAACTGAGAAACTAAAAGAGGATTCTGCCTAGAGAAATACTGGACATGAGAAAGAAGATGTGACAGGATGGAAGAAAGTGAAACTAGGTTGCTATTTTAAAAACCTATCTACAGTAATAGTCTGTCAGATTAAGAAAAATACAGCGGCCCTACTGAGCTTAAAGGAAAGAAGCCAGTTGGCAACAGTAATGGCAGACAAATCCTAGAGACTGAGGTCATAAAAAAGAAGGGACAGAAAACAGGCAGACAACAGGCAAATCTAATATTTGGACAGAACTTGATGGTGGACTACGATTTGGACTATAAATTGGATTATAAATATAAACAGAATAATACTAAACCCTTAATTCTAAACAGAAATGGATTATAACTGGGAACAAGATTTTGATTATAGACAGTCTTTTGTGTGCAGCTGTGAATGGATAAGGGAGAAGAAGAAGAAGAAGAAGAAGAAGAAAGAAGTCTGGACATTGTGTAAAAAAATCCTGATATCCCTAAATCCCCAATATTTGGATTACTATTTATATATACACAACTGGCAATACAGATAGATAAAAGGTTGCTGACAACCTCGAAGAAAAAAAGCCTTGGTGGACAGGACATTGCTTTGTTTAAAGAAGGAAAACAGATGCATCAGAAGAAAAGTGTCAGATGGGACATTAGGAGGGAAGAAAAGAAGTATAGAAAAAATGCTGCAAGAGAAGGAAAGGACTGTATGTTAAATACATTTAAAGTAAAAGGGAGGAGTAATATTGAGGTGATTTGAAGTAAGTTTTTGCAAGATTTATATAAGAAATATAACAATAATTTTAAAAATAATCCCATATGATTGACACAAAAATAAGTTAATGCTGATAAATCAGAATTTAGTTGAACAATAAAGCAGGAAGTGATTTGAAAGGACTGAAGGGCTCTGGATTAATTGAGTAATCATTTTACTTAATTTAATAAAATCCATGAATTCATGGACATAAATGAAATGAACTAATAAATATAGGTGACATTGGGCCTTTACAGACTGCCAGAAATAGTGCAAATTGAGGGCACTTTAACTGCCCTGGCTTAGTGCTAAGGGATCATGGGAACTGTAGTTTATTGTGGTAGCAGAGCTCTCTGGCAGAGAAGGCTCAATGTCCCAGAAAAAAAATACAATTCCCATAATTCCCTAGCACTGAGCCAGGACAGTTAAAGTGGACTCAGTTTGCACTATTTCTGGCAGTCTGTAAAGGCCCATTATTTGGTTTAGAGCAGGGGTAGGCAACCTTTCCCCTTTAAGAGCCAAGGGACTTCAGCTCCCAGAAGCCTCAGCTATGTTGGCCAATAGTCCCATGTTGGCCAATAGCTCCTGGGATTCTGGGAGCTGAAGTCCCTCGGCCCTTAAAGGGGAAAGGTTGCCTACCCCTGGTTTAGAGTATTGAGTTTAACACATTGCTATACTAAGCATTAATCAATTGATACTGATTTACTGAAAATGAAATTGAATTCGTATATAGAGCTTTATTGACTTTTTTCTTCTGTTCTCTTCTCTGCTCTTTACTATTATGAAACTGCATATTGAATTTATTGTTATGATTATTTGTGAAATGATGAAATTCTGCCATGTGAAATGATAATACTTATATATGTAAAAGAAAAGGAACTCAATAGTCATTTTTAGCAAAGTCAATTGATAGATACAGAAAATTAATATATGAAAAATAACTAAAGCTTGGAAATAAATTTTGACTAAAATTAATTGACAATATTAAAATGAGAATATTGTTAATTATCAATTGAAAAGTGAAACTTGATTTGTTTATTAATAAAATGACAGTCATTGCTATAGCATATAACAATTGGGAATACTGTTAAGAAAAAACTGATTTTGATTACACAAAAGTTAAGAAAAAAGAAAAAAAGAAAAAAAGGGAAGTTAAGGAAATCAAAGAGTGCTCAGTTTAAAAAATTAAGCTGAAATTTGAGGATAATGATCAATTTATTGAAAAGAGAAACAAAAACAAGCCTATTCAGTATCAGTGCAGAAGAAAATACTTACAGACTCATAGTGGCATCAATTTGAGCCTGTATAAAATAGAATAAAATGCAGGAGAAAAAAAAGGGAAAAAGAACAAAATAAAGAAAGAAATTAAAGAAAATATAATGTCAATGATTACTAGGAAAACATCAGATGCAAAAAACACAGATACAGATACAAACCATTGCGAGAAGACCTTTTCTAGATTCAGGCTCAAGTTCCAAATCTGGGAAGATGAAAATTTTGGAAGTTGTGCAGCGGATACAGTTAGAGATCTGGCAAGAACTTAAAGAATCCAGACAAGAAATACAGCAAGATTTCAAGAGAGAAATTTATGAATTTAAGACAACGATAACTTTTTTGACTGATGATATGAAGGAAGTGAAAAACAAAGTGGAAATACTTCAGAATAAAACAATAGACTTAGGGGCTCTGCAGATGGCGCAAAGTGACTTTTTGGAGCCAGGGAAGGGGACGAACAGCCCCAACCCCTTCCCAAGGATGTCATCAGAGTGTGTGCTGTTGCACATGGTGAGTGCTCTGATGATGTCCTCCTGGTGCAGCATCCGGACATGCTGCATTGGAAAAGATGTGCAGCATCTCTTTGGGTGCCCCTTTTGCTCACTCTGGAAGGAGTGGCATTTTAGGCCTCCTTCCCTGGCCAGCAGAAAGATGGATTGGGGCCACTGCATGTGTTAGCAGCAGCCCCAATCCTCCACTTCTTGGGGCAGCCCACAGCCACCATCTGCATCCCCCCTTAGAGAAAATGGCTAATCAAATGTCAACATTACAAGATAGAGAAACAAACCTACTGAGACATAAGAGAGAGAAAAAAGTTTGAAAATATGAAGATTAGACAAAAAACAGGGTGAAAATCTATACAATTTGATAATCCAGACATTAGCAGAACTAACCAAACTCCCTACAGATTACATGGCTGTCGAGATAGACAAGATATTTTGGATATCCTCAGTGAAGGCAAAGAAAAGGAAACTATCACGAGACATAATGGTATATTGTACAAGAGAAAGAATGCAGACCACATTATATAAACAAGTTATGGGAAAAGAATAATGATTGAAGACTCCGAAATTAAAATATTTAAGGATGTCCTGTCAAAAATATTAAAGAAAAGAAGGGAATATAACTTCCTGACAATATATTTGCAGATGAAAGGAATCAGATATAGATGAGAGACAATGGAAGGAATATTCCTGATGTGGCAAGAAAAGAATTATAAGTTAAATATAGTTGAGAAAGCCAGAACTTTCTTTGAAAAAATGAAAGAAACAGAAGAGAAAGATTAGAACAAGAAAGAAACAGAAAAATGGAAAAGCAAACCTACAAGAAAGACAAAAGAATTCAAGAAAATAAGTATGAAGGTAGCACCAAAAAACAAACTGAAAAGAAATATTAAACCAAACCAAGAACAAGATTTACCTGGACAATCAAAAACAGACACAATTACAAAAAGAGAAAAAGATTCAGAAGTTTTGGCCGAAAAGAAACAAGGAGAAGAGATTCAGCAGACCAGGTAGAAGAACTAATTGGAGCTGGTAATTTATCAGACATGCAACTTTATTTTCAGGCAAACATCTTAATATGGCTCAGAGAATTGGTAAATTTAGAAAATACCAAATTACTAAACATTGAGGGGTTTAATACCTGCTTTGGATGGCACACATACCTTTGGTATGGCAAAAACAAAGTGCACAGAGACTTCGGCCACCATTTTATTCACAAAGCCATCCTTGTGAACTTGATAAAAAACAACAACAGTGTTTCTGTCAGGGAATCCCGAGTTAGATTCTTCCCCATGAAGTCTTTTTCTATAGGGGAAACCTCAATTCTTGGCTAAGGTATGAAGACATCTTACAAAAAACTGACCAGAACATATACAAACATAAGCCAGTAGAAGATCTTGAAGTCCTGAAAATTATATAAGAAGCAACATTGCTTCTTATATAAACAGCTATCCAATAGATTTAAATCAGATATGAAATTAGAAGGTTTTGAAGCAAAACAAAACAAAATGAGTTGGACAAGTTACTAACTGGAAAGGAACAAAAACTAACTTCTAAATTCTACAAAATTTTATTGGAAAGACAACAGAAGATAATCAAAGACTCTATGACAGGGGTAGGCAACCTTTCCCCTTTAAGGGCCAAGGGACTTCAGCTCCCAGAAGCCTCAGCCATTTTGGCCAATAGTCCCATGTTGGCCAATAGCTCCTGGGATTCCAGGAGCTGAAGTCCCTTGGCCCTTAGAGGGGAAAGGTTGCCTACCCCTGCTCTATGACATTATGGCAAAAGACTTAGGACATGAAATAATGTTAGAAAACTGGCAAAATGCAAGAACAAAGACGTGGACATTCACAAAAAGCCAAAATCTGAGAGAAAACTTCCAGAAGATGGAACTTTGCTGGTATTTCACCCCAGAAAGGATGGCAAAAATATATAAAAATACTACTAACAGATGCTGGAAATGCCTTAAGGCAAAAGGTACAAGGTTCCATGTCTGGTGGAAATGTACAGAAATCATAAAATTCTGGAAACACATACATAACTGTATTTGTAATGTGCTAAATAATAAGTTTCAATATGCTTCCAGAAATTTATTTGTTAAATATGAATTTTCTCAAATCTCAGCAAGGAAGCATTAGCAAAAGATCCTATATATGGCTACCACAGCAAGACTACTCATAGCAGAACTCTGGAAATCTGATAAATTACCTGGGTGTGGATCCAGATGTAGATAGATCATCACACAGTTCTAAGAGAAAATATCAAATTACCAGCCACTGCCTTTGAATTAATAGATGAAGATAATCTGAGTGATTATGGAACACTAAACATGTAGGTTCTAAAGATTATACTTTTTTTTTTTTTTGGATAGGTTTAAATCATGGTTGAGAATAGACATAATTTTTGCTTCTAAGATAATGCATAAGGAACTATCAAAAATAGAGATCCTCCCTAGAACACTTTCAGATCACATCCCAGTGATACTATCAGTAATGCCAAGGAAAAAAGAATACTCCTTGCATTTAAAAGAATCTTTATCAGCAGATGAAGAAATTGTAAATAAGATAAGAGTTAAAATTATACTTCAAGGAAAATATAAACAAAGAAATACCGATACAGGTAGTATAGATTGTTTTGCAAGGAACAAGCAGTGAGTATTTGGCTTATTTTTGAGCTTTTTACCTGACCAGAAGAAACAATCTACAGAGCAAAGAATTTTGTTTTCATTTTTGTGTGACTTGTTTGCCAATTCCTTCCTCTGAAACAGTGACATCACTGGGGTTGGTGTCACCTGGTGCAGTCACTAATGGTGTCACCCCCCTCCCCATTTTCCACTACACAGAATCCTTAGTAATGCTTTTTTGCACTAGTGTTATTTGTAAATCACAATTCCCATATGCCACTGAATGCCATGCTAAGAATTGTGACATCAACAACTAGTGAAAATTAAAATTATGTTCTCAAATTGCAATATTGTATGCACAGCCTAAATATATTTGCATATATATATATATAGTGGGATGGGATGTTTTTAAAGAAAATTTTAAAAGAATAAAAAATTTAAAAAAATAATAAATTCTAGGATCTTTTCTTTCTTCTCCCACTGAGTGTCATCCCAATCCCATCATCTCTTAAAGCATTTTAAAGGGAAGCAGATGAATGCCACAGCCTGTTTTTGCCAAACGGTAGGTGTTTGGGGAGCAGTGGTGTCACCCCCCCCCCCTTTAGGGTGTCACCTGGTGTGGTCCGCACCCCCTAGTGATGTCACTGCTCTGAAATACAGCCTACATCACCTGGTATTAGTTGGTGGTCTCCCATCCAAGCATTAACCAAAGCTGCCCTTGCTTAGTTTCCAAGATTGGATAGGATCCGGTGCCTTGTAGTTATTTAAGAAATTCAAAATAGGAATTTGAAATTCCAAATCGAGGACCAGATTTCTCTAAACCCAGTCTGGGCATCAACCAAACTGGGCACTCCTCCTGACATCTGGAGGTGGTAAAACCTGATACTGGTTTTGTAGCTGGCATGCTATAAGGTTGCAGCTGTTCAAGGAAATCTTGGACTTAATGATAGTCTTTTGATATAGTCCAAAATTCTGGTTAAATACAGTGTATTATATGCAGTGCTTTTAAAGTATAACCTACTCCCCACTGCCTGAATATAATTGGTTAGTCCCAACCAGAGAGAGACCCTTGAACCAATTGTAAATTGCACTGGTAACAATAGGATTCATACTCCTCAGTCCCAAAGTGAAATTAGTCCCTTTAGGCATGGAATAAAAGTATGAATGGAATGGAACAGCTGTTGAATAAGAGTACATACTGAGTAAGAGAAAAACCTGAGTAGTAAACATTTTCTCTACTAATGCTGGTACTTCACCCCCACCTTCCCAAAATGAACCAAAGCAAATATCTTAATTATTCATGGTTCATTCCCCTTGTCAGAGTCGTGGAAATTAACTAGAAGAAAGAACCAATAATGTAACTCATGAGACAAGCAATTTGACAAATCGACCTTAATTTGTCCATTTAGAAAAACTGTGTAAACCTAATACTCAGCTTTGTGAGTATTTCTTGATACTCACAAATGGAGTTGGTTTAATAATGTGTTGTAGAATATTTCCTGATACTAACATCAACTGACCATTAGTTGTTTAGCTTTTCATTTTTCTCCTGCTTGAAGACAGGGACAGCATTCATCCTCATCCTGGAACCTCTCCTGCAAGAATACTTGAAGATTACCTACAGGGGCTCTGAGGTTTTGTCCTTTAGTGCCCATACACCTGGTCCTGGAGATTTGAATACATCAGATATATGTAGGTAACGATATACTACCTGTTTAACTGTTCTAGGAATGCCCTTGCTACATCATTTGTTCTTTTTGTACGATGTTAAAATCCTTTCCTTTTGCTTGAGGTAAAGAAGGTGTTTAGCAGTGCTGCCTTCTCTTTCTAGAGGACAGCATTTCACAATCTTCCTGTAGTGGCCCTACCATTTCTTTATTCTTCCTCTTAGCCAAAACCTCCACACTTCTTTATATATATTTTATATATATAAGCCATCCTCAGTTCATACTGAGATTTAGCTGTCCTGACTTTCTCTGGTTATTGTGTGTGTTTTTTGTGTTGCGTGAGTTCCACCCTTCTTCCTCTTCTTGTATATGATCCTTTTAAATCTCATCTTGTTTGAATTTTTTAATACATTCAACTGGGTTTTTTTGGATATCTCCCATTTGTCTTTCTTACTTGAATTGTTTGCAATTGTCTCTTCAGTATCTTGACCATAAGAGGCTCCAAGCCATCATGAACTCCCTTGCCTTTCAGCATTTCTGATGTGTGATCTCACACAGGATTTCCTAAAGCTTACTTGTATCAGCTTTATAAAAGTCCAAAGTATGTATCTCTGTATATTTGGCTTCCCCTTTTCTCTGTATAACTAATCCTAAGAGGATGTGGTCACTCCTACCTAGGGTTCCCAGTACTTCCTCTTCATTGACCAGTTCTTCCCTAATGATTAGGAGGAAATTCAAGATAGTCAAATTCCACATTGCATTCTCTACCCACTAGGCAACAAGGTGTCAGCAAGGCAGGTGAGAAACTTGTTGGACATTCCATTCTTGTCAGAGTTTGACCACCAACAAATATCAGTGGTGGAAGTCTCCCAATACTACTGTATCTATCTTTTAGAACATGTGGCCATTTATTCTAGGAAAGCATCATCCAAGTGCTCACATTGGTTTGGGGGTCTACAATAAACCCCATAATGATGTTACTGTTGTTTTCCTCACCTTTAATTTTTAACCTGGTTTCCATTCTTTAAGTCATGAATCTCATCACAGACATATAATTCTCCTTTCCTGTTTGGCCTGTTTCTGTGGAATAGGTTATATCCCCTTTATTGCTGTATCCCAGTCACAAGATTGATTCTATCAGGATTCAGTCATGCTTTTTATATCACATTTGCCTTCTTGTATTGAGAGTACAGTCCCATCTTATTTATTTCACACTCTCTGAGCATTAGTGTAATGATATCTAGTACTATGGGGTATTCCCTCCATCTGATACCTTATTGTTTTGCCTCCATCCACTAATGTGTTCTTATACTATTACCCTTAATCACTTCCACCTCACCCCCTGAATCATGGAGGATATTTTTCCCACTACTTCATGCCCCCCTGCCCTTTGGAATATTCCCTGAATATCTCAGTTTAAAGCATTCTTGATCAGGTCTGCAAAACTCTTAGCAAAAGTGTGATTATCAACCACTGTGAGGTGCAACCCATCTCTTGCCAGAGAACCTTCTTCATGAAAGCACAGATCATGGTCCAAGAAGCTAAATCTTTGCCAACAGCACAATCTGTGGAGCCAGTCATTCACCTCTAGTATTTTTTCTCATTTCTTGAGCAATATTCTTCAATAGGAAGGATTGATGAAATAATAACCTGTACCCTGAGGCCCTTCAGAAATACACTAAGACAACATGATGCAACCTGTATGCAAAACAGCAACATTGTAAAACACATGTTAATGGCTGGGAGCATTGTGCAATGAAAAAGAGCAATATACAACTGCAATGAACATCAGTGCTATATGTGCAACCCCACTTCTGTCACTGACAGCAGAATATGTCTTTTGCATTATAGTGAATAATTCACCACACATGTGTAGCACATGTATATCACTAACTGGATACCAGACTGCATTCATATGGATCAAAAGGAGAAGGCAGTAGTTGAGGAGCTAGATGACTCTCATTAGCCTCCATGTTACATCTTGAATCTACACCTCAAGAAGAAAACACACCATTTCAGAAGGTATTCAAATGAAAAATATAGACACTGTATACCTGTGATGGTGAACCTATGGCACATGAAGTCATTTTCCCTGGCACACAGAGGGCAGGGAGGAGAAGGAACAGGCGTGTGCCTGTTCCTCTCTCCCAACCCTCCCTGGCCTTCAGCTGCCTCTCTGGAGGCAGCTGAAAACTGGAGATGATGCAGAGGGAGAAGGAGGAAGAAGCATGCACCTGTTCCACCTCCTTCTCTGCAGGCAGCAGAAGGCAAGGGATGGTGTGTGTGTGGGGGGGAGGAACAGGCACACACTTGTTCCTCTTCTTCCCTCCCTGCCCCCCGGGCCTTCAGCTGTCTCTAGAGAGGCAGCTGAAGACCTGTGAGGGTGGAGGGAAGAAGTCCAGCTCCATAGGGCAGAAATCCCAACCCCCAGCACTGGGTAACACCCAGTGCCAGAAGGCCTTTTAGTTTGGACACTCACCCCTAAAAGGTTCGCCCCCACTGCTGTAAACTATAGGGAAGACCAAACTCTCCCATCTACAGCCTCAGATTTTGGGTGACCCTGCATGACACTGTTTAATAGTGAAACACACTCTCTTTGATGGTGGTAGACTGTCCTTTGTTGTAGGTTTTAATCAACATATAGATAGCCACCTATCAGTGATGCTGTAGCAGTTCCCTCTCCTTGCACAGGATTTGGCTATGTGGTCTTTGAGGTTCAATCTCCAACTCTTATTCTATGAAACAATAGGATCCATTTTTCTGCAAACCATCCCATATTAAAGATGACAAAGAAACATCTCATTTTTTCCCTTGCCTTCCAAGTTACCAAACCATCCTTTACTGAAAACTATCTTGGGTTACATGGTTTTATCATGCTCAGTTAGGTTTCTCACCAACTGCAAAACTTGCATGCCCATTCAAGCCTGTCAGTTTCATGTAAAAGTTGTCACAAAACATGGAATGCCGAGCAAACCCTCAGCATTTATCCATAGCTTGGTAAACTGCAAAGCCCTTGCACTTCATGATTAGGTAAAGATTAATGTGGATAAGTCTCACCAAATATCCCTCTATCTTCAGACCAATTTACAACCATCTTTGATCTAACACTGTAAGTGGGCTGAACATGAAAATGTTATTTTTATACTACAAGTACCAGAATCCCCCGTCATGGCTCTCATGGCTCTGTTCTATGGCATTCTGGGATTTGTAGTTTGGTAAGATAGTAGAATTCTCTGTCTTAGACAGGTGGACACCAACCTAGACATCCCAGAATTCTATAAAACAAAGCCATTGCAGTTAAAGTACTATCAAATTGCTATGAATACATCCATAGGGTCAAGGTCTATAGCATTTTTTATGTTTACTGGACACTGGCAACTGAAAGAGGTGCAAGCAGAACTAGAAAGTGCAGCATCCTTTTATCAAATCTTCCACCTTTCAGTACTACTCTGATCAGCCAACCTGGCTAAAAATAAAATAATCCCACTCTGCAATGGAAATAAGAGAGAGTCACCAAGACAGCCAATAGACACCACTAGCTCATAAGATTGCCTGCTGAGGCAATTTTTTGTCCTGATTTTTGTATTTTAGCAACTGAGGAGAATTTTGTTCAGTTCAGAAGTCAGTAAGACTTCATTCTTCACCACATTCACTCTTTCTGGAGAGTTCAATAGGTGAACTGGAACAGCCTTGTTTCTTTGGAATTTTCCCTTCTCAGTTTTGTGATGCTGGTTTTAGAATGATAAATGCATATAAAACATACATATTAGGGGAAGAGGTTTGCAAAAATAGATATTACAATGATAAACAACTTTCAAAAGGCTGTTAAGACAGATCTCTTCTGGCAGGCCTTTCCAGAATAGACTTCCCTGCCTCAGGAATATCCTTATTTTGCCCTCTCCCAATTTGATTGCCGCCACTACTCCGCTACTCAGTTTTTGTTGTTAGATTTTGTTGTTTATGGTTTTCTTTTCTTTTATGTTTTAGCTGAAGATGTTTTAATCAGTGTCCGATTTAATACTTTTTAAGGGGGGGTATTGAGTTTTTTGGATTTGTACTCTATGTATTTTTAATTGTTGTTAGCTGCCCCGATTGTGTACAGAGGGGTGGGGTATAAATAAATTTATTATTATTATTATTATTATTATTATTATTATTATTATTATTATTATTATTATATTGGTGGCAAACTACAAATACAGCATTATAATAAGGAGAACTGCTTGTAGGCAAATATTCACACAAAATGTGTATATTAGGGAAAATTCCCATGCAACACAAAATGCTTATGAATTTTGAATCTGACCATTTAAAAGTTGCAAGTTGATATGGAAACCAGATGAAATCAACTTAAGATAAGACAAATGATAAATGTGTGTGTGTGTGTGTGTGTGAAAGTAACATTAGTTAAATAAACAGTGTCCCTTAAATTACAGAGAGGGCTAAGGAAACATTTTAACTTCTTAATCTGAAAATGCAGGAAAGTCATAACCAGAATTAACGTTATCATTTAGCACCAGCCCATGGAGACATGTATGAAATAAACCTAGCAGTTTCGTTTAGGTTGTCATGGGGGGGGGGGACAACACCATTAACATGCTGACAGACATGGTGTTAATTTACTCCATTGGTGAATGTTGCTAAAGCAGTGAAAGAATCAAGATAGAAATAATTCATTATTTATTCCTTACAGTGTGATAATGCCAGAAATAGAAAATCTGTTAAGCACATATACTCTTCCACTTTCTAGGACTGACAGAATGGCAAGACTGGGACTTTGCAGTGCTAGGGGAGAAGTGCATAATCAGAAAGGTACACAAAAGGTGGCTTTTGAGCACCTGCTTGGACCCTAGGCAACATCGACCAGTCCCAGTGCCAGCACACAACATACTGTGGGTAAATTCTGAAGCCATGAGCTCTGCTGCTTCCAACAGTCAGGTTTCTTGCCCTCAGTAGTGTAAAAGAAGGATCTTGGCAGTGGCCTAACCTGAGACTCCACCCATATCCCCAAATACACATGTTATATGCATGGCTGGTACTATCATGAAGCCCAGGGAGGCAGTCAGGTGATAGAACACAGCTAATGGCAAATGCACAACTCCCCTTGCTGCTGCCTTCATGTCCAACCAGGAAAGCCCTTTCTATTTTGCTTAGCAGCCACTATGGGGCATCTTCACTATGGGTGATGGTGGGCACTATCCCACCAACACATATGGAGTGCTGACCTGGTGTGTATAACAGTCGATCAGCCAGTTCAGCATGGAAGAGTTTCACTTCTGCAACCTCATCACCATGGAAGGAAGAGAAGGGAAGGGAAGATCACAGTGCCACTGGTGGTTCTCTTACAGATCACCCCCCAAAAAACACAACATAGAGTGGTAGCTGTTTTTTGAGCTCCCACTTGTCCAAGGACCTGTGAGAGGTGATTTCCCCAGTTACTCCTCATAATGCCTTTGCTATGAGTACTTTTGGAAGAAGGCATCCCAAGAAAAAGCCAGCTACTATGCAGCTCCTCCTCTTGAACTGGTAATGTGCAGGGAGTGATAGAGCCATTGTCATTCCTCCTTGTTTCATGGTGCGGAGGTTGGGGGAGGTGCTGTTGTCACTTCTACCCAGTTCTTTCTTTGGAGGGGAAGTGAGCTAGAGCCTTCCTCAGTTTGGGGATAGCCCCTGAATGATATGGGATGGTGGTGGTGATGATTATCATCATCATCATCATCATTTCTTACTTGCTTCTCCTCATGGATCAAGGTGGGGAACAACAACAATTAACAAATACATGACATCAGTTAAAATACACATCAATTTTAAAGGACAAATAAGATGTACATATATTAAAATAATCCAAATTTAAAATTCATCATTTAAAATTCACAAGTTAAAAATCATATGGATAAGCCTACTGGAAGAGACTGGTCTTTAATGCAGTGCAAATTCAGCCAGCATATTCAGCTGTTGAATCTCTTTTGGCAGATTGTTCTACAGCAGGAGTAGGCAACCTTTCCCCTTTAAGGGCCAAGGGACTTCAGCTCCCAGAAGCCTCAGCCATGTTGGCCAATAGTCCCATGTTGGCCAATAGCTCCTGGGATTCTGGGAGCTGAAGTCCCTCAGCCCTTAAAGGGGAAAGGTTGCCTACCCCTGTTCTACAGTCTAGGGCCAGCTGAAAAAAAAGTCCTCTGGCTGATAGTTGCCAGAGGATGAATGTTTTGCTCCCTTCCTCAAGTAGCAAGAGAGTTTGGGCTACTTGAGAGGTTGCATGTCTGGCACACTTCAGTATAAGCGGATGAGTTAAGTGTATCCATGTACATTGGTCAAACACTGTGATTAGTCATAATGTTGCTTGCAGGTTTGTGGTGTCTCCAAGCCACACAGAAGGGGGTCAGCACCATTCCTTCACAAACTTGGAACTAATGCTGACCTTGGCATCAAATTTTAAGATGACCATGAAGTTTGGCTACCAAATAAAATGCAAGTGTAGGCTCTACAATTATGGTTGGATGCAAAGCTCAGAGTGTGAAGCTCTAAAAGCACATGATGAAACAACTCTGTTGAATGTTGGCCTTACCTGGCTCTAGATGTATTGTAGAACCCATACGTAATCCATTATAAGCTTTTTGGAAAAAGAATGAGATATAATTTCTTGCTCCTTTCTAATATGCTCTGGATGTTTGTGCAATATCAATTGCATGAATCTTGATTAGGGATACTCCATTGAAAATTGGTGTTGATGTTTTTGCATCCTTAGCATTCAGCATACTTTATTTTTAAAAGCCTGCTATTGTTACAAAAGCATAACATCTATTATGAAGGGAATAGCAGGAGTATTCATAGGTAATCAATTATCTACCCTCAACTTTGAAACCATGGTCTTGGTCTCTCCCTCTCCCTCTCTCTCCTTTATTCTTTTAGCATTTATCCAGTTAACAGACAAAAGTTGCTAGGCTGGCTTTGAGGTGTCTGCAAGTTATTGAATCACACTGACCTTAATAACAGACCCATGGAACAGTTCACTTTCTGATAACAAAAATGAAATCTCTGCTTAAGAAGGTTGGCAGCTCTCTTTGCACTTTAACAAGTCTGTTGATACATATGTGACCCCATGTATAAGGGAAAAGTCAGAAATATACTGACAGCTCCCTGGCTACAAAATTGGTCCACTCAACCAATCACAGCTGTCAACGTTCAGACAGTAGAAAAACTGTTCCCATGCACCCAGAGTGTCCATTCTCCATGTACTGGAACCGGGATATTAGCATCTGACTTTATGGAAATATTTTCAGGAAGACAAAAGATATATCTGTCATTATGACCACTGAGGTAATGATATCATGATAAATCTGAGGCAAACATATAATGATAAAAGATACTGTTTAGTGGAGGAGATGTGAGGTGATATAGAAAGAACAGACTGGCCAATTGTCCTATGAGCATGCTTTTGACATTGCTCCACAGATTTAAGGCTCAGTCATAAAAGATGTGAATGGTCAGGGTCAACATTTGGCATCTAGCAATTCTATCAAGGTCAGAACAAGATAGAAAGAAGCTGATGAGGGTCAAGGAAAGAAAGGGGAAAGGGCAAAAATATGAGGGGAAAGAGGAAAATGGTCAAACAGTGCTGGCATCTATTTTTCTATGACAGTAGGAAATAATATATAACAACAGAAATGAAGAAAGGAAGACTGTCCCTCCCCACCACATACCCCAGAAATTAAAAAACCCTGGAAACTTCATTTTACCAGCAGGAAAATAGTGTCTTTTTTTGTTTTTCTGCTTCTCAGAAGGTATGGTTGCCAAATGCACTAGTCGTACCTGAAAACCCAAGCTGACCTACTGCAATTTTGCCAGAGCCATCTTGTGGGATTAAATTTCAGTATTCTATTTCATTACTTACTCAGGCCAACTATTTGGAAGACTTTGAAATTTGCAGCTAAGTGACTACTACATGAACTACTAGATGATTGAAGAATTCTGAACTATTTAGTTAGTGTTTCCGAGGGAGAAGATGTACAGTTAGTGTTCCATCTTTGTGGAATCAAAGATTTTCTGTGGTTATGCTGTTTTTATTGAGGCTGATAAGAGATTCTTGTCTGGTGACTGGAGTTTCATCTAAGCCAGGATTGGACAGTGTGTCATCTAGCAATTCCATCAAGATCAGGACAAGATGGAAAGAAGTTCTTAGAGCTGGCAGGCCCATCTATCTCCAGATGGACCCTGGAAAGCCCCCCCCCCCCGCTACCATTTGCATCCGGTTAGACCCTGGAAGGCCCCATCACCATTTGTACGACTAACCCTAAAAAATCTGGGGATCCTTTTTTTTTTTGCTCTAATTATTCTGGATATATTATTTGTCATTTTGCTGCATCTTGTACAGTTTACTCCTCTCCCTTTTTTCCCCACTCAGAAAGGGAGTGGATATTCATGTTTATGGCTTGAAAGAAGGTGAAAATTATTTAAAAATACTTTGAAATGTCATCAATACCTTTGGAAGGTAGCTAGTGTACATTTTAATCCAAACAAAATTTCTACACAAGATTATGGGACATGCTGGGTGGGCATGGGGAATCTTGGGCCCCCAAAGAAACAGTCACAATTTCTCTAACCTTAATCTAGGCCTTCCATGATATGGAACAACTACTATATATGAACCTCAGTCATAAAACTGAGTTCTATGACCTGAAAACCAGAAAACTTTGAAAATTTAACAGGACTTAAAAGTTAGGTTCAGCACTGCTTTAAACTGGAAACAAACTGTAGAAAAGGAAAGCTGTGTTACAAAATGCTATGACATGTAATATATTTTGTTATTTTGTTATTAGAAAGTAGAGAAAGGAACATATTTCCACAGTTAAAAGCAGACAAGTTCAAAAATTATAGATTGTTAAGGACTCTGAATATTGTTAAAAAGCCTTGAGCTTTTAAAATATTCTTTAAATAGCTTGGCATATTGTCTATCTATAGAAGAACATTTAAAAACAGATGATGACAGCACACAGGCAAATTAGTATACCATATGGTAGCATAGGCATTCATAAATCCCATACATCATCTGGTGCTCATCTCAGAGTACCATAGGGCTTTCATCCCTTGGGTGAATCAATGGCTAATCTTATTGGAACAAAGAAAATGTTTGCCAGTGAAAGTATTCCTAAAGGGTAAAATGCAAAATCCTGTCAGTGATTCCATCTGTTCATTGTTGTTAACTGCGCTCGAGTCGATCTTGACTCATGGTGACCCTATGGATGAGACATGTCCAAGACCCTCTGTCCTCCACTGCTCTGTTTAAATCTTGCAACCCCTTAATACCCGTGACCTCCTTAATAGAGTCCATCCATCCGGCATGTGGCCTTCCTTTCTTCCTACTTCCCTCCACCTTTCCCAGCATTATTGCCTTTTCCAAAGAGTCCTCCCTTCTTGTGATGTGTCTGAAATACAACAGCCTCAGTTTGGTCATCTTGGCTTCCAGGGAGATTTCTTTTTAAAAAAAATAAATTTATTTTGCAGTATAAAAACAATACAACAAGAACGAATGAAACAAAACACAGAAAAAAATATACAACACATCCTAAACATACAACATAGAACACAATTACTTCCTAAGGTGGACATGAGAAGAAGAAATACTATATCACCTCAGTATATAATTCAAATCTTTCTTTAAAGTTATCAATCCAGAATCTATAATCAATGATATCATATGTTAAATATGTATTAAACATGTCTTAAATCTACGCAAAACAATACTGATTACTGGAAAAATACGAATACCCATCAATACTATATATTAAAACCATTAAATAATTCACTCTTACCTTTTGTTAACAATATTATTCCATATATTTTATGTACTTCAGGGTATCTTGAATTCCCATATATGTATAGGAATTATAATATTAATGCCATATATCTATTTGATTACCATTATCTTGTACATAGGAGATCCACAATTTCCAATCTTTGTAAAAACCAGATAGTGCCTTATTTTTAGTTAAAAATGATAATTTATCAATCTCACAAATATCCTAGATGTTAAATTTCCATTCCTCTAATGTTGGGATTCCCTTCCATTTCCAATATTTAGCATATGCCATCCTGGCTGCTAATATTACAAAAAATATCAGTCTCCCTTCTTCTATTTCTAATTTCTTATCATCAACAATATTCAATAAATATAATTTGGGATCCGGACGAGTTTTAAAATTAAAAATTTTCCTCATTTCTGCATGAATCATTTCCCAAAATTCCAGGGAGATTTCTGACTCATTTGTAGGACCCATTTGTTTGTCTTTTTGGCTGTCCACAGGATCATCAACACTCTTCTCCAGCACCACATCTCAAAGGAGTTGATTTTCTTCCTATGATCTTTCTTAACTATCCAGCTCTCACATCCATACATGGTGATAGGGAATGCAATGGCTTGTATTATTCTAACTTTTGTGCTGAGTTGTATATCTTTGCATTTTAGAATCTTTTCTAGTTCTTTCGTAGCCACCCTCTCCATTCATAATCTTCTTCTGATTTCCTGACTGCAGTCCTCATTTCTATCAATGTTTGATCCCAGAAATGAGAATTCTTTTACTATTTCTATTTCCTCGTTGTCTAGGTTGAACTTGGGAAGGTCCTCAGTTGTCATTATTTTTGTTTTATGTTCAACATAAAGGCTGCCTTTGCACTTTCTTCTTTGATCTTTCTTAGTAGTTGTTCAAGGTACTCTGTGAGGTACTCTGTTAGTATTATGGTGTCATCAGCATATCTCAGATTGTTGATATT
>CM034708.1:62145338-62156869 GCA_020142125.1 Phrynosoma platyrhinos
CTTGGACCTCTGGGATTTCTCTCTGCATGTATGGTTGGAGTCTATGTTTCTGAATTTCTAGCATAATTTTGCTTGCGTGGGAGACCAGTGCTATGGTCCTATAGTTGCTGCAGTCTCTTGTGTCTCCCTTTTTGTGGATGAGGAGGTATATTGACTGCTTCCAATGTGTTGGTCATCATTTTGTTTTCCATATCTGTTGACATATGTTGGTAAGCACTAAAGTTGACTCTGACAATGTGGATTGCAGCAGTTGAACTGGAATATCATCTGTTCCTGGTGATTTGTTTTTCGCTATTTCACTTATTGCAGTTTCCACCTCACTTTTTAGAATTTGGGGTTCATTTTCTTATGGCTCTTCATTCCATATGTCCTTCATTTTGTCATCTCTTTTGTATAATTCTTCTGTGTATTGCATCCAATGTCTTTTTATTCCTTTCTGCTCTTGAGTTATGTTATTTTTATTGTCATAGAGCATCTCGGTCCTTCATTTGAATTTTCCTTTGATTTCTTGGTTTTTGTGAAATAGATCTCTTGTTCTTCCCTTTTTGTTTTTGTCCTCTATTTCTCTGCATTGATCATTGTAGTAATTTTATCTTTTTGCACAAGCCTTTGTACTGTTGCATTCATAATTCTTAGTTTATTCCTATCTCCCTTTGTTTTTCTTCTTTTTTTCTTGATTGCTTGTAGTGTTTTTTTCTGTCATCCATGGTTTTTTCTTTCTTTTTGTTTATTGAAAGTGTCTGTCTGCATTCTTGTTTTATTATGTCCCTGGCATCAGACCATAGTTCCTCTGGTTCTCAATTTATTATGCTTAGTAGTGCAAATCTGTTTTTTATGTTGTCAATAAATTCTGTTGAGATATTATTTAGATCATATTTTGGGGAAAAAAACATTGGTTTTGTTTTCTTCTTGAGTCTTACTCTTATTTTTGATATGAGTAATTCCTGATCTGTGCCACAGTCTGAGCCTGGTCTAGTTTCTGCCACCAGTATAGAGTGCCACCATCTTTTACTTTCAGTTATATAATCTATTTGATTTTTGTGTTGACCATCAGGTGATATCCATGTGTGTAACCTTCTTTTTGGTTGTATGAAAAATGTGTTTGCAAAAATCTATCAGATGCTCACCTGCTTCATTTTGTTTGCCTAATCCAAATCTGCCGACTGTTTTTGATTCTTCTTTACTTCCAAATTTGCATTCCAATCTTCAATGAACAGCTTGACATCCAGTGTTGATGTCTGTCAAAACTATCTTCAATTTCATTTCATTTAAATCTGGAAACTTTAAATGACATCATAGTGATCTAACTATATATAAAGTTTTTTCTTTATTCTGAATAGAAAGCACTTTAAAAATAGAAGTTTTCCATAATCTAGTTTTGGAAAATTAATTCTGAAATACAAAAACATGTTATTTATCTGTATTATAACTCAACCCTATTCCAAAGAGGAAATAGGTTCCAATGTTTTAGTGAGATTTCTGTGGCAGGAATTATCAATTAGAGTTTCTGCAAAACAATATCAGACAATAATCTGATCACAGTTAATATCATTTGATGGTCAGGGACTGTTTCATTAGGAAAGCAAAGTGTTGAGGATTCTATGGCTAGTAAGATGTTGCAGGACTGAAATTTCTACCATCCCTCTCCAGGGGCTATGCTGGCTAGAAGTGATGGAAGATGTAGTTCAACAATATCTAAAAGGCCACATGTTCACCAGCTCTGTGTTAGGAAATGGCCTCTTTAGACAGAGATCTCTGGAACATTTAGAACTGGAAATTCATCTGAGTTTGAAAAAAGTAGGGCAAGTGGCAGCTGGTAGCTTTCATGTCAGTGGAATGATGAATCTGCTCTGGAATTTAGTCTTTAAAAGAACTATCCAAGTGGATAGTTTTTTGCATACAAAACACCACATATGTTGGTGTTGTTGTTTTTTTAAACACCCACACGTATTTCTGGAAATAGTGTGGGATTTTTTTAAAAAAAAAATCTTAATTTTTTTGGCATGGAAAATGTGGGATTTTGTATAAAACACACAGTCTTGACACAAAATAACCCTGCATGCACTTCTGTGCTTAATAATTTCCCACAATACTTCAGGATGTGTGAATATCAGATGAACACTGCACAGAAATAGTCATTTTCTCCCACGGTAGGAGAAAATTATAAATACGATTCATTCTTGCATGTAAGGACAAAACATAAATAGTTTTGTCTCTATGACACATTATCTATATAATACATTGTCTTGCAATATCCATGTTTTTCCCTTTTAAATATGTAAATATCATAAATATGGGGATAGTAATACTGCCAGTGTTTGTTCTATAAATAGCTTTGGATCATTGGTAGACAGGATCTCATTGGTGTCTTACATATCAGTTCCTCTACAGAAACAGGTTGCATTCACTTAAATGGCTGAATTCAAACTTACAGAAGTGGAGCAATACAAGCAAGGCCATTGCGCATATAGATTATAAAAACAGGCATATGAAATTGTGCATTTTGTTACACACTTGGGTGTACAAGAGATGTGTAGCACAATCAGTGAAGAATTCCACATGGGGAAATTTACACAACATAACCCGGATGTGTATGCTAGCATGTTTGCGTGTATATGCCATATGCATGTGTATATGCTGTTGTAAAGCTTTTGGTTCATTTATATAGCACATTGGGAGTACTTGAAATGCATTGGCTGGAATCCTGTTGGTTAATTCTAATTAGAGTAGCTCCCTATAATCAACTGTTGGTGAGTTAACAGATAGGTAAATCCTATTGATTTGATGGATCTACTCTAATCAGGACTAACAATAGGTTTTAGGCCATTATATAAATGTTAAATAGTATACATGAATCTCAGATTAAATATTCACATTTGGATAGAATAGTCCTCTTCAAATGTGTAGAACTGTAGTTGTTTTTAGTGATATCACTGAAATTAGTCAATTTGTAAACCAAAATGTAGTAGATTCACAGTTTTTAAATTAATTTATTATACAAATTATAACAGTATAATACAAACCCAAAATACAAAGCATCACTTCATAATCATCATGTCAACTATTATCAATGGTCTTTTAGGTCCACTATGGAAAGGGGAGAATGTTAATTGTATCTCTCCAAAAAACTTGTTGTCCACATGGGGGTTGCAATTGTCCTTGTTGTTTGTGGATATATTTAATGAAAATCTGCCATTCTTCCTGGAATGTTTCCCTGGTTTTATGTCATTTAAAAGGAAAGTTTTTTCAGATGGCCAATTATCCCACACCCTTGACCACCAATCAGCCAATGATAGATTTCCCATCTTCCAGTTCTTGGCCACTTCTATCCCAGCCACTGATATTAGAAAGGCAATCAAAGCTCTACATTTCAACCTACTGTTATTCCTAACATATAAAGATAGCAATAAAAGAGTTGGACAGAGGTCAGTTTTTTGCTGTGTTATACTAGATATAATATCCAGGATCTCTGTCCAAAATCTTTTTGTCTTATGGCATTCTATCCACATATGTAGGTATGTGCCCACCTCTTTACAGCCTCTCCAGCAGCCAGGTGATGAGGATTTTTTATTTTAGATAATTAAACTGGTGCCAGGTACCATTTGTGGGCTATTTTTAGTAAGATCTCTTTTGCACTGGCTGATCTAGAGGTATAAGGAGGGAATCTCTAATTTTTGAAAATATCTCTGACTTCCATCCTACAAACCTTATTATTTGAATAACTCAAATCAAGATTCATTATAAGTTGATTAATATTTACTGTGTCTGCACCTCCAGCCCCACCATTTGCTTCATGACAGTGTCAGCAACATGCTGTGTTTTATAATGAGTGGCCATTTTGGTGGTTGCATGTGCTGCTTCTATTCCCATTGTTTTCTCTGCTGTTGTAAAGAAAGCAGTCAATCAGAATGCATTGTGTTGCACTCAGGGAGCAGAAAAGAATACAATATGAGAGACACCTCATTCTCATGATGCAGTTATGGTAATGTCCATGTGCAAAAATTGAAGGTATTATGAAAAGAGATACTAATGAAAAACAATTTGTCTGAGTTTTTGAATATTAGAATAGTAATTTATCAGCAAATTATGAATTATGTTGTAGCCTGTTTATATATCACCAATTGTCCTGATATCTAGGTTTCTGAAGAAGTATAAAGCAATGAGTAAAACCTGAAACCAGTAAACCTACAATGAATTCACACCACACTTCATTTGGAAGTTACAAGTACAGTACATAAAAAAGAAAACTATTGTGAAATATAAAAAATATTCTTAAAGTCCTCCCCCTCCCTGTAAACTGTGGTTTGAAATAAGTATGACACCTCTGTTGCTTTTCTATCCCTGGAAAACACTTCAGTTAAAAGAAAAACTTGAATTTCACAAGCTGAACAATACTCGCTGAGAAGTATATTTTTTCTATGACAAAATAATAGGAACCTAGCAACCTTTAATGATTCTGCTGCACCAAAAGTGCTAATCACAGCAGATTGTTATTCAAATGGGGAAAGATCTATATCTTCAGAAGAGTGTTTTTAAGCTAGTGTTTGAACTGAGGAAAACAGCAGGTGTTTAAATCTCCTAACAGCTGTAGTCAAAGGAGGCAAAACTCTAACTGGGTATGGTACAAAAATTGAAGAACTGTTCTTAGGGAAGTTTAAATTCAGCAATAAAATCATTCCAAATTCTCTTTCCAAAAAATTTAAAACTGCTGTTGAAATATATCATAACAACTAGTCATATGTAATTACATTTACTGTCACCTTGATATTTTATCTTGGAAGCTCAGGACTGTTGTTTTTTATTTTAGAAATATATGATTTCTTTATTAATCAGGAGACCTGCAAAGTAGGGGCAATATCCATAAAGAACTATTAGAACTTGGCTTTACAGAAACACATGGCCCTGAAATCAGTTGCTTCAATACCAATGAGAGTAGGCCCATTGAATCACTACAATTTACCAATGCATTATATCATCATTAATCAACAAATTCAATAGTTATACTCAAGTCAGGTCTAATCAATAGGTTTCAGGCCACAATATCCTATTATGAGCCATCTGTAAGCACTTTTAAATTAAAATCATTATTCCCACATCAATGTAGAAGGATGTCAAATTGGACACAGTTCTCGTAATGCAGGAAGTATCCATTGTTTTAGTTTCCATTTATTCAATTTCAATTGTTTGGATTACAAAGTAACAGTACCCCCTGCACAGTTAACCCTTTGTTATCTGGAGTGAAGGCCCTGATCAAGGGCGGGACTCCCATTTATCACAGATGGGCATGATGGTGAACATCTGGAGAGCTGTCAGAGAGACAGCATTATCCTTGTCAGCTGGAGGAATGGCTGTTGGTCCTCTGCAAGAGAAGTACTGCCAACAGACACAGCAGCAGCAGCAGCAGCAGCAGCCACCTTGAACAGCAGCTGATGGAGGTGCTGCCATAGCCACCACTACCTTTGTCACCATCTGTATCTTGGTACTTCTAAGCCTCAGATTCGGAGAGTCTGCAGAACATCCATAGTGGTGGAGCTGCTGTGTCCAAGCACCCCTTTCTGTGGAGGCTCCTGCTTCTCTTTCTTGTGGCTTGACTTGGAAACAGGCTTCAGCCTGGAAAGGATGTGCTTTCCTCCCTAGTAGCCATGGGGAGGTACAGTCCCACTAGTGTTGAGGAAGAGAAGGACACACTAAGGGGAAGAGCAGTAGCAGCAACTACTACCACAGGGACCTAATTTTTGAGGAGCTTCCTTTGTAATAAAGAGCCAGCATGGTGTAGTGGTTTGAGTGCTGGACTACAACTCTGGAGACCAGGGTCTGAATTCCCACTTCACAATAGAAACCCACCGGGTAACCTTGGGCAGGTCACACACTCTCAGGGCACATCTACACTGTAGAAATAATGCAATTTGACACCATTTTAAGTGCTGTAGCTCCATCCTCTGGAATCATGGTATTTGTAGGTTTACAAGTCTTTAGCCTTCTCTGCCAAATAGTTCTGGTGCTTCACAAAACTACAAATCCTAGGATTCTGTAGGATGTAGCTATGTAGTTAAAGTGGTGCCAAACTTTATTTATACAGTGTATTATTTCCATAGAGTAGATGCACTCCCAGACTCTTGGGCAAACCCCCTCTGAACAAATCCTGCCAAGAAAACCCTGTAATGGGTTCACTTTAGGGTTGCCATAAGTTGGAAATCACTTGAAGACACAAAACAGCAAACATGGTAATAGTCTTCCAAAGCCTCTGGGGAGGGGGTGCAAGAAAGGAGGTTATTTTTTGGGCTGAGGTTTTGGCTTGGATTCACCATACTGGAGTTATTGACTCTTGACAAGTCCTTTCTTGTTTTGTGTCTTTGTGTGGTGTGTGTGTGTGTTTTGTTTTTCTCAGAGCCTGATATTCTTTCCTTCTTACTTTGTATCACACTTAAGAAAGAGGAGAGGTTAAATATTCACCAATCCATATATTTGAGCCTAGTTGGCTTTCTATGTCCTTCCTAGGTAATTGCAACTAGTCCACCTGTGCTGGACAGCTTGGTCAAAGGATGTTATTAGTTGTTGTCTTTTGGAGGAGACTATATAAAAATGTTCCTGTGGGCAAAATAATTCAGATTCACTAGACATAAATCATTGCTGTTCAGTTTCTAGTTTTCCTACCTCTTCGAAAAGATGAACAAGTGAGTGATATGGGCCACAACTCCAAGAACTTCTGAATGAATGTTGATTGTCTGGATTTGCATCAGTACGGCTTGAGAACTGGTTTGGAGCATAGGAATTTGATCACTGGAGTAGAGAATTTGTGCCTGGAAATAATGTCTTTGCAGATTTTTTTCTTTCTTTCTTCTTCTTTTTTTGCTCATTTTATGGATCTGTCTCAGACCTCTCTCCCTGACTGTTACTGGAAAAAAAAGTGTGAAGGGGGGATTTCTAGAAGGAAAAGCATGTAAATTACTCCCCCCCCTTCATATAAAACATGAGGAGTACTCTTTCAACTAAATGCTTACTCCATTCTTCTGAAATGTTGCAAGTTTCTTTGGTAAGGCATGCCTTAGTGCTGTCTGATGTTTTCAGAACAATGATCCACAAAAAACTTAGGGGAATAAGCACAGCCTCCAAATAAAAAGACTTCTTGTGCACAAAATCCCTTCATCTACTCATCTTAAACTTAACAGCCTTGATTCCCCCAGAAGAGCCAACTACCTATGCAAATATCTTCCATTGCTACACTTAAATAATAAAGATCTTGGTAGTAACGTTACAAAAATAAATAAATAAAAATTTAAACCAGGCATGACCAAATGTAACCCTTCAGATATTGCTGAACTGCAACTCCCATCAACCCTAGACATCATAGGAAAGGTCAAACATGTTTATCTTTCTCTTTTCAGCATCAAGAGGGCCAGCATCAAGAGGGCTTTAAAGATGTGTAACACACACATACACACACATACAATATTCATCCACACTCTGACAGATCTGTTTTTAATATTACACTAGTCCTGCAAATACCATCCAGGTCTGACAAAAAGAACAAAAATTATAGGGCAAACATTTCCAGCAATAGTCAATGTGAGGTACAAATCTTCAGTTTCTGGATTTCAGCTTTTGTTCAGGGCACAACTCAAAGAGGGCTAGCTCTGAATCAGACTGAATTGAAACAGACCATTTCCTGAACCAGCTGAGCATGAGATTCCTGAATCTTGTACTCCATGCACACTCCTACTTTCCATGGGAAGGTCCTATATTAAGGACCTTATACAGTCATATCCCAACAGTGAATTGCCCTCTCTTGTCTTCTTCATGGCTTCACTGAAGATCTTTTTAAATAAGTTATTTCAAAGAGTTTTTTCTGGTTGTTTTATACAGTTCTTGGTCATGTTTTCTCCTTACCAGTCTGTCTGTCCAGCTAGTTGGCTGGCTATGTATATGAATTTATTTTATTTATTTTTTAAAAAATGATACCTGCCATTTGGGACACTTTTGCTCTAAAAGAAAGGTGGCGCATAATATGAAAGGGACAATTACACAGTGATAACCCTTCCCACGAGGAATCAAGCTATGTGTCTTACTCTAGAACTTGGCTATGATTCAAAGTGTGTGCTGCTATAGCATCTCAATGAACCGTTGATTAGGAGAAACTTCCATCTGACTGGACTTGCCATGAATAATTTGAAGTTACTAGAATAGAAACATATTGTATCTTACAAGGAAAGACACCTCAATTAAGGGAGTGAAAATTCAAAGTCTGGAGTGAAAGAGAAATCCTTTAAAAAGAATCTGTCAGACATCTAAGAATAAAGTGCACTGAAATCATGTTGCATTTTCCTTGAAACTGTTTAAAGAACCATCTATTTCTTGCCACCTCCAGGTGACAGGCTGAGCAGATTAGATGGTATAATAATAATAATAAATAATAATAATAATAATAATAATACCACCTACCTACCTACCTTCTCTTACATGGTTAAAATTCAGTTTCCTATGAACAAACAGGAATTTTCCACAAATAAGTGGAGATTACTTGCTTCACACTGTTCTAGAATTCACAATCAAAAGCTGAGATGCCAAATATGTTTGTATTTTGCCAGATATTACACCTTAATAAATCTGACTATGCTTTGTTAGGTAAAAGTAATTGAAATACAATATTTGGGTTGTAAAGATTTGAATTGTCTTCCTTGTCTTTATAATATTCTTTTATTTATTTCTTCTCAAAAGAATTCCCCACAGTCAACTGCTGAAGTCTAGTAAGAAGTAAGAGCCACACCACATGCCTTTTAACAATGTTTGTATTTTCTGTCAGTTCATAACTGGGTGAAAATGCTATTGATCATTTGATTGTTTCCATATGAAAAGAAATAATATCTTCATAGGTTTTATGTGCCAAGATGCAGAAAATTAAAATGACTGACTTCTTAGATCTGTCACTTTGATAGGAAATGGCAGATAAAAATGCTAAATGGTTACAGCAATACTGACCAAAGAAGCAATGAAGACAGGAAGAATGGTTTTAAAATGAGAATATTTTGCCCAATACCCAAAGGAAAGAGACCTATTTTTCATACAATTTCTGCATAGGCCCATTGCTTATGAAAAAGACTCTTAGTAGTTTTTGAACTACACGTAAGGGCTATTGTATATGTTGATATAACTTCGCTAAAGTAATTCACTCTTAAATCAATATTTCCTGTGGGCATTTCCTCTATAGATTTCTAAGTCAAAAAGAGTCTTTGTACATTAATGCAAAATAGGAATAGAAAAGAAATTCACATTAATCAAGATTTTTAATTAATCTATTCAACTCATAGCCTGCAAGACTACTAAAGAAAATGAACACATGTCTTTCAGTTTTGTTCCACTGGGAGTAAACTATGAACATTCGATTCCTTTTGCTTATGTGAGTTATATGCACATAAATGCACATGAGTAAATATACATTTGAAAAATATGCACAGCCTTTAATCAATGGAAAAATGCATAAAATACATACTTTAATAAGAATCTATAAAACAATACATATTTTAAGAAAGCTAAATACTCAAATGTGCATTAATTTCCCTATAAGAGGAAAAATGACTTGCACCATTTGGACGATGCAAGAATACTGGTGAAATTCTGAGAAATGCAATGGAGATGAAACTGACAAATTTTCATTTCCTTAGGACGAAGGGTTTGTTGAGGCCAGTTGGTTCATAGCTGCAATTTCACATATTCATAACCAATGAATTGTTCTTATGATCTGTAAGCATAAGTTAGCTAATTCTAAGGCTTGACTGGCATATTCATCCATCTGGAAATCTTTTATATGGGGCATTGTTCCTTGTATGCTAATATCAGAAAAATATGATAAACAGCATTGGTTCACAGAGCCTTTCCCAAGCCAGGCATGTGGGCTGGACATACTGGAAGTCTGGAGGGCAGTAGGTTATGAAGGGTGATGTAGCATCTTGAGTATTGGACTAAGCATGTGATGTGTTTTCAATCCCAATCAGAAATGTAACTCATTGGGTGAATTTGGGGGCAGCACTACCTTCTATCCTATTTTCCTTGAGCTTCTTGAGCAATGAATAGGATACAAATGCTAAGCATAAACCAACCAACCAGTCAATAGAATCTCGTTTTTAGAAACTGTAGAATATTATCTGTCTTCAGTTGGTGAAGAACAGCCATGACTTTCCCTCTGTTGCTTTCATTCCCTCCAGCAGCGCAGCAACAGAGGCAGTGTCTGGGCCACATGAAGGTCAGGCGGAGGCCCAAGAGCCCGCCCAATGCTCCATCTCCTCTGGGGCATGGTGGCACAGCGGCAGTGGCAAGACAGCTGAAAGGCCCTGGGTGGTAGTATTTAGCCTGCCCAGTAACATTCCCTCCAGCAGCGTGGTGGCAGCGTCAGCGTCGGAGCCACGGGAAGGTCAGGCGGAGGCCCAGGATCCCGCCCAATGCTCCATCTCCTCCGGAGGCATGGCAGTGCAGCAGCAGTGGCAAAACAGCTGAGAGGCCCAGGGCGTGAGTATTTAGCCCGCCCAGCACCATCCCCTCCAGCAGTATGGCGGTGGCGGCAGCAGCAGTGTTGGGGTTGCAGGAAGGTCGGGCGGAGGCCCAAGAGCCTGCCCAAATCCTACTTCCTCCGGTGGTGTGTTGACAACAGTGGCAGTGGGAGCAGTAGCATCTTGAAGGGCTTGGGCAGGGGATTTTTTAATACCCACCCAGCCCTTCTCCACTGCCATCTGGGGTCCCATGTCTGCAGTGAAAAGTCCCCTGTATTATTCTCCGGAACATTGCAGAGGCATTAGCGCTATAAGTAGGACTTGGGCAGGGTCTCCTTTCCTTTTGTCTAACCCGCCCTGTCTTCCTATTACCTTGAGCACCCGCAGCAACAGCATGGTGGGGAGGGTTATCTGTTTTCTTTGATTCCTTTACCATCTGAGGCTGGGAATGATTTGGGAGCGGAAATTGAGGTTGTGCAGGGGAAGGAGAGGTATGGTGGATACAGAGGAACCGATGTTGCAAAAGAAAGCGGGATCGCTGTTTGAAAGCTATCCCACTTTCAGTTCATTCTGTTTCCTGGATTGAGTTGGAGAGCATACCAACCATTCCACAAAACCTTACCTTCCTCCTTTGCAATGCCAGGTCGGTTAAAAATAAGACCCATATTATATACAATCTCCTCCAAGATGAGGATGCTGACCTGGCTTGCTTCACAGAAACCTGGCTGGGAGAGGATAGCACCATAACTTGGATGCAGGCCCTCCCAGCTGGGTATTCTGTTAGTGAACAGGTAAGGGGAAGTGGGCGTGGGTGGGGGGTGGTGGAGTGACCCTGGTTCATAAGAACAATCTAATCTTGACCAGGATACCTGTCCTGAACACGGTCCACTTCGAGTGTATGTACCTGAACCTGAGGACCAAGGATAGTTTCAGGATTCTGCTAGTATACTGACCACCCCGTTGTCTACCAGACTCCCTAACCAAGCTGACACAACTGGTCTTAGAGTTGCTGTTGGAGTCACCCAGACTTTTAGTTCTGGGCGACTTCAA
>CM034708.1:62156969-62172162 GCA_020142125.1 Phrynosoma platyrhinos
GAGGAAGACAACTTGCTCTCTTGATCCTTGCCCTTCATGGCTGGCCATTCAATGGGGGATGCCTTGATGGTGTTTCTTAAAGACATCATCAATGCATCCCTCAGGGAAGGACATGTTCAATCTTGCTTAAAGGAGGTGGCGGTTAGGCTGAAAAAAACTTCCCTGGACTCCCTGGACATGAACTACTATAGGCTCAATCTTAAGCAAAGTGATTGAGAGGGTGGTTGCTCTTCAACTCCAAGTGGTTTTGGATAAAACTGATTATCTAGACCCATTTCAAACTGGCTTTAGGACAGGATTTGGAGTTGAGACTGCCATGGTTGCCTTGACCAACAACCTGCGTCTGAACATCGACAGGGGTAGTGTGACCTTGTTGGTGCTTTTAGACCTCTCAGCAGGTTTGATATGATAGATCATAGCATCCTCTTGGATTACCTGAGGGGGTTAGGAATTGGAGGCACTGCTATGCAGTGGTTCCACTCCTTCCTCTCAGGTAGGTCCCAGAGGGTTCTGCTCAGGGACAGTTGCTGCAGTAAAAAGGAGCTTACTTGTGGTGTCCTGCAAGGCGCCATTCTGTCCCCAATGTTGTTCAACATCTATATGAAGCCGCTGGGTGAGATTATTCGGAGCTATGGGGCTGGGTGTTATCAGTATGCTGATGACACCCAGATCTATTTCTCCCTATCTCAATTGTTGGCCTCAAATTCCGATGGCGTCTCTCCTCTCAATGACTGTTTTAGGGCAGTAATGGGCTGGATGAGGAAAAATGGATTGAGATTAAATCCAGACAAAACGGAAGTGCTCACGGTAGCAGCCCCAAAACCAAAGATTGGGCTGCAACCTCCAGTCCTGGATGGGGTCACACTCTCCATGATGGACTGTGTTTGCAGACTGGGGCTGCTCCTTGATTCGCCGCTTCAGATGACTAGTCAGGTGAATGCGACGGTCAGGAGTGCCTGTTATCAGCTTCGGCTGATACGCCAGCTGCACCCTTTCCTGGAAGTAAGGGATTTTGAGACTGTGGTGTACATATTGGTAAACTTCCGTCTGGACTTCTGTAATGTGCTCTACATGGGATTATCCTCATGCTTGGTCTGGAAACTTCAGTTGGTACAAAATATGGCAGCCAGAGTGGTCTGAGGTACATCATGGAGAGATCACATAACCCCTGTGCTAAAATATCTTCGCTGGCTGCCTATCAATTTCCGGGTCCAGTATAAGGTGTTGGTTATGACCTTTAAAGCCCCAAATGGCTTGGGCCCAACTTATCTTCGGGACCACCTCCTCCCATATAATCCCTCCGGCACACTCCGATCCTCTGGGAGGAATTTGTTACAGCCAATGAAAACTAGGCTGTCAACAACCTCCCAAAGGTTTCAGCCACCGCTCCCAAATTATGGAATGGCCTGTGGGATGAGATCTGTCGGTTGACAACTTTACGCAGATTTAAAAAGGCTATTAAGATGGATCTCTTCCGGCAGACCTTCCCTGATTAGATTCCCTAGCCTCAGGAGTCCCCTTATACCTCCTTTATTTTGGCTACAATTACTGCCCCGCCTACTATTTGTTTGTTTGTCTATGGACTGTTATTTTAATTGAGTGTCTTAACCATCTGTTTTAATGTTAAAATTGACTAATTCTCTTTTAAGGGCTGGGAGGGTTGTGGGATTTTGGATTGTATTTTTAATATTGTATGAAGTTTTAAACTGTTGTGAGCCGCCCCAATTGCTTGAGAGAGGGGTGGGATATAAATAAAATGTATTATTATTATTACTATTATTATTATTACTGTTGTTGTTAAACATGAAATTTTGTTGTTGTGTGCCTTCAAGTCGTTTCTCACCCTAAGGCCATAGGGTTTTCTTGGCAGAGTTTGTTCAAAGGGAGTTACCCTTGCCTTTCTTTGAGGCTGAGAAACTGACTTGCTTAAGGTCACCCACTGGGTTTCCATGGCTGAGTCAAGGTTGAAACCCTGCTCTCCAGAGTCCTAGTCCAAAGTTCAAACCCTGACACCATGCTGGCTCTTGGGATGAATTTGCCTCATCTCATTATTATAAGGGGCATGGGGAAATAGTGCTAGAAGAACTTCTTTTCATGGAGAAGGTTTCAGATTCACTCTGACCTTCCCATATTTTCTTTTAAAGGAAGCATGCAATATACAAGACCCAAGATCCTAGAAAGCTACTACCAGTCAGAATAGATAACACTAGGCTGGTTACTGATAGTTAAATGGTCTTAAGATGAGAAAAAAGTCACGAAAGTCCCAGGTGTTCTTGTGCAAATCAATTTTCTATTGGAGACCTACATGATGTTTTTTTTCATACTTACATGTTTCTTGGGAATTCCCAGTGTTATCAAGGACTTTTCATTAATACTTTCCTATAGTCAGTTTAAATTAATACAGCATTTTCTGAAATAAAATGTATCTCCACTTGGGGGAGGAACATGAAGGATGGAGAGGGGAAATAACCCAGGATATATTAAAAAAGAGTTTGGATGCAGACCTGAGAATATGAAACTCTCAATACTTCCAGAGCCTTTTTTCCCCCTTTCTAGATGAGCCCTATGTTTGTATATGACAGTTCCCATCTCTATGAAATTGTAGCAGCTGAACTAAAGGCTATATATCCAAACATTAAACTGAAGAATTGATGTATTGATTAAAGGAGGCTACTTTTTACAGTTACCAGTAATAACTCGGCCTGGCAGTGCATTGCAATGATTTTATGATAGTCAAAATAAATTGTACAAATAAAAATATATTGCCTCTAGCAGAAGTGCCTTGCCTGAATGAGTGTGATTGTTAGGAAAGTTAAAGGTTATACTTAAAACAAAGTCTTGGCTAGCCTAATCAGACTCACCATAGTGAAGGGGTTAGAGTGTTGGACTGGGAGTTGTTAGATTAAGATGTGGGTCTCTGTTTAGCCATGGCACTCATTGAGTCACCTTGCATGAGTGGATCTGCTCTAGAGTTTTTGGGAGGATAAAGTACAGCAAAAGTTGGATATAAGTAAAATGAACAAACAGTATTCTCAATCATACATCCCTTCAACATAGTGTTAATATCTGCATGTGGATCTTCACTACACTGAGCAATACACTCTCCCCTGACATAAGACTTTGAAGCTGCTCCACTGGCTCAGGGAAGCTTTTGGCTATGTCCCTAGTCAAATACACACAATTAGAGAAAGGCTGAGATTCATGAAAGAGCCCAGACTATCACAGTGGTGAAGTTATCATTTCACGTCTGGCTATAGTGATCTAGCCAGACACATCTCTGAGCCTGCCTGCTTCTTGCAAACCATAGAATCGCCATGTGAAACAGCTTCAGGGTTTTTTTTGGGTTTTTTTTTTGTATTGAGGGAGGGGGGTAGGGTTAGATTCTGCAGAGGGAGGGAATGAACACCAGCCTCCACAGCATCCATCAAAGGAAAGACAAGGAACATAAAGAAACTTAGGCATGCAGATATCCCTAACAGAATTCTGGTCAAACAGGCTTACATTTCCATCTGTTTGGCAGTACTTTAAAGTTATTTGGATATATAAAGATCTACCAGGCAACAGATTAGAGTGAACAAAGTACAGCCCTTCAGATATTATTGTACTGGCACACCGAGCATTCCTCCCCATTAAGTGTCCTGACCATGATTAAGGGAGTTGCATTTCAATAATATCTGCAGGGCTCCAGTTTGCCTAGCCATGCTCTTGTCACTCATTTAGGCAAATGAAGGATTCCCTCCCACCTACCCATCCCCCTCAATAAATTTTATGAAGATAGAAAAAGCTTCTAGATGGTTTTGGTGAGCAACTCAGACTCAACCCAATATTTAAAGCATTAAAACAGAGAGGATAGCTGGATCATTTCTGTAATTAAAAAGAAAGAAAATATCTGACAGGAAGAAAGGAGTTCAATTAACTATTACATTTTTCATATTACATCCCATTGAGATGTATGGGAGCTGCAGAAAAACACCATGGTGAGATCTGTTCTTTACTTGTACCTAGTGATGGATGAAGGGACTTTCCATTTCCATCTGAAAGGGTTGACATTCATTATATTTCCTGGATGCAAATTGGGTGGGGGGAATAGCTGAAATGGGAAAGAGCTTTGTGTTCCAACTGTAAATACCCTTCCTTCCTTCCTTCCTTCCTTCCTTTCTTCCTTCCTTCCTTCCTTCCTTCTGTGCAGTTTACTCATTATATCAGTCTGCCTAGAGAATTTTAGATGCACATTGATTTGAATGCCTTTCCCAAAGCACTGTCACGAGAAATAAATACTTTAGGAATGATTGACTTGAGGAAAGGGAGAAAATGAAGCTGATAAGAAAGCAACACAGACATTTATTTTTCAGATAAATAGCCTAAATTCTGTGACTAATGCTCCCTGAGGATCTGGCCGGATCATGTGATTTAGTGAACTAGCAGGCAGAGAGTGATTTTCCTGCTTTTAGTGCAATGGGGATACTCAGATTCGGGGTGGGGGGTAATATTGCAAAAAGATATCTAAGGGTTTGTATTTATTCCCCCAGCAGGCCATTTAATAAGTATGATAACCTGAATACGGAAATAGGGAACTCTCCTCAGGTCCAAATTCTTGACTAAGAGTTTCTCAAAAGTTGACAGTATTTGACAAGTTGATAAATAACTGAAGGATGTTAATGGGAGGTATGGGTATAGAAATTAGATTATTGGCAAAATTGAGTGGTCCATAATTTAAAGGACATTATAGTTTTAGTTCATCCCAATGAAGAATAATAGTTATAGGAGATTTGTGTTTTTATTCAACCAACCCATATATCAAGGCAATGTAAAACCACAGAAACAGTGACAACAGAGGAAGACTAGCTATGCCTTCCTGTACACAGACAGTAGGCATTGCTCTGAATCTTTACACCCAGGAAGACCAAAAGCTTCAATTGTTGTTGTTAACTGTTTTTGAATCTACCTTGACTCATGAAGAACCTGTAGATAAGACCTCTCCAAGACCCCCTGTCTTCCAGTGCTCAGCTTAGGTCTTGTAGATTCAGGTCTGTGGCCTCTCTGATTTAGTCCATCCATCTGGCATGTGATATCCCTCTCTTTCTGTTGCCTTCTACCTTTCCTAGAATTACTGTCTTTACTAATGATTTGTGCCTTTATTTATTTAATTTAGAATATTTATACCTTGCTATTCAGCTGCAAAAGCTCTCAGAGAGGCTTACAAATGATTAATTAGACAGTTCCCCACCCTCAGGCTTACAATCTAAAAAGACATGACACAAAAGGAGAATGGCATGGTAGTGGGGAAGGGGACCAGGTCCAGCAGTTCTTCTCTCCCACTGAGGCACTAAGTACCTCTTAGTTCCACAAAGTACACAAAATTAAAGAAAAACACAAAGACTAAAAAATGAGAAAATGGTAATCTTGTAGGTATGATGATGAAGTGACAGGTTCAGTTTAAACTATGGTTGTTGAGGGACAAAGGTAGGAGGAAAGATGTTGCCTAAGGCCACATCTTTATAAGGATACAGAAGGCTGGTGGATGGAGAACAATAGAACTATGTCTGTGGCCTGAGTCCTTGGAAGAGAAGATAGGATTTAAAGAAATATAATAAAAACTGCAGGCAGGCAACAAGCCATCTGTTTATAGCAAAATTTCTTTTAAAACTGGAATTGTTGGTTTAAAAAAGCACATTTTTGAAAATTGCTTTAATAGGTCTGCTGCGATTACTTTAAAAATTAGTCTTAATTGCTTCTTTTTGTGTAAGTTCCCATATTTCTGTCAATTCCATTAATATGAGTCTTCCTCGACCAAAGACATTGCTGAAGGTGAGTGGTGGCATCCAGGTTAGCCCTGGGCAGTAAATCCACTCGAAATTTTTTCCAGCCTTCAAAGGAGTCCTCCAAAGGATTAAATATATTTTGTGGATAGCATCTAGTACTTTGGATAGTTCCTTTAAAATTTGTATTAAAATCCTACTGGCTTGCACTCCAGGGTTGGACCCATGACTGAGCATTCAGTTGTCAGAAAAGCCCACTGCTTTAGCTCCTCATCAGTGTGTGCATTATAGACATCAGCTGAGATCCTGCATCAGAAGATGTACATCTGATACGTAGCTTTATTTCTATAGCTATGTCTCCTGATGCTATCCCTGCAAACCCACCTTGTAAGCAGTGCCAACATGGCTATTTCTGTGTTGTCAGAGAGACGGGGGATTTGTAGGGATGCATCCAGCAATTGTAGCTGGACATGCTGCAAGAAGCATCTACAGAGAGTGCCAGGGATCCTTGAGAGGTACCTATAACATCTTAGCAGCACGATTAATCTGTTCACTCACACGCAGGTCACAGGGCTGCACATGCCCACATCCTTCCCTCGCCAACCTACAGGCATGCTATCACTACTACCACTACTTTTACAGACACACACTATACATGCACCCAACCCAATCCTTCTCAGTTTTCTGCTTCATCTGGATGTGTAAGCTAATTGTATTCTCAGAGAAAGTGTCAGGTCTTCTAGTCCCACCTAGATGCCTGCACTTAAGGATAAAGTGAAAATCTATTGGAAGAGGGATCCATTGTCTGGGAGCCACCACTGAGAAGGTCCTGTCTCTCATTTTGTTAATGTGGTGTTAAAAAATGACAATGGAGAGAGATCTCAGAAATAGTATACATTCAGACTGGTTCCATGCTGTTTAGGGCTCTGAAGATTGAAATCAGCACTAGTGATGTAAATTTCTCCTTTTGTTCTTCCCTTCCCTGAAGGGGGACAGAAAATGATATTACTTCTTGGTCTATTTCAACTTTCACTCTTCACAGAGAAGTAAACCACTCCTGACAAATTCCCAAAGAATAAGGGCTATAAAACACTCAGCTGGCTCTCCCTTGCTAACTCTTCTTGCAATTAGCAGTGTGAACCATAAAACCCTGTTCATAGTGTCTAACAAGGAAAGATGGCTTATGTTTACCTTTACAATAGAATTTCCTCTCCCTCTCCCCTCCTGCAGCCCTATGGAGTAATTCAAATTGTCTTGATTGAGACTAATATTGTTAAAATGGGGACCATCAAGTCATCTAAATGATCCTAATGTAGCCCTGTATGCTTATGGACAATGTCAGATCTATGTGAAACACATATGGATGCACACACTTTTGATTTGAAGCTATAATGCAGGGGTCGGCAACCTATGGCCCATGGGCCACATCTGCCCCACCGACCCCTGCCAACCAGCCCCCACTGCCGCTTCTGCCACTGCACGCTTCTGCCGCTGTGCCTCTGTGTGCATCATGGCTGCCATTTTGTTTGCCAAAATGTTGGCCACAACTCATTTGTGCATGCGCAGTACTCCTGTGCATGCGTAAACGAGTCGCGGCTGCAATTTTGGCAAACAAAATGGCGGCCGCGATGTACATGGTGGTGAGACAGCGGCAGTGTGCACATCAGCAGCAGGTGGTGGTGGCGATGGGGGCTGCACGTGCATGCATGAATGCTTGCGCTGCCATTCCCCCCCCCCCGGCCTGCCAGAAGCCCCAGGTACATCAACATTGTCGACCCCTGCTATAATGGATCTTTTGGTGGTAACTGGAGAGTATCGTAAAATGCTCAGCCGTCTTTCACTTTCAAAGTTTCTAACAAGAAAGGATGAACTATAGGTCTAAGCAGACTTCCAGAAATAGTACACATTAAATTGAGGCACTGCCCTGGCTCAGTGCTAGGGAGTCATGGGAATTGTATTTTTTTCTGAGACATTGAGCCTTCTCTGTCAGAGAGCTCTGGTGCCACAATAAATTACAGTTCCCATGATTCCCTAGCACTGAGCCAGGGCAGTGCCTCAATTTAATGTGCACTATTTCTGGCAGTCTGCTTAGGCCCTAAATTTACCTTTAGAATTGAATTCTCTCTCTCCTCCTCCCCTCCTGCAGCTGCATGAAATAATTCAAATTTCTCAACTGAGACTCACACAATTAAAATAAATATCTTAGGGCCTTTACAGACTGTCATAAATAATGCAGCTTCAGACCACTTTAACTGTCCTGGCTCAATGCCAGGGAATCATGTGAATTGTAGTTTTTTTCTGAGACATTGAGCCTTCTCTGTCATAGAATTCTGATGCCACAATAAACTACAGTTCCCATGATTCCCTTGCACTAAGCCAGGGCAGTTAAAGTGGTCTCAAACTGCATTAGTTCTGGCAGTATGTAAAGGCCCTTAATTACTTAAGCAGAAACTCACTACATGGAAGGGATATCTTTCTTTGCTACTTTCATTCTCAAAGTAAGCAATTGATGATTTTAGCAATTTTCTTCTCACTGTGAGAAAGTCTTCAAAAACTGTTCATTTACAGTTTGGGACTTATTCTGCCCCAAAGTAATACCTTTTTGTGCAAAACCAGCATTTTTGCACAGGAAATAGTATTGTATACAACAAAGATTTCTGTTCAGAAATATTATTTTCTGCATAGAAAATGCTGAACTTTATTCATTCCATGCAAAATTCGAACTTTTTTTCCCCACAGAACAGCCAAAAGTACAGTAGTTCAGGATTTATTCTTTACAAAATTAGCACATGGAATATTTTGCAGAAAATATTTTCTGTGCAGAGAATAGAGTTTTCTGTACAAAAAAGTATAAATCTTATACAGAATAAGTCCCAAACTGCATAGATTCTTGTCATCCCAGATCCTCTTTGTTACCATTGCTTGACACTCAACAAATATGATTTTTTTGTCATTTGAGGTATATTTCTCAATACTCTTGAGAAGTAGATCCATACTACTACTACTACTACTACTACTACTACTAATAATAATAATAATAATAATTTTATTTATACCCCACTTTTGCAGAGCAATCAAGGTGGCTTGCAACTAAAATAAATTGAGTAAAACTACCCCAGGATAAACAATAAACAAAGTTATAATAAGAATAGCCCCCCATTAAACATATATTAAATAAACATGTCAGTTAAAAATGCAACATAGAATTAAAACATTAAAACATTAGCTCTCTAGGACACAGTGAGAAAGGGGGGGGTATATAACGGGAGGGAGATTTTTAAAGCCATCTAAGCTGGTTATGTGACCGATCTCTTCCGGTAGGATGTTCCAGAGTCTTGGGGGCTGTGGTGGAGAATGTCCTCTGGGAGGTCACCGCCAACCTAGTTTTTATCGGTTGAAGCAGCTTCCTCCCAGAGGACCTAAGGGTACGGGGTGGATTATGTGGAAGAAGGTGATCTCCTAGGTAAGCTGGGTCCAAGCCATGTAGGGCTTTAAAGGTCATCACAAACACCTTATACTTTGCTCAGAAACCAATAGGCAGCCAGTGGAGAGATTTCAAAATGGGTGTGATATGATCACTCCTGGATATTCCGGTGATCAACCTGGCTGCCATATTTTGTACTAGTTGTAGTTTCTGAGTTAGGTATAAGGGTAGCCCCATGTAGAGTGCATTGCAGAAGTCAAGTCATTAGGTTACCAGTGCATGTACTACAGTTTCTAGGTCCCTTGCTTCCAGGGAAGGGCACAGCTGGTGTATCAGCTGAAGCTGATAACAGCCACTCCTGACTGTTGCATTCACCTGATCTGTCACATGAAGTGACGAGTCCAGGAGCACCCCCAGACTGGGAACACAGTCCTTAGCAGAGAGCATGACCCAGCCCAAGACTGGAGGCTGCAACCCAATACCTGGTTTGGGGACCCCCTATTATAAGTACCTCCATTTTGTCTGGATTCAGTTTGAGTCAGTTTTTCCTCATCCAGTCCACTACCACTTCAAACCATTGATTGAGGGGAGAACTACCATCTGTCATCATAGCAGCTGATTGAGACATGGAGAAATATATTTGGGTGTCATCAGCATACTGCTAACACCCCGCCCCATATCTCCTGATGATCTATCCCAGAGGCTTCATATAGATATTAAAATAACATCGGGGGCAGAATGGCAGCCTGAGGAACACCACATTTAAGCTCCATATTTGAGGAGTGACTATCCCCAAGTGACACATTCTGGAACTTGCCTGAGAGGAAGGAATGGAACTACTGAAGTATAGTGCCTCGGATTCCCAACACTCTCAGACGTTCTAAGAGGATATCATGATCTATCGTGTCAAAAGCCGCTGAGAGGTCCAAAAGCACCAACTGGGTCAAGCTCCCCCTGTCAATGCTCAGGTGCAGGTCATCTACCAGAGTGACCATGGCAGTCTCCACCCCATATCCAGGTCTGAAGCCAGTTTGAAATGGATCTAGAAAATCAGTTTCATCCAAGATCACTTGGAGTTGGAAGGCGACGGCTTGCTCAATCACCTTGCTCAAAAATGATAAATAGGAGACTGGTCTATAGTTTTTCAGGTCCAGGTGGTCCAAGGAAGGTTTCTTCAGGAGCGGTCTAACAACCGCCTCCTTTAAACTTGATTGAACAATTACTTCCCTAATGGATGTGTTGATGACTCTTTTAAGAAAAGCCACCAAGGCATCACCCCCCTGGATGACCAGCCAAGATGGGCAGCAATCGAGGGAGCACATTGTCTTCTTCACTTTTCCAAGCATCTTGTCCACATCATCAGTACTCACTGGCACAAATTGATCCAATTTAATCTCATAGAAGGATAATTGAGACAAGATTTGGCTACTGCATAAAGAGCTGTGTCTGTCATGCAAGGTGGAACTTGTAAAAAGCATGTTTGGACACTGCCACTCAGATAGGAAGTCCAGGAGCATTGCCAAACTGTGCACCCAATTTTTTAAGGGGACTGCAACATCATCTAGAATTGGCTTCATTTCACTTTTCAGATTAAGTAACTTTGCAACTCACAGAACTTCAGTCTTTCCTAGATTATGTTCCATTCATACCTAAGGACAGTAAAGGTTTAGAATACCTAACTACATATTTGATTTTCTTATTTCTTGTTCAAATCACTTTTTAACATGAAAGCATGAATGCCACCAGGATGTCTTGTAGAAAATGATGTCTTTTGATTTATTAAGATTCTCCACAGGGTTTTTGAAGGGATTAAAGACATGAGAATGGCTAAGAATTTGTATATTTAGTATACAAATTTTAAAAATTCATAATTTTTTTTAAAATGTAATGTAGTTATGAATTGCTAATCAGGCAAAACAGTTTGGACACATTGAAAAGTGATACCGAAATTGTTAATAACTGAAGACAGTCATCTCCTGAAACCAGTCTTTATAATTTGACCAGGAAATAAAAGATACCAATTAAACATGTAGAGGCTTTTACTTAAATGAATCTTTGGCATATTCATTTGGCTACAATCCAATTCAATGATTGGTTACTTCACAAAGCTATAACAAAAGTAAGTTATCTTAATTTAAAAAATTAAAAGTTCTCTACCTACAGAGAGACAGGCACAAACCTCATGCCCCTATTGAAACTTTCAAGGTAAAAGAGCATGCTCTATTCTTCTGTGATGTGCAGATCATGTAGATCTTGACAGGGTTATGATCAATAAGATTTTTAAATGCTCAAACTACCCTCATCAATTATTCTCAGAACAATTAATGAATCACTGCTGTGGGACAAAGCCAACTTCTCATCAGTTTTGCTGATGGAAATTTACATGTTTGATGAAGTATGCATGTGGAGGGGGGCACTTTTCATTAAAGGAAAGTTTTGGATCCTGGGCAAGAAATGTCTGAGCCTTGAAAGAAAAGGTGGTATTCAAATTCATATGGAGTATAGGGAGACATGGGCCCTATAGATAAGTGAAGGATCCTGATTAAATCAGACTAGCTGTTGTGTTGGCAGACGGCAGTCACACACATTTCATTTTGGAAAGCAACAAACTTAGTTTACATGTCTCTCCAAAAGTTTAGGCACAGCATGCATTAATGTCATTTTCTGCTTGTTAGACTTAATCACATTTCTCTTCCTGCATCAGTTAGTCTGTGCTTGTTCATTCTCCATTTTGTAGTTTGTAGTTGTCTCTTTCTCTTTCACATTTGAATCATACCTTGAGATGTTATGGAACCTTTAATATTTGTAACTAAAGACACTTCACATGTTTTTACAAAGAAGATTAAGCCTTATTTCTCTGCAAGACCCTGTGTGGGACTGGTTGCTGCTCATTTTTTGCTTGCAAATATGAATTACTCTGCTTGCAAATTACATTCCTATTATAGCTCACTGTCCATCCACCTATATGACTGAAGAGATGTGTTAAAAACTGCAAAACCCTGACAGTCTTACCTTTTCTCTAATCTATGATAACACAAAATGTCTGTGTCTGGCAAAACAAGACATGACTACACAAAGATGTAGTAACTACATAGGAAGTTGCTTGATTCCTTGTCCATTCCTTGTTCATTTATTCTAGTGTTATACACTTGGTGGAAGCAGTTCTTCAGAGTCTCAGCCAGGGATATTTCATATCCAACCTGATCCTTTTAAACCCCATTTAAAAGGGGTTTCATATCCAACCTGATCCTTTCAAACCCCATTTAAAAGGATCAGGTTGGATGTGAAATATCCCTGGCTGAGACTCTGGAGAACTGCTTCCACCAAGTATATAATACTAGGCTAGATGAACAAGGAATGGACAAGGAATCAAGCAACTTCCTATGGAGTTGCTATGGGATGCAGTGGCTGAAGTGGTTAAGACAATGGTTCTGTTGATTGCAAAATCGGCAGGTTGGCAGTTTGAGACCCAGGTGCTGCATGATGGGGTGAGCTCCTGTCATTAGTCCCAGCTTCTGCCAACCTAGCATTTTGAAAGCATGCAAATTCAAGTAGACAAATAGGTACCACTTCAGTTGGAAGGTCAACAGCATTCTATGCAATCATGCTGGCCACATGATCACAGAGTAGTCTCTGACAATGGCTCTGGCTCTTCAGCTTAATAGCAGAGATAACCGATGGTCGGACACGACTTCACAACCTTGCTAATGAGAAATACCTTTACCTTTACCTTATCAGAGACTGAACCAGGGAACCTACAACCAAATCATACAGTCAGTGAGTACCAGTTTCTCCCTAGCACATACCATTCTCAATCATTATTTTCAAAACTATTAATTAATCATTGCTATGGGCCAAACCAGCTTTCTTCCAGTTTCTTTGATGGGAGTTGAAAATAAAAGAGAAAAATATTTTCAATAAAAGGGAGAGCAAGAGAGAGGAAGGAAGAAACAATGTCACATGGAAGTGAATGTATTTCTCTGCTTTTCATTTAAGTCATATTTTAGCACCCTAGGTGTGTAAAAAATTCTGTCTTAAAATGTGTCAAACAGAAAACTGCATGCAGTTTTCCTAATAAATCACCTAAAGCACAAGTGCCTTAAAAAGGACATCTCTTCCCCTTTACATATACTTTTGATCTGGGTCTTTTGTCTTGAGATTGCAAATCCATTCATCTGGATTTGGGAGTATTTTGAAAGTGAGCATGCTTTTGGAGAAATTCTGTAATGGGTGCATCAATAAAGATGCAATAAAGCAAATCAATGAAAGGGCTGTAGCTAGAGCAAGAATGATAGCAAGCCTGTCCATTTGTCAGTCATGATTTAATGCTTTGTCCACAAAAACATTGTTCAACACAGCACTTCTCTCCTACCCACTCTTTCTGTCTCTTTTTCCACCAATACTGCACAGAATGAAAGCAAAAAGAGATTTCCACTAGCACTTTGAAATAGAGGCTCTGAGACTTTTGATTCTGACAGTTCCCCTTTTCAAAGTGGAAGATCAGTGAAAGTGGAGAAGTATGGATTTTTGGAAATATTGACAAGAAAGCTACCTTTTCATTTTAGACCTTATTTTAAAAAAGAAAAAAGTTTCCTAAAAGCAATCTTATGGGAATTTATGCTGCACATTCTTACAAATGAACTGGCTGTAGTCCTGAAAGCTCCATCTTTTGAAAAGCTCCAGGTGCTGACTGTGGCACAGATCACAAACTACTCATATCAAAAATAAGAGTAAGACTTAAAAAGAAAAGAAAACCAGTGATTATACAAAAATACGAACTAAATAATATCTCAACAGAATTTACTGACAACATAAGAAAGAGATTTGAATTACTAAGCATAATAGATTGAGAACCAGAGGAACTATGGTCTGAAGCCAGGGACATAATAAAACAAGAATGCAGACAGACACTTTCAATAAACAAAAAGAAAGGGGGAAAAAACGGATGACAGAAAAAACACTACAAGCAATAAAGAAAAGAAGAGAACAAAAACAAAAGGGAGATAGGAACAAACTAAAAATTATTAATGCAACAGTACAAAGGCTTGTGCAGGAAGATAAAGAAAATTACTACAACAACCAATGCAGAGAAATAGAAGAGAACAACAAAAAGGGAAGAACAAGAGATCTATTTCACAAGATCCGGGAAATCAAAGGAAAATTCAAACCAAAGACTGGGATGATCTATGTCAATAAAAATAATATAATTCAAGACGAGGAAGGAATAAAAAGACATTGGATGCAATACACAGAAGAATTATACAAAAGAGATGACAAAATGAAGGACATATGGAATGAAGAGCTATATGAAGGTGAACCCCAAATTCTGAAAAGTGAGGTGGAAACTGCAAGAAGAGAAAAAAACAAATCTCCAGGAACATATGATATTCCAATTGAACTGCTGCAGTCCACACTGATAGAGTCAACTCTAGTGCTAACCAACATATGTCAACAGATTGGAAGTGATCAATATACATCCTCATCCACAAAAAGAGAGACAACAAGAGACGTCAGCAACTATAGAATCATAGCACTGATCTCCCATGCAAAGAGAAATTCAAGTGAGAGGTCCAAGTGGGATTTAGGAAAGGAGGAGGCACTAGGGACCACATTGCAAACATATGATGGCTAATGGAGCACACCAGGGAATTCCAAAAGAAAATCTGCATTTGTTTTATAGACTATAGCAAAGTCTTTGAAAGCCTAGATCATTGAAGGTTATGGAATACCCTTAAAGACATGGGAGTGCCAACACATCTAATAGTACTGATGAAGAATCTGTATTCAGGACAAGGGGCTACTGTCAGAACAGAACGTGGAGAAACAGAATTGTTCCCAATTGGCAAGGGAGTCAGACAAGGCTGTATCCTTTCACCCTATCTGTTCAACTTGTATGCAGAACATATTATAAGAAAAGCAGGCTTGGACACAGAAGAAGGAGTGAAAACAGGAGGAAGCAATATCAACAATCTAAGATGAGCAGATGACACCATAGTACTAGCAGAAAACC
>CM034708.1:62175160-62186677 GCA_020142125.1 Phrynosoma platyrhinos
AGGTTACGGAACGAATTAAACTCGTATGTCGAGGTACCACTGTACTTGGGGGAGGCAATATGCAGCCAACAGCCTCCAACCTGTTATTTGTGATCCCACAATGCTCCCAAAATTTGGGGATTTTGGTTTTTGATCCCAAAAGATGAGTGATGTTCCCAGTCTTCTTGGGAGATGCTATTGGTCTCTCATTGTGTTTTCAGGCATTTTGTATATCTTAAACTGTCAGCATATGGCAAAAATAGTTCTGATTAAAATCCTGCCATCTCATGTTTTCAGCTGCTTTAAAAATATTCCAGTTTCTCTCTCCTCCCACTTCCCTGCTTTGTCCTTAGCTTAGGGGGGAAGCAGACTGGCGGCACGGGGCCGCCCTGGGAAGGTGCGCCGCAGGACCGAGGTCAGTGAAAGTGCAAAGTAAAAGCTTGCGGCGCACTTTCACTGACTTTTCTGCCGCAGCATGTCCGGACGCTGTGGCGGGAGATTGCCCTCGGAGCGCCGGCCGTGCAGAGGGCCGGTGGCTCCGAGGGCAACCTCGGGAGAAAGGGGCGCCGAGCGTGCGGCTCCCCCTCCTCTTCCCTGCCTCCAGGATGGCTTTTTAAGCCGTCTGCCGAGGCCCTAACTTCATCTGCTGCAAACCAGCTTCTAATTGCAAAAGTATTTTCCACTCAATTAATACTGCAGAGCTGGAAAGAAGAAGGAGCAGAATCCGACACTTCCCAGTAGGCTCAGACGAATACAAATTGCTGCAGATGCTTCTTGTATGTTATTCTTTATTAATTCCATTAAAAAGTTCTTCCATTAATAACATTTGCCATCTTCACCAGTTCTCATCCAAGAAATGTTAAACAGTATGATTCTTGGTCTCCCCTCAACCATTTTTTGCATCTAAAGGCCTGGATTCAGCCGTTCTTCAAACTAGTCTTCCTGCTTTAGCCATTTCTAGTTTTGAATAAAGCCTTGTATAGGCCAAAGAAATGACTCTAGAGGCCTAAAAAAAAGATGAGGGGGACCCCAAAATATATAAGAAATAGCTAAAGACACTCTCTGAGACTTTGAAGTGCTATTGGGACTTTTTATTTATTTATTTTTTTAAAAAATTGCCTTCCCCAAGTTTTTGGGAAGGTATAAAAGTGAGAAGTGTGATGTTCCAGGATCTCATGGCAATGTGTCCTCCCAACTCCTGGCTGTTGCATGCCTTAATATATGTCATTGCTGCAGCTTGCAATTACATATTAAAGCACTATAAATAAGTACAGTGTGCCCACTCCATCCACGGGTTTGCCATCCGTGGACTTGAGCTCATGCAGATGTGAAGCCCCCAGGCATTATAGTGGCGTGCGTATGCAGGAATGTGCAGCCATAGGGGAGAATGGGACTTGAGGTCCTGCATTTTTTACTTACATGGGGGATGTGTGTCTGGAATGGATCCCCTGTGTATAACAAGGGTCCACTGTACTATATTAAAATAGGAAAAAGCAGAAACTCTATATGCAACACATCTAAGTACATTAAGATATCATTAAATACTGGAAGCAGTATGGAAATTGATATAGTAGGAATAAAATTATCACCAATGCTTTTAGCAGTTATACAGCCAATGTTCATATGATTAATCAACAATACATTTCAAACAAAGTAAAAGCAAATGTAATTAAATATTTGATTAGGGAAAAAACAGCCATTTAAAACCTGTGGCTTTTTACAGGTAGCTGGATACAAATGAGAAAATACATATAAATTAAACCGTATTGCCATTTTGTAAACAAAAATAGGGATATAAATTCTTATTTGTCTAATTCGTATTGCAGGATTGAGAAACGCCAATATTCTTCTATTCACTTTTGAGACTGAAAGGTTTTTTCTGTCAGTCTTAATGAGAATGTGCATATTTGCATGTTTCATCTTTGTGCTAATTGCAACTATACAATTGCATAAAACTCCTAAACTGCATGACTTCTTGTGTGACTTTAAAAAAATAAGACCAGAAAGTTTGAATGGGTTGTTCTTGATCAATCTATTAATCCTTTTTTTTTTTTTTTTATCAATCAGCCACTTCTTCTGTGCTTATTGTGAGTGTGCATAGATTCACAAAGGAAAATATGCTAGTATTATGCTAACATTTTGGGTGGGAGATGAAAAACTTGATTAAAAAAAGCAGTTGTCTTCTTCTCAGATTCTTCATCTTCTGCCTCAATATGTCAAGGTGGCCTGCTTCTATGAGAATGAGATAATTAATACAAATTATTTGCTTCCTCAATGAAAAGTTGATATGTAACCTATAAAACATTATTGAATAAAATGGGGGGAGGCTGGTTGTTGCTGGAGTCCCACCAGTCTTTGCCAGCATAACTAATGATAAGGGATGATGTGAGTTACAATCCAACCAGGTACTCATGTTGATCTAAGAAAAGAACAACTTCAGAAATCTGTTTAACGATATGGGCATAAATCAGAGATGTACAACTGTGGAGAGGGTGGTTGAATCTCAAGGGGCCACACCAGCAGTTCTAATATGCCTAGAAGTGACACCACATCACTTCTTCACACAATTTCCACACAATTTTGAGTGGTTTTTTTTAAGGGGGGGGGTGTCAAAGTTAATCAAATTTCTTTAGAGGATTGTGAGGGGAAACCAATATGCCAAGGTTTTGAGCTGCTTTTTTATACTTGGGCTTGAAAAAAATTGCTTATCAAAAAAAAAAAATTACATTTTGGGGGGGAGGACCTGTGGGCTTTTACAGGGCTTCATAGGCTTCACAATGGGTCCCTAAGGGCCATCTGTGGCATGTGGGCCACATTTCCCCCACTCCTAGTCTAAATCCAGTGTTGTGCTTATGCAATTGAATTCCTCTCCCATTGCAGCCCCCAAACCCTCTCAGGGTAATATCCTAGTCCTTTAGATAAGATTTTTCAGCTGCACATTGGACTGCAATGGAAAACGGATATTTCTTCCATTATTCTGCTGCTGGAAGTCCAGCACTGGTTTCTGCCAATTGTTCTAATACTGTATGAATAACACACTTATTTGCTTATTTGTTTGTTTGTTTATATCTGCCTTTATCCCAGTATAGGACCCAAGGAGACTCACAATATTGTACGTTAAAGCCATATTCAGTTAAAACAAGAGATAATACAAAATATAAAAAACAATGAAATAAACTACCTTTTAATTAAAAACATTAATTTTCAGCAGTTAGAAAAGCAGTTAGAAAACAATAATGATGATGAAAACATAGGATACCCCAAATAAAAAACCATCAACAATGCCCAGTTAACAGCCAACGTCTTGGAGAAATAAATAAAAGGAACTTTTTCTGACTGTGGAAAGAGAGCAGAGAGCCTGCTATTTAGGAAATGTCAGAGAGTGGGGCAGCCACTGAGAAGATCTCTTCCATGTCATTATCATGATGGTGGTTCAATTGTGGTGGGACTGAGACAAAACCTTACGCTAAGGATCTTAAAATTGGACTGAGTCCCATGGACTGGTAGACCTAAGATTTTTGGACTTTATAGGCCATGCATCCTACAAAATACCCAATTATTTTCTTTTTCTTATTCTATTTACAAGTGGTGAATATTTTGCAGAATTACATGACAGTCCATTGCTTGGAGCATCTTTATGGGGGATAGGAGCAAGAAAAGGCAGGCTCAACACAGATGTTTAGCTCATTCTCCTTTTGGAAAAGTAACATCAATACATAGATGAAACTTGCTTTTTTGTGCACTTAGCCAAATCATATTGCATGCTTAGAACATATGCAGTTATTAGCTGCCTCAAAGTTTATATATATATATGTGTGTGTGTGTGTGTGTGTGTGTGTGTGTATGTGTATATATATATATATATATATATATATATATATATATATATATATATATATATATATATATATATATATATATGAAACAAGACAGAAACAAATGTGTCCCTACAGTGCCAAGGGTTGTGTTATATTGCATTATAAAATTATTTTGTTCAACATGATGTGCACACTCATTGTATTTCAATTATTACGCTATGTGTGCTGCTCATTACTATAACTGCATGTCAAGTTAATCATTGTCTATGTCTTCTGGAATCTATTGCCCTGGAAGAAAACATACAGATCAGAGAGATGTACATCATAATCATGTTGGCCTTACAGAGGCTTTCTTCGCAACAATTAATGTGGCAAAATAATTTAACCACATTTGCTGGTCCCTCTTCTCTACTCACATATCTCTCAGCTAATGTTCTTCCACACCTGAATGAAGCAGGCTAACTTACAGGTTACAGGGCAACACATGTAACACAAATAACTGTCCTTCAGCATTACTTTAATTAGAACTGCTCAGGCCTGTAAAGTAGACAAGAATTAATACAGTTCTTTCCAATTTGGACATAATTCTTAAGCATGTGAAGTGTATAGCACAGTTCCAGGTGCAAGCTTGCAAAGTCCCTACAAAGTACATAATTTAGTTTTCCACAGAGTCATATTAAATTTAAATAACCTATTATCTCCAACCATCCTCTGTGGTTGGAAGTTACCCAGTTCTAACTTATGCCTCCCAGCTGTTATTTCTTTCTGAGTTGCCCAGTTTGTAGTAATAATAGAGGGTGAAACTAATAATACACGATATTTGAAAATTATCTTTGCAGTTTCAGTTCTTTATAAAATTGAAACAGTATGTGATGACTAAGCAGTCAAGATGCTGACTATTGCAAGGTTGGTAGGTTGACAGTTCAAGACCCAAGTGTCACATGGTGGAGTGAGGTCCCATTACTATTTCCAGCTTCTTCCTACCTAGCAGTTCAAAAGCACGTAAAAGTGCAAGTAGATAAATAGGTACCATTTTGGTGGGAAGGTAACAGCATTCCATGCAGTCATGCTAGCCCCATAACCACAGTCATCTTTGACAATGCTGGTTCCCTTAGCTTAGTAACGGAGATGAACATCACACCCTACAGTCAGACATGACTTGACAATCATGTCAAAGGGGAAACCTTTACCTTTTTAATTATCCTAGGGTTACCTGGACCCTTTTTCCCAGTCCTCAGGGCAAGAAGGATAAATTTCATGGAGGGAACACTATCCAGAAAATTTGTATACATATATTTCCCTCATTTCAGTCTTAGTCTCGTTTTTGTTTTTTTCATTTGAATAACATACACTTCACAATTGTGATTGATGCTTAAGATACCATGCTGAAGGACATCACCAAAGTTCATTCCTTGGGAAATCCCAAGAGGTTGTCCCTTGCTCTCAAGTACTGACCCTGAAATCTCAGGGCCTGCCTTAGTTCTGCCCTGGCAGACCTAATAGATAGAGATATTTTTACTGGAATACAATGTCTGAAAACCTTAGAATGATTCATAAGAACTATCATAATGAAATGGCAAGGGAAAATTGGAACTTATTCTTCCATCCAAAATAAGACAGAAAAGAAAAGATGATCATGATATAGAGGACATGAGTTACACATAGACAAGACTAGTTATGTATAAATCTTGCCAGATCTATTAATTTTTATCTGTTTGTTTTATTGATTCATAACAGAAGATATGCAGGTCCCCCCCATCTTACTTGCTGTGAGAGCACTGCAGGTATGCAAAGATAAATTGTACTTATTGAAGTGGATTCTGGAAATTATATTTGTTCTAAGTGGTATAGAACTCAATATAATTTATTCACATGTATTATTGTACAATGAGTTTCTTACTATGCTGAAAGAAAGAAAAAAAAAACCGTGTATTATTATCGTATGTGGGATGGGACTTGGATGAAAGATAGATCCAGATAAGAAATCAGTAGTCATTCTTGGGTATCAATTAAAACATATAATGCTTAAAAATCTCTTAGGGCTGATATTCACAGTTAAAACATGAAGTGGCAGAATGCCCTACGTGCTATGCCTCTGGAAAAACACATTATTAATCCTGACAGAAATATGTGCCTAATGCAAAAGAAGAAAGACTCCTTTTTGAACAGTGCCAATATATGTTACTCCAAGGACTTTGTTATGAGAAGAAAATAAAACTTAAATAATATAAAATATTTTCTAGTGAAAAATCTAGCTCTTAGAGATGAGATTTTCCAGTGGGACTGTGCCAGTAAAATGCCAAAAAGTACAGAGACTTAGCAAAAAATAAATTATAAAAAATAAAGAGCTGGAACAGACCAGCATAAAAAGCTGGCTTTCTGGTGGCTTGGGAGTGTGGTGTATGCACAATGCACACACCCAAGCTGCTGGGAAGCCGGCTTCATGCCAACCACCCAACCACATGAGGGGCATCTTTGCAACACTCCAGTGGCCTGGTGTTTAGATGCCACATGCTGCAGGAGCACTGCAAAGCTGTAGCAGTGGCAGAAAAGCTTTTTTTTTTTTTTTTTTTTTTGCTAGCTCAAAAAGAAGTAGCAATTTACTGCTTCTTTTTGTACCTGCAAAAAGCCAGATTGGGGCTACAGTGTGCAGTTGCCATGGCCCAACCCATTATTCAAAGGGGCGACATAAAACTGCTCCTATAGGTCAGTCTGTTCCGTCCCTTAGAAGAGTTCTTGGTGCATGGGTGTGTGTGTGAGACACTTGATATATTCAAAGAGTAGTTTCTGAAACCTAAATTAAGATAAGGGAAAGTTCCTAATATTTTCCAAGTTTAAAATGGTTACTGATTTTTATCTACTTAGTGGTATTTATAAATAATGGAATCTTTCAGGCTTCATGGGTAAGTATTCTAGAGTTGGAGATATCTCATCCACAGGGTCACCATGGGTTGAGAGCAACTCAAGGGTGGTTAACAACAACAAATTCTATTTACTCTCTATCAAGGGACATGCTTACATGTACCAAATAAAATGATCTCATCTTATTTGCGCAGTGAGCAGTCCAGATAATGTACAGGATGAATTAGGCCAAATGTGGGTCTTTCCAGCATGTTAAGGCTTTAAACTGGAAGAATAAAAGTGAGGTTTACTCTGGATTTAAGCAGAAAATCCAAATATTCATGTTTGTGTGTGCATTGTGCTCTGTAGTGAAGTTAGTGTGGGGACAGGGTGAAGTTTCTGGAGTTTCTGGTGCGTGGGACTGGTTGGATCCAGCAAGCCTGGTGTGTGTTGCCATATATGTTCAGCCATGATACCAATAATGAGAGGTTAGATCAGACTACTGCCTTCCTCTTCTTCTCCCCACCGCCCAACTGTCACATTTGTTTTTACTGCTTTTTGTCTTCCCTCACTCTGATCCTTCTCCCCACCTGATCACCACTGTGTTATCTTTGTTTTCACTTCAGTGAATAGAACGCATGCATTTCCTCCTTTTCCCCTCCAAAGCTTCACTCCACCATTCACTCACTCACTTGTATGGAGATCTCACACACTAACTCCCCCCCCATCCTCCATACATACATTGCAGATCTCCATACAAGTGAGGGAGTGAATGATGAGGGGGAGAGAGAGAATCAGAGGGTCAGGGAAGGAATGTGATCACTCCATTCACTGAAAAGAAAACAAAGACAACACAACACTGATCAGGTGGGGGGGAAAAGGGGGGAGAGTAAAAACAGTAAAAACAAATGTGATACTTGGGTGAGGGGAAGAGGAAGACAGTAGCTTGCTCCAATTCTTCATTGCTGATTTCATGGCTGAACATTTTCATAAATAAAAGATAAGTAAAATAAAATTGCATTTTTCATTTCTGTGTCATATGTATGTGTGTGTGTGTGTACATCTAAGACTCCCTCCTTCAGCCTCTAGGGCAGGGGTAGGCAACCTTTAAAATTTAAGGTGGCTCAGGTAAGATATTTTAATTGTGAATGTGATAAGCTCCATACTTTCAACACTATGATTTAAAGCAGCTCAGGGACATGATATGGTGAAACTAGTTGAAATGTGTGAAATGGACAAACTATCTTCTAGATTAAACAACAAAGATTTGACTATTATTAATAAAGAATGGAACCCTATTGTAGAATTTTACAAAAATAAATGGGATAGCTAGATAAATAAGTAAATTAGAAAAGAATTTTGTTAAGAGCTGTACTTAATAGACCTCAAGCTGTTAAGACTACAAAAAGATGAGTGAATCAGGATTTGTGAAAGTTGAGATGTGAGCATACTTTTCACACTATGATTTTAGGCAGCTCAGGGACATGACATGGTGAAAATCTATGAGGGGGGGGGAAAGGTCAAATGTTAGTAGAACTCAATAGAAATGCTAAATTATGAACTTTTGGGTGATAAATGCACAGCATAATTCTAATTTGTCTTTGAGATGATTCACAGACTTATCATGCTCAAAACTAACTGAGATGTGCGGATGTGTACATGTAAGTTAATACTCTTGGTAAGCAAAATCAGAATTACTTGTGAAATTTTGTTTAAAAAAAAACCAAGACAGATTAAAAGGAAAAAGAAAAACTTCTATATGACCAGTGAAATTTTTCAGTGATGTTTAGCTGCTCATGGTCATCACTTCTCACTTCAAGATTCATATCACTTCCAGCTTTTTGTTAGGAATGAAAGTTCAAGGGGAGAGAAAGGCAAGCTAACTCCATTTGACCTAGCCTGAAAAAGAAGAAGGCCCACCCTCCCTCCACCATCATCAAGAGGGAGAGAAAGGCAGGCCAGCTCCACCAGTCCATCTGCCTTGCTTTAGAGGGAGAGACGATCTCCTGGACATCTTGCCCTTCCCCACTACCATTTCCTTCTCCTTTTGTGTCTTGTCTTTTTAGATTGTAAGCCTGAGGGCAGGGAAATGTCTAATTAACCATTTGTAAGCTGTTCTGATAGTCTTTTGGCTGAAGAGTCGGGTATAAATACTCCAAATAAATAAATAAATAAATAAGCTTGTATACTTCTACAGTTGGCCTCCTCATTTAATATATGCAGATTTAATTATTCACAAGTTTGTTCAGAGAGGGTGGGAAGAAAGGACTAAAGCAAATTACAGAAAGAGAAAGAGAAAAAGAAAGTGGGCTCTTTTCCTCCACAGGTGCCCTGGCACTGGAGAAAGAGGGAGAGAGGATGGGAGGACAGGCAGGCAGAGAAAGAAACAAGGAGTAAGGGAGGGGGCAAAGGAAGAGGCAGAAAAGGTTAATGGGCCAAGAGAAAGAGACAGTGAGGGAGGGGCAAAGGAAGAGACAGGGACAGCAAACAAACTGCCCGGACCATGGCAGCACCTCTCATCCCCTCTCACCATCCTCAAGACGGTCCTGCTGAGAAAAAGAGGTACCATGGATTTTTCTACTTTCACGTTGGTCCTGCACCCTAACCCCTGCGAATGAGGATGGCCAACTGTACAACATTAATTCCTGTCATCCAGGAATAATTCTAATTTGTCTTTGAGATTAGTATGCCATTCCTGTCATGGAGGCTACAAAAGAAGTTAGAAAAAGCAATAAAAATTAAGGCCTCAGACTTGTCAATTAGCCACCAGCTATGATGATAAGTTAAAAATAATAGGACTACTGGAGTCTGCACTTTAAAAAAAATTTAAAGCACTCTTCTAGTCACTATGGTGAGAGCCATATTGAAACATATTTAAGTATAGCAAAGACAATTGAGAATGGAATGGAATGGCATATACTTTAAACACAAGGCAAGAGTCTTGTAGCCCATGTGCAGAGTATTGAGAGATGCTCATTTGTAGTCTGGGGAAAGCTGGAAATATATTTTTAAAATATATATTCACACATGGGGAAAATATTTTCGTGAAATATTTCTTGCATCCCTGCTTAGTCTTGTTCTCCCTAATTTCCTGTTTCTCTTCCATTTATGACTCAATACTAATTATAATTGCAGCATGTTTCTTCTGACAGCTTTTCACTGTTAAGTGCTAGGCATTAGGTTGGACTCACTAGTTTCTCAAAAAGCAGCTGCATTTTTCCAGGGAAAAGCAAATTGTCATTGTCCTGTCAAGCTGATGCCACACTGGATTAGCTGCTCTGTTTCATAAGCAGTGTCCTAATTATGGGTAAGGTGATATATCAGCAAGGTAAAAATACCAACTATGATGCAAAGTACATAGTATGCATCTCAGTTATTTTCATTTGTAAAAAAAAAAAATATTGCAGATCTTGAGAACCAGTCAATATAAGATGATTACATATTTCTGGAGGTATTTTAATCAAGCTCCAGCAGCATTTAAATGTGAATTGAAATTTCCACCAATGTACCAGCAATTAAAGTTGTTTTTCTAGCATTTGAAATGCAATCGTTAAGGGTTGGTAAAATGTTTGTTGAACCTGTAATTTGCTTATATTTAGTGAACCTGAGAGCAACTTAGAATGTGTGTAAAACTCCAAAGAGTGGACTGACACATATGGGGAAATTGTTCCAGTAATAATTAAGAGTGCATTCCACTGGGAAATTCTCTTGCTCAAATTATATTGCACAATTCCTATTTATTTCAGTATGCTTTCTGCAGATAAAACTCTCAATAGATAATATAATAGTGGTAGAACAAAATATTGATGGATAAGTAAGGTTTTGAGTTTGCAAGGAGGAAGGAGTTGTCTCCTGGCCTTATGGCATGAAGCATAGAAAATAACAGTCTGAGGATACTAGACCCACCTGGCAACCACTGGGATAATAAATAGGAGGTAGGAAGCATTTGTATTGTGTGTTACACTGATGTTTTTATATCTGCTTTGATTTAGAGTAAAACAAAAAATAAAAAATGCACCACAAGACCAAAATTCAGTTGCTATTAACAGAAGTAGACCCACTGAGTCAGTAGGAACTTATTATGTCAACACCTATGTTGCTTTCATTATCTGTTGAGTCTACTCCAGTTGAATCCAAAAACTGGACCATCAATTTGTTAAAATCTCAGAAAAAAAGTATTTCTAATCACATTTTCTGAGATTTAGAGGTCCCCCCCCCATTTTTTTTAATATCCATGTATTCACTAGTGGGTAGCTGCTTAGACTAGTCAGAATTGACTAGGGTAGTAACTTGTGTAAAAGTATTTTCAAGGCTGAATCATTTCTCAAGTGTCCATCTCTTTCATCTCAATTCAAATGTAAGGGCTTGTAACATGAATCAAAAAGAATGATGCAAAACTAAATAAGAACAGCTTTACATTTGCACCATTTCATTTTAATCATCCCGTATGTGGTGGGAAGATTTCTATGTATGAGAGTTCTGAATGAGAATACAGACATTGGTGGTTGCCATCTTCATCATGAACTACAATGGAATAAGCTGGAGACAGGTACCCGTATTTTCCGGTGCATAAGACGACTGGGTGTATAAGACGACCCCCAGCTTTTCCAGTCAAAATATAGAGTTTGGGATATGCTCGCAGTATAAGACGACCCCTCTTCCAATGGGAGAAAATGAGAAAGTGTTGGGGGGAAGGACTGCCAATATACTAGGTGATGCATTCTGGGGTATGTACAATTTGTGGCCAAGTAAGTGACCCTGGGCATGTCACACACTCTCAGCCTCAGAGGATGGTAATGGCAACACCCATTTGAAGAAACATTGAAGTATCACATGATAAGATTGCCTTAGGGTTGCCATAAGTCAGAAAGGACTTGAA
>CM034708.1:62186777-62201757 GCA_020142125.1 Phrynosoma platyrhinos
AATACTCACAGAAAATACACACACTTTTCCAGTTGCTGCAGAGGTCAAAATTTTGTTCTAACCACACAGTGACCAAATCTCTGCAAACCTACCCTGTAAGCAGTGCATGCAGCCCCACCTCCAACACAGCCATTTCCATGTTGTCAGAGAGTGAAAGGGTGAGCAGGGACATGATGTGTTGCATCAAGTCATTTGCAGAGATCCCACAAGAACCCTTGGTGGTCTCTGCAGATCACTGTGGTGGCATATCCCACTACAGGAACATGCACCCTTGATCCTGCCCACAACAACTTAGAAATGAGTGGGATGGAGGGCTTTCTTGACACCTTGGAAATGATCAGGGGAGAGGGGCTGTGCTTCTTAGAAAGTGAATTGGGGAAAGGCACTAGCAATTGAAGACAAATATGTACCCATGTATATTTCCTGATTCAGGTTCTTGACCAACAACAGTTTCTATTTAAATGTCCTGCGCCACATCCCATACTTTTCTTGGGGATGCCTTCCAGAGGGGGCACAGAAGGCTATTGAATGAAGAATGAATCATGCAGTATTGAGTGGTAACACTTGCAGACTTTGCAGTTCTCACATCCCCTGTTTGCCACAAAAATATTCTACTTAAACATTAGAAAGAACTTCCTGATGGTAAGAGCTACTTGACAGTGGAAGAAACTGCCTTAGAGAGTGGTAGTCTCCTTTGGGTTTTTTTAAAAAGAGGTAGGATGGCCAATTGTTGGGAATGCTTTGATTGGCATATTCCTGCATGGTAGGGGGTTGGACTGGATGGCCCTTGTGGTCTCTTCCAACTCTATGATTCTATGATCCCACATCATTTAATTGAAAACTGCCCTTCCATGAACTCCTTTCCATTTATTTATTGTAAGACTTCAGATAATGGTCTAAATTCAACTGGGATGGTAGCAATGGGATTTACTTAAGTGTTGACTTACCGGTCAGTAATTGATTCAGTATACTGCAGTTGGGATGATCAAGTGGATGTAGGCCTGTGTGTTCAGCTCAGCTTACATTACTGAGATGCTTGAATTGATAAAATAATAATAGAATAATAGTTAATAATAATAAAAGAATAATAAAAGAATAATAGTTCTCTGCAGTGTTTTGTGTGCACATTCCCAGTGTTTTATTTTACTATACTTAGGATCAAACTATACTTAGGGTCAAACTACTTAGGGTCAAACTATATAGTCTGGAAGCTTATGCTATTATGATCCCTGGTTACCCCAGTGTAAGTTCTGTTAAAGACACTGCAGAAGGAGGTATCTGGTACCTCTACACAATGCAGCTAGGGGTTCATATACATAGATCTGTTGTCCCCATGTTCTTAGTTGCAGATTGGCTATAAGGTTGAACTTGAAAGCTGTACAGTTTTCCATTCACACTAAAGAATGAATCAACAGTTTTCACCTTTATGGGTGGGGAGCTGCTGATATTTCACCTACTTCCATGCCCCCATCTGTATAATCAGTGACTGGTGGAGGTAGACAGAGCTACACCAAGGAGTTGTGGGTTGCCACTGTGTACCTCAGGAAGAAGATGAAGCTGGCAAATATTTATGTTTTGCCAATGGAGATATTTAATCTTGATGTTAGCTGGTAGTTGCTTTTCTACTTTCTTGTCAAAGTAAGTTTAGGATCAGGATTGGGATATGGATTGTGACCCATAACCTCTTTGGGGGCTGTTTAGAACAGGATTGTGTGGTCCATGAGAGGATGGGGAGAAGAGATTGCTGCCTCTTGATTCTGCTAATGGCTCTGCTTCTATCAGTACAAGTGCAACAATGGAGCCTGCATGTATTCTCTCTCTCTCTCTCTCTCTCTCTCTCTCTCTCTCTGCATGCACGTATGCACATGTGTGACTTTATTTTGTAAAGCTTTGCAGTATATATGGGCTTTTCTATAACACACCATCAGAGAACCTGACAACAATTTCAAATTCAATAAAAATAAAAGTAGAATAAACATTGATTTATTTGTGAGAACATATTTATCCCATCCTGTACCACAAGATCAATTTAAACCAATCTAGATATTTAAGACATGGGGGGGGGGGGGGGGGAGAACACATCCAACAGCCTCTTCTATAACAAGGTGAACTTTAAAAATGCTGCCACAAAAATTCTCTCAAAATCACCACACACTGGTTTATATAAACAGAAGATGCAATTGCATTTCATGAACAGAAATAGATATTAAAAAGATAGCTCCCAGATGTATTGTATAGCCTGTTGAACTGCTTTCTTGTCCACTATAAATAGTTCATCTGACTGCGAGTGAACTGGATTTTTTTTCCTTTGTAAAACTGATGTGGGGAAAATGACTTCAAATACATCTCTAAAACATAACCCTCCTGCCATTACTGCCATTCTGGAAATGTATCTAAAAACAAGATGTCCATAGATGGTAAAATGCCCACTACCAAGACATTTTATTGAAAGACAACTTAATTCAAATACTTGAATGATCCCTTTAAAGACAATCACTTTTAGAAATGAATCACCCTTTAAAGAAATGATCCCTTTAAAGACAATCACCGTTATATGGATATTTCTAACTCAGAAGCAAGGATCATGAATTTCTCCAAATATTGTTGGATTGCAACTCCCTTCAGCCCTACCCTGCACAGTATTGACTATAACACCCTTAGTCACATTGTTCCCATCTGGGGCCATAACGAATATTTTCAAATGTTCCCATCCACAAACAAAAAAGAAAAGAAAGGAAAAGAAAAATGGTATCTTAATAAATTGAGCCCCTCCCCCAGATAAAATGGGGAACAGTTGTGAGATTTTTTATACTTCAGGACTTTTGTTACTGTACTTTTTGTTAGAAAAAAATATATGTTTTCCTGCACAGGAATGTTTTCTGTGCAAAAAAGGTGGTTTGAAGTGCAAATAATAATTGAAAGCTACAGAAATCATCTTATTCTAATTCAGTGGAGATAAAGGTGTTGGGGATATTCCTCCTTGCATGGAAGAACAAAATAAACAAAGAGGTACATAACTATTTTGGTTTTATCATACATGATTAAAACGTGCCTAATAGTGCTGCTTCACAGGTGCATATTTGTACCATATCAAGATTACCAGCCATGGAATAGACAGGGATGTCAAACAACCCACATGGCTCATAAAATTCACATCATTTTTATTGTTGGCACTTTTCAGGTAGAACATGCATAAGAAAATAGACATCAGTTTGCTGCCACAAAATACCCATGAGACATAAATAGGTTTTTCAGTGCTGATTTAGTAGTGGCCAGTCATTAGGTGCTAACTGATCCATAATCAAATTAAATAACCTAAAGCCATTTTTGTGCTTCTGCTCTGCTTTGTGTATTATGTATCAAACATTATTGGGATAAGGTGAAGTTGAAGGTTTTCACAGCAGAATACATAATTGAAAATGACTGGTATGCAGTATTGCAGTTACAGATCCATAACCTAGGTTTATGGATCCTTAACTGATCTATATTCACTAATCTTATGTATTGACAGCCCACTTTAACTGCCAGCAGCTCCCAGCCCAACTGAATATCTCTCAGAGCAGCTACTAGCTGTTATAGTGAGCTGGTGTGTATGTGCCAGGGATATTATAGTTATTCAGATGCAACTTAGTGGCCAATTTCAGATTCTAGTGTAAGGCCTTATGTGGTGCTGGCATTATTTGACTAAGGTCCAAAACATACTTCATAAATAATCCAGTTTGAGAGTGCTTTAACTGTCCTGGCTCAGTGCTAGGGAATCCTGGGAGTTGTAGTTTATTGTGGCACCTGAGCTGTCTTCTCTGACAGAGAAGGCTAAATGTTTCACAAAACTACAGTTCCCAGAATTCCTTAGCATTGAGCCAGGACAGTTGAAATGGTCTCAAACTGGATTATTTCTGCAGTGTGTTTTGGATCCAAGTAGGATAGGGATGCAAAGAATGTTTGAACACTTAGGGGGAAGGCTGGAAGAAGAGCTTCTCAAGTCTGGGAAATTCCAATGAGGAGAATCCTCCTGAGGCACCCGTTTTTGTCCATGTCTTCAAATAAAGCCAGATTAAACTTTTCATTCCCCTCTCAGCACAGCCATGTAGAGGGGAAAGAAGGATGGGGCAGGCATGGACTGTGGCTGGTTATGTTAGTCAGTGCACAATGTCATCCTCCTTGAGGATGTCCAGAGGACTCTCAGGAGATCTCAAAGTATGCACTAAGGACATATAGGGCCTCTACAGATGGCCTGTTTTGGGTGGCTCTGGGCCGACCCTGATAGCAGCAAATTGGGGCTGCAGCAACCCCACGCTGTGGCCCTGATCCTCCCTTTGCCACCCCCAAAGAGCAGCAAAATTCCACTCCTTTTAAGGAGTCAGCACCGTAGCTTTTCCGTGCCCTTTCAGCGCAGCGTGTCTACACACTGCACCAGGAGGGCGTCCTGACACCATGCATGTGTATGGGCATGCAGCATCAGGACACCATCAGGGTGGGGTTGAGGCAGCCAGTGTGTGGCTGCTCTGCCCCAATTCCAGCCCTAGGCCAGCCCTTTAGGCCGGTCTGCAATGCCCCATAGTCAGTTATGAACCTCACCTGCCTTCTTCCCATTACATGGCTGTGTTGAGGAGCAGGAAAAGGTTGAAGAGGGAGAATTTTCTCTACCCACAGTGGTTAGAAAATTGAGAACAAATGTGAGAACAAATAATTTAAATAAGCACATCCTTACACTTGAGACCATTAGGCTTTGCAGTACATAAGTTAGACACACCATAAATGAACACAGAATTAATTCATATCATTAGTACATTTTAAAAATGGGAATAATTCTCAGATTTCCCATTCACTTTCAAAACATTGAAAAACAGAGGTGTGAAATGTTTGAGTCAGGGCAGTTAAAATGCCCTCAATTTGCACTATTTCTGGCAGTCTGTAAAGGCCCAAATATATATGTTGTGCCTGAATCTAAAATGCCCCAATCCATTCCGATATAGAGCTTATGGAAGGGTGAGATGAGACCTAGTTCATTTATATCAGGGCAACATTCACAAAAAGAAAGAAATCAAAGGTTAACATCAAGTTCCTCTAGGAACTTCTCAAGTGGTTTAAGGACATCTGCTTACTCTAAGAATGAAAGGAGACATAAACACATTTAAGCTTTCAGGCTTCAGAGTAGCTGTTTCCACAAATACTACCCTGGGGGAGATTCCTTCATCCAGATGTAATCCACCATCTGGGATATGGGAAGTTTCTAACTACTTTGTGTAACCTATAGAGATTTACAGAAAGCAGCCAATGCCTGAGAATCTAGTTCAGTAGCAAGTATTCAGATTTCATTTCCTATGCTGCTTGTTGATTTTAAGAGTCTACAGAAACCACAGACTAATCTCGTTTTAATAAATAATAATTTCCATTGTATGCATAATTTAGCATCTGCTTTATTTTTCAAGGCAGTGAGCATATTGTTCAATGCCTTGAAGCACACATCAAGCAACTCATTTCAAGTCAACGACGAACTGTTTTTATTTTATATGACTTATATCAAAAAGAAACATCATAATCTTTTCTTATAATGGCTCTAGAAAAACATTTATTAATAGTTAATAGGCTATAATCACAATGTATTAAGTATGTTTTTTCTGTTTGTAATGCCAATCCAGAAATTGCAACAGAAAATGTCACTGATTTTAGCTTTCATTTAAAATGACCCTCAAAACACCCACTTTGGAATCACTCATGTCTGAATGATTTTTTTTTTAAAAAAAAGTTTGTTCATGAAGACATTCCTAAAATCATATCCTAAGGCATGTGATTATTCAGTTACTATTCCCAATTGAATTAGTTACTGAACGGTAGACAACACATATGTAAATCCCACTAATTCAGTGGGTTGACTTTGATGGGGATTAACAATTAGCATTAGGCCTAAATTTCTAAATCTTTTTGAATCTCATTCACAGTGATCCATTTCTTTACAAATTTGTCTTTGTGTGAAGTGAGAAAGGCAGTCCCCCTTCTCTAGGCTTTTAGCATTCACATTGACAAGCAATTTAACAAACCAAAGGAAGGTATGGACAGGCCTGATTGCCAGGGGCCCTTTCACGGTACACAATTATAGCATATCCTTCAGCATTTCATAGAAGAAAATCAGAACACGAGTAGGTAAACAACTTCATAGTGCAGTCAAGATGGCAAAAGTTTTAATGGTGAAGAACAGAGAAGTTAGGAAAGGCTACATCAGTTTGCTTTTGTCTAAGCCTACTGGGAAGAGTAAAATAATCCTTGAGTCAGGATCTCATGCTCAAACCACCCAACAGGTTGTGACAAAAATCAGTAATCAGTATAGGCCTGAAGATAAGTTCCATAATGAGGAGGGAGATAGGGTAGGGAAACTCCAAAGCTAGATGAGGCCAGAACAATTGGGAACCTTAATTTATACCCCCTTGCTCAGCTGGAATGAAAGATTCAGCCCAGGCTTCCCCTGGCCCTGCCCACCAGCCAAGGATTCTAATCCTATTGGTTGTTGTTTCCTTCTCTTTGTTTTGTTTCACAAAGGGAGAACAGAGGCATTTTGCATAAAGTATTTTGTGCAGATGCATTTTTACAAAAATTACTGAAGCCTCAGGGAAAACAAAGTGCTATTTGTCTCAGTCTTGGGCTGAAGATGAACATTCTCATGGATGTTGGTGCTTTCACAGACACCTATGTCCCAATATGTCTAGACAGTCTGTATCATTGAGAATGAGCAAAGTTTTAAATATTCTTCACATCCTAGTGGACAGAATGTGATCTCTGTTCACTCCTGGCACTCAAAACAAATTGTTTGGCTATCTTTGGTATGTCCTTAACACCAGGCTTTCACTGGTTGGTCTTGTGGGTCCAGACAAACAAGAAAACAAGTGGATTCTGGAAGCCTATCTACTTCTGATCCAGAGTATTGCCACTCAGTCAAAAATTTACTTACTTCAGATACATTATGAAATGAAGAAGTGAGATTCAATTCCCCAATATATTCCTATATCTTTCTAATATCTCCTGAGTTGAATAGCTAATACAAATTGAAATTGGGAACATTTCAAACATCTCTTTAATAGTTGAGATCTGCCATCTACTATGTATCTTTCAGAAAAAAGTCTAAAGGTTGTAAGATTGACCCTAATAACTTATTCCTTTGAGTTCTTAAACTGTTCCCTGACATTTTTTTCCAAAGGTTTCCCATTGCCTTTGTAACATCTCAAAAGGCTGAAGAAGTTATCATGCCTGTGCATCAAATTGAGACCCATGGGCTTGATATATATATATTTTTTCTTTTCCTTGCTGTTTGCTAGCTTGTGGAAGGTCATCTCAAGGCAGCTGGAACATGGGCATGGGCTTTAGTTTTCTACCCTTTCCCATGCTGACCTTGCTCAACCCTTTCCTAGAAACCTGTCACAGAACTGTGAAATGTTACTTTTTGGACTTTACAATAAAATTGGGGATGGGGTGTTTTGTTTTTACACAGGGAAAAAAAATAGAAAAAAACCACACCCTTCTTAAAAATACGTAGTTACTAGATCTCCATAGAACTCCCAATAGTTCTCCAGATGCCACTGAGATATCATAACTTTTCTTTTCTATTGAAGATTCAACCTAACAATCTGACAAACTCCAGCTAGATTCCTTACATTGTATGACAATGAACTGTCTGAATATGATGTGAATCTCCTTCCTCCATAGCCACTGTATAGCTAGTTGCACATGACTACTGCTGGGTATTTATAGATATCAGCACATTGTGTATGAATGCATGTTTGTAAAAAGGTGTATGTGTGTGTGTGTGTGTGTAGGTTTAACAGTTTCTTGATCATGTTTAACAGTCTCTTTCTAGACACAGAACTTACTTGTTTGCAGTGATTTTACATACCATTTGTTTCAAGGCTTGTTTGAGAATATCTGTGCTGCCTGTAACATAGTCATTACATTTATTTTAGAGATCTATTTTTACTCAAAAAATTATTTTAGAAAATATTTTAAGGGTCATTTTAATTTCTCAAACTCTTGTTTGATCATTTTGGTTTCTGAGTTTTGGGTTTCTGCACCAGCAACTTATCATCCAACTGTGAGGTAAGGCACTTACTCTACAGTGAAGGAATATTACTCCTTGCCATTTACTAGCAAACTCCCCTCTAATGATGCAAATGTATGGCAAAAACAGACAAATGTTGTTCTTGTACAAATCCCGAAGCATCTCAGAAGTAGTTTGCTAAAGTTTTTGTTTTCTTGCTCCAAGTCTTCCAATTCCATTTGCAGTCATTAGTAATTTTCTCTCAAGGGTACATTATATTGCCCCTAATCACTGAAGCAATGCAATTTCTTTACACCCTGCTATACCTCATAAAGCAAGGGGCAGCTATTTACGCCAGCTGTTCACCTCCAAGGGTTAAAAGCTCAACTTCACTGAAGTCATCCACTCCATTAAGCCCAGAGAGTTCTGTGCTGTTTTTCCTTAAGTATCTTTTCTCCTTTATTCTGCCAACATCACAAGAAGGAGCTGGCAGATGGCTGATGTTCAATTTAACTTTGGACATTCTAAATAGAAATACATTCTGACATTATGATAAAATTAATAAATCAAATTGACTTTGATCAATCTATATATCAAAGTAATTTGATGGATTCTGTCTTATATTGAACTATGTCTAAGGAATCTTTTAGAGCAAAAAAGTAGAGGAAGGAAGTGTTGCACTATGTAAGATTTATGTGGGGAGGGCAAAGAGGCAATGTTTGGAAGATGTATTCCCTTTTTCTCCTGTTCTTCCATATCCAATCATCTGCAGGTCCATTCTGCTCTCAGTCCTATTTTTCAATTTTTCCATAGGTCTTCTATGAGAGGAATATTTATCTCCTCCTAATACAGGAATAGTTTTAGATGAAATGGAACCAGAAATTCAGAAGTGTAACCATTCACTACCAACTGTACTATTGGAGAGGCAGCAGGTGCTGGGGCATGGGAAAGAGAAGAAAGATGTTGGAGGGGCAGAACTCTGCATGCCATATGGCCTGTCATTAAGTGAATGTGTGACTTTCAGGTGCAGTTGAGGATGCTGCCCATCCACAGGCCTGAAATATGGTTTAGTGGCACTCCAGTCAGTTAGGCAATGTATGAAATTGAGTCTTGTCCTTTGATTCAATCAGCAAACAGTCTTAGATCTGCCCATAATAAGAAACTAGTATATATCGCTCTCATTTCCTATAGATTTACTAGGTAGAGGAAATGTACTTTTTCCTAAACAACACTTTTGGGCCAAGATGCTGCATCATCAGATGTAACTACAGTGACAGAATTCTGCTGTGGTTACATCTAATGATGCCAATGACATAACTTACTCCCTAGATGATTCAGATGAAGATGAGGAAGAGGGAGCTTGCCAAGAACCTGCTGCTTCTGATAATGGAGCTCCCTCTGAGTCTGGGAAACTGGAGGCTGAAGCAATGGGGGAGTCTGCTCCCCAGAAGAGATAGCAGAGACTAGACACTGAAGACAACATGCCCCCATTCTTTGCTGAGCAACAATCCCAACAACTGTTCAGTAGTAGACCCTGACCTACTTAGATATTTGTGTCCTTGAAAGAGATGCCCCAAAATATCCTAGCAGTTCCCTCAGAGCATTGGTGCTAACAACCATCTTATCTTTTTGACTGGCGCTTTCTCCTATTTTCATGACCTTGGACTTGCTTTAATTTGACCAATCTGTTTACTGCTTGCTGGCTTTGTGTATTTGGACTACTAACCTGCTGCAACAATTTATGGATCTCCTGACAACCACCCTCATGCTTCTTCCTTCATGTTACTCAGATGACTTGTGGCTGATCTGGACTGTAGTAAGTACCCAACAGCTCTTGCACCCTAACTACATGCTTCCTCAGGCACTTGCTTTTCAGCCTTGTGGGATCCCAGTTGAAGATAGTAACGCACAGTCAGTTGGGGCACTTGGAAATGGCATCTTCAGTGCTCTCCTGGTTGTGGAATGAGTCGAGAATAGGTAGTTGGGGGGGGAACTTGGTATCTAGCTGCAACTGCTTGCTAAATGAACTCTGTGACTGGAATGGTGCTGCAGGCATCATTTCCTAGTGCTCCAATCTGCAGCACCTCACTAACCCTTTAGTTGGGGCACTACCATGTTGAAAAGCTAAGTTGGTGGGGTCATGTTCAATTATTGACCCTACCACAATGTGAATTCTCTGCAGTTCTGAAATCATAAGGCTAGCTTAAATTCTCATACCTATTGAACAGGATGCCAGCCACCACTTCTTACCACAATTTCTTTCCCACTTCTCTCATTACCAAAACTTCTTCCTAAGCATAGGGCAGACCACACTCATGGATTCACCTGAAACAACAGCCATTACTGTCAATGGCAGATGAGAGTGAGTTGAGTTAATTTATTATCTAGCCATGCCTGCTGCTTTTTAAATTATATTCTGAATTTTGTTATATTTTGAATTCTTACTTTGACAAAATAACATTTGAAAAATACACAGGAGAACCAGAGCAAGCTTCTGTCCCTTATTAATTGATTAAATGAGCCAAAATGCTGCATTTTGTTTACATATATAATAAAGGGCAGGAAAAAAAATGTCTCTATAGTTACATTCTTGGCATGTTCAAGGAAGAATTTAGCCTGACATAATTTTATTAGTTTTGCTGACATGATCCTTATGGTACAACCATAATACTTAGCATTTAGCTCATAAATGGATATACTAAAACTTGACCTTCATTCCCAGTGCTCGTTTTCAAGAAATTTTATGGGGTCTTTTATTTATTAATGTGAATTATGATTCTTTATTTTAAAACTTTTTATGTGTTGTCCTCACACATGATGCTTGATGAAAACCTTTCTCTGAACTATGGAACCTTTATTTTGTGAAATGAAAAAAAAATCAACACTGAAGTACATGTAATCTAGTGTTTCGTTTACAGTATTTACATTACATTATTTTTAGATAGATAAAACATTTATTGTACATGACCATGTAGGTCATCACAAAAAAGTACAGGCATAATACAAAAACAATAAACAAATAAGATATTAAAATATCACATGGAATATGACTTTAAAACCCAGAATAAATCCCAAAACCTTCTTGAGTTTGAGTAACATAGATGTTATGGGACATTATGGGAGCCCATAAATCATTCTGTGTCATTTAAGAGTACTTCACATGAGGTCTTTCTCTTCTACCTCTTGTTTGATTGACAGTGACTGGTCTTTGTCATAGCTATGGCCAATAGAAAAGTTGCGGCTCTTCTAAATATAATGGGGTCATTATTATAAATCAAAAATTTAATCTTTAGACTTGCTGGTCAAGAATTTTTCACTTGTAGGGGTCCCAAAAGGAATTTATTCCTAATTTCTGATGACAGGGGACAGCTGGATAAATCGGGAGATCTTGAGGTTCCAAAGCCAACCTCAACAAGGTTCTTAAGGCTAGGGATGGGTTCATTACATTATTTGAAAGAGTGTCTCCTGTCATATGAGCCTGTCCAGAATTTAGGATCCTCAGTGGAGGGCATGTTGTATGTTTTACCTGAGGTTTTATCACCCTGAGAAGCTAAGTGCACAGGATCAAGCTTTTTCAGAACTACCTTTCAAGGGATGTTAGACTGTCTCCAATAATGTGGACCTTATAATTAAAGTATCCGCATCCTAGAAAAGCACACAAATGTGCAATTGATTTCCATATGCAGAGCACAACCAAGTGTTAAAAGCACATTACTAATGCGAGAAAGTGGGTAGAAAGTGCATTTCGTTTTCAGACAGATGTGGACAAATCCTACTGATGGTTTGAAAATAACTTTTTTGCACATGTGCACAGAAGTAGTAGTTGAGTCACCAGATGTGGTGCTCAAAACTGTCATTTCCAAGGGCATACACACACATGCTCCAGAGAGAAGGGAAAATGGGGTCGAGGAGCAGTCTTTGCCCCAGAAGCTGTTTCAGAGGAAGGGAGGATAAGATTTCCATTTGCAAACTCCCATAAAGAAACACAAACCACACACACACTCCAGAGGGAAGGGAAAATGTTCCAGAAGCTGTTTTCAATTGGGCATGAGAAAGCCAGGAAGTAAACTTGCCCCAAAGTAAAAAGAAAAGAAAAGAGAAAACTTCTCTTCCTGCTTCTCTTCTGTTCTTTTCTTCACCAGGAGGAAACATTCCAGCTGTGCATGAGGGAGAGAGGCAAGCTTTCTCTCTCTTTCTCCCTCTCCCTCTCTCTCTCTGTGCCTGCTGATGTTTTAGGGGGCTGGTTGAAACATAAAAGGCTGCATGCCTCTTGGCACAACAAAGCAGCAAAGAACCATGGGAAATCTTTTAACAAGCACAAAAATGGGGAGAATCCCGCAAATAGCTTTCACACTACAGCAATTGTACAAAGAAAGTGAATTCGTGAATGAAATGGAAATGAAAACATGGTATTTTCTCTAAAATGACTAGTCCCTGATTCATGTCACTTTCTGTTCAGATTCCAAGTGGTTTGCGTGCAGCATTGTCTGAAAACCAATTGCACAATTGTGTCTAATACCCTGGATAACGCCGGGCTCTGTCCAATTTAAACTTCCAGTTTTCCCCATGTGATAAACTCCATTCATAAGGGAGTAAGATGTTGGGGAAATAGAATGCTCAGAACCAGCCAGTTTTGCAAAATCTGCTAGCATACTGCATCAAGAAGATTTGGGGTAATACTATCTGCTCTGACATTGCATGTATAAGCGTGTATTCTGACACAAGCAGTATAGATGGAGACTGGAATGTAGAGGTCAGAGTCACAGCCCAAATGTTCTTGATCCTTGCTTTTGTGCTGGAGTGAACATGCCCCAAAGCTTTGTTTTAAGGGATAATAAAGAAGGCAGGGTGAATTATGCACAGAAGAATTCCCAGAATGCAGACACCCTATCCATCATTGGACTTATAAAGAGACAGCAATGAGCTCATCCTATGAGTAATGATCTATTAAGCTGTCTTTTTTTATTTATTTCTCTTAAGGCACAAAGAAATAAGGCAAATGAAAGTAGGATTTTCCAAAAGAGGTGGTCTTGCATAGTCAACTTTAAAAGGGGATGAAAAAAGGAAGCAATATCTCTGATAAACTAATTTATTTGAAATTTAGTGTGCTACTGAAAAGTAAAGCATAGATAAACTCTATTAACCAATATACTCTTACTTTAGAACATTAAAATAATGTTTTCCTTTATCACAACAGACTACACTTGAATTAGGAGGGAGGAACATCTGGATATCCAGATGTTTTGTCCAGAAATTTCTAACAGTTCCATCTAGCATGGCTAATTGTAAGATATTGTGGTAGTTGTTTTTTGTTGTTTTCCTTCAAGTTGTTTCCAACTTTTGATGACCCTAAAGCAGGAGTTACCAATGTGCTAGACAAGGGGTGCAAAATAAAATTTAAGGTGGTGTGAGTGGCTTGTGTCCTTCAGTGATGATTCACAAATCAGCACTCAACTTTTCTGATTAAATAAGAATCTAATTGCTAAATTTAGATTTGCATTTTTTGCACTGATTTAAAAATGTATTTCTTTTAATTTCAGTCTGTTTACTCACAGTATTTTATATGGCTCAATTTGTGCTTCAGAAATTAGAAATTAGACTTCTTCATCTTCAAATGTAATATTACTTTTGTAGGTGGTGAAAGCATTAAGCAAATATTTCCTAGGGGTGTGAGACATAGACGATTGGTTTCAGAGGTGCGGGATATAAATAATAATAATAATAATAATAATAATAATAATAATAATAATTGGAAAGGGTTGGGAACCACTGCCTAAAGTGAACCTATCATGGAGTTTTCTTGGCAAAATTTGTTCAGAGAGGATTTTCCTTTCCCTTTCTCTAAGGCTGAGAGAGTGTGACTTCTTCAAGGCCATCCAGTGTGTTTGCATGGTTGAGTGAAGATCCAAACCCTGGTCTTTCAGAGTCCTAGTCCAAATTCAGATCATTACACCATGCTGGCTCTACTAGTGACAGAGAAGTGGAAAAAATATTCACAAAATTATTTGTTATTGATGATAATATTTGAGTTAAATCATTAAACTTTAGAAAATGTAATTTGATTCAGCCTCATTTTGGAATGGAATAATCTGCTTTCTTCTTGAATTGCACTTGTAAAAATAAACATAACTTTGTTCTGATCCATGCCTTCACTGTGAGGATATTATGGGCCTCTCAAATGATAGATGTTAAAACAGTGGAAGATAAAGCAACATTAAATGAAAAAGCTGTTCTTTTTCTTCTATAAATGTCCTAAACCTCTACACAGCATCATTCTAATTCATTCTAGTGATTATGAAGAAAATTGTAAAGGAAAAGTGCACACACAGAGACAGAGAATTTGTCAAGAATCCAATTTTATTCTTTGTAGTTGCAGTCATGGTATTAAATTTTATCCACAGAATGTTTTAGAGATCATCATTGCTTAAAATAATTCATTACTATCTAAGCAGGAGCTACTGTAATGTCATTTGTTGATGTACTCCAAGAATTGCTGGTCAAGAAGCTAGTGGTCTTAAGGAAATGCTACAATTCACATAAATGTTGGGCCCACAATTAAACCCTTTTCACAGTTCATTGCATCTCACTGCCAGTGACAAATGATTTGTTTCTCCCATTTATTTGAAACAAGTAGGTTACACTTTGTCATACAAATCAAGCCTCAACATTACGGTGTTGTGTGCTGACATATACAACTAATTGAGTCCTTTATTGGCAAACAAATGGGAGGGGCACTTGGGAAGTTTCTATTAGCTGAAGTTTGGTGTGGGGGAAAGCAAGTGGTAAGTGAAAGTTATCGTGTGATTTGGCTTGAATTGCCTTTGTACTAGGACAATAACTGGACAAGTAATCCCCTAGAGCACACAAACTGGTTCCAACTTTTTTCACATTTTCAATGGCCACTTTAATTTAGAACAGGGGTAGGCAACCTTTTTGAGCTGGGGGCCGGGTTGC
>CM034708.1:62223469-62241431 GCA_020142125.1 Phrynosoma platyrhinos
AAGAAAAAGAAAAAAGAAAAATCAACAAAAACAAAAATTCTCTGATTTTAAGCCAAACTTTTAGTAAGGATGTTCTAATTATATGATGGTCAAAATCTCTGTTATCTTTTAATTTATTGTACCACCCAAATCTGATATTATCCTTTTCCAAAATCAATGTTCTTTCATCTTTTAGTTCAAACCATTCTTCTAGCCAATCTAGTGCACAGGCTTGGTAATATAATCTAATGTCTGGTAAAGCCCATCCATCTCTTTCTTTTTCATGCAATCATTGTCATTACATTTAAAGGTAAAGGAAATTCCACATGAGAGACAAGAAAAGGCATAAGCAATTGAATCCAATGGCAGCACAATCCTATATCCAAATAATGTCAGGTTCTTCAAATGCTATTCCTTATAAAGACAAATCTGTACTGTTTTCACACAAAAGAGAGCTATCAGCAGGCTTGGGAAACACCTGCAGATGCAACGAGAAAAAAAAAACACCCTCTAATGAGAAGATATATCTAAAAGTGTTTTTCCAAAAGGTGCTTGAAAGACTGAGTTTGCACCAGGGGCAGTTGGAAGTAGTAGTGCTTGTATTAGTTGTGGGAGAAATTTTAATATCCATTGCCTATAATCATAGGAACTGCTGCTCTCTCTCTCTCTCTGAGAGAAATTTATGAAAAGGATTTATAAATTGATTTGGTATACCACAACCAAAAGATAAAATTATTTATAAATTGCTTTTCAGTGTGCCACATGGATATCATGGATAACAAAACAAAACAAATAACAAATGAATGGGTCTTAGAGCAGAGCAGACGTAAACTCTTACTACAACCCAAAATGGCTAAACTGAAGCTATTGTATTTTGTACGTATTGTGAGACAACATGGCTCATTGGAAAAAAAACAATAATGCTTGGTAGAGTGGAAGGCAGTTAGAAAAGACAAAGACTCTAACAGGTGCATTGATTCAGTCAAGGAAACCATGGCTCTGAGTTTGCAAGATCTGAACAGGGCAGTTGATGACTGATGTTCTTGGAGGTCTCTCATTCACAGGATTAGCAAAAGTCAAAGGGTGCATCTACCCTGTAGAAATAATGCAATTTGACATCACTTTAAGTGCTGTAGCTCCATCCAATGGAATCCTGTGATCTGTAGTTTTACAAGGTATTTCTCCTTCTCTGCCAAAAGGTGCTGGTGCCTTACAAAACTACAAATCCTAGCATTGTGTAGTATAGAGTCATGGCAGTTAAAGTAGTGTTAAACTAAATTATTTTTGAAGTGTAGATGCATCCAAAGTCAACTTGATGCAAATAACAGAACAGAAACAAAGTATTTAAGACCAGACTAGAAACCATTTAGAAATCCAAAGTCCTGCCAAAACAATCTAGTTGTTTCTTGCCTGTCAGAAATTCGCGTTACCAAAAAACCTAGAGTCCTGGGAGGGCACCCACAAATGGAGAAATTAATTTAGCCCTATCCAAGGTAACTCTAGCCAGGACTTTCAGCCTATGTATATTGGTTCTGAACCCAAAGAACTCCAGAGACAGTTTCCAAATTGGACGTTATCACATGTGTGCCAAAAAGCGATAATAAAGTGGAAATGAGGCATTCCGAAAATAAACGGAAAATAAGCCTTGATTCCGCAAATGGCTTTCACACGTAATTACCTTAATTGCGAATTTACAGTAAGTTCATTTAATGTTCACACACAAGTGAAAAAAAGCCCGTAAATGTACTAGAAATGATCTTCTTGCACATGCGCAGATAGAGGAATGCTCGCTGGAACCATGGGAAAAGCAAGGAAATGCTCCCAAATTCGCATTTGCTTTTCACATTACAGTAAATGCGAAATTACCTTAATTTCGCATTTGCATTTCCTCCAAACAACCAAATTTCAAAATATCTCAGTTAACACCAGTTTCTGTCCACTTTCTGTCCAGTTTCTGTGCGACGTCGTGTGAAAACGTGGGGCACAAATCCAGTTTCTGTTTGGGATTTGTGTGGATTAACCAGCAGATTTGCCCCCGTGTGATAATGTCCCTACTTTAGTTTATCAACCAGTACACACATGCAAAGCACTCATTCACTTACACAGACCCACACAAGAGCTAAGATATAAAAAGTGGCAGTGGAGAGTAATTTTTAGGGTAGGGCAATACATTACTAATTGCAGAGACAACGCTCCAATCTGGGGAAGGCTATGTGTTGAATGTGGCTCAGCACTATACCTTGGCTGTTGTATTGAGGAGTCAAATCTGACACAGACAGAGTTTTCTGTCTGATACCAAACTGGACCAAAGTTGGAGTGCCCAAGTGAGCATATTTATGAGGTGAACTGTGTCTTGAGGCAGTGGACTAAATTTTCCAAGAATCCCAGAAACAATAGGATTTCCAGCTGGTTGATGGTTTTACAAAAGGAATATTTTTGGTTGATGGCATTTATTTAATCAAGGTGTGATAAAATTAGGACAACCCTGGAGAGTTTGGGACAGGATGAGGTGTTGAGAAATACAATGGAGGTTAGCAGGGAGGTTAGTTTACTGCCTTGGGCTGACATAATTTTTTTGTTTTTGATCTTCAAGAGGAAATGCACATGGCAGCAGAGTTGGGAAGGAATAATACTTACACCCATTAAGTTACATAGGTCCTTTCCACATGCCCTCAAGTCTAATGTGACCACTCATGCGAAGTTCACTTAAAAGTCATTGTGACTTTTCTAGGATCATGCATTTGCTTCTATGTAAATGCTATTATAACAAACTATAACAAAATATTTGTACACCAAAATAACATGGGGTATGCTAAGTATACTAATACTCAGTAAGGACTGAGCCTGTCTCCCTTCCCTTGGAAGGAAGTTCCACAGTCAGGTTGCTGTTATTGACAAAGCCCTGTTTGTTTTTTTCACCTACCTAAAACTTTCGTGTTCACCAACCAAAACTTTGGAAGATACTATAGCTCAGTGGCAGAGCTCATGCTTTGCATACAGTATTTTTGAGGTCTAGTCCCCAGCATCTTCAGGTGGAGCTGGAAAAACTCTTTCTTGGAAACCTAGAAAGCTACTGCCAGTCTGTGTCAACATCACTGGGCAAGATGGACCAAGGGCAAGACGGATGATTCAGTTTAAGCCATTTTATTTTCATATTCATATTAGTACTGGGGTGGTGGGACATAATATACCAGTATACAGGTACCATCTGGTTCTTATATAGAACATTTTATTATTTGGTTTCTAGTTCTCCAGAGGCGGTTGCTAGGGCACAAAGGGTGCTGTCAGAGTGAGGGAAAAATGCTCCCTCCCACATTTGCTCATGAAAGCAGCCCAACTGATTTTGTTCTAAGTCCTTAAGTTCATTCAAAAACTCCTCCATGGGTTTTTTACTACAGGAAATGTCTAGAAATATGTAAAATAATTTAAAACAAATAGCTATTATTATAGCCCACAAAGAATATTGAAAAAGTCATAATCAAGCACAGTGATTTTGTAAGGATTTCCACAATGTTTCATTTATTGCACATTTAGCTTTTTAGATTTTTCCCCTAGTTCAAATTAATTTCATTACTTCTGATTTTGTGAAAAATTGTTGCTAAACTGCATGTTTTTTGTCAGTTACTCTTCACCAAGACAAGGGAAAGCAAATTTATCAAGTCTGCAATGTTCTGTAATATTAGGATATGCATGCAATTTAGATTGTCATTTAAAATCCCATTCCATTATATTTTCAAGTGTGCAATTAATTTTTTTACTATGTGCTTTGATAGCATTTTTTCTGTTATATCACTCATTTCATTCAGAATACAAAAAACAAACAAGCCCCAAAACACTATTCTCTCTCTCCAGATATGACTGTACAATAAAGATTGTTCTCATACAGGGATGTCTACATAGTTTTATTTTTTTTCTCTCATCCTGAAAAATGGATTAATGTGCCTTATTTTAATGGCACACATAAATAGATACTGACATAAATCATTTTTTCCCCCCAAACAGACTACACCCTTTCTATAATGTATTATACATTGTATCACACATGCATCCTACATTCTACTATGGATGCAATCCACATTGACTGAATAGTTCTTTCCTAATTGGGAACAACTGTTAGATTTAGACATTGGCTTTGAACCATGCTGTTATTTGTAATGAGATCCTGTTAAAAACAATGTAGAAAATTAGTTAGAGCTATTATGGGTTACATTTTTTTCACTCTAGGCTAAATGAAACCTCCTGGATCTAACATGATGGAATCTCAGAAAAGAAGATCATCTATAATTGTGCTGGAATGTTAGTAGACTGACCATATCGTCAATAGAAAAATTGGTCGTGAAGTATTTGATATTTGACCATGAAAAAGTATTCTACTGAAGTTTTGAATTTTTCCTGTATAGATGTTGCAGGCCTACTCATGAAGGCATAGCATTTTAACTAAAATTATGTTGCCATCTGACAGCAAAGACCCCATAAACATTTGGTTTGTTGCTCTCTAATTCTAATTCTGTAGGAAACACATATACAATTCCTTTCATAATGTGAACAACTCTTGCCCTCCACTCTTGACTATAGCCACATTCAGAAACTTTTAGATTGTCTGTTTTTGTTTTGATTTGTTGTCTTTCCTAGTTATGTGAGTGGCATTCATTTCATTTCATTTTAAAAAGAAATTATCTGTTTGGGGTGACCCCTGGGTTTCTAAGGTGTTTTTTTTTTTAAAGACAATCATTCATTCTCTTGAACATAATTCATATAAATATTCATGTAACATTGTTAACTGCAAACAATGTCTGACATTGTTTCATACTGTTTTATGTATAATTAGCATAAGTTTCTCTTTTTGTTACAGCTATTCTGTATCAGTGCTTTAAATAATTAACCATTACTTGATATCAGTTGACTTGTCAGTTGGCCAAGCATGTGAGTGATCAAAAGTATGCCTGCACTCTAGTGGCATGGCCAAAACTGGTATAGCATAGAAATTTTAGCATGGACTTGCATATTTAATGAATTCAAGTGTAAACCCAAAACCTTGATGATTGCATGGTATTTCTATTACATTCCTTGCAGAGTTTTACCTAGAATTAGACAGCACTACTCTTGTTGGAAACTTTCAGGTGGTAAGGAAAGAGACCAGTATACCTTACTGCACAGCCATCCATTTTCTCCAGAATTATTGGATGTGACTAATCCTACACCAGAAAAATACTTAATACGAGTCCTTTATGTACCTCCTTATTTCTGTCTTTCTCTATAGAAGACTGCTTTGAACATATATAGCTCTATTGGAGGAAGAAGGAAACACCGACGTCTTTTAATTTTCATTAATAAGAGTGTCAGCTGAAGAAAAATCATCTTTATTTCAGTCATAACACATACTCTTGAGAAATCAAAATGAGCAAATAATTATAATGGAATTAGAGACCAGAGAGTCCACCTACAAAGGGGACAAGTGACTGCTTAGTTCATTTGCCATTTGAATGACAGGTGCCAGCATGATAGCATTCTATGAATCATCATAAATTCAGAAAATTACACATGTACCACCAAAGGTTATGACTGAATAATTTATGGGCTTAATGATACCAGAGAGCTATTAAGAGTTGCTCCTTTGCAATAACTTGAATGGAGACGATTAAATGCCACCTATTGCTTGGCATTTGCAAGCATGCATAAAGATTTTAAAGAGCAAAGCTGCTTTGGCAAAGACAGAGACTCTGCTTATAAGCACACACAAAATTACAAACAGTTGTTGTCATCACTGCTCATGTAGCATCTTGTATTAGCCTAATATGGTCCTAATACTGAATGGTACCATATGGCAACACATATTTTAATTATATCAGTCACTCAACCATAGCATTCCAATGCAAATGAAAGAATATATATATATATATATATATATATATATATATATATATATAGTCAATTGTAGGATTAGAGCTGGCTCTCCAAGGAGCGCATTTGCCAGAGAGCATGTTTTCCTGGCTTTGATTGGCAAAGAAGGGAGAAGGAGGATGAGGATGAGGATGAGGATGAGGAGGACAAGGTGGACAAGGATGCGAAGAAGAGGGAAGAGGAGGAGGACCTGTAGAGTTGGATTGATGTATACATGGACTGCACTGGTTTATTAACATATCTAGAGAAAGCCAAGCATTTTGTCAAGGATGGGTCAGGGGAGTTAAAAAGATGAGCAGGAAAGGAAAACTATATTTGGAGAAACCCTTTGTCTTCATGTTTTGGTAACTTCTCCCTGTTGTTTCTAACATATACTTTCACCCATCAAAATAGTGCTATCTATCACCAGATGATAAATTGTACACCAGAAAAAATAAGTAATGCATTGCATTGGTTTGTTAGGTCATTTATCTGCAATGGAAATGCATGTCTTCCAAGCTGTTCAAATATATATCTAAACAGCAGCAATTTCATTACCACCATATGTAGCTCTGTAAGCCCAGCTTGCTCTACTTTGCTGCCTACTAAAAGTAGCTTCCTTGTTGCATAGCAGATGGCCCATAAAACATCAGCTATGTTCAGGTTTCATTTTCATGATTGTACCTACATTGCAGGGCATGGCTGCACTCAAAACCACAAAAGAGAAATAAGGGAGATCTAAATCCTTTTAAATAATGTAAAATGCCAACAAAATAATAATTGCCACTGTAAAACAAAACAATATATATACCAATATACAACTGATCAATGTATTGTTCCATTTCTCATAATTGTTTTCTAGATTTCAGTGACCTTTTTAGTTTTTCTTTTAGTGGAAGTAATATCTTGAATTGTAATTCAAGAGTTAATAAACTCAACTAAAATAGGATAGCGTGGTTTGCTTGTTTCTCCTCCTCCTCCCCCCTGGAAATTGGTATTGCAGATACAGATACATAGCTTTAGGTTACAAATCCACAACTACTCTATATTCAAAATCCACAAAACTGTGATACCTTTGTTAGGCCAACAAAATACATGTTGCAAGCTTTCAAAGCTGCAATGGCTTCTTCATCAGGTAAAAGTCTTAAAAGTCATACAGGAGAATATTTATGTGTGTGTGTGTGTGTGTGCTGTATGAGGGGGGAACAGACCAGTATGAAGGAAGCCTCCCCTGCCCAACACACCTTGAGACCACAGCAACCACATGACACCATCCTGACAGCACCCTCTGCCATAGGCCTAAATTGGAGCAGAAAAAAACCCTGCTCCTTTTTGGGGTGGGTTTCCATGGCCTAAGTGCAGCTTCAGCACATCTTCCACACATCTTGGGGGCATGCATCACCTAATCACTGCTGTAACAAGGGAGTTGTATACATCTTATAACAGTCAAGCTACAGCTGTCTGGGTATGGGCCACTAGGTGTTATTGGACTAACTCCCATTTTTCCTCACTGTTAGCTAGATAAATGCAATAACTGGTCATGAAACCATAACAATTCCCTACAAAGAATATACAGATATGCTTTCAGGAAATATATATTTATTCCTTTATTTTCTTTAAAATTAAGACAGGTCATGCTCTCTTGGAGAGGTCTCATTCAGAGGATCACCATGAGTCATGGTCAACTCAAGAGCACTTAACAGCAACAACATGCTCTGGTATATTATAAGACACAGATATCCAAACCAAATCAACACGCTGCTGATAAAATCCTGTAATTAAGAAATTGTGGGATGGCTGCAATCGTATGTATAATTATCTGGGAGTAAGTTACAAACTGTCAAGTAAAGAAGTTGTTAGCAAATATAGAACTCAAAGACAAAAAATGTATAAAGACTCTGCTTTATTATTTTCCTCATTCACTGCCTTTTTCAAAGCTCACAAATTAAGCATATAAAGCAACTTCACAAAAATGTGCATCCATAGAACCAAGAAGGTCCCAAGATCCCCAAAGAAATTGTCAAGCTCTACCAGATTCTTGATCCATGCAAGAGTGAAAAGACCAAAACTTTTGTTTCTTCATTTTTATTCCTTTTGTACACAATAACTATTTTCTGCAAAAATGGAAAACCTAAAGCAAAAAGCAAGTTTTTTTAAAAAATGCAGGAAGGGGTGGAAACCCCAAATCAGGTTTGGGCACTGTGAAAACAGCCCTGACTTGATTTGGGGTCTGGGATCTGCATAATGTGAACAGCATGTAGGGAGCCCATGGGGAATTCAGGATTTTGAGTAATGTAAAAAGAAAAAGAAGGGATATAAATAAATATAACAACAACAGTAAAATTTGGAATAATGTTTGTATTTTTTTTACTTCCTGGAAAACAGGTTTCAACAAGTTACTCTTGAATTTTGAAATTATTACTCCTACTCTAAGGAGTATGTCAGAAGGGATGAACAGATGGGCAAGAAAAATGGACTGATCCCACCTTTTATGAAAGCAGGTGGAAGCCTCATTGTCCATACAACCCATTACAAAGATGAGCTGAACACTGACAGATAGTCCACATGACATGGGATCAAGCCACACCTCTTGTGTTTTTTTTTGCTTTCTCCACATGCATTCCCACCATTGTAATGATGCTCTTTTTCAATGTTAAAGTGGAGTATCAGAGCTTCTTTTTGCTCTGGTTTTTATCCCCAGAACATGGCTTCATGTTGGTTTCCACCCAGTTTGGCACCTTAGGTCATCTGAAAAGGTAGGCTTCAAGTCAGTTTGAAGCCACTTTTATTTTGCCAGTACAGACAACCCTAGAGTTGCCAGTGCTTCATTAGCTCAAATACTTAGCCACCTAAATGCATCCCAAGTGGATTAATCTATAAGATGAGTTCGGGATGTAAGGCCCTCCTGATTTTGTTGGACTTTAGCTCCTATTATTTCTTGCTGTACTGGCTATGGAGGATATGAGTTGCATCTGCAAAATATATAGAGGCCAACATGAAGTCAAAGGTTTTCACAGCCAGAATTTTGGGTTTTGGGGGCTATGTTGCCATGTTCTGGAATAATTTATTCTTGATGCTCCACCTGCATCTGTGGCTGGCATCTTCAGAGAATGGTGGTATGGAGGTGTATGTGGTATATATATTGTGTGACCCTTGATTGAGAGGAAGCGATTTACATGTTAATCTGTGTGTTGGTCTGTTGGTGAATGACAAGGTCTCAGGGTGGGAGGATATTCAAGGAGGATTTGTGTTTATTTAATTAGTGATCCATTGTCTTCTGTGAAAACCCCTGACCCAGGGTGATGTTCATTTGCATGGGATGAATCTTCATTTTGGTGTTTTTTCAGGACTGGTAGGCAAACTTTGTTTACTGTCAGGGCTTCTTCTTTCCTGTTGAAGTTGTCTAGGTGTTTGCAGATTTCAATTGTTTCCCTATGCATTCTAACCTGATAGTTTTGGCATGGTCCAGAAGTTCAGTGTTTTCAAATAGGATTTTATGCCCAGGATGGTTTATAATGTATTCTGTTACTGCTGATTTTTCTAGCTGGCCCAGTCTGCAGTGTATTTATGTTGATTCATGTTTCAACATTGCGTTTGGTGATCCCTATGTACATATGTCCACAGTTGCACGGTTGTGGTAAATTCCTGAGGCCATGAGAGGATATTTCTTGTCCTTCACTGAGTGAAGCATTTGCTGGATTTTATTGGTTGGTTTGTAGACCATTTGGAGGTTATGTTTCCTCACCAGTTTCCCTATTCTGTTTCTGACTCCTTTGATGTATGGAAAAATACTTTCCCTTTGGGTAGTTGTTTGTCTTCACTCTTACGGGTTTTTCTGGGTCTAGCAACTCTTCTGATGTCTGAGCTGGAGTAACTATTAGTCTGTAGAGCCCAGTCTAGACACTTCAATTCATCTTCCAGGAAGTGTCATTCACAGATCCTATTTGCTCGGTCTACCAGTGTAGGAAGGAACATTGCCATTCTTGGATGTCCTGGCCATCTGCAAACCAAACCAACATGTGGGCCACACAGTATACAGAAAATCTAAACATATGGACAGATACCATTTATCCATCACCCAGGACAAAAAAGAAGCACAATCAAAATACTAGTCAGAGTGTAACAGAATCCTTGTGGATCTGAAGCTCTCCCACCAAGACTTTATGGATTTCCCAAGATCCACAAGGATTCTACTCCACTCCAACCCATAGTGAGCACCACTGGATCCCCCACGTATGACTCGGCAAAATTTCTGGCCAAACATTTACAAATCCATATGAGGGGGAAACCCACTACATCAAGGAGTCGGCTTAATTCATAGAAAAAACCAACAATCTCGAACTCATTTACCATCTCTCTCTCTCTCTCGCTCGTCAATATTTGTTGTTTATCATTTACACCAGACATTATGATAGACCATATTGTGGGATAGATTCCAATGGCTGAAGTCTCAGCTTCCTTAGTCTACTTGTTCCCTTTATAATCATTTAAAACAGAATCTTAATTATAGAATTACCATAATTCAAATATGGTAGTGCAATTGTTATCCAAAATAATGAGTAGTTTAATTGTAATGAATATGAAAATACCATACATATTAATGAAACATTTAATACTGTTTTCTCTCACAGTGGGGTTTCATTGACATGAGAATATTAAATTTGAAACTGTGTGTTTCAAAAATGCAAGGGTTCTGCCACAAACCACAAATGGCTGGTAATTTAAAAGTAAGACACATTTGCAGTCATTAATTTATGCTGTTGAATAGTATAATGCATGGATTTGAAAAGGGAATGGCCATCATTCCTTTGAATGTTAAGAACACAACATGAAATCTGTGTGAGAGAAAAAGAATGCAAAGGATATCAATTTTTAAATAAATTACTAATTACTATTCATTTATGAAAACAGAGAAGTTAACAGTGATCTGACACTGAAGGGAGAAGAAGCAGACTTAATTTCATTTAATAATAATTAGATAAATCTGAACAGGTTTTTAGAATAATAGCTAGCAATTTGGCTTTAATCAACATTAACCTTTTGCTTTATTTATAATAGCTACATTGACTCAGTTATTTACCATCCTCTTCAAGTAGTCATGAATATTCCATTAACATTCCATGATGTCACAAAAATCCTTCCATTGCAGGTGATATCTAAGGTTTGACAGCGTACTGAAATGGGAAACTACTTTAGTCTGTATCCAACTTTAATAGTTTTGCCCTGAATATTTAATTTTAATGCCTATAAAGAACTGGCCAAAAGGAATTGCCAAGATAATAGTGGTTAGTAGCTGCCTACACACATTTCCTATGCCACAGATTCAGAAGTGCCATATTAAAAAAATGCATTCATAAAAGAAAATGTGGACAAATTATACCTTAGTAAAACAAGCTTTTAAAAATGATTTTAATATTAAGGTATACTTTCCCCTAATATCTGCCTATAACTTTATGACCTCTGAAATTTTAAAAAAACTTTAATGAATTTTTTAAAAAAGTTATAAAGATGGAACTGATATAGGAAAATGAACCAAAACCTTGATATGACCTCTCAAGGGCTGAAAGTTTTGGCTATTTGGCAGTTTTTCTGTGGACTCAGAGGGGGAAAAACAATTGTGCAATAGGCCTTCTAACATACAAGTCACTTTGAACATTGCAAAATCTTACTTTTCTACTCACTATACAGCCCCTCTACACATTTGGTAGTTGTTGCCATGATATGAAAACACAACACCAACAATAAATATGTAAATAAGACTTTATATAAGAAAGTCTCATGTTAAGCAGCATAATTTCTATTAGAGTTACATACAATCTGGAAACCACACACAAAAAAGAAGACTGTTTTTATCTGTTTTTAGCTTGGAAAACAGATGGCCTTTACAGACTGCCAGAAATAATGCAACTTGAGTCCACTTTAACTGCCCTGGCTCAGTGCTAGGGAAGCATGGGAACTGTAGTTTATTGTGGCACCAGAGCTCTCTGACAGAGAAGGCTCAATGTCTCAGAAAAAACTACAATTCCCATGATTTGCTAGCACTAAGCCAGGACGGTTAAAGTGAACTCAAGTTGCATTATTTCTGACAGTCTGTAAAGGCCCAGAATATACTAAAAGAGATTATTTGCTAAAAGAGCATTACTTAACTGCACAGTAGAGTAAGACTTGAACAATTAATTCTTTAAAAATGTCTATCCAGAAAAGTCATGTCATACTGAGACATCCCAAGTATTTTTCAAAGAGGACCTAGAAGGTATTAGACATTGGGTAAGTTGCACAGCCAGATGTTCACCAAGCCTCAGCTTCCATAAACATGTTCAAAGTGACCTTCTGCTTCCATCTCTTTGTATGTGCCTGTCAAGCTGCATGTTAATTTATGGAAACCCCATGAATGTTGTATAATTTGCTTAAAGGTAAAGATAAAGGTAGTCCTTTGACATGAATGTCTAGTCATAACCAATTGTACGGAGTGGTGTTCATCTCCGTTTCTAAGCCAAAGAGCCAGCGTTGTCCAAAGACTGCTCTGGCAGTCTTGTGGCCAGCATGACTGCACCAAATGCTGTTACCTTCGCACTGAGAAGTGGTACCTATTTATCTACTTGCATTTGCATGCTTTCGAACTGCTAGGTTGGTAGAAGCTGGGACTAGTGACAGGAGCTCACCCCCTCATGCAGCACTTGGGACTTGAACTGCCAACTTTCTGATCTTCTGTTTATCAGAAGGCATCTTAACCACTAAGCCTTTGATTGGGAGTTCCTGCATGGCAGGGGGTTGGACTGGATGGCCCTTGTGGTCTCTTTCAACTCTATGATTCTATGATTCTATGATTCTAAGCCATCACATCCCCTTAGTGTTTCTTTCTTAGGCAAAAAGAATATACAGAGGTGGTTTTGCCAATTTCTTCCTCAGAAATATAGTCTACAGCACCTGGCATTCACTGGTAGTCTCCCATCCAATTACTAACCAGGGCTGACAGTATCTGGTGCTTTTAGGGTAGTACTGACCCATACATTTCTTCAAATATGCTTGACTCCATATATTTGCATTTTGAACAATTTGATATTTAGATTTAAACTGTCAGGGCCAAATCCAATGGGTACTCAAGGGAGCTCTGGAATTTTCTTGTTGTCACCTTGCATGATGCCAAGAACCTGATCCTGATATTATTCCAACTTGCTGAAGCAAGGTTTTGGGGGGAGGTGGTAGGAGAAGGGGGATACTGCTTCTTTCACATCTGCTGTCAGAAGCACTTTTCCCCAGCTGAAACACCCAAGGGATTATTTATTTATTTATTTTTACCCCACCTTTAGCCAAGGCTATCAAGGAGGCTTACATTAACTCATCCTTAACAATTGGCCAAGTTGTCTGGGGCTGATGGAAAATACAGAATCTAGAAGGCACCAGATAGTCTACCAGTGTTGTAAACCAAGGCCAGCCTATGAGCTATATTATCCTAGAATCTGCTCATATGAGGACACAAGCTCTTTAAATCATTAATATTACTTATTGATGGAAGATACACAGAACATGAAGTTATTCATTAATGAATGAAAAACACCTGATTCTGCCTAGTAAACTGACTTGCAATGTGACTATACTTTTTCACTGGCTATTTTGATCAATAGCCTTTTTAGCTGTTCTCTGTTTTATCTGTTCTCTCCATGCCTAACTGTCCCAAGATACTCTCCTCCCCCATTGCTCCATCTGATTCTGCCTACATCCCATCTCTCTCTCCTCCTGTCACTCATTTTTCCTTTACACATAAAAATCAAATGAGTAATGCACATTCTGTTAAACATGGTGCTTGCAGGTTTCATTCCCAAATTATAGAGGAGTTTGGATTAATTCCAAAGAATGTTAATAATTTCTATGGTTTGGAAATAACAGTTTCCACAGTTTTAATCAGTAGGATGAATGACAATAGGGAATCTAGAAACAACACCTGGCCAGACAAATAGACAGCTGACAATTTCATATAATAAAAATGGGAAGAATACCACTGCAAAACAAAAACTCTCTACTTTTCTTTCTACACAATTCCCTAAGATGCTTATTCTCAAAACAATATGCACAGAAGACCATTGACTTCTACAGATCCTGGAGAAACAATGTAGAACATAAAATAAATAATTCTCAAACATAATATCAGAACTATAGTCTTAACTGTTCAAGTATTGGATTAAGAGTTTCCTTCGAAAATTGCTTCAGCACTGAGCTGCTAGTCATAAAAAGAATACTGACCTCCCTGGCCAACATTACATATTTGACTTTTTTTTTTTAAAGAATCTATTGAGAATTCCTTCAGTGCCTAATAGATAGAAAATTCAATATTCTGTATGACAAGAATCATAATGTCCTATAGTTTCCTCTGGGAGTCAATGGAAATTTGAAAATTGGTATAATATTCATATACCGTACTTTTGACATTGAGAGAGCAGCTAAATTTTTGACCATCTGGGAATAAGGCGGTGAAGTGGAGCTGGTCACCTTGAATTAAAATGGATATACCGTATCAGGCTCTGTGCTCATGTGGTTGGGCAGAATGACATATAGCCATACGTTTTACAACAGGTCTCAGGGTTTCTTATGGAACAGAATTTTATGGGGAATTAATGCTTATGTTTTCAATGATATCAAACTTTAAGTAGAATAATAATCTATTCAACAATAGAACTGATCAAAATCTCACAAACATTTTAGCTATGGCAATACCTTCCCTATACCATGACTGTTCAGCATTCTTTGTGGAAATACTGTCATATCTGCGCTATTTTAGGAGAACACTAAGCATTCCAGTTATTTGCAGCATTAGCAGAGAACATGTAGCAGTGGTAGCAAATACTAATCTGATAGGCAAACTAGACAATATAAAATTGCAGATAAAGAAATATGTAACTGTGATGGAGAACATTAAACTGAGGGGTAAACTAGGCAATACAAAATGCCAGGTCAAGCAATACCCTCACTCTGTGCATCTGATTGGACAAAGAAGATCAAAGAACTGGAAGGAACTTTAAAAAAAAAAAAGAGGTTTGTTTCATTTTTCAAAACACAAAAAGAAAACCAAAAAACAATATTTGTTGCAGCTGCGATGAGTCACATCCAGCCTGTGAACTTGATACATTTTCCTAACACTTCTCCCTTCTGCCCAGAGTTTAACTGCCTGTTCATGACACCCATTTCCCACAGCTGAGTGCTAGGCTGCTGCCATCCTGCAGTATTAATGCAGTTTGTCACTGCTTTAACTATGGCTCCATCCTTTATAATCCTGGGATTTGTAGTTTGTTATAGCATGAGCACTCTGACATAAAGGGCTAAACACAAATCTACAAATCCCAGAGTTCTATAGCAGTAAGCCATGGCAGTTAAAGCAGGATCAAACTGCATTAATTCTGCAGTGTAGATGCAGCCCTAAATTTTGACCAAATGATTAACATGATGGATAGATACCAGTGAACCATGCCGAGTCGAAGAGAAAAGGGAACCTTCCAAGCTGCTCATAGAAGGTGGGCTCATTTTTTCTCACCCTAAATAGACTGCTTTAGGGCCTTTACAGACTGCCAGAAATAAATGCAGCTTGAGGTCACTTTAACTGTCCTGGCTCAGTGTTAGGAAATCATGGGCATTGTATTTTTTCTGGGACATTGAGCCTTCTCTGTCAGAGCGCTCTGGTGCCACAATAAACTACAGTTCCCATGATTCCTTAGCACTGAGCCCGGACAGTTAAAGTGGCCTCAAGCTGTGTTATTTCTGGCAGTTCTCTTCTGCATGAGCTGCATCTGCACTGCAAAAATAATGCAGTTTGTCACTGCTTTAAACTGACATGGCTCAATGCTATGGAATTCTCGGATTTGTAGTTTTGAATTTAGCCTTCTATGTCAGAGCTCTTGTACCACAACAAACTACAAATCTGAGGCTTCCATAGCATTGAACCATTGCAGTTAAAGTGGTGTCACCTGCATTATTTCTGCAATGCAGATGCAGCTATAGTGAGAAGCAGCACCTTTCTAATCATGCCATATAGTATTAAAACAACTTATCCATGTAAGGACGTATCATATTTCTTCCATACTTGGTTTGCTCTGTCTATCTGTGTACTGTGGGGTTTGTATGGAGGGATGAAAATGGGTGAGTATATTTGTTTAAAATGATTTCAAGCCTTCATCTCTCCTACTATGGTCTTTAGTGCTGCCCACCCCAGCTGCTGTCCCTCATGAGAATACAGACTTCAGTAGGTGATGATGGAATAATTGTCCAATCCTAATTTTCAGGATAAGAACAGTGATTCCCACAGTGGGTGGTATGCCCCCCAGGGGGTGGTGGAAAGATCCAGAGGGGTGATGAGGGGGAAGGGGGGTAGCATGGGGGGGGGCTTCTGTCAAAGTATTAGTGTGCAAGAAAAATAAGGGGAACCAGCAGCATTTAGGACCATGGTAGGCATGAAACTTCTTTTTAGGGTTCCTTAAATCCACAATACAGCCCCACTAGTCATTTCATGTGGTGGTGTCTCCCACTCTTCATCTGCCTGCACAAGCTCACTCCCTTAGCTGCATCTTTCACTGATGGTGGCAGCTGGGAAAGTCTTGTGAGGCATGGGCACAGGACATCACTGCTGTAGCTTGGAGTGGCATCGTTTTGGGACAGACTGACTGGCTGGAGCAAGGAATTAGAGCATGTGGGAGTGGGAGAGAAGCAGAAACAAAAAGGAGCTCTCAGATTCAGGACCCTGCTTAAGCTTTATGAGCTTTGCTGGGACTTGGCTGGCAGGTTGGAACCATTCTGCTACTCCTCCTGTTTTCTTTCATTGGACGGACTGAGAGAAGAGGTAGCAGAAGAAGCAATGTTTGTTATGTGTGTGGTGGGGGAATACTTGAAGCTGTGTGGGCAAGACATGTCCCTGGTGAAGGAGAGGGAAGAGTATCTAGGGGAAATTCTTGGAAATTCCTTCACTTTGGAATGGCTCCTGTAGTTAAAATCTCTCCCTTCTCCCATCTGTGCCAGTCTCCAGTCCAGGACATATTACTTCTGTAAACCCCAAACATGCACACTGGCTGCCCCCATCTCTGCCCCAGTATAAAATCAGAAAGACCAAAATCTGGGACTTTTCAATGTGCCTTTGCAGACTGCCAGAAATAGTGCACATTAAATTGAGGCACTGCCCTGGCTCAGTGCTAGGGAATCATGGGAACTGTAATGTATTGTGGCACCAGAGCTCTCTGACAGAGAAGGCTCAATGTCTCAGAAAAAATACAATTCCCATGATTCCCTAGCACTGAGCCAGGGCAGTGCTTCAATTTAATGTGCACTATTTCTGGCAGTCTGCAAAGGCCCAATGTCTGGATGTACCCAAAGTCTCTGAGAGATGCAATAGAGTGCTTGTGTGTGGGGGTACTCAGATCCAATCCTTGGCATCTCCAAGTAGGTCTGTAAAACTTGTCTAAACTATCAAGAACCTGTGCCATCCAATATAGTCAATATTTTACAAGGTGGACCACTATTCTGTTTTTATTATGAGGCATCTCCCTGGGTTCTTTTTATATTGTTTTGTTTATCAGGGAGACACAGTATCTCAGTGAAAATCCTGGAATGAACACATGATGGCATACATTTAGTTCGGCAATGTTGACATGTAAACAAAACTCGCCCATGCTCATGCATATGTCAGCTCCATTCAAAGCTTCACGTGTTTAATGTGAAGGTCTGGAGCAGGATCATTACCATATTCAACTAAATGTGCATATACACCTCACACAACTGATGAAGTTGACAGGTCTGCTATGTTACATTGGTGCCCATATTTGCCTCCCTCCTTTAGACTGACATGAACTTGCTTGAATGCATTCTTAGGGCTCAATTAAGACTTCTTTTGCATATTCCATCTGAGCCACAATTTCCCAACTATCCATGTGCAATATACAATTTGTGTTCCAAAATGCTTATGCTGACAGCTGACTATGGACATGTCAAAACTACATAGATACAGAAGTATGTGTGCATGCATGTATGCGTGCCTTCAAGTCACCTCTTAACTGATAGTAACTCCATGAATTTCAGAAGGTTTTATTAGGTAAGGAATACTCAGAGGTGGTTTTGTTTGTGCCTT
>CM034708.1:62243656-62257362 GCA_020142125.1 Phrynosoma platyrhinos
ATGAATAAGTTACAGTAGGCCCTTGGTATCTGCTGAGTTTTGCTTCCAGGACCCCCCATGGATACCAAAATCTGTGAGTGCTTGAATCCCATTATATACAGCAGGGTTGTAAAATGGTGTCCCTTATACAAAATGGCAAAATCAAGGTTTGCTATATATATACTGTATATTTTCAAGCCGTGGATGCTTGAATCCGTGGATAAAGAATCCATGGATACAGAGGGCCAGCTGTATTAAGACATATCGCTTGCAAGTTTAATTGATGTAAAATACTCAATTTGAACAATATAACATCAGAGCATAATATTCATAGATAATCACTGTGAGCAATGATTTTCTGTTTGGAAGAACTGAACGCACCTCTTGCAAATTCCACATAAAATGGCTCCAGGCACCTTTCTCTAATGCAGGGATCCACAAAGTACGGCTTAACAGCCACATGCAGCCCCCAGGACTCTCCCCACAACCAGGTCAACATTTGCCCAGAATTTTCTCTGAAGGATGGGAAGGCATTTTCACCACAGTTTGGGCCTTTAGTGTCATGTAGTAGTATGTTTAAAAGAAAATGAGAAATAGATAAATAGTATGGGGATAAAAAGCTTGAAGAAATCTGTGGTTTTTATTATTCTGCTTTAGGGTTAAATGTAGGCAATTGGTTTTTTAAAATTTAAAGATGGTTTTGTCTTGCAAATTAGTGTATTACTTGCAATTTTATCATTACCATTAAGTTTTTCCTGAGTCCTTTGGGCAGTTTTTTGTATAACCAATGCAGCTTCAGTACAAATCTCCCAAAGCAGACTTGTATTGATAGATGAGCAAACAGCATTTCATCTTTGCCTTTAATGTTTAGTCAATAATCTCCCATCAGCAGCACTTTTATCTTGTTTATTAATCTCTTTCCTTCACGTTCCTCTTATGTAAAGTATGCCATATTTACTTCTAATGGTTTGTTATTGGCCATGGGGTTAAAAGTGAAATAAACAAGTACTCCCAGGTGGCTTCCTTCAAGAATTATATTTGTTCCTCTTCTTCACATTCAGATAAGCTATGGATCCCCAAGGAAACTTTAAAAACCAGAGCTTCTAAAGACAGTATTGACTGAAGCCATCACTCTCAATGCTCAATGCACAATGCACATTTGTGAGGAGTCTAATTTTGTTTTTGTTTTTAAATATCACAGTGAATGGAAGGTATAACAAAAAGAATAAATGAATGCACTGTAGTGCTTGCATCCATACACATTCATTTGATTTACAAGGTACTTTCCAAGATTTGGCAGATCAAACTGAAATAAATAGAAGAGTGTACTGTTGTTTAAAAAAAACAACACCCAATGATTTGTCTGTGGACACACAAAAAGTTGCAGGAGACTAACAGAATGGAACCCATTTTTTTCATACCATCCAACTGTCCCAATTGGGTAAGAACAATCCCATGCTATCTCACTTTTTTTAGTTGCTTTTAAAATGTCCCAGTTTCTCTCTTTTCCCACTTTTTCTCCTTTGTCCTCAGCTTACTTTAGTTCCTGCAGACTGCATTCAAAGAGCAAGAGTAGTTACACTCAACTCAGCAGAAGGGAGAGGAGAGGAGAGGAAAGGGCAGAATTGTCCCTTTCCCAAGAAGATCAGGTAAGCTGCTGCAACCTCTCCTAGCTATTGTGTTCTTTCTCCTTAGTAACTTTACCATCCTGACCACACTCTGGTATTGCCTAGTCACACATGTCATGGTTTTCATTTATGAAATGTTACAAAATATGCTTTTTCATTGCCATAAAAAGAGTTGCAGGGCCACCCATTCCCATGCCAGTTTGAGACATTTTCCTGCCTGAGGAAATTGTCAAGCTTGGCAGGCAGCAGAATCTTACCTCAAGAGGTATGCACTTAAATGCACCTTGAGAATTCTTTGTGATGTTCATGGGTTCTGTAGCAACCACATCTTGGTGAATAAACTGAGAGACTGTGTAGCAAAGTGATGCAGTGTTGAAATGGCATCAGGAACATTTAGGTTTAATCCATGAAACCCACCACATGGCAAGCCTCTCTGTCTGACCTGCTTTACAAGACTTTTGTGAGAAGGAAACATCATGTGTACCTCATCTTGCAATTATTGCAACAAAGGCAGAACATAAACATAATGAACAATAATATTCATGGATATCTTGAAAGGTTTCCTGGAAGCAGAATATTTATTTATTTAGAATATTTTAAAATTGCATTTCATCTGTGATAACAAATCATAGAATATAGTACAATAAAGCCCTAGCCACTTAGGCTACTGGGACTTGAACTGACTGAGCTGGATGGAATACAAATCATGTCAACCAGTTAAAATGTCTGGGGAAATCAAAAGGGCTTGTGATAGTGCCAGTGACATTACCATGGGGATGCAATGCAACTGCATCCCCAAGGTAATGGCATTTAGCACTAGGGGCACTAGCAGAGAAAAATCTCTCTTGATTATTGCTGGCATATAATGCATCAGTCTTAAGGTATGGACAGGGAGATGTACCTGTTCAGATATTTGAGTTCCAAGTCATTTAGAGCGTTAAAGGAAAACAATGGCACCTTAAACTGAGTTTGAAATTAGATAGCCAGGCAGTGGACTCCTTCAGAATCAATATAGCATGATTCCACCTGGCTTTACTGATTGTAGTTTTGCTTTCTACATTTTGCACAACATGGACTTGTGTGTGATCTTCAAGGGCAAACATCATCCCTACCCTAACCCACTCACCCATAAGCTTACTAGAACCACTGAACTCAGGATTTTTGTCTAGGAACAATTGCACCTGGTCAGACAACCTTATAGAAGGCACCCCAGCTACTGAGATCACCAGGAAAGATGGGGGGAAATCCTTCAACACTACATAACTAGGCTTTCAGCAAGAGCTCAGCCTCATCTACATTAGGCTAAACACCAAATTCCAGTGTATTGTAACTATCAACTCAAATGATCTCCATTCTGTCAGGATACAATCTTAGTATCCTGGCATTAGCCAGCCCATTATTGTATCAAGACATTGATTTAACACCTGCACAACCTCACCTGACTTAGGAAATATAGCAGTGGATTCTTAGCATGTGCCACTAGGGATATAAAGTTTTGCTTATTTCATTCTTGTATATGTGCCTAAAGCAGTTTTCTAAAACAAACAAACAAAAATCAATGTGGTATATATATATATTGCACAAAACTGTGGTTTTGATGCCAACATTGGACAAAGATTTTTTTCACAAAAAGTTATGTGAATATCTTACATATTCACAAAAAGTTTACCATTATTTGAACAAGAGAAGTTCAGTGTATTAAGATACCTTTTTCTAATCAAAAATGGGGGGGGGGGTTCTTTACATCTCACCTTAAAAACTCTAAAGCAATGATTGGCCTCCCAGAATTCCTGACTGTTGGCCAAAATGTCTCGAATCTCTAAGAGTGGAAATTCAAAGTTTGGGAACCACTACCCCCCCCCCAAAAACCCAGATCCCATCTGATCTTGGGAGCTAAGGAAGGTCAAGCCATGCTTAGTACTTGGAAATGAGACTGGCAACAAATACCAGATGCTGTGGGTTATATTTCCTGAGGATGGACCTGGCAAGAACACCATTGAGTATTCCTTGTCTGAGAAAACCCTACACATTTCATGATGTCACCATAAGTGAACAAGCAACCTGAAGGCACATATGCACACATTTTCTTTACATCTCCTATCCTCTTACATCAGTTTCAAGCATGTTAAAAGCAGGGGGCTTAAGATGGACCCTACTGAGATCCAATAGTACAAATCACCAAGTAGTAAAGCATTAATTTCCTAGATTATAATAATCAGTCCGGAAAACATAATCCTTAATAAATGCTTAGCCTTAAAAAAATATCAGGACATCTTTTCTATTTTTCCTGAGCCAATCTTCTGAATTCTTCTCACTTCACCTACCAAAATCTGTAGGTGGAAAAAATACAGTGAAATTCACATTAATTTATAATACAGCAAATGATTTGGGTCTTGAATTCATTATCTAATTCAATATTGTGGAATGGCCTATTGTGTATATTGCGGTCAGAACTACCAGGCAAATCACAACAGGCACAATGTAAGCACTGAATCAATGAATTAATTAAGTTCTTAATGAAAAAGTAAGGTGATTCTTCAAGAGAAAGAAAGTAGGTGCAACAGCATCTTCTGGGATTCCTATAAAAATTAATAGTATGAGTTGACAAGAAGAGGTGGATGATGTTTTAATACCATCAAACTCCCAAAGCATTCATATCTGAGTTGAATATCTCTTGTACATATTTTCTCAAGGCAGAATGGCAGCTTTGGCTGTTCAAATAGCTCTCCAAGTAAAATAAATATATTTTTAAATGTACACTGGATAGATTCACCAGAACTTGGAATTAACTCTTTCATTAACTCATTAAGTTATCCATTTGTCATTTTTCTTGTGATTTCACCTGACTTTCTAGAATGTTAAATTAACATAGAAATTAAAAATATGCCTCCTTGAATTCATTAGAATTCATTAGTGTGGATGCATCTTCTTTTGCCACATTCAGTTAAAAAAAAAAAAAGCCTGATCCTACAAGAGAAGAAATATTAGAATTTGAGGAAATTGTTTCACAGGCAGGCAGGCTAATCTGTGTGATTTCTTTGGAAAGACAGCAGGGAGGAGGGAGGAGGAACTTAGGTAGCTGGAATTGTGGTGTAAAAGAACAACTGAACTAAAATGAGTTTTGCAATGGAATTGAGGGAGTGATTGGTTTGCTTGGTAGAAGACCAAAGTCTTCAAACCTCGATGGCTCATTCAGAATGTCTTTTGGATGTGCAAGGCTGGCCTTTCAATGTTGTAAGCAAGCACAGTTTTGAATGTTGTTAGTAATTATAAGTTGTGACAGGCTATTTCAGTACTCAATATATTGCATATAGCTGATATCAGTGGGGCTTATTTCAAAGTGATGAGTTGAAAGACTGAGTTTATCACACGGGGGAAATCCTGTGTGGAAATGGGGGTTTAAAGTAGAAAAAAATGCAAAAGCAGATGCTTTTTCAGATGACGTCGCTGTTAAAAGGAGGTTAAACTGGGGTTAATCCAAATGGAAACCCCTCTTTGACTGCTTCTTTTTACTTTTGGGTTTTTCTGAAAGTAAAAAAGAAGCAGTTTCCATTCGGATTAACCCCATTTTAACATTGCTTTCACTTTTCACACTGGGGAATCCCGTTAATAAATTGCTTCCACTTTTGTGGTTTTTTTCTACTTAAAGCAGGGTTTCTGCACAGGACTCCCCGTGTGAGAATTGGTTTATCAGAAATATTATTACTATAGATTTTGTTTCAAATAGAAGTTAGCTTACATGACCAAACTGGGATAACAAATCAGTGTCTGGAAAAAGTTACTTTCCTAGATTACAACTTCAGATATAGGTCTAGTGCACTGCTGGGTAAACTGGGTCCCGAGGGCCACCTGAAATTTCTCAAGGCCATTCCTGTCCCCTGAGTTCTTAACACCTTCTAGCCATAATGAATTTGTGGGATCTCTAGTCAAAAGAACCCACAATCTCTTTGAGCTGATATTGACACATGGTTGTTGTTTTTTGCCACTCCACATTTTTTAGGTCTCTAGAGGCTTTGTACTAGACATGCCTTTTTTTTAAAGCCACATGTGATCAAAGCAGAATGTCCCATTATTTCTTGGTTTGAAAGAACACATCTACATCTATAGAAAAGCTGTGCACAGTGTGTTGTGGGGAGGGGGAGGTTAATGATGTGAAAAAAATGGCCAGTAACTCCCCATCCCAAAAAATCAGAGGGTCTTGTTGGCCATTTTGGGTGTCAAATAATTTTGTCATTTCCCCAAAATTTAAAAGGGTGACAGTGGAACTGCAATTCCTCAGGGTCACATGGAAGGAAGACAATGTGGTTTCCCAATCCTTTGCAGTTACCAATTCCCAGTCTAGTGGATCCATTGTGAAATTGGTCATATACTGATACCATCTTGTGTTTATTCAATTTGCTCATATTTCATGCCACATTTACTGCATAATGAAAAGTGCCATTACTTTTGCCTCTGAAGGAGAACATTTGAATTTTCCTAGAAAATCTTACTAAGCTTTTATTTCCTTCTGTGAGAAGCACCACTCTCTCTACCTCTACCTTAACCCAAGGGTTATTTCAAAATATCCTTTCTCCATATTTGAAATACTAATTTGTCAAGTCAAAGGTTATCATCTCACTGTCTTACTGTTTCTCATTTGGTGGGATCAATGATGCAGCTGCACAACATTGATTATGTAGGGTCTATTCCATTGATCTTGTAAAATAAATGGGGCAGGTATGCTATTGAAGCACCCATTTTCTCAAACATTTCTATACACACTCCTGCTAATTTGATTGTTATTTATAAACCTTTTCCTGCTTCAAGACCTTTCACCACACAAATTCTGTTTCTTCTAGTTTTACTGGATAGACTAATATGTACAAACTAATGTGCACAGACTAAGGGAGCCATACATGATGGGCTTCTTAACCAACTGTGTTTATTTCCCACAACAGAATGCTTTTCCTTTAATAGTGGGCATTGTACTGCAAAACACAGAGAGGAATCTTCCAATTATTTACCTACCTCTTTGAGGAGAGAGCAAACAATGCTCCACTAGATATGTCAACTTCCCATGGATTTCAAGTGATTTAAACTACTCTCTTATGTAAATTGGAACATACTGTACTATAATTCAAATGCGCCTCTTTGGTAAGGTTAACCAAAAAGCTGTTAATAAAAAAAGTAATTTCACCACCACCTGGGGGTAAATCTGGAATAGTGGTCATTCATATTAAATTTATATCAACTTTATGAGATTTTTGTCATCATGACACTTTTATGGAGCTGTTAAATTTTAGCTGCCTGGGGGATATAATGTACTTGATCTGACCCTAACGAACTAAATCAAGACCAAATGAGTTATACTGATTGAATGACATTCAGAACAAAGGAAGAGATGGCACTGTTGGCTTTGATGAATTTATATTACACTGTGCTGGATGCAATGTAGAATGGTATCAATATCTTTGTGGTTTTTTTTTAAAAAAAATGTACAATATTTTAATTAGTTTTCCTCTACAACGTGATCATAATGATAAGAAATTATCATATATGGATCACAATAAAACCTTCAGCCAGTATTGCATGTATACAGAATATGCCACTTGGTGGGAAGTAATAACCTACGGAAGATTGTGATGATCTTTGCCACCTGATTTTTTTTCACAGGTAATGACAGTGCAGATGGTTCTCATACATAACACAGGTGGGAAAGGCCATACTACAAAGCATATTTGATTTCACCCAGTGATATATGATATTGTTGTTGTTGTTGTTATTGTTAATGTTTATTTACATAGCACCATAACATTTACATGAAACTTTACAGACATCAGTAGAGCTAGTAGAGCTAGGATTCACAGGCTTAAAGAATAGTGACTTTTAAAAAACTAGCTGAACAAGGATGTCATCTGCCATCCTCTCAGGTATCCCTGTTCCTGCCAGGATCAGCTGCAAACCTAATAGTAGCTTGAAAAAAAATATTTTCCCAGAACAATATTTTGTTGTTAAAATGAAAAAGTATTTGGGCTTGGCTTGGTTTTGAGTGGACAATTAGCTATACAAAAGACTTCCTGGTCTTGAAAAATGATGACTGCTACATTTGGTTTGTTTCTCCTACTGCTGACAAAATACACTCCTGGAAAATCATGAACTAGTGGTCTTGTACTATTTAGAGATAAAATATGCCCCCCATATTCTTTTTAATGTTATTTGGGTCACTTCAGCTGAGGTCCAGTGTAGTCGTTACTACACTGTTCTTTGTGTATATGTGCCTTCAAGCCACCTGGCAACCCCACAAATTTTAGAGGATTTTCTTAGGCAAGTAATACTCAGTAGTTTTTCCAGTTCTTTCCTCTGAAATATAGCCTAAAGCACCTGGTATTTGTTTGCAGTCTCCCATCAAAGCATTAACCAGGGCTAAGCCTGCTTAGCTTCCAAAATGCCTTAGCAACTCACTTTTCTATGACTTGATAATAATAAGATTTTTATGCTGTGTACTACTGTGTTATTTGGGAAGGGCAGTACATTCAGCTCTCCATATGGATGGATTCTTTATCCATGGATTTAACCATTCAAGGTTTGAAAATATTTTAAAACATATAAATTCTAAAAAGCAACCTTGATTATGCCATTTTATATAATGGACACCATTTTACTATGCCATTGTATTTGATCAGACTTGAGCATCAGACTTGGTATCCATGGTGTGTGTGTGTGTGTGTCCTGGAACCAAATCCCAGTGGATACCAAGCACTCACTGTATAAGGTACCTATATCGCAGATATAGTTACATCTGCTTTTCAAAATGTGCAACTACGCCACTTATTCAATTCTTTCTTCACTCATTTAAAATTGACAACATGAAAAGATAACTCTACAGACACTGAAATAGATACAAAAATCCTATAATTTTGCTTCATTTTGCTCATCTGTTCATTGACACTGATAAATAGAAGGTTAACACATTTTTCTGTAATACACAGAAAACAAGCCATTGCTTTAATAATACATATATTATTCAACAAGTTTCAATTGATCCATTGTTTTGAAAGTTTAGATAGCCCTATATATCCTTGGAATATTATTGAGAATATCTAAACTGCTCCTCTACCTGAGGTATATTGACGATATCTTCATAATTTGGACACATGGAGAGGACTCACTCAAGACCAGAGTTTCAACAACTTCCACCCCCACCATCAACCTCAGCCTGGAACTATCTACTGAAGAAGTTCACTTTCTGGAAACCACAGTACAGCTACGAAATGGACAGATAAGCACCATACTATATTTCAAACCCCACAGACTGCTACATGTACCTGCATGCCTCAAGTTTCCACCCTGAACACACCACTAGATCCATAGTCTACACTCAGCCAGGCTCTCCAATGCAATCACATCTGCTCAGACCCAAAAGACAGGGATGCCAAACTCAAGGCATTACAACAAGCTTTACTCAAACTACAGTACCCACCACATGAAGTGAAAAAACAAACAAACAAGGCAAGATGTGTACCCAGGACTTCTCTATTACAAAAAAAAAAAAAAAAAAAATGAAGAGGGGAAATGACAGGACCCCACTAGTGATCATATACAGCTCCCAACTGGGACCACTCAGGTGCATCATCAATGAACTACAACCCATTTTGGACAATAATGCCACTTTTTCAAGGGATCTTGGTGGCAGACCTTTACTCGCCTACAGACAGCCTCCAAACCTCAAACAGGTACTCACCTACAGGACAACATGTGACACAGATGGTGACACAGGTACTAACCCTTGCCATAACCAAGATGCCAAATTTGCCCACACATTTATCCAGGAAATATCATCACAAGACCTAATGGCAACACCCACAATATTGGGGGGGGGCTTCATGTACTCATCCTTCAGTGTGATCTATGTCATACTGTGTTAGCAATGCCCTTCAGCCTTCTACATTGGTCAAATAGGCCAGTCCCTGCACCAGAGGATAAATGGATATAAATCAAACATTAGGAATGGGAAAAGACAAAAACTAGTGGCAAAACATTTCAATCTCCCTGGGCATTCTATCTCAAACTGTAGAACAGCAGTCATTGAACAAAAGAACTACAAAGATAGACTGGACAGAGAAACAGCAGAATTGGAATTCATCCACAAACTACAGTCCCTTAGCAATGGACTGAACAAAGACAATGGTTTCCTACACACACTTCAACACTATCTGACCCCATCCTCATGGGGGTTCCCTACATTCATCTATTCACCTCATCACAGGCTAGTCCCACTGCAAAATTGGATCTACCAGTTCTTCTCCATACACAAAGACCAGTTTCCTATGTCTTTGTGCACTAATGAACATTGTTAAAACTGGACCTGCAACTTCATTTCCATACACAAAGGATTTACAATTTAAATTGTCATCCTCACATACCAATGGCATGTGTGTATGTGTGCCTGGCTTCCACTCCACCAAATGTATCTGAGGAAGTAGACTGAAGTCTACGAAAGCTCAAGCTGCCAATTTATTTATTTCAGTTAGTCTCAAAGGTGCTACAAGATCTCTCTACATACTCATTCTACAGACTAACACGGTTATATTTTTGAAGAATGTCTAGATACTCTAATTAAATGTATAATTAATTTCATTTCCTAATTCCTTCTTCAGTTGCTTTTGATGGGACCTGACACAACAATGTCATTATTCCTCCACTGCTTCTTCCACTTGGACATGCCAACATCTGATCTTTATCTTCTCCAAGAAGTGACATAAATCCCTACTGACTGCTTTCCATCACTCAAAATGAATTTCCCTTCTTATTTGTCCTTGGCAATTACATGACCAGTTTGACTTCTGGTAATAGCCATATTAAAAACCTGTTAAGCAATATACTTAATAATAAAATTTTAGATAAAATATTAACCATGAAACATGGCCAGCCTTGCTTATGACAATAACCATATACAAGTCAATTAAACAATAAACTAATGCAACAAAGCATTACTACAATTATTAACCATAGAATTCCTGTTAGAAGATTAGTTTAGCCACCCAGTATGAATGTTGTCCTTACACAAGGCCTTTTAAATCACAGTTATATGGTAGCTAGTACTTCACAGTAGAATCCAGGAGAGCCCTCAGGAAGCAGCCTAAAGGACAAGAGCTCTATGTCTCTTGTGTTTCAGCAAGATCCAAAGGCTTATGCCTCTGGCAGCAAAGTGTTCTATGGGTTTCTTTAGTGTGTTTACAAACAAGCATCCAGACAGAAATAAAGCAATGGTCTACAACTCCTCTTCATAACTCCAGCAACTAACATTCTGGTTTTTCAGCCTGAAAATAAATATTTGAAAAAAAAATAATATTTACAGATGAAAATGATTTCCTGTCAAATTTAGGACCTACAGTTTCATGCATGAATGAGAAATGTGCCCTAAAATAAAGGGTGAAGTTGAGAATTCCCCATTGAATAACTTTATGCAGAAAGAGTTCCCTGAAGTTAAACCATTTGAGAACTATTTGATTAATAAATAAATTTTCATATTAGCCTATTTGTTTACTTTAGCCCCAAGCATCTCTTTCAGCCCCATTCAGTTTTGCTTGACATGCTATATATCAGAAGTTCAACATTCCACAAGTGTTCAGTGAACCTTCTTCAGTTTTGATGCCTTGTTTCGAAGAAGTTCGTGAGGTTGTTCAAGCAAAGCTTTTAAATTAATCATTTAAGCAGTTAAAAGGGGAAAAACAAATTTCATGTGAGCATTGGATAATTTCCAAAGACAAGAAAACAGGCACTATTTGTAAGTTATTTATAGAGAAAGTATAACTTCTACTGATTTAATTATTAATTAATGCAAATCTTGTTTCTGTTTCAGATGGCAGATTAAGGAGCTATCATGTTATCTTATGGCACTTAAATATCAGAACTGAGTAAGTGATGCAGAAGATTGAATCATCTCTTTTAATTATTTCTCTTTTCTTTAAACCTTCTTTATGGCCTATATTACCATTTATCATAAGCTAATGCAATATTTTATTACAGCTACTGTTATAGAATTAGAAAATGTATTCCCCTCAAAAAATTACCCCCCATTTAAAAGCTAACAATAAATTATTGATGATAGCCTGCTGTGAAAATTACATAAATATAAGTATTTAGCTCAGCAAGGGATAAAAGCAAAAATATTAGGGATTTGCTTTTTTGTTCTAAGCATAAATTTATATTGCCTTCTTCTTTATGTGGGGTTTAAAATATTCATAAGTTTAATTAATTAATTTAATGCTAATATAAATTTATATGTGCTTCCATTCCTTCACTGTGGATGCATCTGCACTGCAGAAATAATGCAGTTTTACACTGCTTTAACTGCCATGGCTCCATCCTATGGAATCCTGGATTTGTAGTTTGCTGTGGCATCAGAGCTTTATGACAGAGTAGGTGAAATATCTCACAAAATTACAGATCCAAGAATTCCATAACATTGAGCTATGACATTTAAAGCGGTGTCAAATCATTTATTCTACAGTGCAGATTCTGCCTTTGAAAACCTCAGTGCCTCGTAGATGTTCCAGGATTAAACCATTTTACAAAATATTTAACAGTGAATAATTCTCATCACATATATATAGCTGACTTTTAGATGACAGAATTTAGTTTTGAGGAGGAAATTGGATAACAATCTAAAGATCAGAGTTACTATTAAAAATGAGCAAAGGGTGATCCTTTGGGTCCTAGAAACCAGAGTGTTCTACATCATAGAGGATTGCTTTTCACATACTATTTCTACACTATCTTTGTCTGTGTTACTAACACCTTTTGCATCCAGTTATCATTGTTTAGTAACTAGGATGACAGTCAGTTCAAACAACTTGAAGTCAGACAACAACAAAGACACTACACTAAAGTAAATAATATAATGGTAATAGTAACAGTAAGCACAAAGTAGAGACATAAGTGACAGAATTTAGAGGTATCCCTCCCACACCACCCACTAGATATAAATTTTAGATAACAGTCACACTACATTTCAGGATTCCCAGTTCAGGTAATTCCAGAGGAAGAGCCAAGAAGAGGTGACTACACACCCAGTCAACCCCCATCTGCCCTCCAATATCTGCTCCAAAGTGCTGGGGAATCAATAGGCACCACTATTGAGAAACTATATGGCAGAGGTGAGCAAATCATTGCCAATAGCCAGCATGCAGTCCCCAATCCCAACATCTGTGTGTCATAAAGCCCCCCACCAACCCCAACACAATTTTTGCCCCTAAACAACACAGAAGGTACCCCCAAATATGTGAGAACACATGCAAATACCCCCACTCTCTTACTGCAAACACTCTACAACCCTGTATTACCCCAAACACCTCCATTTTCCTCTACTCTCCCTCTCAAAATGGCAAGAGGACACAACACAATGTATATTGGACAGATCATTTCCATAAGCAAGGTGATATATGGGGTAGATCATTCCCATAGCAACATCTCAAAACTATTTAAACTTGCCCCAGGGGTGCACATGGAACCATTGCAATACTTTGACTTTTAGGAAGCAACTGCTGCCACTTTCCATTCATCAACCATATTGTGATAAGGCTGTAACTCAGAAAGCTTGTCTTTCAGATTCAAACCTATCAGCTATCAATCCTGCCTTTTTTTAATCTCAAAGCTTAAATATTGCAATGTGCTCAAGAGGAAAGTGTCCTGGAAATCATGCAATGATGCAGTACATCTCTTGTATCTCCAAATGACTTTGCCTTGTTCCTTTTCCTCCATGCTCTTTTTCTGATTTAAATATCTCCATGAAGAGAGCTGTTAACTCCAAAATAGAAAAAATGAAGCAGAGGTACTATGCCTATGTCTCACCATAACACCACCACCATCATATACTAACAGCACTTCCAGAAAAGGATAAGAAAGAAGGTGATAACACAAAGGCAGATTGTAATGGGCTGATTAGTCTCTGAATCAAGCGTATGTGTATGTTAGGAAGAGAACAAAATTGAACACAACTGCATTGTTTTAATGTTTTAATTTCATAAAGCATTTTTGGCTCAAATTGCCAGGCAGAGGGAAAGGAGACACTACACTGGACGTTTTCACACTTGGGGTCTCAAAGCCGCCTGGAAGCAA